>OY728136.1:1835251952-1836501952 GCA_963277665.1 Viscum album
ACAAGAAAAATATATTAATAAAAATTAATTTTAAAATAAAGTTTTTGAAAGATAAGGATTTATCAAAAAATTGTTTAAGACCATTAAAAGTATGTTGTTTATAAACAGTCTTCTTCCATTTCTCCATCTCATAGCATATGTTCATTCAATTTATAAATTATAAAATTAGTTTAATTATTTACTATTATTAGTATATTTTTCATGATTATTATTAGTTTTAAATTACTCATTTCATTCTTTTGTACAATCACTTATTCATTTATGTTCAAAAATGGTATTTTGATGATATTCCAAAAAAAGACCATAATAGATTCAGATTGATGACTATGATAAATAAGGTCATCATTACATCATCCTAATAATAATATTAATAACCTAATTACCATTTTTTAATTATAAATTTAGATAAACCCATAATATATGGTTATTTAAAATTAATTGAGTTACAATCATAGTGATAGTCGGTCGTATGTACTTATTAGTAACGTTTTCTCCATTTAATTGTCATAATCCAAAGAAGGAATGTATAATTTTAAATTTAAGACACTATAATAATACCTTATATATAATATTATTTCAGTAAATATACATATATATATATCATCAATGTTACGTGGTGATGAAAATTGAGTCACATCGCATTATGGATATGGTAGTCTACATGTGCTCACAAACAACATTATTATTTTTCCATGAAAGTTTATGTAAGAGGATAATTGATATAATAATTTTAAATAATGATAATTATTTCATTAATATCATATAATTGTTAAGGGTCTTGAAAAGTTTTCAATGGGGAAAACCAATTACCCAAAATCTTAGAAAATGACTGATCAAATCCGCGTACGGGCTCCCAGTAACAGAACGCTGCAGGATTATGTGAACCGCCCTCCCATAGACGTTGTTGATCCCGAAATGGGGGTAGAGCACCTACGTAGGAATGTAACAGGAAGACCGCAGATAAAGCCAGCCCCTTCCACCACCACGAACCTCATCATTCGCAGAATAGGGGAGGATTATTATGCTACCGCGGAGAAATCCAGTGAATCTCAGTTCCAAAAATCCATTGTTGACGGAGTCGTCTGCAGGTGGGGATTCCTTCATGGGCTTCTGCAAAAAGTGTTGTGTTCCCGTCGATATAGCCTCTTCACGACACTATAAATAGTGACCTTAGGGAATGAAAAATGCAGTGAAGAAAGGACGAGTGATACCCCCTGGGGTGATGGTGGAAAAATCGCTCCCTGGGTTAATGTTCTGCAACCATCCGCAGACCGCATATCGTATATGGATGCACACATTCGCAGAGAGGAGAAACCAAATCTGTGTACCACATGTGACCATCTCCTCCGAGGGAACCTATTCGCCGCCTGCTCCTACGAGGACTACTTCTTTGCGACCTTCTCTTACGTGGACTTCTCCTTCAAGGCCTACTGCTACACAGACTGCTCCATCATGGCCAGCGCCTACGTGGCCTGCCTCCTCGCGAGATTCCTTTTGTGGGAACCCCTTGAGGCCATATCCACCGCAGGGCACCCCTGCGCGGCCAGCTCCTACACAGCCTACTCCCACGTCACCAGCTTCTATGCAGCCTGCCTCCTCAGCATCCATCTCATCCACGGACACCCTTCGCAGACAATCTCTTAACAGCCATCTCCTATGCGGCCAGATCATACATGGCCCGCCCCATGCTGAAAATCACATGCAATCGGGCCGGTACCTTCTCTACCGCCACTGACCCCCATGAAAAATGGAGAGTCTCACCACGAACTTTTCGAGCTCGGATGTCGGGATTTTCTATTGCACCCTTCTTTGCACGCACCATCCACTTATGGAATACCACGATTTGAGATACTCCTCCAGAAACCATGAAATGCCTTTACTCGACATATTTATCCTGGTTTAATTTCCATGTTGTGAGTTGAGATTCTAATCATCAATTCCACGAGTAGCTTGAGTCGAACAATTCCTCAGAATAGTCCTCTAATCCAAATCACTTTTCTCATATTCCATGTGGAACTAGAAAGGGCCACCCTCGCATAAGACCCAACACTATCCATTCGTAGGCACTTAATACCTAATAGTCCAATCTACATGATTTTATGTTGTATTAATCCATGTATGATCAATATAGGATGCCTCTTGCCCAAAACAAGAGATGCCTTATGCTCCATGCATGAGATGCCAATGGTTATATCTACATGACTATAAACATTAGCTTTCCATATCATTCAATAATAGGATGCCTCTTGTTCCAAGTAGGAGATGCCTTATTTAACAAGCATAATATGCCTAATTCCATGATTACACTGGCATAATTTCAAGAGCGTTGGAATCTATTGAAACATTCCATCACTCAACCACACACTTTGTGTGTCTTTCATTCGGATCTTCAACCTCTTTAATGTCATCATATACCCCCTAACAGCCTGGCCCCATGCCGCATCGTCTCACCTACCGTCCTTGGCCAATGACCTAGAAGACTTTGGACAACACATCGAGTGATGTCCTGTGTTTCAAACATGGTTAGTAGTAGCCCCTCATTTTTTTGTCCCCATTTCAGGCTAACATGATATTGATGCTATATTTCGAACATGGTCAACATTTATCCTCCATCACCACACCACCCCCACCACGTTTCGAATGTCAGTCATGTGATTCACACTATTCATCTCACTTTGTTTGGACTGATTCCAACTCCCTTGGCGTTTTCCGGCTTCTGCACTAGCGTATATGTGTTAAATCATATACGTCAACACACCAGTGAGTTGGGATTCCCTCATGGCCATAAATGAGGATGAAATTATGGGTATCCCTCCTGGAGTAATCCCCACAAGATCCTCACCAAAAAGAAATAGCCCTTCCCCATTCACCACAGAAGGTTTATTGCTACGTTGTGAAACTTCTACCTTCCGCGAACATCAGGGGGAAGGAGAGTCCAGTGGTCCCAGACTTTTCCTCTACTCTTCGTCCTTCTCCCCTTCCCTCAGTCTGGAGAATTTGTGAGGATTTTTGAGTCTGTTGCATTCTCTTTTTTCTCACATCAACCATGACTCATGTGCGCTTTGAGATTTGTGATGGTCACATATTCCACACAATCATGCCCCTCAAAATGAACTACGAGGACTATGATCCATGTCGAGGCATGGAATGTATGAAGCATCCATGAGGTTCAAGCTCACCACCTGGTCGTTCTGACCCCTTCACATCGGTTCACCAACTCTATGGGATGCCTCAGAGTGTAAGCCCCAATCCTTCGTCCCATATGACACAAAACTACTCTATCGAACTACGTGGATTCTAATTCCTCTCACGAGGATACGTAAGAAGCCCATATCACAGGTTCGATCCAAATGGTGTAGTCGTTATCTATCCCCCTAGATAATAATAAACTTTAGAGCACCCAGTTTTAAGGCTTCAAGTAAGTTCCATCCATATGAGTCCAAACTCCTCAGAGTCATTAATCCATTGAGTGACGGAAACAGTTATTCCTAAGTTTTTCTAAATCCCAGCATTCAGCTAAACATTGCTTACCAGAATTAATATGTGGTTACTATTCATGGGTATAATCCAAAGATTCACGAACATATAAACAGATCTTAAATCTATTACCGAGTTCCGTAACGGGCCATAATTCCCCCCAAAAGGGTGTGATCAGCCGAATTCCCATCCTCTCGACCAATGTGAGTTCTTAATCATCACTAGCCGAATCACTCAGTGAATGACTGCCTTTGGAATGCAGGTCCATAGATTGTTGGATATGGTACCATTAGGAATTTTGAAACAATGACCGACATTCCCGACCATAGCGGTTGTTCGGAGCTCAACCCACCGTGAGATCGACGGTTGGGCGTTTTGGTCCCATCCCACATAGTAACAGTTTGAAACAAATAAATTATTTTGATAATTAAAAATATTATTGATTAATGGTGATGGGAAAAGACTTACATCTATTCATAAGGTGGTATTCCTCTATACTAATGAACAATGATTTATTTTCTTATTTGACGAATAAGGATAATGATATAAGACACGACACTATGATTATAACATCTCAGTATATGGAGTTAAATTTAGTTATTATTTAATAAATGTTGAATAATATTTTATTGTGTTCTAAGATGAAATGAAACTAAAATATTCAGATACAAACTATAAAACTTCCTCTGATACCCTCTTTTTCTAAAAACAATAAGACCACTAATGTCAGTGTTATGCATAAAATAATAATTGTAAAACAAGTTGAAATGTTTATATAATGTATTGGGGATGATTATTATCATGTAAAATGTGTTTTTATATTTTTTGAAATGAGAATATGAGGTTCACTTGTATAGGATAGGGGGGATAATATTGAATGATCTCAAAATATAAAAAATAAATATATTAATTGTGTGATCTAAATGGCTCAAAAGTGAGTTATATAGAATATTAGATGATTAAGTATATAAATTTATCATAAATTTGTTTTTTGTTTATTTCACTTTCAATCAAAAATCATTTAGTTTTTACCCTTATTAGACCATGTTATCCTTTATCATGAAATAATGCATTTTTAATCATTAAGGGTCAATATTGATTCGATAGAACTCAACATTAACCATCACTGATTCATGGATGATATTTTTATCCTTGTATTAATAATTTATAAGAATTAAAAAATAATTGGATATTTTTTTCTTTTTAAAACATATTATTTATTTTAAAATTCATTAATGTAAATTTTGACACTAATTTTCACCTTGACATCGAAAAAGAACGATAAAATAAGATAACATCAAATAAAATATTTTAATAAATACATATATTTGAAAAATAAAGTATAAAAAAATTATTAAATTAAATATATCTTACTGTATTTATTCTTACATAATAAATATCATTTATTTGTCATTACCATAATGAAATAATTTTAGAATTAGTGTTGTGTAGGAATTGTAGTCAAATATTTCATCACAAATAATAAAAAAAATAATTTATCACGTTGAAGATATATCTATTATATTCTTAAATAATATAAATAATTCAACATATATTTTGGGTAACACTATATTGGAAGTATAATAATTAATAAAAAACTAGAGCGTGTATTGTTAGAATTTTAATTAAATAAAATATTATAAAGGAACTAATATAATCTATGTTTCTATAAGTGGTCATATAATAATAAATTTATAAAAGTTAAATTTTTACTCATAAAATAACATTAGGTGATGTTTTAGGGTCATTCTTTAGTATTTATCAATTTATTTTTTTATTTTTAATTAACTGATTATCCCATTACTATGGTATCAAAAATCACTAAGGTTACTAATCATATTTTTTTAAAATAAAATTATGATAATTTCTAAATTTGGTCCTAAAATTATAAAATATGGTATGAATTTTTGAAAATTAAAAACTCATAGTTTGGTGTAATTAATTTATAATTAAATAATTAAAATACAACAGAAACCGGATTTTCCAAAAAAATATGTGTTTTAATGAAAAAATATATTATACTAAATTAAATTATAAAATCTCGTTAAAATCCAAAATTTAAATTATAATAAACCAAATGGGATTATTTAAATTTTAATTAATTATTTTAATACGTAAATATTTTAATGGAATATATAATTTTTAATAAAAATAAATATTTTTTACTATTCATTTTAAAATGAATGTTTTAGAAAATTCCATACATTTTACCAAATTATAATTTTAATATACCGATTTGAAATTTATATTTCTTTAATTAAACAAATTTCCTAAATTTTCTAGAAATTAATTATATTTTTTACTAAAAAAATAAATTAAAACCATTTGTTGAGAAAATTTATTTGATGAATAAAATGACTTTACCAAAATTGAGTACTTAATTACATAGGAATTAATTAAAAATTATTAATGTGTATGAAAATTTTAGGTTTCATAATTTAATTAATAGTATTAATTCATAAATTTTATTGGTATTGTTATAATTTCATTATAATAAAAATGTTTATTTATTCATTTAATCTAAGAGTAGTGTATCTTGTCTATTGTCAAACATTGTGTTACCTTTAAAAGATATATCAACACATTATATTAATATTAATTACGTTGTATTTAACCAATAACATAGGAAAATAGGTTTTTTTGTGGGTATTGATTTTAATTCATTGGATTAATGCACTTTATTTCATAGTGACCAAATACCTCAGGTTTAAAACATTGAACTACTAGTGGATCCATAGGAGTATTATTATTTTTCAATGTCATCTTAATAAAACTCATCCTCAATTTCAGTGAAAAAAAATTTATCTATAACCACTATTACTAATGATAGAATATTTTATTGTAAATTTTATACATTCCTGTAGGGCCATCATCTGATAATTTTTTACAAAAGAAAAATTTAATCTTCATTCCTCTATCATCATTATCACCTGATCAAATATATTATTAAATAATACATTTCATTGGTGGGTATGAAAGTGCATCTAGGATGGAGTTATAAATTATAACAAGATATATTTATTTGATAATAATAATAATTTTTCAATTGAATATGCAAATCAATTTGTTACTACATTTGGAATATCACTCCATAATACATCACATCCATCATTATCATGGTTCTACTAAGCTCCAAAAATTTCTAAAACCAAAATGGTTAACATGACTTAAAATCATTATCATCATAGCTTATTATAATATTCTATTATAAATTTGGAATCAACTATAAATCCTTTTACACTTTTACATTATTAATTTTTCATATTTTTCATTTCGTTTGTACTATATCAATCTATATTAATCCTTTAAACAACAAATAATTATAAATTTAAAAAATTTTGTATGATATTGAATGTGAAACAACACATAAGTCATAAACCACCCATAAAATATATATCCTAGAATTTAAAATCTTTGATATCTTAAAGAAGATGAAATATCGAGTCTAAATATAAGAAAATATAGTAATCCAATATAATTTATCTATTAGATTATCTATAATGAATAATAAAAAATAAATTAGTAAATTTATAAGATTTATAACTGTATAAAATAAATTATCTGGATCAATAATTTGTTTAAATAAAATAATAATAATTTAACATATAAATAAAAAACATCTTGAAAAAAAGTATTGTTTCAAAAAGTTAATTACCCTCTATTTCTACATGTAATTTAAAAACAATTATTACTAATTATATAAACATTATATTATGAAAATAATGAATTTTTTAAATCATAATATAATAAATATATTAGATTCATATTTTTTAAAATTTTGAGAAAAAATAATTTTTTAATTAATGGTGAAAAATATTGCTTTTTTATTTAATGATAAATTAACAAATAAGTAATTCGAACGGATAAATTATATATTTATTTTTTTAAATGTATTATTTGTTCAGTTGTTTTCTTATGAAATGATTTTTATTACTGTAACCATTTTTATAATTAATTTTGATATATTTTTTTAATCATTAGAACATTTCATATTTGAAATCAGAATTTATTGTTGAATATATGTGAAGAATTTTAAATTATGATTTCCCTTTTATGTGAATTGAATATTAAAAAATGTATTTAAATTTTTAAATCCTAATTATTTATATTATCTAATATGGTGAACATAATTTTTTATTATGATGAATATTAAAAATAGAAAGTATTATTCATTGTTGTCAATGTAAAAATGGGTATACTTGGGGATAAATTAAAACTATAAGTTTTATAATGACTTAAGAACAATGCCAAAATATATTTCATATATATATTTAGATCATATCATGTATATGTCTTCAGAATACTCTTTTTGGGTCCCTTTTGTCAAGTTAAAAATGAGGGGACCACTTTATTTTCAAAAAATAGGTGTGCCACCCACCTAACATATAAATAGACAATCCCTGTCCTATCATCTTCACACACAAAAATATTATGGACTAGAAATAGCATTAAAAATTCATTTTCTAAAGTCCATCCCTTAATGATAATTTTTTTCATATGTCCATTCAAGGAATAAATGAGGTACAATCCTAATGATGTTGTCCAAGAATAGGTAAAATTATTAATTATGTGTTTTTTTATTTCATATTAAACATCCTTAAAATATTCATCATTTGATCATATGTAATAAACAAATAGATCAAATATAAATAAATATTATTATTTTTTGGTCATAACCTATATCTATATTCTCTTCACTCAAATGGGAAATGATAACATCACTCGTCTACACGGTAGACTACCATTTCGAGAACCGATAATGAACAAATACCACAATTATAAAGAGATTTTATTATGTTATGTCCATAAACATTATCTATATCCTCATAAATAATATGAGAAATGATAACATCCCTCATCTGCACAGCGGACTACCACCTCGAAAACCATTGTGACACATTTTCTTTTAACACCGCAAACAGTTGGGTATGATAATGGATATAAAGTATAATTATGATATGTATACTATAATTATACCTATTAAGTAATTATATTATATATATTGTTTCTTAATTCACATTAATTTGGGAATATAATGACATTACTCGAGTGTACGATGGACTACCACCTCCAAAATAAAAGTGATTCATTTTTTACTAACACCTTACATGGAATGTAATAAGGATAACAAAATCGGATATATGTTATATAAAGGAAATAAATATGATATTAATTATATATTTATTAGTATTGAATGATATTATATCATTTTCATTCTTTCCATTTCAGTCACATAAATATGATAACATTGTACATGTATGTGTGGACATCCACTCTGACAAAGTGATAAGAATCTATTTTCATAACCACACAAAAATAATGATATATATTAGTATATTAAATAAAATAAAATTTTATTTATTGAATTATTATTATAATGAAATGAAAACCAATTTTATTATCACTTTTATATATATATTTTTTTATAAATAGAAACATTACTATTGAATTTGTATGATCTATCATCTTTAGGATTGTAATAATCTTCATCTCTCAAAAAAGTAAGTCATGATTGGTCAGAAATATAAAATAACTTTAAAAATATTATTATTTATTCCTAATTATTATTATAGATATGTAGATATAATTAAATCTTTTACCCAATTCAACTTACCGTAGTCATTTTTGACATACATCTCAATTATCATCGAAACACCCAAAATAAACATAATTGATTATCTAATGGAATATAATTCTGTAATAAGATGAATAAAAGTATTAATGAACATTAAATTTTCATAATAGGGTAAATAATTAAAATTTGTTTATTATTTCGTTATATAAAGGACATACGTGATTATTGGGAGTCATGGTGAATGACTTCATCACAATATATCTTAATTGGAGAATATTTCAATGTTATGCTCCATATTTCTTTTTTATATGGTGCATATAATTCCATCTTAATATTTTATATCATGATTACATTAAAATTAATGGTATTATATGTTTTATTTTTTATTATTTCATCTATAGTTAATTTAAATGATAATTATCAAGTGTTAATTAAATTCATAACTGTATTTCTATTCATTGCATTATATTACATTTTCATTATCTATTATAATATAATATTATGTATGTAATGAGTTTTACCATCATTTTATTTTATATCTTATTTTATTATATGTATTTACATTTGATAAACATTTATTTATTTAAATTCTCACTTTAATGTTATGACATTGTAAGGGTTTATTTCACATTCTCATTATAATCGATCTTATTTAATAATGAATTTTACTTAAATAAATTATTTATTATTTTTTTCATAATACCATTTTATGTTCTTATTTTTTTAATATTTAATAATAATAATTTTATTTCTATTTTCTTCTACTCTTATGAACATAAATAAAATAATTTTTTTATGAAATCCATACATCATTTATATATTCGATTGGTTTATATTTTCTTCTAAAATATTTTTTTCTATAATTATATTTAAAACTAATTTTAATATTTTCGAATGAGTTATGAAATATAAATTTTCAAATTTTTAATTTTGAAAAAATGTTTAAATGTAAATCCATGTCATTTTAAAATAAATTCACATTTATCCACTTCCATGAATGTAAAGGAATCCTTATTTTAACATACTCTATATGTATGGAATTTTCTTCTATAATACCCTTTCATTATTTTAAAATTTTATTTTAAAATTTGAAAGGGTATATTCATGGGAATTTTTCATCAATTGATATTTTGAATTTTTAGTTATAAAATTATTTTCAGATTAAAAAAATGAATATTCCGCATTAATATTTTCAATGAAATTATATTTGTATTTGTCTTTATCATCAACATCATCACTTTATTCTAATTATCATCCACTTTGGACATATTGTAATGATGTCATAATTATTCATTCATTAGATGATTTATTATATTTTTGACCAAGGAACGTATTGACATTCCTTTTCATTATTTTTATATTCATTATCTTTTCCTGAAAACATGAACATTCTTGTGATTATGGAAAATTAAATTACCCCTAAATATCCATATCATTTATGATTTTAACACCTCAAAAGTCTAATCAAATAAAATTTTATATAACTGTGTATGTGGAACACATCATTGATAAAGAAAGAGAATATAACATCTAAATAACATATGATATATTTACTATTTCAAATAAAAATAATATCTAGATTATATTTCACCCTAAAGTGATTTTATCTCATGTTACACAGAATAATGAGTTCCTTCTAAATAATATATTACACACAATACTTGGTTTTAAAGAAACATTTTATAATATTAATATTTATATTTAAGAGAGATATTGTCTCATTTATATTAAATTATTTGTGAATAATATGATTAACTAAATATTGGAAATATATAGTTCAATTAATTGGTTTCCAATTAATTTTAAAAGATTATAAAAACCAATTTATTGTAAAGTAAGTGTATTTTCCAAGAACAATTTTTATGAGTCTAGGGGAAATGTATCTGAATAATTTAAATTAGTTTCTAATAGTGAATAAATTTAATTAAATTTATATATTATATAGTCAATTGAGTATTTTTACATCCACAAAATATAATTTTTATACATAATATGTAAACAAATCCAATTATTCACATAAATCATTTATATTTCTCAAAAAAATCATTTACCACTAATTATATTCACCCATTTTAAAATAAACCAATTTTATTAATTTTATTTCAAAATAACATCATTTTTTTAATTATTAATTTTAATATAATTTTAGGGTTAATATTTTTAATTGATATAGGAAGTTTTATTTTTGTTAAATAGTGAAAAATATGTAATTTTATTGATAAATGATTTTGATCTACAACATTTTCTATGCTAAGATGTAATTTAATATAATTTTAAAGATAATTAAGATAAAATATAATCCTATTAAATCAATTTATTTCGTTGGAATCAATTTTATATTTCATTTTCATGTAGAAACATTTTAAATTTTTTAACATTTTCAAATTGAGAACCAGATTAGTAATCACGTCTATGTGAGAAATTTCAAACTAAATTATCCAACATATGTGAGATAAATTTTTAAAAATAGATAATATATTTCCAATAATAAATTTGTTAATTAGTAATAATATCTACTTGAAGAAGAGTTAATGATCATCAAAAGGATTTTTTTTCTCCACCACCATAAATATTTCTTATAACATTATTATTTAAAATTTGTAGTACACTAATTATTCATTGACAATGTTTTGTAGATGTTACTACCTAAACAGAAACAAAAATCCAAAAAATAGGCTATAAAATCATCATTCATGTGTACTATGGAATACCATCTCTTGGAATGATGATAATATATATTTATTTAATTAGATTATATGTATTTACATATGACATGAAAATGGAAATCACATTCATGCCAATTTTAGACAACGTATCTCCATGAGAGGAAATTTTGTTGTCTTATTTTAAATATAGTATGGAATAATATAAATAAATATATAATAAATATATTTGATAATAATATCATGGTTTACAATATATAGATTATGAAATCATGATTTATGTATGATTAACAAAAATAAAATTCAAAATACAATAGAAAACAAAGGCAATTAACCCACAAAAGAATTAAAATAATTAATGATTACATAAAAATGTGTGATAATATGTAATAAAAGGATATTATATGATATTAAAAACATTAATATGGATTCAGTATAAGTTAATATCATGATTAAAACCATTATACAAGTGCTCAATGGGATTTAAACAAAAAGGGCTTCTAAGGTGAGGGTTTTCATCTCAATTTTATTTTATTGAGTAATATTATAATGTGATGCACCAGGTTTCTTTTATATGGTGCATGTACAGACCCATTGAAGAATAATATCATAAATACATCATTATTCCTCTTATTTTGAGTTTTTGTTGGAATTATTACATGCAATATGATTCGAACAAATGATTATCAATTGGTAATGTAGTAATATAACTCAATTCATTTCCATGGGGTCATATTACTACCTCATTATCATTATAATTCTATTATTTTTAATGAAATGACAATTTTATGTATGGTAATATTTTAGGTTTTTATGTGCAATTAAATTTTATACACATAATTTATTCTTTGGTTGATTATCACTTCCACTTCATAAACATTTCAATGGTTTAAATTAAATTCACATTTCATTAAAAATTACAAACACATTAATTTCCATACAAGTAAATAATTTTATAATTTATATTAGTGCATTTAAAATTATTATAATATCGTTATTGATTATTATATTGAATTAATTGAACTATTATAACACCCCTCAGCATTTAAAATGATTTGGAAAATATTTCTATGAAATCCTAACAATATTTTCTTATTCAGATGGAAATCCATTATCGTATAAGAAATTTTCTTCAAATTTTTTTTTTCAATTTCTATAACTTTCTCAAATTTATTTATCAAATTCATTTTCTACCTTTAAAAAAATAAAAATTTTAATAAAAATGATTACCAAATTTTTTTAAAAAAAAATTAAAAGAAAAAGGATATTTACCTCATGCACAATTTTAAAGATCATATTATTTCATTAATGGAAGAATATTTATTCCTTATTGAATTAATATACATTATATTGATAACATAATTATTAATCTTTTGGATGTATTTTTTTTATTTTAACCATGTATAATATTGACATTTACTTTGATGAATAATATTTGTGGTCATTAAATTCTTCGTGAGTTATTACCTTTATAATGTCGAATGAACATTACATTTCAAATAAATATCCAAATTCTTTTTCATGGATATGTTAATTTCCTAAACCATATACAATTGTTATATAAAATATTTACCTTGATAAATATTTTTATATCTAGGGATATATTGATATATTTTTATGCTTTACTCAATATAAATATTTGATATGGTGTAATGTTCATGAATTTAAATTATTATAAAATATAAGAAGAATGACTTGGAAAACTAGTTATGGTGTTTTCATGTAAATTATATAGCCTCTCGATGCATCAATTGGTATCATGAGACAAATTATATGGGATAATGAATTGATTATCTACTTACATATTTAAACCATCTTTTGGATTGTCTTGACAATACATGTTATCATGTTCTTCAAACATGGAATAAAATAATTATGAATTAACTTAGTTGATAATTAAATTAATAATAATATTATTATCAATTATAATTTTACTATTAAAAAATATATACATGCATTTTGGTATCATTTTATTGACTAAATTGAAATTCCTTCCAGTTATTTACCTTTCTATATTGATTCCTCCATATCATGTCATGATTTTCAAGCAATTCAATGGAATGTGTTATATGTAATTTACATTTACATTATATTTAAATACATCCTTATCGGTTATTGATTGCTGGGATTGTGCTCTTATTTATTTACCATTCCATATATATTATCCTCATTGATTTGTTATTACTTCTACTCATCTAAACCTTTAGTAATTATTTTAGATCATCTTTATTTTTTCAATTACCTAGTATTATATGATGTGTAGTATGTATGATATGAAATGATAGTCTAGATTGAATAAATATATTCCCAAAAATAATTATTTTGTATTTTTATATTCAATTTTACTATAATACTCATGTATGTATCTATATTACCAAGACACGTAAACTATTCAGTCGTTCGGGTTGTAATTTAATTGTATATTATTTGCAAATAATTGTTGAATGCATTGGATTAAAGATCCTTGGGTTAGTGTCATTACAGGTAGTATTAGATTATGATTTTTAAATACATTGAAAACTAGGTATAAGAAATCATATTTTAGGAAACAGACCCTAATATATACCGTAAAGATAATTATAGAAGACGATAATAATATTTTTATTAGGTAGAGGTTGTGGAGGTCTTATTTGTAAAACATCCATATCTGGGAAAAAAAGTGTAAAAGGATATTGAAAAAATGTACATATGGGTCACTACAATTAAAAGGGAGTATTGTGCTTGACTCCAGCATAGCCTAGTAACAAAAAAATATCCATTATGTTCCCCTTGTTTGATACTCCTATGGGATATGTTTCAGATAATTCCCATTTTATATACAATATATTATAAAATAATTAAAAAGAAAATTAAACTTAATGACCAATTTTAATCCCATGAATAAGGAAGGACCTACATGGAAATAAAACAGATGATGTATTTATGTATTAAGATTCAACAATGAAATTGTAAAATTCTTTCATCAATAGTATTTTAAACATAGGAATAATGAATCATATATGGATTGTTAATTTTTATAAGAAATTTTTGTATTCATTAAATATATGTATACTATTATGATATATTGATTTTTAAATTTATCATATTATATATGTCGAAAAAATATATTTGTTCATTTTATAGGATGACATTCTCTCAAAATTAAGTATGTTTTTGGATAAATTTATAGTAATGAGATGTTTTAATAGAAATATTATTTAAGTAATGACAAATTTAATATTTATAGACATAATTTTAATGGTATTTATACAAATGATGGTTGACATACAAATAAGATTATAATAACATGTGGTAAAATATTTCATTGAAAACCTTATCCAAAATGATATTTAATAATTATTTATATTTCAGGTTTATTAGAAATTTTTTTCGATCATTCGTGGAATATAGTTTGGAGGAAGTACAAGATGATTTTCATGTTACAACCCGTCATATCCATAATTACCATAGGTCTTGACCCCACATTTGAATGATGATAGGGGTTTAACACCAATAACTCACCTACATAACTTCCTGGATAGGATGTCACTATCATTAGTTAAAAAATATGATTAAAAAATATTAATTATAAACCAGTTGTATTAATTTTTAAGATTATATATTAATGTTTTCGTCATATTGGGTTTGGAAAAAGTTTTTTGACATACAAAAATTCATTCACATTTTATGGATCTTACGACCTATTAAAATACAATTTTTGGAATTTAAGAATGAAAAATTAAAATTTTTATATTCATTTCATGGAGTATGAATTTGAAAAAAAGGATGAAATTGTTTTTATGAACTAAAAATAAATTATAAAAGTATATTTCCTTATATTATAAGTTAGTAAAATAATTTACCAACATTATTTAATTGATCTTGCAACAAAAATGTTATCCTATTACATTCATTTCCAGTGAATCAAATTATCCACCTTTTAGATTAATGTAATTGAGGCCCTCAAAATTTGATTTATCATTAAATATTTTTTCATCCATGTCCTTAATAACTAAAAATAATTATTTTCACATTATCTCCATGTACATATCGTCACCTTCCCCTTATTTTCTACTTCGTAGAAGCATACTTTTTTTTATTCTATGTGACCTCAGTAGTTCAAATTATCTCTTATGTAGATGATATTCTATTAAAACATTTTAGAAGTGGGTTTTTAAAAAAATAATGTTTCTAAATTTCAACACAATAATAAAAGGACCATTTTTAAATTGAAAGGATGTAATTTATTTAAGGTCGGTACAATATAAAAACCCAAAAATCTAAAAAAATAACATATTATTTTATAGAATATTTGACATCAAACACAAATTTTTTAAATAAATATATAACCAAAAGAACATATGAATGATTTATTAGTTTAAATAATAAAATTATAGATCATTAATGGAATTTATCACTGAGATTAGGTTGGGTTTCATGACACAATGAGTTACTTTTAATGATTTTGTCACATACATGATCCATTTTTACTGAACATTTAGATATTATGAATATTAGTTTTCAAAATAAAATTTATCTCTTAGAATTTACATTGGTACTTCATAATAGGGTTTACTAAATAAGAAAAATATATTGGTGAAATAATTGGTTACAAATTAATTAGATATTTATATAAAATCCAACTGAATATAAACAAAATGTTTTTAATGTGATGTGTTTTTATGTGCCCAATTGAAATTTATATTAATAAAATAAAATAATTATTATTAGTGATAGATAATAATTAAATTTATATATTATATATTCAATAATATATTTTATACATTTATAAAATATAATATATATGCATTAGATAAGAAGAAATCCAATTTTTCAAATAATAAGATGCATTTATATAATATGTAAATTTTCCACCTTTTAATTATAAAGTTTTCTTGAAAATAAATATAGAAAATTTTATGATTTATATAGAAAAAATAAATTTCATTTTTTAATGATAAACTTCCAAATTATCTTAGGTTGATTTTTTTTATTTTTCTTCGATGTTTTATCTTTATATGAATAGTGAAAAAATAGTAAATTTAATTGAATACTCACTTTTCATGTCAATATGTTATAATGAAAAATTATATAATAAATTCAGTTAAATGTTATATTATATTAATGATACAACTATTAATCTTATTTTTATAATTTTAATTAATTTCATAGTGAAATGTGATATAAAAACAATACAATCTTTTGATTAGTATCTATCAAAAACTCACCCTATCGTAAAATCTACGTGATAAATTTTAAACTAAATACTAGAACTTGTGTTGATGGAATTTGACAAACATTGAATACATATTTTGACCAATAATAGTTTCTAATTTCTAATTAGGCTAAAATTACTATTGAGAGTTTTTATCTGCAAAAATTGTGAATATTAATCACATCAGTTTAGGTAAAAACATGTTTACATAAATTTTAATATTAATTGATAATGTGTGGAAATGTCCCAAAACATCTCCCAAACATATATTATTTCTATATTAAAACCACATGAAATATTTAATATAAAATGAATCTTTATTTTAAGACCATGAGGTGTGGAAACCTCCCAATAGTGTTTTTATTTTGTTATTTAGAAGAATACAACTCCCCTTAAATTATAATAGGGAAAACACTCCTCCCTATATTTAACACCATAGAAGAATTTTGGATAAAAATCCCTAAAATCACTTAAAACATACCTATCCTCATCCATGAGTGGTTTCCATAGGTATAAATCCATCCAATGATGGATTTTTGGGAAAACCAATTGGATATACCTGAAGAAGAGGTAACAATAATCAATATGGATTATTGTTTAATTTTTATCCACACCCTTAAATTATTCATAAACCATGATTATATAATTAAATAATTAAAATCAATATTCAAATTTTGTATTTTAAGAATAAGACATACAGCCAATCATACTTCCATCAAATGGGTTAAAAAATCATAGTCAGTGTGTACGACAGATTAGCACTTCATGAACTAATGTCCTTCATTTTTCATGTACCACCATTAATGGATAGTAATAATAATAAAAATAATACATATATATAAGATTTATGATATTTTTGATGTATATATTCTTATTTAAATATTATATTACACATAACATCATTCTTTCCTTTTTGAGGGACTATGATAGCATCGTTCAGGTACACCGAGGACTTTTACCTCGTGAATCGATTCAATCCATTCACACATTACATGAATTGTAATAAATATTGTTTAAAGAAAAATATGCTATATATATGAGATAAATATTATAATTTAATTATATGTATATATATATTATTTCATTTAATACAATATGAAAATGGAAACAATGTTCATGCAAACATACAACCTACCATCTTAATTAATAATGAACTTATGTTCCAATCATGAAATTTTAATGATAATTATAAACTCATATAAAATCAACATATATGATATTGATTTCATCTATTAAATTATATAGATTATTAATTAATTAACTATTTAAGAAGAAACTAATAAAAACTACAAACAAACTCTATAAACCAATAAATTAACACCCAAAATATTGAAAAAAATCATGATTATTATTAATTCGGTTATAAGATGTTATAGAAGGATAATATAGGGTATTTAAGATATAAATATTGTTCTATTATAAGTAATTAACATTATTAATAATATTATTCATGATTTTGTATGTTTTTAAAACTAATGGGTGTATAATGTAAGGGATTCAAACCCAATTTCATTTCACAAATCTATATTGTAATGTTTTGACCGAATTTATTTTATACATTTTATATATTATGATTTTTTATTTAATAAAGTTATTTAATAATTTTTATATTTATTAAGAGTTTCAATTGTTATTATTTCATGTATGTTTATTCAAACAAAATCCAATAAATTGAAAAAAATGATAACTCATCTGTTTTTCATTATATTATATTACTTCATCATCATTATTAATATTATATGATCTAATGAGAGATAGATTCAGAATATAGATCATGTTATTTGAATTTCTTTATTTTTATAAATGATATAAATAACTGATATATTATTTTTTTCATAGTTTCACGTTATGACCTTTACAATGGTTTACATCACAATCTCATTTAATTCAGGCTTCATTATACATGAATATCTATTGAATGATATTATTTGATCAATGTTTAAAAAACCATTTACTTTCCACCCTTTGGTTTTTCATGATTATTTTCATGTTATTGTACCATTTATTATGTATTTGTATAGAAAATTATTTCAAAAATACTTTTATTAAAACACGACACCGTTTCTCAATTTTGTTATAAATATGATTTCTTCCAAAACATTGTTTTATTCAAAAAATTAATATATTTTTTTAACATCTAATATTTATATTAATGAATTTCATAGTATTTAAAAAATTATTTTAATTTTAAAAAAATATTTTAATGGAAAAAGGTTTTGAACATATTTTTAAAATAAAAAATTTATTTTCCTCAAGATAAAATTTATTGATATTTTTTATTTCATCAATGATAAAAACCCTTGTTTTTAATACAGAGGGTATATTTCATGTTGATAAAATACTTATTATTACTCTATAATGATTATAATTATTTTGAAAAAGGATAGGGTGTTAATTTATTTTCATGTATAATATTTAAATCATTACCTTACCACTGAGTTATCTACTTTCCAATGACTATTGTACATTATATTTCCCATAAATATCCATATTATATTAATTGATATTATTATTTCTTAAAGTGCATTAAATTTTTAACATCATTTGTTTACCTTGAAAATTTTTATATAATCCTGAGAAAAATTGACAAATTCTTATTTTGTACTAAATACTTATATATGATACGGTATAATATTTACGGATAAATTCTTTTATTAGATATATGAATAATACATTATACTAGATGGGATATGTACATCTCAAACATTATATACCCATCTACCTGTTAATAGTTCACATGAGGCAAAATTGTTGAAAAATTTTAATGGGACTCTACCTATAGTTTTAAATTGTCTTGTAAAAGGTCTTGGTGGTATATATTTTCAAGTGTCATTAAAAAGACTTCCAAAAACTAAGAATTTCCTTCATTGATAATCAATATATTATTATTATTATCCATGTTATTTTCACTTTAAAAAAATATGTGAATTCATTTATTTCTTAGTTTATTGATTAATTGGTATGTGTTTTCAGTCATATACCATTAAATAAAAATAATTCCATATCTTTTCATGATACTCATGTTATTTAAGTGAAATGGGTTTTTAGATATTTTCCATTCCATATGATTTATGAACTAACTTCCTAGTAATTAATTACGTTGAATGTTTTCTTAGTTATTTATGATTCTATATTGATTATTCTCGTTGAATTATTATTCATTACACCACACTTAACCCACATTATGAATTTGAGCTCAAAAATATTTTTTTTCATTCCAGAGGATCTCAAGAATTGAACAAATAATGATATACAAGGATACGATAGATTAAATAAAGTTATCCACAATAAAAATGTTAAGTGGAAATTTTTGTATATAATTGTAATATATGTATCATGTATGATTCTTGTTAACCAATACTTGTAAACTGTTATGTCTATTGGGATAATGATTCATATATTTTTAGATAATGTAATGGTAGTAGGATCAAATTCAAGGCAGCGAGGTCTGAGGTTACTACAGGGATGGATACAATTAATTCTTAAACCGTATATCATTTTTACCGACAAAATATTCATTGATTTTTTTATTTATTCAGAAATGATGATGAATCCACACTCTTCACTCAATACATATATTTTATTATTGGATACATTGCTCAAATATTATATCAATTATTTGATACATGAGGAATGATTGAACATTGATTGAAATATGGGTCCCATAAAATATTTCTCTTATAAGTATCTAAATTTTCATTTGGAAAATCAATTATATTCTAATAAATGGGTTTTATGATTGAATTTAAACCATATTGTGAAATTTTATGATGGTATATATATTAGTTTCTTGAGAACATGATATCCAAAAATTAATATTTTCATTCATTAATGATTTTTTCATTATTATCCATGATATTTCCCCAATGATACTATCTCAGGTATTATGTAATTATTATTTATTGATAAAATGGAAATTAATTTAGTTCTCTATATTTTAGTAATGATTATTAATTAACAATTCATGAAAGTCAAAATAATTATAAGTCCCATGTGTTCTGTTATTTACCATTCATTATTTACTTTTTTTATCTTCTATTGATATAAATGTTATTTAATTTTTTTTTATGTTATAAACCGTTCTATGTTGATTATACATATTGACTCATGATAGATTCAATTTTACATAAATCATACTGATAATTTGAGCTCACCCATATTTTACTTCCACTCATATAAATCCATGAAGGGTACTGTGATTATAATGAAAGGATTTGATAGTGGTAAAATTGTTATTCTAAAAAAATAAGTTGATGTTTTAGTATTTAAATATAATATGACAATAATTCATGAATATATTTTATAATGTCAAATAAATTATTTTTTCTTTCTATAGGTAATTATTTGTATATTTTTCAAATTTGATAATGTATTACATAAGATCCATGTTACTAGAGTTTGGGTCACTAATATATTGGGGTTCACTATATTATGGTATCTTATACATATCAAACTATAAACATAATGTATGTTCGAATCAGTTCCTCACAGGAATTTGAAAATTGTATATCATTAAAAAAATTCCATCCATCAATTATTAGCCAAGTGTCTATTATTGGGTTCAATCACCACCCATCATAGTGATTATCGAGCCAATGATCAACCAACCATATTCAGTGTGATTACCCAAAGGTTAATGTATACTATAACCACATTCACTTTCCATTATCATGAAATTTCTTAATTTATTGTAAAATAACGTACTCATTAAGTTAAAAATATTTTAGGATAATGTCCTATTCATTTATTCATCATTATTATTTTCACTAAGGTTATATAACAATAATTACAAATGTAAACAATGAAATCTTCAAAAATAACTATACATGTATGTTTATTCCAGCTATATTGATGAAACTAAAAAATTCCCTTATTTTACATCAATTTTTTATTAAAAAATTACATTACATAATTATTTTGTCATTCAATGATTTGAAAGGGGGTTTTCATTTAGTGACCAGAAAAAAAATTACTTTATAGTTTTTATACAATATTCTATATTATTTCATCATAATAGATCATTTTCTAGACCCCTCACAAGTTACAGACATTATCATGACATAGGAAATAGAAATATTAGAATCATGTGAAGTCAAAATTTAAATATGGTAAAAATAATCATCTCAACATGGCACCCAGGGAAAGATCGTAAAAACATGAAAACACAAAACGTGATGATTAATCACTA
This sequence comes from Viscum album, assembly GCA_963277665.1. Taxonomy (NCBI): domain Eukaryota; kingdom Viridiplantae; phylum Streptophyta; class Magnoliopsida; order Santalales; family Viscaceae; genus Viscum; species Viscum album. The sequence goes on from OY728136.1 coordinate 1,835,274,050, forward strand.
ATAAGAAAAACATGATATCATAAAATCATTTAAAATTCCATAATTGGATAATAATTAATTCTATATGGTGGACCATATTACATAACATAATGTCTGGGAATACAAGAAAAATTAATCATGGTCTATGGGGATAACATAGTCACATAGAAAAATTGTATTGAACCAATATAAGTATAGAAATTTATGACTATGAATCTGGAAGAACCATCTATTTAAAATAGTGGAACAAGCATAACTACCTGGTTCACATATCTTATCATGCCTCTAATGTTTTTTCCCATACCCAATCAGTAAGAACATCCTATTATAAATTTTTTAGAAATTATCATAACTCGATTCACATTAATTTCATGAAATTTTGTGTTTTTGATTATTAATTGATCGTATATATAGGTCATAGAGATAACCCGAAGATTTACAACACATTGCTATTCTGTAAGAAAACAAATTATCATTACATAATTTATGAGACTATAATAATGATGGGTTCAATGTTACATTTTAAATGGATTTAAAAATAAATAAATTGGATAAATAAATACCAATTTCAACCACAAAATAGTGGAACAACAGAAAAGGTTTTAGTGGGTGGTTTATATAGAAAAAAACAACGGAAAATATATCTCCTTCGAGATAGTAGAAAACTGAATCAATAGATAAAATATTTGATATTGAATGGAAAACAATTGGTGATATATAATGATAATTTTTTGAAATATCTCATCAAAAAATGGTTAAAATATAGAATTTTATGATATGATATGGTATATATGAAGGTCACAAGAGGAAACACAAAATTTGGTTTCCATTAAAAATAGAGAACACTAACTAGATTTAAATTTCAAGAAAATGAATGAAATTAATTTTTGAAGTGGATGTGTACAATTCATATCATATATTCATTTTTAAGTTGATATATAGAACAAATATAATAATAATTTCAATTATAATAAATATAAAAAATAATATATAGTGTATATTGTATTATTTAAGAAGATATTGGATAATCCTTATAACTCATGAAAAAATATTGAATTACAAAATACCACTTATGTTTGTGGAATGTTATCAATCATATAATAATAATGGAAGAGAATTAATTATAGTGAAGTATCTAATAAAAAAATTGTTATGTAATATTATAGATTTATTTAGTTAAAAAATAATAAAAATAATGATTCATAATATCAAAACATGCATCGAAAATAAATTGATATAGATAGAAGCAATAATATTTGGGCCAACACTTTAGTGGAATCTATTTAATGAAATTAACATATTTAGGATTAATATCACCCATGAATAAATAGTAATTATATTTTATTCTTTCATCAGATAGTGACTCAATAAAATATGATAAAACACGAAACATTGTCCATAAATTGTAATATATCTTGAAAATTAGGAATCATGACTATCAAATCCCATTAAATTTCAGAATAATTTATATTACATTCTCTTGAAATATATATATTTATATTGAACATATTTTAATCGGAATAAAAGGAATTTCATGATACAATACATAATTTTGGATTCATATTAACAACATAATATAAATTCATTTCATAGTAAAAATCATGTCTCTATGATATGAATCTCAGTGAAAACCCCTTATCTGGTTCATATTCATTATGTACAATCAAATAACACCCCGAATAATTAAATTATGACTGTTAATTACATAACCATGATAAATATTCAAATATATAACCACATATATTCCCCAATTATAATCATTCCTGACATATATATATATATATTAGTAAGTTTTTATGTATTTTCCAACATCCTGTATTTATTTATATTCACATTTTACAAGATTCATAGGAGTAGTATCAGTATATGTAATGATCATGGCCTTGTTAACTCATATCTAATGTCTATGTTATTAAATTGACACTTACTAAAAGGGAACACATTCTAGTTGACCAAATATTTTATTAGACTTGGTAAACTGGATACTTGTATGATTCCCATATTACATTTGATAAAAAAATACAACATAATGATTCCCCAAAAAAACCATTATAAGAATGAGTGTATCCCTATATACTACTCCAATTATACATCCGAGATTCATAGGAATGGAAACAATAAGGGTGATATCATTTCCATTATAAGAGTTAAAGAATGTGGAGTTTATCATGAATCAATAAGCAAAATAATAATGGAAAGTTAAATAAATAAAAAATATTTCCATTCAAATTAGAACTAGATAATGGGTAATAAATTTTGGAAGTTATAAAATAAAATACACATTTTATTTATTCAATATATTGACTATCATGATTATATAATGAATACTTAATATGGAAATGTAAATAATTAAAAACACATTCCATTTCATCGATAAACTAGGAATGAAATGTATACATATATTTTATCAATAGGAAAACATCATAGATAATAATAACTGAATTATTTCTCTATTATTTTCTTAATTATTGTACTAATTTATTTTCAGTATCATTATACTGCTACTAGAAAAACTTTTAAATTATATATTTTTAATCTTTTAGGCAGGTAGTCATCATTAAACCATTTCACTACGGTTTTCCAACCAATTTTCCCCATGAGACAACTGATGTGGTGAGGAGATATCTATAACCTAGAGCATCAATATATTCATTTCAAAAGAATTCCAAACATAAGAATAGTTGATCGAATTCATGAACAATATTACAAACAAAAAAAGTCATATATAATGTAAAGAATATAGAAAAGCATTAATTTCAACAATCAATAATATAATTATAAAAATAAATTCCATATCTATACATGTTATAAAAATTATTTAATAAATATATACAATAATAATAACATGTATATTTAGGAAAATTTTAATTTAATATTGTTAAAATTTAGTGAATATTTCATGTTAAATCAAATGATTAATTTTTTTATCAATATATAGAATGTCTATACATTCCCAGGACAATAAAATCATTAACCATCCAATTAATAAATAATTATGGTATCAAAATAAATTCACAAGTGGGCCATAATTTAAATAATGTGTTGATATCATTGATGAATATAAATACAATAAAAATATCATTACAAACATTCTTGTGGAAAATTATTTTTTATTAAAAATTATTTATAAAAATTAATGATCATATATGTGATAAAAATACATTTCAATGAAAATAACTATTTAATCATAAAATTAAATATTTTAAAATATGATTGGTCATGATGGTGGAAACATCATTACATGTCAAACATGATAAACCCATGCTTTTTTACACTATCGGTCAATTAAAAACAAGGTTTAATTTTTAAATGAAATGAAGATTCTATTATAAAAATTATAAATAATAAAAATAAGAAATTAATTCATTAATAAATCAACATTAAATGGTTAAATAAATAAGTTATTATTTTAGAAAACATATTTTTTGTTTAAAATCATTTTATATTAAATAAATAAATAATTTCAGATCTTCAAAAGAGAATTTTATCAACCATTTTACATACTATAGAGTGGAATATATTAAAATTTCATGAAAACACAGAAAATATCCATATGATATGAATATTAAATGGTTTTATTTGAAATTTAAAAATAATTTCCTTTTAAGAAAACTTAATTATAAAAAATCATGATTAAAATTATATGGTCATATAAACCATCACAAAGAGTATATAATTAATGGGATAATTAGTAAATGCATTGATTATGTGAATTAAATAGGAATCCAAATAAAACAATTTTTAATAAAAAGTAATATAGTCCAAATATATTACCCACATAATCATTTAATGTCCAAGAAAATGAAGATGTAATATATAAAAATTTAAATTAATTGAGTTACAAAAATATTTATCATGTTATACTTTCCAATGATATTACCCTAAGATTAAATAATTATAAAAAAATAAATAATATAATAATTTATAATGTATTCATAATATCACATTAAAAATAGATTTTATATACACCACATAAAATAATTTAGATTCCATAAATTATAGTATCCGCACTGATTTAAAATTTAGATGAAATACCCTACATCGTGTTTCTTATTGCTTGAACATACATTAACCACAAAAATATTTTTTTAATGTTAATTATTTTTACCATAAAAATATTCATCTTTATACTAACATATATGAATCCGTTATAACATTTTATTTCTAGATTTTCAATAATGATTCATCCTTTGGGTGTTTTCAGTTGTTAATTTCATTGTTTTCACATATGAATTTGTTGGCACTGAACTTTATTCCTAAATGGAAAAGTCAAAAAATCACCAAAGGGATATCCTTGTGAATCCCCATAGCCAATCCTTTAATCAACACAAACAATGTGATGCGGGAAGAATGTACTTCTCTGTGACCCCATAATGAATAGATGGAAGCCTCTACAAGTCTTAAGAAGATTCCTTTGGTCATGAAGATCCATTTCTTTTATGGTGTTCCCTGGATACCTCAGAAATCCAGGTTCATATAAATATACATCTCACCCCTCCCCCTCAATGGATTGATATCCTACCCCTTTCCTTTTCTGATCTCTTTATCCCTGAATCACAATTTTCTCTGTCATCCAACATGATAATTCACCACCCAATGTGCATATGCACTATGAATCTACTCTTAATTTACTCCAAAATTCCACCTCTACTTTTTTGGATTCCCTTCATGAAGGTCTATGACCATCACAGAGTTTTGAGTCCATTTTGGGATCATTAGTATTCTCGGAGCATTCATTCTTCGTAAAGCATCATCAATGTACATTTTAACTCCATAACTCAATTATGTTATCATGATTTTCAAATATCTACCCTTCTTGGAGATCCTTTCACCATGTTTCCCAAATCACATTCCCTTTCAATGCCCCTTCAATTTCTGATGTACATTTCCTACATGAAGGTCCTCTCTATGAGGCCTTCTGCTTTGTGATCCCTTCTCCCATACGTCCCCTAGTCTTGTATTATGTGATTTCATTATTCCTAAAAGGGTGTTTCATATAATGTTTCCCTGTATTGTGAATCTTTACATAGGAATGATAATGGCTATTTCATCATTCCCCCACCACTATATTCTGATCCCATACAGTTAATATTCCTCTACCCTATTGTATCCTTACATTACCTATACCTTCCTTCACACAATTTTGTGTTGGTACATGTCATGTATATTCCTAGTGTGATGATCGAGTCCTCATCGTCCAAGCTATAGGATGAAAAACTATCAAGCACCCCCATCCCTTATAAATGACATTAAATAGTCAGTTTCTTCATGTGTGGAATGTTAAGGTAGAATATAATGATAATTAGCATCAATGCTCCCCCGCTCCTCGCTCCATTTGGAATTTTACGCCAATTGCACATCGGGCAGTGTTCATGTAAGACCCAACAAAATATAATATTGTGTTACATGTATTTTTCACATATTATCCTTATATATCTGATCCCCTCCTTAATCATCCATTTTAGAGTATTTCCCAATCTCTATCTCCAAAGGCCGCTAGCCATGCGTAAGCTCCACATCATCCCTCATGGCGACACATTTCGTGACAAAGTTGACAGGTCTATTTCTACCTCTTATTTCCCTCACCGAGCATGATTCACATTGTATTATAGTATAACAGTGACCATAACATCCATGAGGGAAACTAAACATATGTAATCCCCATGACCATTGTCCCACATGACATTAATCTTCATCCATCGGAACTATGTTGAATTTAATCCTTGTCTCTTAGGAAACATAAATAGAAAGACTCTCTGAGGTTCATTCCCATCATCCCACACAAAAAATCTATTTTGTGTACTTAATTTAGGTTCCCCCTCATTTCCCATGATGTTAAACTATTTTACCCTTAAAACTGTGTCGGTTTTGTTTCATAGACATTGGGATACATAGGAATCCTCTCGGAGGACCAACAAAAACCTATGGTAAACCCTAGTACTCCATCCAATGGGATAGACCCTCAGGATGTGACACTTTCACTTTTTGGGAGACATCTCAGATTCCCCTATCTATGGTGTTCTGATCCAACCGTGAAGCTAACCATGCATAATCCCTACACATCGACATAATATTCCAAAAAAGGGTTCACATCTTTTAATGGGCCTATAGAGACATGAAAAAGCCCCACCATGTCATCAGGTCACTATCATTTTTGTGCACCCTGATCCAACGATCCATCCAAGAACTATGTGTAATTTGATCATTTTATTATATATAGGGTGCATATAATGACTCTCGGAGGTTCATTCCCATCATCAATTCCAATAATGGTCCCTCCCTTGATACATTGCTTCTCAGGAAGACCATACCCCAACCAAGAGGGTTCACTTCCTTTGGATCACTCTCCATGTTCCCCATTTCTCATGAGCTACCTCCACATTAGTCTCATCACCAAATCCATATCTAACCTGACATTGATTTCCAACCACTGATACATGTTGGAAACCTTCCTAATGTTCAAGACTAGCACATGGATTATCATGTTGCTTTGATCTTGTTTGTCTTCACCCTCTAAAATATCCAATATATCTATCCAAACTCTTACATGGGCCTCCACATCCCAGTTAGATCATGTCATCCATAATTGCCTCACCTTAGAAGAACACAGGATGATAAACACATGTAATATATGAATCACCAATTTATACTACATTGGTTTTGATCCCTGCTTTGTAAACATGGTTTGTAGGATGCCTCTTTGAAGATCAATACTAGCATACAGTAAACATCGTCATCCAATTTTTTAGGACCTACTTTCTCGGATCCACCATTTTTGGAATTTCAATATGCCTTCATAGTGTGAAACCTTCCCTTATTGGGACACACCATCTAGGGTCTACCCTCATGGATGTTTTAACCCATCCCCCTTGTAGAAATTCCAGTTTCTCCCTCCTATGGATATACCATTTTGATACACTCTCATTAGTGTTTTGATCAGTCTGATCCATCGGCCTTAGATGTTAATCTAGTGGTTTATGCAATTTTAGACATGGGATGCTAATGAAAATAATGGAGACATTCCTCTAGCATAAGATTCCCCACATAAGACATGTGATTCATTGGGTATCCACACCGTTGAGAATCCATCTAATAAGGAAAAATTTAGGTGTATCACGGTTTTAATGTCAATATATTTTTATGATGCTCGACATGACTAATTATATAACTGTAGGATGGTTCTCATACATAATCTATTGGAATGTAATAAAGGAAGAATCATAATTAACTTGTCTCTAGAAATGAATGGCTTTGGGAATGAGATTCACGAACAAAGTCTTAATCTATAAGGGAGAAGCATACTAGGAAACTATTTTTTTTGGAGGAATCCATGGAAGGATAGACCAATATCCCATAATCCCATTCTAATAAGGGATCTGTATTTCTTTGAAGAAGTGATGAATTCCACCTACCTTTGTAAATTATTAATATGAGGTTATAGATGCGACCATCGCTATTGACGATGATGTGAGGCAACACACCCATGCGAATGTGTTAGAAAAAAAAATAGTGAACCCAATGTTAATCTATTCTCTTTATACCATGGGTATTAGTAGAATTCAAGACATTAGAAGATATGGGTGTCCCTAGATACAAGAATCTGATTCAAGTTCCCTCGATGAAAATTGTAGGACTTCTAGGGAACTCGTTATAATTCAGGGGCACTTAATCATTTGGTATTCCAATATACGACATCATCAGCATAGATATTTCTATATATCCATGGAATAGTGAATTAGATTGGGGATTTGGGAACTTTCCTACTACAATCTGTAATATTATCTAGATATTCATACATTTTAGGGTCAATGATACACGGACACAGTTTCCACCCACCCGCAGACGTAGGGGTAGGGGAAACACCAATGCGATAATCCTTTACAATGACACCTCTTCCACGATGTTATCCAAAACTATGGCTACTAGGTTCCCATTCCCCATCTAACAATCCATTATTATCTAGAGGACTGACTATATGAATGGGAGGGTTGAACCCAACTAGGACCATATCCCACCAATAACTGGGGGATTTTATTTTCTTCCCTCATAGACACCCACAAGGGCTGTAAATGGAGGAACTACTCCCTAATTTAATATTTATTCATTTTATAAGACTCTCCCTTGAATGTTCATAAGACTCAATCTCCTACACCGATGATGTAAGGGATGTTCAAGTCATCCAAGCTTCACCCATCGCCTGAGAACTGCCATGGAGGTCACCCACCAGGATGTGTCAATACCTCCAGCCAGTCTATCCGGATTAAGAATTTTTGACCTCTACCCATTTCATCCCCTTCCCAGACTGTTCGAACCCAAAACCCACATTGGCCACTTTCTCCAGAAGACACCCACAGGGGAATCATCTATGATATCTCTACTGGACCATTCCAAAAAATGAAGCATGCTACAACTCTGTGTTATTAAATATTAGAGGAAATTTTATCCTTGAACGATATTGTGACCCCAACCACCCATTAGGCAGGCTAGGCTATTTCTTCTAGTTTAAAAAATCATCAATATTCATTGTGGGACCACCTAGGATGTCTACATCTAGAACATAGGCCCTCCCCATACCATCACCATCAAGTGTGGAGGTCATCCTCGCTCTCTCACCTAGCATGGGATTTCCCCCATGCCAATATTGATAGTATGAGTGGAGGTCATCCCCATTATTTTTATATTTATAATGAACTTACTACATAATCCCATGATCCTAGGTATGGATATTTTCCCCATATTTGATGTTATCAATTTGAATGTCCTTTGTTCCTCGTAACCCATCAACATTGGTGTCCTCTCTATTCATTGTATGATCAGTATGAAAAATATTCTCAAACACCACTTGAAACATGTGTGGAGGTACATCCATTGAAATAGGTGGCTATTATGTAGATTCTATCCATGCCATGTTTCATAAAAGTTTCATAATTTTAGGAGTTTTATAATCCATTTGAACATCTATAACTCTATCTAAATGCTTTACCTACCCATTATTTTGATCCAAATCATCTCTTGCATTCAAATCTAACCTTTGATGGTATGGATTATAGGCTTTATGACCCACCTACCATTTTGGGCCAACATTCCAGAAGACAACAAATTATTTTTCTTGTTCGGCCCCATGTTTTCAAACTTGGTCATCAATTGGGCATCATTTTTTTCAATATTTTTAGGCTAACATGTTATCGATATTCTGTATCATACATGGTAAATAGTTATCCTTCATCATCATTCCACCATTGATCTATTTTAAATTTTGGGTATCGTAATTGAAATGTCTCATTCCCCTATGTTAAGATTGATTCCAACACACTAGAAATTTCCCCACTCATGCATTAGAAAACACTAAGATGGAAAATTTTCCTACTATGGAAACACTATTATCCAGTCACATCCCCATCTCTCTGTTAGAAAAAATTGGTTAGTTATTCATACACCATGATTTTAGTGATTTATTGGTAGTCTCATATCTGAAGTGGGAAATTTCATGGTCATCACTTTTTTCTCCCACCAAGGTAGACCCTTGTGCGATTAAGGTCAAATTTTTAGTAGTTTCACAGATACGATCTAGGATCAATAATCAAATAATGAAAATAATATTTCCATACACATATCATATGTATGAAAAAAAACATTAAAATGTGTTTTTAAAATCCAATAATGTAATATCCAAAGGGATTTTACCCTTTAAGTGGAGAATCTATGCACTGACACTCTGTCATGTGTGGAATATTTGATTATAAATCACTACCTGAGATCTGTTCCTTCTACATTTTATAAAGTGTTAATTCCATTTTCTTTTCTCGATGATCAATTTTGCTCAATTTTGATATCGACCACCTCACGATATGCTCGCCTCAGATACTCTTTGGCATCTGCCAACTAAATTCACAGTCATGATATGTGTTCTGATTGGTAGTTGATGAAAGATGAAAATGTTTTCATATGTGTTTTTATGTGTTGGATTTTCTGTTCATCCTCGTAATTCTTTTGAAAACAAACAAACTTCCTCATCTACATGTGATAATAAAATCATGGTATCTCTCCCTTAACATGTCTGCAAGGTAATCTCGAATGAACATATGTAGACTTCATGCACCTACACCTTGATGAATATGTCCTATAGCCTAGAACAATGTATCTCTATCAATCTTATCTACACATCTTGTGGGGTGTGGTCGATGAAGAACATGATAAGTTTCCATGAACGTTGATAGACATACCGACTATCTTCCACATCAGAGTTGGCCTCGTCCAACTCTTCTGGGTCAGCATCTTCCTATACATTGAACACATTCAGATGTTCGATAGTAGGACCCACTTATATAATTTCATCTATTGATTTGGGTTCCATATCATGTGGTTTATCATCATTACTAGATTCCACCACTATAAGTTTGAGTTCCAACCAACTAGTATTTCTTCACAATTTATTGATTGTAATCATCTGGTCATCTTTGTCCTCCAATTCCATATTGACCAGTGTTCTCCAAAGGAAATGAGCTCCAAGAACCCTCACCATATTCATTAGCTTTACAACCACCGCTTGAATATATGTTTAAATATAGTCAATTAATGTTTTCCTTATCAATATGATGGTAGATATATCTCTATAAAGACCATTACTTAAAAAGGTCAAATATTTGATCATATGACCAAGGTGTTCCCATTGGAAACCCACAATGAGGCACCCCATATATGTTTTAGAACACTAATGATTCGTGAATGGTCTGTGTTGTATCATAACTCTATTGGACTTGGTTCTTTAAATCACAACAGAAGCAGTCCCCATGGACTTCCCATCTACATTCATTTAAAAAATAGATAGGGTCTTTTCTATGAGGCTCTCATACACAAAACATGGTTTAATTGAGAAATTTTGATAACCTGAAAAATTAATTCAATTTATTTATTTAGAACATACCTCAATTGTTTTGGTGAATAGCCCCAGCTCTGAGGCCACAACCTCACCATTCTCTAAAGGCCATCCTATCCACATATATTCAATAGGACCCTTCATATTTTTTAGGCAAAAGGAATTGATGCTTCAGAAAACATATATATAGTTGTGATTGGGATGTTTGATCATGTTTTACATTCACCTTATCCATCATTGGATTTGGGGTTCTGCAAGATTAAACAATGTCTTCTACATCAGCTATGTATTTCTCCCATATTCTTGAGATACCAAAAAACCATCCCTGATATGGTTAATATTCAGAATTTCCATCAAAAATAGATAATGATTATCCCATATATTGGAAGGACTAATAAATTTCCTATTAACATCCCAGGTTTCCAAAGCCTCTGGGATGAAATCGTCATTAGGTATATCAACACAGTACAACCACTTACCAGGATCATGGTTAAGAATTATTCATAACCCACTCTCTGGCCTTCTTTCCTCCCACCACTTCTCATTTGAAGCCATTAGATGTACAACTTTTGTCCCTCTACCACTCCTATCTAATAGAGGCCTTGGAATCATTAGACTTGCCACTACCGTAAATCCACAACGTCTATTGGCACCATATCTACCTCCATGATATGTTCTTTCCATTTTCTTACCCTGACCCCATGGTTGAGGTTGAACCCCGTAATTAATTAAGATAGATCATTACTTCAGCATCTCCCATGGGTAGGCTTTCTCCCAAATTTTTTTGTACTTCACAAATACCATGTAAATAATTGCGGGGGGGGACTAATTATTCATCTTCCCATCATCTGATGTGAACATGATCCACATCTACCGCATCACACATGGACCATCCTCATGGTGTACCCCATGGTCCACTTTTTTGGTTAACCTCTAAATGAAATGATAACTTCCTCACAATGTGATGCAGGGTATATAACTGATAAATAGGCTCATGATCTACCCACACAACTATAACTCTACCACGGAAGGAAAGGATATATTAAAGATGTTCATCAATTCCATTACATTCATCATTTAGTACACTTTTTGGAAGCTGGAATGGATGTAAAATGAATTCATCTAGCTTCATGACTCTATTTAGCATCAATTGTGAGGCCAACATAATAGGGAAACTTCTCCCAGCATTGAGAATAGCTAGTCAAAAGCTTAACCATTGAGGGGATTTGGGGTTAGGATATTTGTAAATCCTAATGCTCACCTCTATAAATCCATACTGAATATCCAATGGTCTGTATACATGTTGTGGCTTCTTCCCCTCTCTGATGTTCCATGACCCCATATTTATCATGGGAAATACTATAATCATGTGGTAAATGTGCTTCCCAAATATCCAGAATTACCGCCATAATATATGCTCTTGGCCACACACTAATTTATGAATCCCCGACCAAAAACATGAATTTGAAAATGAGTGTGTAATGGAAACAAACTAACCTATCCACTAGTTCCGGCTTCGTGTTAACATTGTACCCCTATTACTGTAATCTGTTTCTTCTTGAATTCAACAGTACAAACCTACCATATTTCACTAAACCTCACATAAATAGATGGGGGCCTTCTTGGTAATTTCCTAGAGGCTTCCTATCCCTTCTTAGAATATTTCATGGGAAATATAGGGATCATTGAAACCACTATTTGAAGTGGAAATCCCTTACAACCTTCGTATAATAGCTTAGAACCAGGTGCATCAAAAAAATTTCCAGCAATTAAATTTTATTTTAATCCTCCCATGTATTCTCTAATGAAATAAATTATTTATACATGTCCCCAAAGATGGGAATCATTGAAATTTGGTGGAGGTCCTAGAGGATGATGTCGACCCCCTCATGGTGAATACATAATTTGTCAGTCCTCTAAGACCATATACCTAGCAGCTATGGCTTCATGTACCTTAGAGGGTAGATGTTGAATAGATAATTCCACATAGCTTCTTACAGGCTCACCCACCTCATATTTGACTTGAATTCATATTTAGATACTCATACATAGTAGCCATAACCACACCTTAAAAATGTTATGGTATTACGATGGAAAATCATATGGTTGCAGTCCCCCATTTGTCCTGGATCCCTAAGCCCACATGTAAGTCCACCCAATCTCTAGGTTCCCTAATCCATATTAATGAATGTTTTGGTATTATGGTGTAAAACACTATGTTTGGAATGCCTTCCCAATTCCATTATTACCATGGTTGTATAGGATGTAGGTGGAAACATGTTTATGGTATTTCTAGGTATGGCCATCTGCATCCCTGAACAACTGATATTTTAACGATGTTCCCTTGAAATTGTAACTTGGTTAATCCCTACTCAAATCGAGGATAAAGTCATTTTCCCTCATACATAATCCATACAATGGAAATGAATTATAGAAATGGAAATTTTTATTCCCTTCTATCAGTAACTCTAATAAATTATCAATATTGGTATAACTCCACACACATTCTCCAATCTTGGTATTGTTCACTATGTATTCCATTCGACTGAAATTATCAAGGACCTCCATAGAAGCTTCTAGGTAGGCCATTTTCTCCCAATAATTTAGTATTTTTTCATATTATTCTATGTTTTTAAGCACATTTTCAATAAACTACTCTTGGATATCACGATCACATATCCTCTAAAGACTCTACATGATTCTTAGTGCAATATGGTTTTGTGATGTCCTAGTTTTTGACGAATCATACCTTTAGAAATGTTATGGGAAACAAGGTTCACAATGGGCATTCATGTGGTGTGCTAGAGATTAATATTTTGAGATGTTGAAAACATGTTTTTAAGGATGGGATGGGAAAAAAGGGTGCCCTCATGCTAAATTTATAGGTTATGGCCTCATGAGCATCGCGACACCCTAGGCCTCCCTGAGTATTGAAGTGATCTCAACCTGCACCCCACACAACCTCATCCTAATTCATATTTGAAAACTACATTATTTTGGTGATATACACACAAAATACAACCACAATTTTTTCTTCAAATTCCATATTAAGTGGGTACATTGGTTGGCACAAAAATAGAATCCTTAATGGAAAAGGGGAAAAATACCAAAGCTTCTGCATCACGAAGCACAAAAGAAAATACCTTTAGTACCACGAATGGCATGAATCCAGAAAATTAACTCCACTTTGAATGCCTTAAATAAATGAAATATCCATCTACCATCATGAAAGATACATTAAAAATTTCCATAATGAAATGATAGAACTATGACACCAAAATAGCCGCCTCTGATCGCATTGCACTATTTCTTTCTCGGCCCTCCCTAAGGGCATCACAATTACTGGTGTATATAAATATGTGGTTAACATCTTCTCTCAATGGACTGATAAACTGAACTTTCTCCTTACAATATCTCAATTCTTGATGTGCAATCTTCTCTGTGAACTAGGGATAAATTATATCACCCATGGTAACTGAGCACTATGAACTAGATTTCTTTTTTCATCGGTTATTCACTAAATTATTTGGGGATACCCTTTGTGAATCCTGATGGCCATCTTGAATGTAAGAGTCCCTTTTGGGTACTAATGTCTTCATGGAGCATTAATCCTTCATGAACCATCCTCGAAAACATGATGACTCCATTCCTCGGTTGGGTTATAATGATTTTCAAAGAACCTCCCTTGTATTTTTTCATTTTTGTTGCGATTCATGATGCACTTCCCTTTTGTGATGCCGATTATATTCATGAATAATATTTCATTCGCGAAGCCCCACTATATGAATCATTTTATTAGTGAACCCTTCCTTCATATGTTCCTCCAAGATTGTATAAAGTGATTTCATGGTTTTTTGAGTGGTGATTCATGTATAGTTTTCATTCCTTATTATTCTTTACCTTACCATTATAATGGTTATTTATTCATCTCGTAGCCACACTACCATGAGTCCATGAGTGAACATTCCTCCACCCATTGTTGTCTAGTATTTATTGTGACTTACTTCCCCCAATATTTTGTTAGTACATGTTATATATGTATGAGGGGTGAGGAATTAATCCTCATCATCCATGCTGTAGGACGTTAAACTGCCAGGCACCCTCAACCCTAACACATGATGTTAAACTGTGAGTTGTAACATATGAGGAATATAAGGGTAGACATGATGGATAAAAATCATGAGTACTATTCCACTCCACCATTCCTTTGTACTTTGTTTGCATGGGTGCCTCTTGTAGTCTTCACATAACCCCAGACACACTCTGATAGCATGTTACATGTATGATATAAATATCCACCTCATTCCTGGAATCTATATTCATGGGATTCCCTCCTAGTGTATGTTTCAGTCAATATATCTGAAGGCCACTGGCCTTGTGTATGCCCCACACCAACCTTCATGGATATACCATTCAAGATACTATTTTCAAGTCCTCCACTACAAGTGGATACCCACACCGAGCATGACTCATGTGGTATTATAGTTTAGCAGTGACCATGACATCAAATCTGGAAGCAAACCATGTGTAATCCCCATGCCCCTCATCCCACAAGAAATTAAACTATACCCATATTAACATAATGAAATTTGATCATTGTATTCTATTCAGGGTACATTGGATGCTTCACTATGGTTCAAGCTCTCCATTCCCCTCAATCCATATTCTATGTTCACTACATTCCCATTCACATTAATTCCTCGTGATGTTAAACTATATGACCCTTTTATCTATATGGGATTTGATTCCAAGATAGTATGATATATATGAAGCATCCTTGAGGTGAAACCCCAACCTATGGTATACATTGATACTCTCTCCTACGAGATGCACCCTTCTGATGCAATTCCATTACATATTAGGATGTATCTCTCAGATCATCCCCTTTTTGGTGTTATATTCAAACCAGACAGCTACCCAAGAATAATCCCCACAAATCTCCATTCCACTCCAACCAAGAGTTATCATCTTGCGACTGGCCACTAGCCATGCGTATTCCCCAACATGACTCAAGGTTGTATTCCTTATTGTGCACCCAAATCCCAAACCTCACACTTGTGCTGTGTGAAAATTGATCCCTATATTCTATACGGGGTATGTAGGAAGCCTCTCTGAGGTTCAACCCATCATCCATTCCCATCCTGTTCTCTCCCTTGAGTGTTTATGTATCTGGAAGATCATACACCAACATAATGGTTTTTCTTCATTTAAATCATTCTCCATCCACTCTATTTTTCAAAAACTTCCTCCTCTTGTGTCTCGTCTCCCCATCCATAACTATGTAGACATTGAATCCTAAACACTTGGATACAAAAGAATCCTCCTTGAGGGTAAATCCCAGCACCATCATCTTCCCATAGGTTTCATCTAATTCATTTTCACCCTTGAACATCTCCTCCTTACCCATCCTCAGTCTTACCCAGGATTCCATATCCTAGTGTGACTATGCCATCATTCATTTTTACTCCATAGCGGCACTCAATAAGATAACCACGTGTTAGCCCAATATCACCCCTTTTATCTACATGGGTTTTAATGAATGTTATATGAATAAGATACATAGGACACCTCTCTATGGTTCAGTCCAAACCAAAAGTAAACCTCACCATCCCATTTTTTTCAAATCCACATTCTCTAATACACCCTTTGTGGTGTTCCGATCAGCCTTAATGGTGCGAAACCTTCCAATTTTGGGACATGTCTTCCAGGTTCTATCTTTACGGACATTTTTACCCATCCACCCAGTAATCATTCCTGGTTATCCTTCTAGGCTATGTACCAATCTGATCTACACTCGTCAGTGTACTAATCATTTAGATCCATATCCTCCTCATATTAAGCTCAAGTAATACCCCATGTTAATCATGGGATGAAAAGGAAAAACATGGAGTCATGCCTCTAGGATAAGTTTCCATGAATTTGATATGGGTTGACATTGGATTTTTCACCCTCATGAATCACACACATAAGAAAAAATTCTGGTTTACCAACGTTCATACATTCATACATGAAAGAGATTCCCAACGTAGCTTCTTTCCAAATGGAAGGATTCTTCCCTGAAATAAACCTTTGGAATTTCTATAAGGATGCAAATTAGATACCTAGTTTTCTCAAAGATATGGTACCATGAATGATATTCATGAAAAACACCATAATATATATGGGATATCATGACTAAGCATCGAATTCCAATGAGTAATTCATGGGAGGAGAGACAAACATCAAATCACCATAATTTGATAAAGGATAAGACATATCGAAATAAATGATGAATGCCTCTAGACTTTGGAAATTTAGAATCTGGGGAATCCGAGGCGACTGTTAATGTCAATGATGATGTGAGGCAACACACCTTGGCGAAATCTTCATAAAAAATATTTTTTCATAAAAGTTTAAGTTCATGGACATATTATATACATAAATATTCTCACGTAATGATATTTTGGTTATAAATATGATATAATATAATTATATGAAATTTTATAATCATTATTGAAATTTGAATATGGAGAATGGGTCACATCACATCTTGGAGATGGTAGTCCGTACATATATAGGAGGGATAATATCATTCCATTAAAGATTTAATCGATTGGAAAGTATGTGATATATTAATTTTCAATAATGTGTATCATGTCATATATATCACATATATTCATTAAATTAATCATTATTATATAATGAGTGTGTGAACAATTAATCTCACCACTTCACGAGGTGGTATTCTATTGTACACATGAGAGGCATTGTCATATTTTAAGCAGTATAGATTTTAATAAGGTATCAATGCTATTAATAACACATATGTATTAAAACATCATAAATTTAGTTTCTATTTTTTGAGTCCATCATTATGTGTATTTTTGAATGGATGTGATGGAAAAAGAATTACATCGATTTATGAAGTTTTAGTTCATTATTCACATGATTGAAAATTTAGGTTTCCATTTAATAGAAGAGGGGATGGATATATGTCACAAGATTAACATTAGATAATTTCACTAAGAGGAATATAATTAGAATGTTATCCAATACATTTTTAACCTTCCCTTAATGATATGGAAGAGAAAAAATTTCTTATTTAAGAATTTTACCTCTTCATCAGACTACATCAGTAGGTTTTCACCCGATTCCTTCTTTGTTTGGATTTGCAGGCAATCTAAGGGATCTAGAATGTTTTTAGTTGAGTATATAAGGTACATGGTTAGGTATATTCTAAAATAATGTCTATTGAATATTTAATAGGGGATATTTTTTGGCCTAATGTATGTGGGATAGAATAAATAAATGACATATTTAAATGAAACCATTACACCTATGTTTTTATGATGTGTAATGCCTCTGAAATTGGTAATTCAAGAAAATTATAAGCTTTTGGATCTATATATATCCATAAAATGTATTTTGTACATGTTTTTAGGCCATTATTAATCCAATATCTTTGAATTTTAACCCCAAATAAATCAGTTTTGATCGTAACCATGATTATTAAATTTTACTACATTTACTATTCAGAATGTTCAACAAAAATGTTGAACATATTACATAATATATATTATTATGATTCCAAATATAGAATAAATTTTTAAAAACTCACTTAAAAGAATAAGAATAATAAAATTTAAAATTAAACCTACCTATGTGATGAAAAGTTGGGTTTCTAAAGAGAAAATTCACATTATAATTGAATTCATTGATAACAAAAATTTATGTAAAACTGAGAAAAATTTCAGAAATTAGTTAAATTATAATATAATTTAATTGATTATAATTAAGAACTGATTTTATATATAATTTGAACTTATAATATATTTTAATGAAAGGTTATTTGGAAAAATAGTCAATATTTATCTATAATCATTGAGAAATGAAACATTTAAAAAATTTGAAAAATCCACCCAAAGATAATTTTGATAATAAAACACAAAGAATTAGTTTCATTTTATTAAATATATTTTAAATAATTTTAAAAAATATAGTCATAATTACATGTTCAAATTGAAACTAACCATCCATTTAGAAAAATATCATTCCTTGGAAAAATTAATTATTCACTCAAATTATTAATAATTTAAATACAATCGATATATATACATTTTAATTATATTATAAAATTTTTAAACACAATGTTTATAATATTTAGTTGATAATATTCATATCCAAAAACTAAATTGCATGGTAATATAGGTTAAAAATATTTCTGTTTTTTAAGAGTCGATGTTATGTTCTCTGCAAGCTCTTGAAGAGATCAAATTTATATAAAAATAATTATATTAAAATTTCCAAAAATTTTAAATTCTCATCTATGTTTAGTGTTGTATTCCACATATTTAATCAATCCTAAATTTATTCATTTAAAATATATGATTTTTATATTCTCCCCACATTTAATAAATTTTTTCCTCACAATTCAAACATGATCTTAATTTTTAAGAGATTTATATTTGAAAATATATTTTTTTGAATTTTCAAAATTGACATGGTTAATATATGTTTTTTCCTCACAATTTAATCAATTTAAAATAAATATACCAGGCTAACCCAATATATCATATATAAAAAATTAATATAAAATACTCAATAGTAACACCATTTTATCAAGTTTTATTTTTACTCATAAAATCATTTACGAAAAACAATGATTTATTTTATAGATAAGAATGTTCACTAAGGTTTGGAACAAAACCATTATCGTCCTTCAGTTGGGTTTTCATGCCATGTGTCCCTGCCTAATTTGATGGATATCAACTGGTATGTTGGTTGTCATTTTTCTAAAACCTTAATAATATAATTCAATTAACATTCCCATATTTTTATGACCCATTAATACAAAAACAATCATTGATAAGATAAATTTTAATGGTTACCAATCAATTTAATTTTACATCCAAATAATATATTTATATTCTACCACTAATAATAATTTCATATATTAAAACAATATGTTATATTCCCCTAATTGTTTTCAAGTAACATCCTTAACCATGTTACATTCCCACCAACAAAATATCAAATAGGGGTGTTAATGACTTTGACCGTTTGATTTACCCTAATATTATAAAAAAATGATGGTATCCATAACACTTATTTCCATAAAAAATATATGATTTTGAAATTAATAAATATTATTATATGTTTCAATGATACATAAACAAATAATACTATAAAAATGACTTCCTTTATTTAATTATTAAATCCCAGTAAAGAAATATGACCCCTATTTTATTTCAACACTTATCATTCTTTGATCTAGGGGTTAGCATATATAATATACTACTGAATCAGATAATTACAATAATTAACACAGCGATGAAAATTAATTATAATTGGATTAATGGGGTGATATATTTTTTCTTCCATCTTACAATTCAATTTTCCTCCACAATTCATTACATTATGCCCTTATTTTCCACAAAAAATTATTTTTTAAATTATATTGAGGCCCATTCTTGGATTTCTTATTTACATTAATAGCGTGATGTAAATCAGGGTATATTTCATTTATGGTCTCCATCAATCAAGATCATAGTGAAATTCATTCTTATCTTCATTGGTTAGTCTGAGAGCTGTTGAATATATATATTGCGTGTCATATTTTGAGATAAATGATTAGGAAAAATACTTATATCGTTCACTCAATTCATCAAACTATTTTTTTTGAACATACTCATCAGATTTTAATTCATATTCAATGATAATGTGATTACTCTAGGTTCTATCCATTGAAAGAATCCAAGAATCATAGTGTGAGTTGAAATATTTATAGTGGGAAACAATATTGTAATTTATATGATTTATATGTCCTGATTCATTATTTTATATCTAATAAATCGTATTATTACCATATACCACGCATTTTAATCATCTATTCAAATAATTAGACAAAGGATATAAATAAAATGCGAATTACCCGAATAAAATCCCCAATAAGTGTAAAAATAGGTGAAAAATAAGTAATGTTTTCATGTAACTAGTATTGATCTAGTGAACCCTGACATTCATACATCGTTGTAATTACCCCTTGGTACATATGTTCATGTACCATGTCTAATTTTAGTATCCATTCAACGATGTATTTCCACGATTATCCAAAAAATCTATACTTTAGCAAACATTACTATGTTATTCTATGACTATTCTTTAGTTCTATCATTTGATTAAGTTCTGTAACATATGTTTTCTTAATATTTTTCTCATGGTTTCTACTGAATATTCAATGATATTAATTTTAACATTATTGACTCTTGTATCTTTTATAATATAAGGACCCGACCTTATTACATACATAATGAATATAGTCTTGAAATCACTTCCTCTTACATTGAAGATCATTACACGTTTATAGCTTACGAAAATTGGGACAATACATTCATAACAATACACTTTATTATATAGTGGATACCGAAAAAACAATTTCAATTCTTTCCAAAGTATAATACAATAATACATAAACATGACTCTTTATAAAATTATTCAACATTTAACACGAAATATGTCTTTTTCATACACAACCATTAACCTATGAAAATCATTTAAAAACATAGGATGAGCATAAAAGCTCAGTAAGGGATGAAAAAGATGTTTGGATCACATTAATCCATGAATACATGTAATGTATGAAATCATTTTCAAAATACATGATTGTCACCCATATATACTTACGTTGTGTAACATCATATTTAATCAAGATCCACACAAAAAGTGACAACATAAATATAATCATAAAGTCATCTTATGTAATTTCTAACATAACATTGTATCCTTCATTGCTACTATTTAATTTTTATCCCTCACAGCTACATTAGAATTTGTGTAACCATAGCATTTACACATGGTGTAACAATACAAATGACCTCTAACATACAAATACCGAATGCAGTTGAGGGAAATATATTTCCCTCCCTTCATCATAATGAATTCTCAATTACCAAAACATAATAATACAACATTAATAATAGCATAAAATCATGGTTTTTGAACTTTGTAAAACATAACTTTAATAGGGGATTTTAAAAGAAAAGTCTATTATAAATTTCATATAATTGAAGTGAAACGTAATAGAGTGGATAGAATATGATTTCACAGTATAAATAACCATAATTAAACATAATATAAACAAAACCCATCACACAAAAAATTTCAATATCACATTAATAACGAAGTAGAAGGTTAACACAATGAATGGAAATTAGGACTAGAATTTTGTCACCTTGGGCTTGTCCTACTTAAAACATTTTAAATATTCATGTATAATAGTTAATAAAGTGTTATTAGTATTTTATAGTAACATTTTCATGTTTATAACATCTTATATGACCATTTCATAAAATAATTTCACCCATTAATTGTTAGTATTTTTCTCTATGCACTATTTTTGTGTGAGTTCTTTACATGATTTCCAGGATTGGTTCATGGTGGATGTTCTAGTCGATTGAAAGTGAAACTCCGGAATTATAAAGGAGAAGTATTTACATATATCCACTGACATAAATTATACCAATTATCATTTTTAATTCATACATGATGATATATCATAAGATAAAACATTAATTAAGTTCTTTTAGATGATTTTAGTGGTTCTTTGATAATAAAGACCTCATATTGTTTTATAAATAAAAATCATGGGTAAAAAATATTTAAAGAACCATTTTTTGGAGTCAAAAGTTCTATTTTTACTTTTATGTATTGTTTGGAAATCAATAATGTATTCATATATGCTCATGGTACTGACAATGTTTACCGTACTGACTATGTTTATCGTACTGACTTTGTTTATCATACTGACTATATTTATTGTGATGACTATGTTTATCGTACTGACTATGTTTATCATACTAACTATGTTTACAATACTGACTCTGTCAATCAGACTGACTCTATCAATTGTACTGACTCTGTCAATCGTACTATCTCTATCAATCATAGTCACTCTGTCAATTGTTCTGACTAAATCGTACAAACTCTGTCAATCTAACAAACTCGGTCAATCGTACTAAAATTGGTGCATCAAACTCACTTTTTATCATATAAATACATTACACTAAGTAATACTTATAGTTCTCATATTTTTATCATGTTTTCTTATCCTTTATCAACACATATCAAACATACACATGTTTTTCATCTTCATATATCTTTTTTTAACCAAAACTATGTTGTGGAGTTAGTTATAAACTAATCAAAACGATTTCGTGTTTTTTGTTTCAATATGACCATTATAATGACAGGTGTCCATGTCCCTCAGAGTTTTCTAGAGAAATATGATCATTTGAAGAAATGTGACAGTTGAAACCTAAGGCCTACTAATAGGAGGTCATTTGAAGCTGATAAAAACAACTGAATGACATTGACCATTCATTGATACTATAATGTTATAGAGAGATACATTGTGACTTATCTCTTTATTTATTCGAAACCTTGAAATATCAAAATGTGAACTGCTCGTTCATAGTTTATTTATTTCATTAA
This sequence comes from Viscum album, assembly GCA_963277665.1. Taxonomy (NCBI): domain Eukaryota; kingdom Viridiplantae; phylum Streptophyta; class Magnoliopsida; order Santalales; family Viscaceae; genus Viscum; species Viscum album. The sequence continues at coordinate 1,835,297,373 of OY728136.1, forward strand.
GTGATCTTTTTTACTTTGTGTGACTGATCAGGTGATAACGATCAAGGGATGCTGACAATTACCTGACGGTGCTACGGATATTCTTATCGTGGGCTTTAAAGTGTTTTAAAGATATATGTGTTTAATACCTGCAAAATCTAGGTCTTTCAATGATAGCAAGACAGACGTACCTATCATCGTATCGAGGGATTGTAGGGATAGAAAGACAGACGTATCGATCATCGTATCGAGGGCTTAGAAAGGTGGTGGTAAGAGAGACCTCTTATCCTAGGTGAATGGATACCCTTCCCTTTGGGAGAAAATAATTGTAATACTTTTACATTTCCACTGATGTTTGATTTAGAAAAGAAAATTGTTTTGATTTCTTTCTTCATTTCACTTTCACTTGTAATTGTTTCGATTAAAATTTTACTATTACATATTGTATTGATAGATTCTATACACTTTATGATAGAATCCTTCACTATTCTATAACTATTTTTATTGTATTCTTTTTTAATACAATTTATTTACAAATCTCATAGTAATGCATCATATCATACCTTTGTACTAAATACAAGTGTGGTTAATAGTGTTTGTTGTGAATTGTATTAGTTTAAGATCATTTAAACTGATTTTTATAAGTGTTTAAACACAATTTTTTTAAACCTACAATTCACCCCCTATTTAATTGTTATATATAATATACATATACATCTATATATCGATCCAATAATTGGATTCAATGGATTTTTCCATTGATTTTTATTACTAGCTCTATTTCTTTCAAAAAAAAAATTTCAACTACATACTGGACTTACATGTGGAGTGGAAAAGATTTTGTTTTTATTAGATGGATGGAATGAATATTGGATCAATGGAAAATATAAATCAATCTAGACCACCAATATAGGATGGTAATGATTATGAGTGCTGGAGAGATTGAATGAAGTCATTTGTTATTAATACTGGTGTAGACAATTTTATTATGCTTACTGGAGGTTACAAAATTCCTGAAAAAGAAGTCAGCACTTTCACCAATCAAGAAAAGAAAGAATATAAACTGAATTACACATTAAAAAATACTTTACTATGTTCTACGACCATGAATATAAACAGCCAGATATCATCTTGTAAATAAGCCAAATATATTTGGATAAAACTAGACGTCACACATTTTGGTACATATAAGGTTTCAAAAACAAGAAGTGCAATGCTTCGAGCAAATTATGTTGGATTTTTTTACTTATGGAGAGCCATTATGTAATGTGAAACAATGATATATAACAATTTTCAACCTTTTAAAATATATGGGAGAATAAGGTCTTGATGATGAAAATTTTGTACACAAAATTATTGATATAATGCAAAATTAATGGGTGTATAAAAGGATAGCTATTGATGAAAATAGAAAACTTTCTCATATTACTCTTGATGAACTATTTGGAACTCTTCTATAACGCGAGATAGTAATATAGAGTGATGTTGATTTAAATATAATTAATAATGAAAATGGAAGTGTATCTTTTACCACTACATCTAAAGCCAAAACACCTGAAAGGATAACAAGATCCAATGCAAAGAATGTTGTTTTATCATAATCAGGTGATAGTGATCATTTAGATAATGTGTTAGCCAATCTTTTTTAAAGGATGAAAAAGATTGTGGGATAGAAAGACTTCCAATACAGATTCAAAAAGAAATATAGGACGGATAATAAATATTCAGAGGTAACTAGTTATTAATGCAAGAAAGTATGTCATACCAGACCTGATTGTCCTTTACTGAAGAGAAATGATAGAAAGGAGAAAAATTCCGAGAGAAATAAGAAATAGTATTAAAAGACAAAGACAAATAATGTCTTGAAGGCCAATGATACTTAGAGTGTATGTGGTTGTGATTCATCAGATGATTCTTTAGAATATAAATCATCAGGACAAAGGAATATTAGACATATAGCCTGACTACAAATTGAAGATCATTGTTTCATGGTTAAGGTACACATTGCTGAAGCTATTAAAAATGTATCCTTGAATGCAAATTATACTGATAATAAATTTTATGAATCATCAAATGATGAGTCTTCTTCATCAGAAGATAAAACATTACCGTCTTATGAAGAAGTTTCTAGGATTGTTAAACTACTTGAAAATAAAAATTCTAAACTCAAGAAAAACTTGATAAGAAAAATTCTAGATTTTCAATTTTTATTAATGAATTATCATATCATTCAAATTATATTGATATGAAATTTTCTGATTTTTAAAGTATTTTAAAAACCCTTGAGAATGTCAATTCGGATAAGAATAAACTTTCTAAGGATCTTGAAAATGTAATTTCTAAGAAAAAGTATTTCAAGCCTAACTCTAGTTCAAAATCAAATGTTTTGTAGTATAAAAACATAGTTTTAAAACTAAAGTCAGAAATTTTTTCATTAATTAAATGTTTGTCAAACTTTACTTATTACAAAGAAAACATTGATAGACATTATTCTATGATTCGACCATTGAGAAATATTGCTCGTTTTGGTTATACTCTTTCTAAACCAGTTTTTTGTAATAACTATTCTTTTCCTCAAAGTAAACCTTTTTGTAATAAGTGTCAATGTGGCAGAGACTAGAAAAGAGATTGTTCTCTTAATAAAACTCAGTATTTTTGTTTTCATAATGCTCATTTTTCAAAACAAAAGTGGCTTCCTAAAATTCTTTTATCTAACACTTCTGGATCCAAACATGTTTGGATTCTGAAAAACTAATTTTTTATTTTTAAGGAAAATAAGAAATGTACCAAAAAGTATATTTTGTAAATGGATAGGGGTTTTTCTCAACACATTACCGTAAAAAAAGTTTTCATTGAAAATATTATCGAACCAACAGGTGGAAAAGTTACCTTCAGAGATAATAGTCAAGGAAACATTGTCGGAATAGGTAATAATGTTTTTCTTGGAAAAGTTCTTATTTCAAATTTTTTCTTTGTAAACAATCTTAAGCACAATCTCATCTACATAAGTCAATTATATGATGTAGGATTCCTTGGGAATTTTAGAAATGATAAATGCATAGTTCCCAAATTCCAAGGATGAATTCATTATATCTACCCATAGGCAAGAGAATGTATACACTATTAACATATAAGACCTTAACAACCAAAATTTACCTTTCTTAAGTGCGATAGAAGACCAATCGTGGCTATGGAATTGAAATCTATGACACTGCAACCTAAGAAACCTTTGTAAAATTTCAATGAAAAGACTTATAAAGGGGCTAATTGATCATAGATATGATTCTTCAAAGGTCTATGATACTTGTTAATTTTCTAGGCAACATAAATCTAGATTTAAATCAATTATTGAAGTTTTAACTTCTAATACATTACAACTAGTGAACATTGATATTTTTGGTCTTTCAGAAACTGGAAGCATTGGAGGCAAATACTATGTATTTTTTTAGTTGATGACATTACTAGATTTAAATGGGTCTATTTTCTAACAATGAAGTTTGAAGTCTTTTTCTATTTCAATGTTTTTAGATCCCATGTTAAAAAATGAGAAAAACCTACCATTGATAACTATCAATAGTGATCATGGTGGTGAATTTAAAAATTTAGATTTTGAAACTTTTTGTAGTAAGAAATGTATTGCTCACAATTTTTCATCTCCATGAACTATTCAGCAAAATGGTGTTGTTGAGATAAGAAATCTTATTCTACATGAAATTACAAGAACAATGTTGATTGAATACGCAATTGCTAATATTTTTTGGGCTGAAGCTGTTAGAACTTCTTGTTATACTATAAATCGTCATTTAACAAGACATTTTCTTAACAAAGCACCTTATGAATTGTGGAATGGCCGAAAACCTAAATTTTCATACTTCAATGTTTTTGGATTAAAAGTATTCATTCTGAATACTAATGAAAATATGCACAAATTTTCTCCAAAATCTTATGAAGGAATATTTCTAGGATATTCTACAAATTTTAAGGCTTACAAAATCTTCAATAAAAACACTTATACAATTAAAGGAATAGAGCTTGTGAAATTTGATGAAACAGATACATTTGTTTTCAAACAACCCCAACATACATCATCAGATATGTTTTAAAAAACTGATCATCAACCTTTATTAGAAGATCCTTCTAATGAGGGAAATGTTCAAGAATGTATTTCTGAAACACTTACCCCAGAATATTTTCTACCATATGTTGATGAACATGTTTTAAAAAACCCAAATTAATTTATTCTTAGGAATCATCCCAGTGATAACATCATTGGCGATGTAAATCAACCAGTACGGACCAGAAATTCCTTGAGAAATGAAATAGAAAATATTTACATTCTCTCTCAGTTCAATCCTAAAAGTCCATGTGAGGGCTTAGGTGATGATGATTGGATTAAAGAAATGAAAAATGAACTAAATGAATTTGAAAGGAATCAAGTCTGGACATTAGTTGAAAGACCTAATGAAACAACATTAAATTGTGTAAATGAGTTTTCAGAAATAAATGTGATGAAAATATATTCATTGTAAGCAATAAGGCATGACTTGTTTCTAAGGACTATAATCAATAGGAGATAATAGACTATGATGAAACATATGCTCTGTTATCTAGACTTGAATCTATTCGTATTCTATTAGAATTTGCAGCATACTTTAATTTCCAATTATTTCTAATGGATTTTAAATGTTCTTTTCTAAATGGTTTTGTTCAAGAATATATTTTTTTTAAACACCCCCATGGTTTTCTAGACTCAAAATATCCAAATCATTTTTTTAAACTTACCAATGCATTATATGGCCTTAAACAAGCCCCTTGAGCATGGTATGATATACTTACAAGATTTATATTACAAAAAAATTATGAAAAAGAAACAGCAGATCCAACCCTTTTTATAAAAATGGAAAATAAAAATGTTTTTATTGTTCAATTTTATGTTGATGACATCATATTTTGATTAACATTTCAGTATTTAACTGATTATTTTGTGAATTTCATGAAATCTGATTTTGATATTAATATATTGTGTGAGTTAAAAAACATTTTAGGTTTTCAAATTTTCCAAAAACAAGAAGGAACATATATATCTCAACAGAATTATATCAAATATTTACTAAAAAATTATGGATACGACAATAATAAAAGTATTATCACTAAAATAGGAACCTCAAATAAACATGACCATGACGAAACTAGGAAACCAGTAGAGCAACCAAATTTTAGAGGTATGATAGGATGTTTGTTATTCTTGATAGCTAGTTGACCGGACATAATGTTTTTTGTATGCTTATGTGGAAGATACTAATATAATCCAAAAGATTCTTATTTAAAATCTATGAAAAGAATCTTTCTATATTTAAAACGAACTCTAGATCTAGGACTTTTCTATTCTTCTGGAACTGATTTTGTTTTAAAATGTTTTTCAGACGCTGAATTTGGTGGTTATAAAATGGAAATAAATAGTACTTCTGAAACATGTCATTTCTTAGGAGATTCCATGTTTTCATGGTCCTGTATGAAACAACACTCAAGAATCACATTCCACTACCGGAGATAAATATGTAGCAACTAGAAGTTGTTGTGCTCAAGTGTTGTGGATGCAACACATATTCACTGACTGTGGATTGAGTTTTTAAAAAACTCAAATTCAATGTGATAATACTAGTGCCATAGATCTTAGTAAAAACACAGAACATCACTCTAGTGAAAAACACATAGATATTAGGCATTAATTTATTATCAATCACACAAAAAGGGGAGATATTTTTTTATAATTCATCGGAACCCAATAACAACATGCTGACATTTTTTGAAAACCATTACCTTCCGATAGATTTGAGTATATAAAATAGAATCTAGAAATTATTAAATTATAATAATCATTCATATATAGTTTATATTTTACACTTATCCTTACATTAAAGTCATCTTAAAATGGGGAGAACATTTTTTCATCACCCTATATATTCATTTATCTATTCCTTCTTTATTCATTTTTTATTTTGGTTTGCTATATTTATGAATATCATTTTACCTATTCGGTTATTGTTTTAATAATTTGTCATCTTGTTTTCCAGGTTATTGTATTGATTTTTTGACCATCGGGTTTTCAACCTATGGTAACAACTTTGTTTTCCATTGGCACGTCACCATATGGTAACAACATTGTTTTCCATTGGAAAATCACCCTATGGTAACAACTTTGTTTTCCACCAGCACATCACCCTATGGTAACAACTTTGTTTTACATCAGAACGTCACCCTATGGTAACAACTTTGTTTTCCATCGATATATCACCCTATGGTAACAACTTTTTATTCCATTGGCACGTCACCCTATGGTAAAAAATTTGTTTTCCATCAGCATGTCACCCTATGGTAACAACATTTTTTTCCATCAGCACATCACCTTATGGTAATGAGTTTGTTTTCCATCAACTTCACAAGAAATGGTAAAGACCTTTTTTCCCATCAGATTGACAACCTATTGTAATCTATTTGTTTTCCATCGGTCACACAACTGATCATATTTATTTAATCGAAGTCATGTATTTTCTTTTTGATATTGTATTATGCTATGCTAATACTATTAATCCAACAATTTCCTTAGAATTCCTGGTAGGTACATTATTTCTTTCTTTAGTTGTTTTGTTGTTTCTAATTTGATTTTAAAAAAATCCTTTTAAATACCCACAAATAATTTTATTTTCTTCTAATCTCAACCATATAAGATCAAATGTCATCCTTTTTGCCTATAGATAGACCCCACTGCTCCCCAAAAACTACACCAGTTTTTTATATCTCATGGCGATGCAATGCCCCTTTGTTTTAAGACTCCATACGATATTCCCTTAGCCACAACTATATTTCTCAGTCTTCTGCCAAAACATTATCTGAAATTTATTCAAAAACGATTTTAGAGAAAGTATTATTAAGGGAAATGTGAGTTTCTCAAGAATTTTTTGACACGGATGATTCAATAATCAGGAGGATTATTTTGTTTCAATTCTGGGAACATATCTGTGTTGAAAATCCTGTATCTCAAGATCTGATTCTTGATAGAGAAGTTAGTCAATTCTACAAAACCGTGTCTTTTGACAAAAATATGATGATCAACTTTGTTGTGTATGATATAAAAATTTCAATGTCTGTGAAACAGGCAGCCCACTCTCTAAATGTCTCAACTAAAGGCGATTCTTTTTGTCCATCCCATAAACTACCAGAGGACGTTGGTACATTTAAGAAAGAATGTGCTGAAAATTCGTTATTTATTATCAATAAAGAGAAGAGAAATATAGATTATCTATCTCCAGATAATAGGTTCATGGTGATATGGATGCAAGTTGTTCTTATCACAAAGAAATGGGATATAAAAACTCTTAAAGTCTCCAATATCATTATGTTAGACTATCTTGTAAACATGAAATATGTAAATCACATGGGATACATTTTTGAAAAAATCAATAATGTCAAGTCAGGATCAATTAAATTTCAATTTATTATGTATCCCTCTATTATTACAAAGTTTATTCTTGAGGGATTGTTGTTTTATAATATTTCTTTGAAAGGGAAATTGAAAGAACTGAAGCCTTCTTGGATAAGTATGAATTCGTTGAAGAAGTTGTATGTTTGATTCGATTAGAATTCAATGATTTTTGTTAAATATTTAGAAGCTGAATCTTCACAAAATCAATTATCACCTATGCCAATTGAAGATAATCTAACTATTTTTGATCCTCAAAAGTCAGATCCACAAAACTAGTACTAATCCAAAGATGAGAACTAAATACAACAACAAGGTTGTGGCCATGTTGAGGAATGATAAGGAACTAAGAAAAGAAGGTGATACAAAGTTCGGTCTTGATCTTGCTAAAGAATTAGCTGAGAGAATAAGGGTATAGAATACTCTTCAATCTAAGAAGAAAAAGAAAACACTTTTGAAAAGGAAATCTCAAGAGGTTGATGTTTCTAAAATCATGAAAATCATTGAGGAGGCTAATTCCCATCAAACAGAAGAAGTGAATCAAGAACCTATCGAATATAGTCTTATAGAGAAAGAGAAAGGGAATTTTTTTGAATGAAATACAAGAAGATGAAGAAGAGGAGGAATATTTTATTATGGAATTTCATCAGAGTTCAGAAAAAAGTAGAAAGAATATTTTCAAATTAAAATTAAAGGTATTCAACAGGTTCCTCATAATGAACAAGCACCAGCTGAATCATTTGAAACTCTAGATAAAATTCCTTCACATGTAAATAAAGGTTCTCAATCTTCTCAGACAAAAAAAAGTAAACATTATCAATGAAAAAGTGAAATAAGAATGAAAGGATAAAGAAAACGCAAAAGGAAAGCAGTTGGTTAAGGACTCAAGCCGATCAAATGATTTGGATTCGTATGATGATGATACTGATTCAGAACACACAATTTCTCTCAAGAAGAAGGATTACATTGTTCATGTTTTTAGGAGAATTGAGACGATTATTCCCTATTTTCCTTGATTTGAAGGGAAAATTCATTTCATCACTGATAATCAAAGGAAGAAGTTTGGTTCTATAAGAGAACTTATGAAGTGGGTTTTCTGAATTTAAGCCAATTTAAAAGTATTTTCTGAATGTTCAGCTACTCATAATAAGGTGTGCAATAGAATGACTAAGTGGTAATACAAAATTGAAAGCATAGTGAATGATCATGAAATTAAAATTGAAGAAATAAGGATGCATTCAAATGATATTGATATTGCTATCAATAAGCATGAAAATGAATCCATTGAAAGGATGAATCTGGAGTTAAAAACTCAGGGAGATGATATCCCTTCAATAAAATAGCTAAAAGAGAGAATTAATGCATTCCAATCAGAGTTTTTGAAAATTTCATCTTTCAAAGATGAAATTGTTCTATTGAAAAAGTAAATTTTTGTGTTATCTAAAGACAATAATAATTTTTTTGACAGAATTGATACTCTTGAAGAAGTAATCAGGGTCCAAGAAGAGACTATCATGAATCTGAATCATATTTTTCCGATCAAGAATAGCTTCTCAAATACCAGGGTGATTCTATCTCCGATGAAAAGAATTAAATCAATAAGACGAAATCCATTCTTCCTACGTTGATCATGAAAAAAAAGGAATGAGAAAAAAATTAGTGTTATTGTATCATTCATTATTCATTTTGATATTTTTATAGACATTTCTTATCTCAATGAGATTTATGTTATCTTTCCCATTGACATGCATTTATTTTCTCAAACTCTTTCAGGAAACACAAGATTAACCCATTCTTTTTGTAAATCAAAAAGGGGTAGAATATTTTATAAGGGGAAAATGTTTTATTCAAATACATTTAAGTCAAGGAAAATTTACGAATATAATCCTTAGGAAAGTACATACCTAAGGGGGGCGGGGTTAGTTGTTTTCAATTTCTTATTTATAAGAGTTTACTATAACTTAGTGGAAGATAATTATTTTTTTTATTTTTAACTTATGTTTTTTGCTTTCCTAAAAGGGGGAGATTATTGAGTCAAAAGTTACCTTTTGACTTTTATGTCTTGTTTTGGAAATCAAAAATGTATTCATATATACTTATGGTACTAACAATGTTTATCATACTGAAAATGTTTATCGTACTGACTATGCTTATCGTACTAACTATGTTTATCTTACTAACTATGTTTATTGTACTAACTATTTTTATCATACTAACTATGTTTATCATACTGACTCTATCAATTGTATTGACTATGTCAATTGTACTGACTCTGTCAATCATACTAACTCGGTCATTCATACTGAATCTATCAATTGTACTGACTAAATCATACAGACACTATCAATCTAACTATCTCTTTCAATCATACTAACATTTGTGCATCATAATCACTTTGTATCATATAAATACATTACACTAATTAATACTTATAATACTCATATTTCTATCACATGCTTGTTTTTATCCATTATCAACACATGTTAAACGTACTCAAGTTTTTTATATTTATATATCATTTTTTTAACCAAAAAATGTCATGGAGTAATTTATAAACTAATCAAAATGATTTCGTGTTTTCCGTTTCAATATGACTCTTATAATGCCAGGTGTCCATGTCCCTCTGAGTTTTCCAGAGAAATATCACTACTAGAGGAAATGTGACCATTGACACCTGAGGACTATAAATAGAAGTTCATTTGAATCTGAGAAAAACAACTGAGAGACTTTGATCATTCTTTTTACTATCATGTTCTAGAGAGGGACGATGTGACTTTTATCTTGCTTCGTGCGAAAGACATGAAATTATAAAATGTGAATGGATCATTCTTAGTTTTTGTATTTAAAAAAGTGCTTTGTTTTGATATGTGTGACCGATCGAGTGATAACGACTGAGGGATACTAAGGATAGGCTGATGGTGCGGCCTATCTTTGTATAGAGGGATTTCAAGTGTTTGAAAGACATTAGTTCCGATTACCAGGATAATCGAGGGCTTCCAGGGAGAGAAAAACGGATTTATTGATCATCGTATCAAGGGCTTGCATGGATATCAAGATAGACGTATTGATCATCGTATCGTGGGCTTCCCAAGGTGGTGGTCAGACAGAACTCATATTATAGGTGAATGGATACCCTTCTCTTTGGGATAAAAGAATTGTAATAATTTTACATTTCCACTGATTCTTGTATTAGAATGGGAATTTTTTTGTTTCTATTCATCATTTTACTTTCACTTGTAATTGTTTCAATTAAAATTATAATGTTACATATTTTATCGATAGATTATATAGGCTTTATGATAGAATCCTTCACTATTGTCTAACTCGGATTATTGTATTATTTTTAATACAATTTCTGTACATTTATCATAGTCTTATATCATATCATACCTTTATACTCAATACAATTGTGGTTAATTGTGTTTTTTGAATTGTATTAGTTTAAGATCATTGAAACTAATTTCTTTAAGTGTTTAAACACAATGTTTAAAATCATAAAATTCACCCCCCCCCCTTGTATTGTTCCGTCTAATTTACATATACATATATATATCAATATAACACATTTATGAGGCATAATAAATATATTATAACCTGTATTATCCTAAAAAATTGTTTCATGACTAGAGATGAATAAATTAAAGAAAATTGAAATCACATCATCCATGTTGTCGGTAATTCCACACAACGTGTACAATGCTTTTAATAACTGAAACAAGTGGGAGAGGAGAAACGTAATGATGGTGAATTTCCCATGAACATGAAAACATCTAGTATATACCTAATTATAGAGATTTCATGCCTATTTTTAACGATTTTTTGAGAAAATAAGAAGAAAATAAAGGAATCCTGAAATAAAAGAAAACTTCATAAATTGCTCACAAAAATTCGGCAGCCAAACGACATCTCTTAAAAATTCCCAAAAATAGTTTGATGAGGGAAAGGGGATATATCATCACTCTAACCTTATATGTAATTTAACAGGGGTATGGAATAAAATATTTGAACATAATTAGAAGGAATGTTGAGAGAATATCATAAAATGGAAGAAAAGAATGAAAATAAGACGATGTTTACCTCTTGATCTATTCACCTTAAGATCATTCATAAGGGCTTTCGTTTTGGTCTTTTTGTGAGACAAGAAGCTCTAGAACGTGGGGAAGAGACTTGGGAGAAGTATTGGGCAGAAATTAGGAATGTATCAAGGCTATAGAGGTGTGAGAAGAAGAGAGGAGTGAGGGTGGTATTTATAGTGGAGGAGGAGGTATTTTTCATTATTTTAACCATTATTATAATATTTCTCCCAGGATTATGAATTGTCATAGTTCATATGACCTAAAATAGTAATAATGGCATGTGAGTTCAACCCAAGTGTCCTTGCATCACTTACGAAGTCATGAATAGTGAATTTTATAGATAATTTGATTATACAGTATTTTATCGTATTTCAGTATTCATAAAAAATTAACGAATTTCCAAAAAATCCCAAAAATTTTCACTATGCATTTTTCGTCATGTAGATTTCAAAAATAAAGTCCATTTTTCGAAAATAATTTTCATATTATTATTAATTTTATTTTTAAATAAAATCATACAAAAATAAAAAATTTACAATTATAATTCTATAACTTCTTCTATATCACGATGAAAATTTAACAAAGATGTTATCATATTAATTCCATTTTAAAATAAAATAATAACAATAATTAATATTAATTAGTGTCATATTAATATTCATATTACTATTCATAAGGGTATGAATCTATTCACTAAAAAAACAAGTTACATCTAATAGACTCCAAATAACAGGCTGAACACAATTGTAAATTATAGTTTCACGAAATTCAAAACATAGAAGTGGAAAAGTTATGTTTTAAAGACTAATTAAAAATATCTACAGAAATCAATGTTCCATGCATTTAAATTTATTTTTAGAAAAATATGGGGTGTTGCATTATCCCCACAATATAGAAATTGCATCCTCGTAGTCCTATATACTTATTAAACAACTGAGGGTACTTTTCCCTCATAGCATTTTAAGACTCCCATGTTGCTTTTTCAACAATGTAGTTTCTCCAAAAAAACCGTTAGTAGGTGGATTACCATATTCTTCAATCCCATTTCCCTTTGATGAAAAATGTTAACTGGTTTCTTATCATAATAAAGGATCTCTTCAATCTTAACTACATTTGGGCTCCATACAGGTGATGAATCTTGCACATACATTATCATAATTGAAACATGAATACCATTCTGCACCTATGAAAAACTCAGAGGAAAAGAAACACAATATTCTACTATTCCACCTTTCTCAAAGAATTCAAGAGGACTGATGAACGTTAGACATAGATTCCCTTTCTTACTGAAACACATCACACTTTTCCAAGGAGATATTTTATGGAAAACATGGTCACCTACCTCGAATGAGAAGTCTTTCCGCCTGTTATCGGCATAACTTTTATGCATGATCTGAGATACCCTCATGTGTTACTGAATCCTCTTAACATTCCCAGCCAGTTCTTCTAATAATTCTGATCCCATCAACTTTCATTCACCATCATTATGCCAAAACACTGGATTCTGACACTACTTCCCATACAAGGTCTCAAATGGTTCCATCAGAATACTGAAATGAAAACTGTTATTATATGAAAACTGAACTAATGAATTATTTTGATCCCAACATCCCTAGTATTTCATTGAATAGGATCAATGAATATCTTCCAAATTCTGAATTGGTCGTTCTGACTGCCCATCTGATTGAGGATGAAAAGTTGTACTGAAATTTAACTTCATGCCCAAAGACTTCTGAAGTCCCTTCTAAAAGATAGAAGTGAACCCGGGATCCCTATCAGATATAATGGAAAGAGGAACTTCATGTAACCTGATAATACTCTTGAGTCAACATCGAGAAAGATGATCCAAAGACACTATATATCATATAGAAGTAAAATGTGTAGATTTTGTCATTCTACCCACAATAACCCAAATTGCATTACCTGAAGATGTATTTGGTAGTCCCACCGCTATGTCCATGGATACATTCTCCCATTTCAAATATCACACAAGAAAAATATAAATCATCCCCTTGGGTAACTACCCCTCTACTTTAACCTTTTGACATGTCAAACATCTCATTGTAAAATCAGCAATATCTCTTTTCATTCTATCCCACCATTAATACACTTGAAGGAAACAATAAATTTTATTAATTCCATGATAAACTGAAAATTGTGAACAATAAGTTTCACACAACAAATCTTTCTTCAACTAAAAATAACTAGGCACACAAAACCTTTTCCAATTATTAAATGACAATTGTTTTTAAGGTTATTTTATGGAAACATACCCATTTTATCAAATTCTAAATTATTCTGTAGCTCACGATCTTCCTTCGGTGCTCACATAATTCTGTCTGACAATGAATATTTCATTGAAACCATAAACGAAATAGATGTCTTCCCCACACCAGCAGTATCTTCTCTAGAATTAAACAAATAATTAATCATGGAATCATGTTTCGAACATAACATGGTTAATGATGTATGGTGTTTCTGACTCAAGGCATCCTCCACTTTTTTTTGATTTTCTAGTATGCTAATTGATCGTGAAATAATATTCTTTTATCAATTCAATCCATCTTCTCTTCCTCGTGATTAATTCATTCTGAGTGAATATATACTTCAGACTTTTACGGTTAGTATATATTTGATATTTGGTTATGTATAAATGAATCCTCCAAATTTTCAAATAAAAACCCATACATGCCAATTCCAAATCATGTGTGGGATAATTAACTCATGACGCATTAGTTGTCTTGAAGCATAAGAAATTACCTGATCATTCTGCTTTAAAACACAACCATGCCACTTCAAAGAAGCACCATTGTAGATGATAAAGTCACCATTTTTGGATGTAATGGACAAAACTGGAGAATTCATCATTCTTTTCGTTAGTTCCTTAAAACAAACATCACATTCTTCTGTTCAAACAATGATAACCCCATTTCTTATTATCATAGTCATCAGTATAGATAACAGTGAAAAGTTAATAACAAACCGTCGGTAATACCCTGCTAACCCATTAAAACTAAGAATATCTGTAACATTTTTGGATCTTGGCCATTCATCAACCACCTTTGTTTTGGAAGGATATACAGTTATTCCATCCTTATTTACAATGTTTCCACGTAATGAAATCTGTTGCAACACAAAATCCCACTTTTTGAATTTTCATTACAGTTTTTTTTCTTTTAGGGTTTGTAAAAAAACCCTTCTATGTCTTTCATGATCCTATTTATTTCTATAAAATACAATAATGTCATCAATAAACACAAAGAAAAACTTATTCAGGATCTCATGAAATATTGTATTCATAAGATTCATGAATACAACATGTTCTTTAGTTAATCCAAAATGCATAACAAGAAATTCATAATTCATATATCATGTACGAAAGGATTTTTTCAAGATTTCAACCTCTTTAACATTCAGCTGATAGTGTCCATATCTGAAATAAATCTTGAAAAGTACTGAGCTCCATGGATATGATCAAAGAATTAATCTATATGAGGAAAATGATACTTTTTTTTAACAATGATGTTGTTCATAGCTCTATAATCAATGCAATGTCTCATGGAACCATCGTTCTTTTTTACAAAAAAACTGGTGCTTCCCATTTTGAAGAGCTACGATGAATTAAGTCATTATTAAACAAATCCTACAACTGATTTTTCAATTAATGAAATTCTATTTGAGCCATACAATATGGGGGATTTGAAATTGGCATATTATCAGGAAATATGTTAATTTTCAATTCGACATCCCAATCAGCTATGACCTTAGGTAACTCATGAAGAAAAAAACATCAAGATATTAATTTACCACTAGCACATCATTAATCTGAATAGTTCCATTGTTTTCAAAAATATGAGAAAGAGAACTTTCATTTTCTTCTTTCCATAGTTTATCAACTTCCTGATATGTTATCAATTGTATGAGTTATCTCATGTATACAAAAAGTTAATTTTTCTGGAAAACTAATACTTTTTCTATATAGTCAATAATTGCATGATAAACAGAAATCCAATCAATTCCCAGAATAACATCAAAATACACTAAAGGAAGAACAACAAGGTTTGCGGGTAATGTATTTCAACATACCACAATAGAAAGATTCTTATAATTCCACTTTGTAATAATATTTCCCCTAGTGTTTTAACAAAAAAATTCAGGTCTCATTTATTGAGGTGATATTTCCAATTTACCAGAAAATTTCACAGAGATGAAGGAATGTGTAGACCCTGTATCAAACAAAACATTAGAAAAATAAATGTGAACAAACAGAGTACCTAATACAAGATAATTGGCTAGCCTAACATCTACTGACGTAGTCATAAATGATCTCACTAAACCTTTTTTCTTATAGTCTATCTTCTTTGCATCATTTGGATCTTTATATGGGCTGGCATTTTCATAATTACCTAGTTCACCACATTTAAGACACTTCACAGTCTACTAATCATGATTAGTCTTAGGATCATTTTCATTACAATCACAGGCCATATATCAAAACTTACCCCATTTAAGACACATATTTGTTTTTCTTAGACATTCCCAAGGGTGTTTCTTCCCATAATTTTCAGAAACTAGAAATTGGATTTTATTACCATTAGATTTCAGTGGTAGATTCTTACCCAACAATTTCCATAAAGACCCCTTCTACTGCTTATTTACATAATGCACATGATCATCCGAAAACTCAATCTCTACCCTCTCAGCACACCATAAATGTTTCTCATAACATTTGAATAAACGGGTGGCCAATGCCCTTCGATACCTAGGCTTCAATCCAGAGTAAAAGAGGTTTATTTAGCTATCAAGATCCAGAGTTAGATTTGGTGAATACCTTACTAGTCGAGTGAAGATCGATTCATACATGGACACTAAATCTTCTTCCTTCTATTTCAATTCAATGAATTTCTTCTCCATCCTATGTTTCACAACCTTAGGAAAATATTTTTCAATGAAAATACATTTAAATTCATCCCACTCTAAGGCATATAAATCATATCTACCACTAATATTCCCTAACATTAACATCCATTAATCTACTTCCACATCAAATTGATAAATGAAAAAACATACCTTTTGATTATCTAAACATCCCATAACATCGGATATCTTTTCAATGGCTTTGATCCATCCTTCAGCTACTAATGGGTCAAATGATCTATTGAATGATTGATGGTGTTGTCTCATAAAATGTTCGACAGTTGTCATGTTCTTTTGTGGTACTCTATTTTTTATCTTGCATGGATTCCACCACTATTTATTTGCTGTGTTGGCTGATCTATTACAATCACAAACTGCTCGTTTCCAATCCCTACAATTCCAGGTTGTAGATCAGGAAGGATGTCATTATTTCGGTGCCTCTCCACCTTAACATCCATGTTCCTTCTATGGAAAACCATTATAAGAAACATATATTAGATGAAGTAACATGGAAATCGTTAAATGCTAAAACATTTCAAATTAATCAGAGAGTGAAAATCAATTATGGTATTATATTAACATCATCCTAACCCCAAAATTTATCTAAACCATCCTCTAATACCAACTATATGAATCCAGAAGTATTACATACATAATAATGACTTTAGTCAAGAAAACACATCTTCTTACATTGCCGATATTTCCATATTTAGATCTTTATTGAATTGGGACAATACATTCATAACATTTCACATTATTATAGAGTTGATACCATAAAAACAGTTTCAGTTGTTTTCAATGTATAAAACAATAACACATAAACAGGACTCCTTAAAAGTTATTCAACATTTAACATGGCTTAATTATTTGTACTACACATACATTAACCTTTGAAATTCATTTAAAAACTTGGGATTACCCCAAATGCTCAGTAAGGGATGAAAAAGAAAGAAAGATCATATTTTCCAATGAATACACGTAGTGTATGAAATAATTTTGAAAAGACATTCTTATCATCCAAAAATACTTACATTGTGTTACATGAGATCTAATCAAGATCCACACAAAATAAGAGAAAATTAATTTAATCCTAAAGGAATCTTAGGTAATTACTTAAATAACATTGTCACTGTCATGACAACCTTATAATTTACAGCCCTCACGACAACCATACAATTTGTGTATCCATCACTGTTACACAGGGAGTAATCGTAGGACCAACCTCCAACATACACATAACCAATGTATAGGTGGGAAATATATTTCCCACCCTACATCATAAATAATTTTCCAAGAACCAAACCATAATCATAAAACATTTTTAATATCCTAAATACATTTCTTTTTAACTTAGTGAACCACAACATTAATTGAGGAATTTAAAATAAAAACCTGTTATAAATATCATATAATTTAAGTGAAACGTAATAGAGTTGATGGAGTATGATTAAACACGGTAAATACACATAATTCAACATAATATATAGAAAAAACATCACAAAAACAATTTTAATAGCACATAAATAATGAAGTAAATGGCTCAACCAAAGAATATAAATCAGGTCAAGAATTCCCTTACCTCGGGTTTTTCTTACATAAAACATTTTTAAACATCTTGTATAATGGTTAAAAGAGTGTTATTAGTATTTTAGTGGTTCATTTTATTTTTTATAACATCATATACGATCATTTCATAACATTATTTCACCATTTAAGTGTTAGTATTTTGCTCTTTCCATTGTTTTTAGGTCAGTTGTTTATATGATTTCCATGTTCAGTTCACATTGGATGTTCTTATCGATTGGAAGTTAAAATCAAGAATTGCAATGGATTAGTATTTTCATATCTATAAAAATAAATTATAAAATTTATCATCTTGAATTACTACATAAGGATGATTAATAAGTTAAAACATTAATGATGCTTGTTTTGATAACTTTTCTGGTTCTTTGATAATAATGACCTCATTTTGTTTTATAAATTAAAAAATGGGTAAAAAGGATTTCAGAAACATTGGTGAGAAATAATACATATATTATAACCTGCTTCATCCATAAAATTTGTTTCATGACCTTACTTGAAGTAATAAAGGAAAAATTGAAATCACATCGTCCACGATGTTGGTATGTCAACACATCACGGACAATGCTTTTAATTCCTTGAACAAGTGGGAGAGGAGAAGAAGATTGATGATGAATTTTCCATGAACATGATTACATAAAGAATATAAAATATTCTGGATAATTTTTCATATTTGTTAAGAGGAGGTGAGTAAAGAAGATGAAAATAAAGGAATCTTGAAATAATATATAACTTGAGAAATTTCTCACAAAAATTCGACAGCCAAAGGAAGTCTCATAAAATTTCATAGAAATGGATTGATGAGAGATTGGGGATATTTCATTAATCATAAATAATATGGGAATTATGTGGTGATATGGTCTAAAATATCCCAACATAAGGCAACGGAATATGGATAGAATAACATTAAAGGAAAGAAAAGAAAGAAAATAAAAGTGGATGTTTACTTGTTGGTCTCTTCTTTTTGAGATCCATCTTAAGGGCATATGTTTTGGCCTTTTGGAAAGACCAGAAGCCCTAGAATGTGGGAAAGTGACTTGGGAGGAGTATTGGTCAGAAAATAGACATGGATCACGGCTTGAGAGTTTTGGAATGAAGTGGGGAGTCAGGGAGGTATTTATAGTGGATGAGAGGGGGTATTTTTCATTATTTTAATCATTAATATAATATTTTTCCCTAGATTATAAATATTATTAGATTATGTGACCTAAAATAGTAATAAAAGAATATTAAATCGAACTAAGTGGCTTTTAATCACATATGATTTCATAAATTGTGAATTTTAATGATAATTGTATTATATGATATTTTATCGAATTTCACTATTCATCCAAAATTAATGAATTTCAGAAAAATCCCAAAAATTCACCCTAACCATTTTTTGATTTGTATAATTCAAAAATGAGGTTCATTTTTGTAAAATATTTTTCAATATAGTATTAATTTAATTTTTAAATAAAATCATAATTAATTCAAAAATTAACAATTCTAATTCTTTAACTACTTCTTATATCACGAGGGAAAATTAACCAAGATGTTATTATCACAAAGCATTATGAAAATAATATAATAACAAAATTTACTATTCATAAGGGGTCATATTACTATTCATATTAATATTCATATTGGTATTTCATTATTGACTAAAAAACAAGTTTGTTCCAATAGACCCCATAAAACATACTGAACCCAAATGTAGATGACAGTTTCTTGAAATTCAAAACATATAAGTTGAAAAATTATGTTCAAAATGCTAGTTATAAATATCAAATTAAAACAATGTTCTGTGAATTTATATTTTTTTATAAAAAAACTTTTTGTGTTATATATAAAGTGAATAAGTTATTAAATTTCTACTAGATATGAGTGGTAACATCCTTGTGGACCAATTAGTTTAGTAGTATTGTTAAACTATATACATACATGATTCCTATATTACAATTGATAATAAAAATTAAAACATAATTGTTTTCTAGAATATAATTAATACCACTATATTATCTTTTAATATAATTCATATTAATCATATTGGATTTATTGGAATGAATAAAATAAGGATGTGATCAAATGATCCTTAAGAGATACGTATTTGGGATGCTATGATGAATCAATAAGAAAAATCTATATGAAGTGGTATATTATTAAAAAAAATAATTTATATAAATATTAGATATCTAATCATTAATATGGAAAGGTAATAAAACAAATAATATTTTAAATTAATCAATAACATTAATTTAATGATTATATAAGACATATTCAATACGAAAATTTTAATAATTGTAAATACATTCCTTTTAATCCATAAATTCTGAATAAAATTTATCTTCATATAAAAGCATTATCTAAATATAATGGATAATAATAACATATTTCTTAAAGAAGTATGTGGTTAATTATAGGATTTCATTATCTCAAGCATTGTGAGACCAATAATTTAATGACATTTTTCATGAGAGTTTAAATTTGACTGGTATAATTACATGAGAAAACCCTATAACTATGGATACCCAACTGATTCATTTTGTTATACTAATAGTATATTAAGGGTTTAAATATTATAAATCTCCTCCATTATATTTAATTTCAAATAATTACTCATATATCAAACAAATAATTTAATTCATATATAGTCTGTCGTATCAATAAATACTTAATTCGGGTAAGGAATAAAATATATCCATAATTTCCATAGTCAATCTTTCAAAACTAAAAGAAAAATAAGTAATGTAAAAATGATACAAAAAATCAAATAGTAAATATAACTATAATAAAATATATACATATTTACGGGATATTTAATATACAATAATGATAAGGACGTGAATATTTTAAGGTAAATTTAATGATTAATAACATTCATTAAGAATGAAAAGTCAATAATTTCATTATATAAGTAAACCTCAACCATTTAGATTATTAATAATTATTCTATCAATACAAAATATCCCAAGTAGATGATAAATAAAATTAAATTTGTAGGTCTATGATTAATTGAAATACAACAAAAATTTCATTCAAATAATCCCGAGGAAATATAAAAAATTTATTTGAAAATATTTTTTAAAAACATAATTGTTTAAAAAAATTATTTGGGATATAATTTTCAATAAAATTAATCTTTATAATGCCTAAATGGATTTAAAAAAAATTCATGACGATCAGAAATTCCTTATTCACTATAAATGTAATAAAAATGTTTCTGTACATATTTCCAATAAAAACCCATCATGCAATGTTTTGAATATAACCTGAATATTACATTCATAACATATAAAAAATAATAAATATGGGTATATATGTATTAAATAAATAACTTTTAAATGGATAATAATATTCTAGATTTTTTTTAAAAACATGGAGTTTTTTTCATTTTGTTCAACTAAAGAGAGAAATAAATTATATTTTTCATAAAGAAAATTACACACTATTTTTATGTAAGAAATATACGAATATGGAAAATTACATTAAGATATAATGAATTAAAAAAGGATTATAAATCTAATAGGGTTTTATCAAAAAATCATAAGATTATTTCCTTAAATGATTATTCATGTATTAAAAGATGGGATTAAAATGGTATTGAGAAAAATGATTAAAAATATCATCACAACAAAGTGAGAATTAATCAATGAATATTTTGTGTATATAAATGGTAATGAAAATAAAAATAGAATAAATACAACATAATATAGTCAAAATACATTAAAATCATTATCTTATAATATCAAAGGAAATAAATAAGTAATATAACCCAGGAAAAAGAAATCATGTTATTTACTTATTTATGTCACAGATATGATTTTATTTCAAGGTTTTTTTTATTTTTGGTCTTGTATTTATCACTTTTTCCCATGTAGATTTTGAGAGAAAATAAGTACTTTAATTCCATTGTTGGTAGCATAGAGTTGGTGCATGCTAATGGGACGTCATGTTATAGCAGTAGGGAAATTGTGTGCCCTAGAAAGTGGAAATGTCTAATAAACCCAACATTATGCATTGGAATCCCCCACAAAAAAATGTGTCACTAGTTTCTACATGAATATATTACATCCAATGGTTTCCACCCAGTTTGGTAAATTGTGTGAGATAAGCATTCAACAAGTCCATGTCATTAAAAATCGAGATATTACTCTTTCCCCATCACCTGATTTAACAATGTTTCCAACCATTTATTCCAACATTCGTAATTCACTGCCCCAGGTTCCTCACCATATCCTCTTTCTCCCTTAGAAATTCAATTTTTTGTGGATTTTATTTTTCATTTTCAGGATTAATTTTGTATGTCCCTTCTTCCTAAGTTTTTTTTTTGTATAAGGTTCTTCTTCCACACTATTTGAGTTCTTATTTCCCTAGTAGATATTTTAGACTATGAATGGTTGAATGTTGAGATTTTGGCTAAAATCACGATGTCAATGATTCTAACATTACATTATAAGGTTAAATTGTGGTGTGGTAGTGGTTTTCCACTAGATTCATGATGTTTCCATGACTGAGGTAAGTGGATCATTGATTTATCTTTCTTATATGATTTTGGTATGCTATCTTGGATTCATAAATGTGTCCTATATAAAATTTTTGTTGAGTGAAATGTGTTTTAGAAAGGATGTGATATGATTATATCATGAAATATTCTTTTATAAAATATATTGATCATATTTAATGTGTGCTTCATTGTTGTCATAAAAAATATAATCTATAAATTATTTAATTGGTGTGATGTGTTTTTTCTACTGAATATTTTGTGCATAATATTTTGAAAAAGATTTTCTCTATGTAAAATGGTGGTTTTAATTTGTAATTGAATTTATTGATGTGTTTATGTATATGTGGTGAACTATATGATATATGAAATGTGAATTGAGCACAAGGGAAATCCTAGGTGTCTAGGTGGGACGACATGAAATAAAATTATATTTTTTTAGGTAAGGCTATGTCTCAATTTCTTCTCGGACTAATGATACAACACTAACAAATCAATTATGTTGATTAGAGACCACTATAGCATTTGATGGAATCCTTTATAGTGTCTCACAAATGATGCTGATGTGGTATATGGTTGTTATACTATTTTCAATGAGATACAATGGTCTTTGGGTCCTACTAGGGCTAGAACATATAGTGATTTACCATTAAATATTTATCTCTTGTGATTTGGTGTTAACATCGTCATATAATTGACATTAATCTTATTTGAATTTTAAAATAATGGTTCTTCAACAATTATTTCCTAAAATAAATTTAAATAATGTTTCCAAACACATTATTAAAAACATGTATGGTTATTTTCTTCTAATGTTATTTCATCTAAACATTCCTTTGGGTTTAATCATACTATTAATTGGATCAAACCCTACATAAACTAATGGGTGTATTGATAAATTTTTATGTATGACATGGTTAATTGATATACATATCATGGTGGTGATAAAGGATTTGGGTTATAGTGTTACTATCATGTAGGTATTTGAGGATGTAGATTGCGGTTGATGTCCCTCTCATTACATGGATGGTTTTTATTATGGTTTAGTTGGTTCCCCTCTTTTTTTTGTTTCGTTGGTTTTGGTTTTTTGTTAAACAATTTAAATGATTACCTTAAATTTTTTTAAATATTATGGGCATGTATATTTATATTTAGATGATGTTTTAGTTTTAGTATTCTTCTTTTATATATATAATGGGTTAAATCTATAGCATACAAGGCATAAATTTCATGGATATTAAATCATTTTAGATAAATTTTATATACATTACAAAAATACAAGCCCGATGACCATAATTGTTTGGTGTCTTTGGATGCCTAAAAACAGTATTCTATCATGGTGAATGATCATCAATATCTCCAATAAATATCTAAATCTTTAATAACACAACCTAAAACCATTATTCACAATATGAGCCAAGGATTCCCAACAAAGGGGAGAGATCCGATGCTCATTAAGGTTAAATAAATTAATTGTGTAATCATAACTTGAAAAAAGGGTATGGAACATGATCCTAAAAATTTTCGACTTTTCATTTCATATTAGAGAAGAAAATTAATATTATATATTCATAATTCATTAATCATATGGGAATTAATGGAATAAGTCATCAATGAATAACATATTAATTAGTCATTGAGTTTGTCGTATTCACATAAAAAAATAAAATAGTATGTTAATTCAAACTATCAATAACATTATAACATGATAGGCTTGGTCTATGACTAGTGTACCTTCACTGAGATTGTGCTACCAATATAATGACCCAACCTTAAACATTACATAATATTTAATTAAATTAATAATTCACACTGAGGATCTTTTTAGGATTAGAGTTTTAGATCATTAGGATATAACTATTAAATCTCAATATATTACAAGGTAGAAATTTCTACTTAGTTTCAATTTTTTTATAAAATAAAAACTCTTGAAAAAAAAGTCATCTCTAGTTCCATGTTTTAGACAGTATGATTTTTCCTTGATCACATCCTTGACCCTATTCATCTTTCAGTCCTGTGAGAACATTTCAAAACTTGGGATGAGCATAAAAGGTTCAGTAAGGGTTATAAAACAATGAATGAAAACATTTGTTCATAAATACAAACAAATCATGAACTCTTTTACTTACCTCTTGAAATCATGATAATTATGAATGACACATAGAAATCATAAATCATAAAGGTAACTTGTGGAATCCATACCATACTTACATTGTAGCTATCATAGCTACATAGGGAGTTACATTTGAATAACCATCACAGTATATTACCTAAATCTATTAGTAAAAACCATCATGTTTACCTCCGTCACGTTACTCAAATAATTAGAGAGCTATCTCAGGCCCACCCGCCCTAGGTTTATCACGAAACCACTAGTATACGTAAATAATGCACAAGAACCACAACATAATCATAACACATAAAAAAAGAATAAAGGAAAGATAAAAGTTTCACATTGAAATAATAAAATATCATTACAAGATATTGAAATAATAAATCCATTATCAAAATCATTTTCAATACCAAAATAAGTAAAAAGAGTATATGGTATTTTTTTCTTTATAAAAACGTTCTGTCTAGTTAAGGAAGCCAAAGATCAAATAATACCCGTGGAGGTGGAAAGATCATTGTCATCGCTTACATTAAAAAAACATTCCTTTTTTTCATTTAGTAAAACTCTTTGTATAAAAAGAATCCCTTTGAATAAAATGAAATTTCAAAGGGGTTTATACACCGTATAAAATAAATTCATGTATATAACTAAAAATGACTCAATGAAAGTATATTGAGATGATGTCCCTTACCTTCTGTCTGAATTGACCCGTTCGTTATTTAATCTACTGAATAATAAACTAAAGGTAATTTCTAATTTCTTAAGAACCTTTTTAATGTTTATTAATCCTTTTATATCACTTATTACCATGTTATAAGCATTATGTAATCGTTAATGCTCGTTTTGTCGATATTTGGAACGTCAGTCAAAAAATGAACTTTTTATAATCACATGTTGTAAATGTAGTCAAATATCCATTATCTCAATAATTATAATCATGATTTAGATATCATATAAATAATATATATCATGTATATACATGTTTTTATAATAGTACATAACATTTGGAGGTAAGAAATGAAATGCACCGTTCATGGAGACGGTAAGTCATACGTACGCATGAACACTGCATTCATTTCCATTTATTATTTTAAGGGAATTAATACATAATGATAAAAAGGTATATAATAATTCCATTATAATATCTTATATAATATCATTAACTATATCCTTTATATATCCCACATAAGGCATTAACGAGTCACTTAACCTTGAGGGGGCGGTAGTCCGCATCTCCTCAAATGAGATTATCGTATTTACCCACTATGGAAACCATAAAGGTTTGATATAATTGGAATTTACAGAAACCTAAGGAAATTATTAACAAAATATTTATCATATATAAATATAGTTCCATCATAATGGCCACCATGATAGGCGGTAAGGTGTAATTGAACAATCATCATTTCGTGAGACGTTAGTTTTCCATCCACAGAAACATTATGTTTTTCATCCATTAGATGGAGATGTGTGTATGTTTAGTTCGAATAATTCTCATAAAAACATCCTAGTATATTGAGGATACCACTGTTGTTACAAAAGAAATGAAATAAAAAGATTTTAGGGGTTGGAGAAGTAAAATAAAAGTAAACAATTTAAGAGAAACGATTACCTTAAATTTGGGTAACTCTCTTTGGTTTGAACCAAAGGACTTCTGGAAATGCCTTCATCCTAAGTTAAGGAATCTAGGAGGAGGAGAGGGATGTAGGCAGCATAATTGGGTAGAGTTGGACAAGGAAAATGGGTTGATTGGTGTGAGGAATGGGATATAAATGGTCACCTTTTATAAGGGAGAGGAGGGGCTCTTCAGGAAAGTGTGAAAAAATTATTTTAATATATATAAAGATATTCAGTTTCAATGGTCCAAAAATAATTATAGTCAAAGATAAGATGACTCATATTCGAAATAAAATCATCCAATCAGAATT
The DNA here is from genome assembly GCA_963277665.1 of Viscum album. NCBI lineage: Eukaryota > Viridiplantae > Streptophyta > Magnoliopsida > Santalales > Viscaceae > Viscum > Viscum album. Next base: position 1,835,323,930 of record OY728136.1, read on the forward strand.
GGACATGTTTTGGATAATATTTTAATCATTTTATTCTTATTTATTTTAATCATTTAATAATGAGGTAAATACTGCATCATTATTATGTCATAAATAATTTTATTTATTCGATGTCCAAAAATTATAAGGAAATAATATCATGTACGAAATAATTTCATCATTATAATGAATATTTATAGTAGAGAATATGACTTATATAACACCATATAAAAATTAATCACTAATGGATTTTTTTGTGAATGTCAATTTTGTCTTTACATTAAATTAATTAATCTATATTCTCATTTTCACTCCCAAGTGGATCAAAGCTGTCCCAAAATCAACACAATGATGCCCATGGACGTCCATGACTCCACCAATAAGTTTTGGACAAGTGTTATGGTAATTTTTAATTATTATAATATTATTTTAACATTGAATTACCCTATTTACCATTAACAGCGGTAAATAAAAGTCAAAAGTTACTATTCACCAAATATTTTTATCATCTTATTGAACCACATTTTACTTTTTAATAACAACCATTTATGTTGGATTTTCAAAATTCAATTCACAGGAGTGGTAAAATTTCATTTAAATGAAAAAGACAGTTTTTTGAACTACCACTAAGTGGTTTCACTAGTCATTAAAAATTGAGGTTTTCCTGAAAAATTTCAAAAAATCAGCCTATGTTATATTTGATATTCTGAATTTAAAATTGATGGGTATTTTTCCAAATTCAAATCATATAAGTGACATTAATTAATTTTAAAATTAATTCCCATTGTTAAAACAAATAGCATGTTTTTATTAAAAATAACTATCAAAAGATCGATACTTGTTTATGACCAATTTCAAAGTGAAATTATTTCAAATAACCTAAATTAGATTAAATGGTCAAAATATATTCTAATTTCTCTTTAAAACAAATTAAAAAGATAATCTATCCATATAAATAAATTAGATTAAAACATCGTTTTGAATTAAAATACAATATTTTCACTATTCATATAAAAATGGACTTTATCGAAAAAAATCCAAAAATTTAGAAAAAATAAATTTTGATGTCCCCATTCTAAAGAAGGATTTTATTTATTCATATAGAATGTATTAAATTGACCAAAACTAGATTTAAAACGGGTTCACCATTAAAAGCCAGTAAATCAGTCTTTTAATGTAAATTATGCTTAAAATTAGATTTATTCACATTTTAAGCCTAAAACTTGTATTTGATAAATGTAAATTCATTTAAAAATCATGTATAGTCATATTTTAGTTAGTTTAATTCATTTCCACTAATAAAAAGGCCGGGAGTTAACTACCATTTAAAATAATAATATTATATTATTAGTGTGCAACGTAATTTTCCAAAGAAACCCGTTGATGTGTATCGGGTATGCTATCAAACATAGAAACCCCATTAAAGTAAAATAAATATTTAATTCACAAATATTAATAAATATAAAATATGTCTTATTCTTCATTTATTTGAGATGTTACATCCTTCCCCCCTTTTGGAAATTTCATCCTCACAATTTTTATTTACTTATCAAAATATGTTGGGGTATTTATCCCTCATAGCATTTTCAGATTCCCACGTTGCCTCTTCAACCAAATGGTTTTTCCACAAAACCATTACCTGGTAAATTACCTTATTCTACAACACTTTCTCTCTACAGTCAATAATCTAGACTGGCATTTTTCATAAGAGGGATTCTCTTCCAACTGAACTATCTCTGGGCTCATAACATGAGATGGATCTGGCATATACTTTCTCAAAATAGAAACATTAAAATCATTCTATACCTAGGATAAACATGGAGGTAAAACCACTCTATACTCAACTGATCCAACTTTCTCAAGCATTTCATAAGGTCCAATGAACCTCGGACTCAACATTCCCTTTTTACCAAAACGCATCACACTTTTCCATTGAGAATCATTGAGAACGACATGATCACTTACCTCAAAGGAAAGATCCTTCCTCTGGTTATATTCATAACTTTTCTACCTACTATGAGCTGTTCTCATGTGCTTCTAAATCAAATGAACTTTCTCTGCCATCTCTTCTACCAATTCTGGTCCCATCAGCTTCCTTTCACCTACTTCATCCCATAAAGCTGGAGTTCGACAACGCTTTCGATATAATTCCTTAAATGGAGCCATCTGTATACTGGAATGAAAAATGTTAAGATAATAAAATTCAAATAAAGAAAGATATTGGTCCCAAATTCCCTGATAATCCATCGAGAAATCACGTAACATATCCTCTAATGTCTGAATTGTTCGTTCTGACTACCCATCTGATTGAGGATGAAAAGTTGTGCTAAAATTTAATTCAATACCCAATGACTTCTAAAGGACTTTTCAAAAGTTAGAAGTGAACCTATGATCATAATCAGATACAATGGAGATGGGAACTCCATGCAACCTGACTATCTCTTTAAAATACAACCGAGCATGTTGAACTAGTGAAAAAGTATCTCTCATAGTAACGAAATGAGCAGATTTAGTCAATCAGTCAACTATAACCTAGATTGCATTATTACCTCGAGATGTCGTTGGTAATCCCACGACAATGTCCCTGGGTATATATTCTCATTTCCACTTTGGCACTAGTAGAGGTTGGAGCATCTTTTTCTGTAACGACAGATCTACTTTAACCTACTGACAAGTCAAACACTCCAAAGTAAAGTCATCAATATCTCTTTTTATTCCATCCCACCAGTAATACTCCCGAAGATCTTTGTACATCATAGTACAACTAGGATGAACTGAAAATGGAGAACTATAAGAATCACATAACAACTCATTCATCAACTATGAATCACAAGGTACACATAATCTCTTCTCAAATCTGAAAACATATTTATTATCAATGGTAAATTCAAGAAACATACCCTTCCGAACCAGCTATACCTATTTCTGCAACTCACTGTCTTCCTTCTACGCTTGCTTTATTGTGTCTGATAGAGATGATCTCACTGACACCTGAAAAAAAACTGAATAATTTCATGCACCAACAACATCTATGACATAATTCATCAAGTAAAAAATCAATGGATCTTGTTCCAAATGTAGCATGGTTAATGAAGCGTTACTTTTTCGACTCAAAGCATCAGCCCCTTTATTTTCTATTCCTGGATGGTAATGGAATAAGCAATCATAATCGTTGATTAATTCCAACCATCTCCTCTATCTCATGTTCAATTCTTTTTGAGTGAATATATACTTCAATATTTTGTGATCAGTATATATTTCACACTTCACTCTGTACAAATGATGACTCCAAATTTTTAAAGCAAAAACAACAACAGCTAATTAAAAATCATGTGTAGGGTAATTTAACTCATGTGTTTTCAACTGACGTGAAGCACAAGCAATTACCTTATCATTCTGCATTAGAACACAACCCGGTCCCTTCAACGAAGCATCACTATAGATAACAAACTCACCATTTCTGGATGGTAGTGCTAAAACGGAATCATTCACCAATCTTCTTTTCAACTCTTGAAAACAATCATCACATTGTTTTACACAGATGAACTTAACACCTTTCTGAGTTAACATAGTCATTGGACTAGATAACCATGCAAAAGTTTCAACAAACCTTCGATAATAACCTTCCAAACCAAGAAAACTACTAATCACTGTAATATTTGTGGGTCTTGGAAATTATCCAAAAACAATCGTTTTAGCAGGATCAATAATTATGCCATTATTTGAAACAATGTGTCCAAGGAAAGAAATTTGTTCTAACCAAAACTCACGTTTTCTGAATTTCCCATAAAGTTTCTTTTTCATTTATGGTTTTCAAGACAACCCTTAAATTACTTTCATGTTCCTCCTTACTTTTGGAACAAACCAAAATATCAACAATGAACACAACCACAAACTTATCCAAGAACTCATGGAAAATTCTATTCATAACATCCATGAATACAGCAGGTGCATTGGTTAACCCAAAAGGAATAACAACAAATTCATAATGGCCATATATAGTATGAAATTCGGTCTTCAGAACGTCTACCTCATTTACATTAAACTGCTTGTACCCCGACCTCAAGACAATCTTTGAAAAATACTGAGCTCCTTGGAGCTGATCAAACAAATCATTGATATGAGGAAAATGATACTTATTCCTAATAGTGAAGTTATTCAATGATCTATAATCAATTTATAGTCTCATTGAACCATCGTTCTTTTTAATAAACAAGACAGGAGCACCCCATGGTGATGTGCTAGGTCAAATGAAACATTTATCTAATAACTCATGCAATTTCTTCTTTAACACTAAAAGTTCAATTTGAGACATTCGATAAGGGGGTTTTGAAATTGGCTTAGCATTTGGAAATAAGTCAACAATAAATTCAACTTCCCAATCATGTATAATACCAGGAAAATCATCAGGAAAAACATCAAGGTACTCATTTACCACTGGCACATCATTAATCTGAACAGTTCCTTTGTTTTCAGTAATATGTAAAAGGTAACATTCATTTCCATCTTTTACCATTTTTTCGACTTCCTGATATGTTATCAAAATAAAGGGTTCATTCTTGTACTCAAACTAAAAATAATTCTGAAAAGAATCCTCTTTAGCTCTACAGTCCATCTTAGAAAGATAAACAGAAAGCCAATCCATGCCAAAAATAACATCAAACTCTACTAGAGGCAAAACAATAAGGTTTGCATGTATATTCATTCCGCACACGAGGACATGAATGTTCTTATGTTTTCTTTTTGTCTCAACATTTCCTCCAGGTGTTTTTACCAAAAGTTCAGTATTCATATCATGAGATAGAATTCCCAATTTAATAGAAAACTTATCACAAATGAATGAATGTGTAGACCCTGAATCAAACAACACATTGGCATAATCTCAACAAAAAAAACTTAGCACATGATACAAGTTCATTTGATGGACCAACATCTGCTTAAGCAGTTGCAATGAATTTCGCCACCCCATTATGCTTGTAGTCTGGCTACTTTCCTTCAGTTGAGTTCTTTGTTGGACACTCATTTTCATAATGACCCATTTCATTGCACTTAAAAAAATTTACTGACTCTAAATATGATTTTTTCATACCATTACCATGATAATTTTTAGTGAAATTACGTGCTTTATGTCATATTTTACCACATAGATAGCACTTACCAGAATTCAAAATATATTCCCCAGCATGCTTTTTACCACAATTCTCACAAACTGTAAACATAAGTTTCTTACCATCATAATTTTTTGATGAGTTCTTCCCTTTCGGTTTCCACCTCAACCTATTATTTTGTTGTTCGTCAAAGTATAATTGATCATCGGAAAACTCCATTTCCACCTTCTCCGCACAACGAACATGTTTTTCATAACTTTTTAACTCACGAGAAGCTTAATCCCTTAGATACTTAGGCTTTAATCCTGAGTAAAAATGGTTGATTTTACTATCAAGATCTCGTATGAAATTTGGAGCATACCTTTCTAGTCTAGTGAATGTTTCTTCATAACCAGCAATTAAGTCATCCTCCAGCCTCATTTCTAGGTATTGTTTTTCCATCCTATGACGAACCACCTTAGGAAAATATTTCTCAACAAACATATCTGTGAATTCATCCCAATTGAGAGCATCAATATCTTCACTACCCCAGATATTTTTCACTATCAACCACCACTGATCAGCTTCACTTTCAAAACGGTAAACCGCAATACTAACCTTTTGATGTTTCGAACAACCCATGACATCAAAAATATTTTCCAGTTCTTTAATCCATCCTTCAGCTGGAACACGGTCAGATGATTCTCTGAATGATGGGGGATGTTGCCTCATGAAATGCTCCACTATTTACATGTTCCTCTGTGGTTGATATGGCTGATCTCGTACATGGATACCACCACCATTTATCGCCTGATTCAATTGCGCCATCACTGCATCAAACTGTTCATTTGCGATTCCGACTATCTCAGGTTGCTGATTTATAAGGTTGTCTTCCTCCTGATGTCTTCCCAACATAGTTTCCATGTTTCCTCTGCAGAAATCCATTATGAGAACAAAACTATCTTAGGGGAAGAAACATGGTAATATAGAAATGCTATATGATGTCAATATTAACATAAATTAATTATGGATATTAATTTAACAATACCCTAACTCCTAAAGTTATCTAAACCAACCTATGATACCAACTATAAGGACCCAGCCTTAATCATTAAATAATATTGAATTAAATGAATAATTCATACTGAGGATCTTCTCAGGTTTAGTGTTTTTGAGAATTAGGACATAACTATTACATCTCAAAATATTACAAGGCAGACAATTGTACTCAGTTTCCATTTTTTTTATAAAATGAAAACTCTTGAAAAAAAGTCACGTCTACTTCCATGTTTTAGGCAACATGAATTTTCCTTGATCTCATCCTTGACCATATTTATCTTTATGTCCTCTAAAAACATTTCATAACTTAGGATGAGCATAAAGGGATCAGTAAGGTTTATAAAAAAATGAATGAAAATATTTGTTCATAAATACATACAAAACATGAACTCTTTTACTTACCTCATAAAATCATAAGATTTATGAAAGAAACATAGAAATCATAAATCATAAAGGTAACATGCAGCATACATACCATACATACATTGTACGTATCACAACTACATATGGAGTAACTTTGGAATACCCATCACAGGATATTCCATAAATTACTTAGGAGAAACATTCACGTTTACCTCCGTTACGTTACCGAATGCATTGGAGAGCTATCTCGAGCTCACCCACCCTAGGTTTATCACAGAACCACCCGTATATGTAAATAATTCCCAATAACCATAAAATAGTCATAACACATAACAAAATAATAAAGGAAAGATAGCATTTCAACATTCAAATAATAAAATATCATTTCAAGATATTTAAATAATAAATACATTCCTTGTAACGCCCCGACCTCAGTTACCCAGAGTCGGTGCATTATTACATAACATTGGATTGATCACAAGAAAGATCAAATATCAAAAGACCAATCGGTTTAGTAGCCTTGGTAACACTAGATATATTCATAATGTTTTACATTACACCATAAAGTGAAAAACTACTACAACAACATATTGTCTCCATAGTCCACACTATTATCCCCTCATAATATCCCTGCAGGTCATTCATAATTTACTTCTTTACATCCAGGGGAAAATTAAACATTGAAAAGGGGTAAGCTCAAATTCCCAGAAAGGATAACAATATAGCTGAAACATTCATTAATAAGAATAAACATTTAAGGAAATGTATAACTAAAAAAAGACTTTTAAACGTGAACTTCAACATAGTATGGACAAAATAAAATGAAATAATTCCATTTACTTATTCACATGGATATTCTACTAATCGGATAATCACATGCAATATCAATAACCACTTTCATAGTGATGGAATGCATAATTCCAGACTATCATAACCACATATCCATGGCCTCGTGCCAAGACTACAAATAATAATTTGTCAAGGCCTTCTGTCAAGACACTAGTTTGTCTCATGAGACCTAACGATGCATCGAAAAGCTGTAGCGGGCTCCACCCGTCAAATATTAAGTCCAATGCATTCTGATATGAAAAGGTTTAAACATAACATAAACATTCGTATTAAAAATAGCATATGAAATGTAAATACTTTCTCCATAAACAATGAATGGTATAAAAATAACACATCAACAGTAAAACAAATCACAAAACCTTCAATACAATATAGACGTTTTGTTTCATAATAAATCAACTTCAAATAATCGTAAAATCCATCAAAAGATGTTGACATAGATGAAATCAAAACTCTTTTTAGAGAAATATGCCTTTTATTTTGAAATAATTTAAGAGTCAAATATTTATAAAATAAAACATTTTCTTTGAAAATATTTTTATAAGATTTTAAGGGAAGCTTCGATGATTTTATAATGGCGGAAAAGAGATGCACCCATCATATAATTTAAATAAACAATCATACATTAATTTTGTCCAAAAGGTTAAAAAGCACCTTGTTTGGAAAACGATGGAACGATTCCTTTATAAACCTCTTATAAAAAGTCAAACAAGGTTATAAATGACATTAACAAATATTCTAAAAAATAGTAAAGATGTTTTGAAATTCATTTTTAAGAAACATGGATGTGGATGATAAAGAGATCCCAGTAAATTATTACGTATAAACAACATCAGATAATGAAGAGATTGTGAAATAAACCCTTACCTTGTAATTTTCCTTGGTTGGGGTAGGATAACATCCTTTATAATGGTGAAATAATTGTTATTATATTATAAAAGAATCATATATATTAATATGATATCATATATGATCTTTTAACATTGACTTGTTAATAATATCTAAGTATTATCATTGTTTCGGGTGTTAACTTACTTGCTTTCATTTATATGTTTTGTTATGTAAGACATGTTTTTCATGGATAGGATGTATATTAATCATATCCAGAATGATATCAAGTCCTTAGATACTATTATTAATCATAAAAAAATAATTATACTTGAATGGATACAATGGAGAATGAATCATATCGCGTTCGTGGAGACGGTAGTGCATACGTACGCACGAGCGACAATATCATTATTTTGAAATTAAAATAATATATAATTCAATGTTATATCAAATATACAGAATCATTATCATGTTATATTTATCATTTACATGAGTTACACATCATTATTATAACCTTCCAAATCATAATTTATTGAAAAACAATTACACCATGACGTGGAGATGGTAAGCCATACATACGCATGTATGGTGACATGTCATTTAAAGGATGGATATAATACTGAATATGGTTATACAATATTTATAATATAATTACAGTATATATAAGATACTGTATTCATTATTTTACAATTGGAATAACAAATAACGAAGAAGTGAAAGAAGATAGGAACTTGAAAAAGGGTGGTGAAAACATTACCTCTTCATCAGGTTCTTCCTTTTGATTTGATCAAAAGGGCTCTTTAAGTTGTATTTCTGACTAAAGGAAGGCCTCTAGGAAGAAGTGAGGGATGTTTATAGAGTATTTGGGATGAGGTTGGTCGAATAAATATGCTTTTAAGGTGTGAGTTAATGATAAGGGAGAGTGACTTTCTATAAGAGGGGTGAGGGGCACCATTGGAAATGATAGAAATATTTTTTTATAATAATTTTATATTCGGTTTATAATGGCTCTAAAGTGTATTATTTAAAGGTTAAGTTTGGGATGGGTCTCAAACCACTCAACCAATAGGATTTAGATAGGTTTGGGTCATTATATTAACCTTATCGCTTAGTTTTAACTCTTAGTTATTTAGTTTGACACTTACCGTTTCACTTTTTATTTTTATATTATATAGTTAATAAACATACAATATACCTCCAATAGACCCCCAAGTGGTCCATTAATGATACACCTATCATTATATAAGCCTCTTGGCCGATCCTTAGATTTTTAGGAATTTAATATCAATTAATAATATAATATTTGTTTTAAAAACTCTTTTATGTCAATTTTTACACTATTTGGAAAATTGATTTTTGTGAAAATCATAAAAGAATGATTAGTTAGAAAAGAGTCAATTAAATCAATCCTAATATGTCATATTATCCTATAAAATTAGTTTAATTCACTAAAATTCTCAAATTATATTTATTTGGGTATTTATAATATCAATTAGATTAATTTTTCACTATTATGGTAATTACTGCATCATCATTGTGTCACAAATAAATTAAACTATTTAATGTATAAAAATTATAAATAAAATATAATATTATAGGAAAATAATATTAGCTATATAATTAATATTTACAATCGAATTTATCTTATGTATATCCCTATATTAAAAATTGTTTAGTAAATAAACATTGATTTTAACTCTTTTAACTCTTCTTTAAATTAAATAATAATAAATGTCCTAATCGAATTCAAGTGGACCTAAATGATAATATTTTATTCCTATGGTTGTTTTTGGGTGATATACACTTGTAAAATATAATTAGTACATTAGTTAGGGTAATATTAATATCATTTTTACCCTTAATTACCCTATTTACTTTTAACCGTGGTAAATAAATGTAAAAAGTTACTATTCACCAAAAATTATTTTCATCTCATTGAACAACATTTTACTCATTTATATTAACCATTCCTCTTGGATTTTAGAAATTCCAATCACAGAAGCAGTAATATTACGTTTTATGAAAAATTCTGTTTTTTAACTACCACGTAGTAGTTTCACTTTTCATCAAAAATTGAAGTTTTTCAGAACAATGCCCAAATTTTACCCTAAGCTATAATTGATATTCTGAATTCAATAATGATGTATATTTTACAAAAATCAAAACAAATATGTTTCATTAATTAATTTTATAATTAATTCCCGTTATTACAACAAATAGCGTGTTTTTAAGAAACAATATATATCAAAAGATTGACAATTTTTAATGCCCAATTTCAAAGTGAAATTAATTCTAATGAACACCATGGGATAAAATGGTAAAAATATATTCTAATTATACTTTAAACAACTAAATAATATAATTTATCACTATAAATTATTTTTATTAAAAAAGTTGTTTTTAAGTATTTTTCACTATTCATAAAAATTGGATGTTCTTTGAAAAATACCAAAAATTCAACATAGGATAATTTTGATATTATGATTCCAAAAATGAATTCCATTTTGAAATATAAAATATATATAATTTCAAAATGTTTGTATTACTATTCATTACAGCTTGTTTGATTGGTAGTGGTGTGTTAGAACTCGATGTTGCGTACAACACACGTTATCGCATTATTCCAAGAGAAGCGTACCGTAGAAGCTTGGGGTGTTACATTCTCACCTCCTTAAAATAATTTCATCCTTGAAATTTCTAGAATACTACCAAATTAAAAGACTCGAGTGGTTTTTCATCATAAGTTCCTCAGGTTCCCACGTTGCCTTTTCCATCTTATGGTTTCTCCACAAGACTTTTTTCAGACGAGTCATCTGGTTTCTCAGTAGTTGTACTTCTATATCAAGAATCCTGACAGGCTATTCGCAATAAGACATATCGGGTTCCAGTTCCAATTCCTCATAGGTGAGTACATGCATTGGGTCAGACATGTATTTCCTCAACAGAGATATGTGGAACACATCGTGAACTTTGGAGATACTTGGTGGCATTGCCAATCGGTAAGCTACAACCCCAATTCGTTCTAGAATTTCGAATGGTCCGATGTACCTGAGACTCAATTTACCTTTCTTACCAAAACTTATGACTCCCTTACATGGAGATACCATCAAGAAAACATGATCACTGACTTGAAATTCCAAATCCTTCCTTTGATTATCAGCATATCTCTTTTTCCTACTTTGAGCAGCTTCGATATGGTTTTTGATTACCTTCACCTTTTCCATCGTTTCCTCCACCAGTTCTGGGCCTAAAAGTTTTATTTCACCAACGTCATCCCAACAGGTTGTTGTGTGACATCTCTTTCTGTATAACGCTTCATATGGGGCCATATGAATACTCTAATGGAAGCTATTGTTGTAGGAAAATTCTACCAGAGGTAAATATTGATCCCACATACCCTGAAAGTCACGTGAGCAGGATCTCAACATGTCTTCTAAGGATTGAATAGTTCGTTCTGATTGTCCATCTGTTTGAGGGTGGTAGGCAGTGCTCAAATGAAGTTCAGTATCCAAGGATTTCTTAAGACTTTTCCAGAATCGTGAAGTAAAACAGGGATCACGATCAAAAACAATCGATAGGGGTACTCCATGAAGTCTCACAACTTCATTAATATATAGTCTTGCTAGATGTTCCAGTGGTATATCTTCTCATATGGCATGAAAATGTGCTGACTTGGCAATGACCTATATTGTATCATTTTTTCTAGTAGTCTTTGGTAGCCCCATGACAATGTACATCGTAATATTTTCCCATTTACACTCTAGAATGGGAAGAGGTTGCATGAAACTTCCAAGTTGTTTCCTTCTAGCTTTAACTTGTTGACAAACCATACATCTTGACAAAAAATTAGCAATCTCCCTCTTCATGTTGTCCCACCAAAAATGTTCCTTCAAATCTCTATACATTTTGGTGCTCCCAGGGTGTATAGAGAAATTATAACTATGATCATCCTACAATAATTCCCTTTTTAGATCAGGTATATAGAGAACACAAAGTCTCTTCCTGAATTTCAAAATTCTTTCTTCATACACAAAGTCTCTCAATCTCCCATCATTCACAGCATTAATATTCTTTTGAAATTCTTCATCATTGGTCTGAGAACTCTTAATCCTTTCTAGTAAGTATGGTTTGGAAACCATTTGAAAAAGCATTGATGTTTTACCTTCCCTGGTTATTCCCATGTTCATCCTCACTAGATCCATGAAAATTGGATCCCTTTCAATTCTCATATTGTTTAAAATTCCATGATCTTCTCTACTCAAAGCATCTGCCACCTTGTTTTCCTTCCCCGGGTGGTAGTGTATCAGGCAATCATAATCCTTGAGTAATTCAAGCCATCTCCTTTGCCTCATGTTGAGTTCTTTTTGTGATAAAATAAACTTCAAACTCTTGCGATCAGTATAAATCTCAAATTTTTCAACATAGAGATGTGCCTCCATATCATCAAATCAAAGATCACAGCTGCTAACTCGAGATCATGAGTATGATAGTTTTTCTCATGAACATTGAACTGTCGTGATGCATAGGCAATAACTCTATCATTCTGCATAAGGACACAACCAAGTCCTTTCTTCAATGCATCACTATAAATAACGAACCCATAATTCCCCGATAGAAGAGTCAATATAAGAGAATTGACTAATCGTTTATTCAGTTCATCGAAAAATTCTTCACACTCTTATTTCCAAACAAATTTAACCCCTTTACGTGTGAGCTTCGTTAATGGGTTTGCTAATCGGGCCCAATTCTGGATGAAACATCGATAATAACCTTCCAAACCAATAAATCTGCGTACCTCAGTTATACTCATAGGTGCTGGACATTCTTGTATTACCTTGGTCATAGAAGGATCAACAAAGATTACATATTTAGAGACAATATTTCCAAGAAAAGAAATCTCTTAAAGCCAGAATTCACATTTTCTAAACATCCCATATAATTCATGCCTTCTCAGAGTCATTAGGATAATGAAAAAGTGAATTTCATGATCCTTGAAACTTTTAGAGTATACCAAGATATGATCAATAAATACCACTAAAATTTCATTAAGATATTCCTTGAAAAGTCTATTCATCAGATCCATGAATACAGAGGTTGCATTAGTCAATTCAAAAGGCATTACAGTAAACTCATAATGCTTGTACCTGGTTCGAAATGCTGTCTTCGGAATTTTTTCCTTCTTTACACACAACTGACGGTATCCAGATCAAAGGTCAATCTTTGAGAAGTATTGATCTCCATGCAGTTGGTCAAATAAATCATCAATGTGAGGTAGGGGATACTTGTTCTTTATTGTTATAGCATTGATCTCCATGTAGTAGATACATAACCTCATAGATCCATCTTTGTTTTTAACAAAAAGAACAGAAGCTCCCCATGGCGAAACACTAGGGCGAATAAATCCCTTAGTACTCAATTCCTATAGTTCTTCCTTTAGTTAAACTAATTATATAGTGTCTATTCTATAAGGGGTCTTTGATATAGGCCTTGATCAAGGAATTAAATCAATGGAAAACTCAACTTCTCGTTCTAGGGGATGTCCAAGTAAATCATCCAGAATCACATCTACATATTCTTTAAAAACATGTACATCCTCTATTTGAACATTCCTTTCCTCACCCACTGTAATTTCATCCTCATCCACCCCAATAATTGAATTTAGTTGAGCTACTGGGGGTGGATCTTGATAAGAATTAAGTGGTGATGATTCTGCTCTAATGATAAGGTGTTCCTTATCATCATCATCAAAAATCGTAACCTCCTTCTTCTTACAATAAATCATCGCATCATAGTCTGAAAGCCAATCCATACCGAGGATTATATCAAACTCACTCATAGGTATGATGATGAGATCAGTAGATAAAGAACATTTATGTGCTCTAATGGGGACTGATTCACAAAACATTGTTGCAATGATACTTCCCTTAGTAGTTTTAACAAACAATTCCCTTGTTAAATAAAATTGGAAATATCTAATTTTCTTAGCAAACTAGGAAGATATAAAACAATGCGATGATCTAGAATCAAATAAGGCATTTTCTAAACTTGAGAGAACCATTAAATTACCTTCCACTACATCTTTCGGAGCTTATACCTCAGCAGTAGTGATAGCATAATCTTGGCCTTGATCCATTGGCCTTTTCTGAGGTATGTTCCCCTGACGATTAGGGAATTAATTTGCATAGTTCCCCGTCTCCCTGCAGTTGTAGCACTGAACATTGGTAGCTTCCTTCTTCCCTTTGTAATCACGAGATTGGTGGCCTTTTTCACCACACTTGTAACAGAACCCCATTCCCTTCAAGAAAGTACCAGGGAGTTTTTTCCCACATTTACCCCAGGACAGATATTCAACCTTTCCCTTCTTCCCCTTATTTCCATTCCCAGATTGATCAGCATATCTCTTCTTCTCTTACTTTGCATTATAGTTATAAGACTTAGAGAATTCCTTTTCAGTCTTGATAGCACATGAGACAATGTCTTCATACGATGAAAATGATTGTTAGACTAATGGTCGATGGAGAAATGGTTTTAACCCATCAAAGAAACAATAAATCTTACTTCTGGGGTTATATATATAATCGCCATCATACATTGATAACCTTGTAACGTTAGCCTCGTACTTTGCGACATTCTCAGCCTCATTTTGTCTCATACTCAGAAATGGCCTTTCCATATCCGCTCGATGGTCACGAGGAAATTATTTTTCTAAAAAAAGATCTTTGAACTCCCTCCATTCCATATTTGAAACTTCATCATCTTCCTTCATGTTTTGAATCAATGACCACCATTGATCAGCATCTCCAGTGAGTTGCTGAACTTCCATGATAACTTTTTCCCTTTCACTACTCCACAAATCCTGAAATATTTTCTTTAGGGAACTTATCCATTGCTCAGCTACTAATGGATTTGTACTCCCATTGAATGTTGGTGGTTGCTGCCTCATGAAGCGATCTAACATTGATCATCCACGTTGCGGATTAGGGTGATCCATATAGGGAAGGTTATTATTCATAACCTGAGTGAGTTGTCCCAGTATGGTGATTAACTGTTCAGCTCCAGTTGCATCACCAGCACCACTATAATTATATTGAGTAGGAGGGAAATCCATACATGGAGTGTATGCATTGATACAGTTTCCATTTCTTCCACTAGGTGCCATTTCTAAACAATGGTATAAACTAGATCAGTTTATGAATCAAAATACATAATCCCATACTTATAAAACACTTAACATAAATTGAACTATTTATGGATATAATCCATAATCATAAAAAATATATTTTCTTTGAGGAATTATATACTCATAAACCCTTCATAATGATTTGTAATGAAAATGAGAGTTATCCAAAGAATATACCATGGGAGTGTCGTAACCAAGAGTGCAGCAAGGCCCATTGTCGTACACCAGTTCCCGTTCGAGTCTAGCTCAAAGCGGTGTTTTCGGGTTTTACCCCTACGTACATCTGTGCCAGAGCCGCCTCTACCTTCTCGTATCCATACATGGATGTATTTCTCGGAAAACTCACAAAATATCTACAATACCAAATTATAGGATGTTCTTCGATACTAATCCTCAATGTCCATATTAGGTCTATGTGATCTAATCAGAGTTTATCTAAATCTATCTTCCAAGGTTTGTACTAAACTTCCTCTGATACCAACTATAACGCCCCAAACACAGTTACCCAGAGTCGGTTCATTATTATATAACATTGGCATGATCACAAGAGAGATCAAATCTCGATAGACCGAGTGGTTTAGTAGCCTTGGAAACAGTAGATATATTCATAATGTTTTACATTACATCATAAAGTAAAAAAACTACTACAACCAAATATTGTCTCCATAGTCCACACTATTATCCCCACAAAAAATCCCTGCAGGTCATTCATAATTTACTTCTTCACATCCTGGGAAAAATAAAACATAGAAAAGGGGTGATCTCAAATGCCCAGTAAGGATAACAATATAGCAGAAACTTTCATAAATAACAATAAACATTTAAGGAAATGTATAACTTAAACAAAATCCTTTTAAACATGAACATCAACATAGTATGGAAAAAATAAAATGAAATAATGCCATTTACTTATTCACATTGATATTTTTCTAATCGAATAATCACATTCAATATCAATAACCACTTTCATATTGATGGAATGCATAATGCCATACTATCATAACCACATATCCAAGGCCTCGTGCCAAGACTAAAAATAATATTTTGTCAACGCCTTGTTCCAAGACACTAGTTTGTCTCATAAGACCTACCAATGCATAGAGGAGCTATAGCGGGTTCCACCCATCACATATTAAGACCAATGCATTCCCATATGAAAAGGTTTAAACATAACATTAACATTCGTATTAAAACTAGCATACGAAATGTAAATACGTTCTCCATAAACCATGAATGGTATATAAATAACACATCCATAGTAAGAAAATCACAAAACCTTGAATATAATATAGTAGTTTTGTTTCAAAATAAATCAACTTCAAATATGCGTAAAATCCATCAAAGGATGTTGACATAGATGAAATCAAAACACTTTTTAGAGAAATATCTCTTTTATTTTGAAATCATTTAAGAGTCATATATTTATAAAATAATACATTTTCTTAGAAAATATTCTTATAATCTTGTAAGGGAAGATTCTATGATTTTATAATGGTGGATAATAGCCGCACCCACCATATAAGTTAAAAAACATTTTTACCTTAATTTTGTCGAAATGGTTAAAAAGCACCTTGTTTGGAAAACGAAGGAAAGATTCCTTTTTAAACCTCTGATAAAAAGTCAAACAAGGGTATAAATGACATTAACCCGTATTCTAGTAAATAGTAATGATGTTTTGATATTTATTTTTAAGAATCATGGATGTGGATGATAAAGATATCCCAGTAGATTGTAACCTATAAACAACCTCAGATAATGAAGAGATTGCGAAATAAAACCTTACCTTGTACTTTTCCTTGGTTGGGGTAGGTTAACCTCCTGTATAATTTTTAAATAATTGTTATTAAATTATAAAATAATCTTATATATTAATATGATATCATATATGTTCTTTACCATTGATTTGTTAATAATATCTTAGTATTATCGTTGTTTCGGGTGTTAACTTACTCGTTTTCTTTTATATGTTCTGTAATGTAAGCCATGTTTGTCATGGATAGGTTGTATCTTAATCATATCCAGAATGATATCAAGTCCTTAGATACTATTATTAATCATAAAATGAGAATTATACTTTAAAGGATACAATGGAGAATGAATCGTATCGTGTTGGTGGAGACGGGAGTCCGTACGTACGCATGAGCGACAATATAATTATTTTGATATTAAAATAATATATAATTGGATGGTTTTATCATATATAAATAATCATTATCATGATATATTTATTATTTACATGAGTTACACATCACTATTATACCCATCCAAATCATAATTTATTGAATAACAATTACACCACGACGTGGAGACAGCAAGCCGCCCGTACGCATGTATGGTGACATGTCATTCAAAGGAAGGATATAATACTGAATATGGTTGTACCATATTTATAATAATATTAAATTATATACAAGATACTGGATTAAATATTTTATAATGGGAATAACAAAGAAAGAAGATGTGGAAGAAGAAAGGAACTTGAAAAAGGGTGGTGAAAACATTACCTCTTCTTCAGGATATTCCTTTTGATTTGATCAAAAGGGCTCCTTAAGATGGCTTTCTGACTAAATTAAGCCCACTAGGATGATGTGAAGGAAGTTGAGAGAGTATTTGGGCAGAGTTTGGCCGATCCAAAAGGCTTTGAAGGCATGAGTTACTAAGAAGGGAGAGTGCCCTTTTATAAGAGGGGTGAGGGGCACCTTTGGAAAAGATAGAAATATTATTTTATAATAAATTCATATTCGGTTTCTAATGGCTCCAAAGTGGATTATTTAATGGTTAAGGTGAGGATGGGTCGAAAACCACTCAATTAATAGGAGTTAGATAGGTTTGGTTCATTATATTAATATTATCTTTTAGTTTTACCTCTTAGTTAATTAGTTTGACACTTACCATGTCACTTTGTATTTTAACATTATATAGTTAATAAACATACTATATACCTCCAAGATACCCCCAGTGGTCCATTAATGATACAAATATCATTATATAAGTCTCTTGTCCGAACATTAGATTTTTAGGAATTTAATAACAATTAATTATATAATATTCGTTTTAAAAACTCTTTTATGTCAATGTTGACACTATTTGGAAAATGGATTTTCGTGAAAATCATAACAGAATTATTAGATACAAAAAAGTCAATTAAATGAATCCTAATATGTCATATTATCCTAGAAAATTAGTTTAATACATTAAAAGTTTCAAATTATATTTATTTGGGTATTTATAATATCAATTATATTAATTATTCACTATTATGGTAAATAATGCATCATTATTGTGTTATAAATAAATTAAATTATTTAGTGTCTAAAAATTATAAATAAACTATAATTATGTAGGAAATCGTTTTATCTATATAATTAATATTTACAATCGAATTTATCTTATGTATAACCCCATATTCAAAATGTTTTAGTAAATAAACATTGATTTTAACTCTTTTAACTCTTCTTTGAATTAAATAATATTAAATATCCTAATCTAATACAAGTGGACCTAAATGATAATATTTTATTCCTAAGGTTGTTTTTGGTCGAGATACACTTGTCTAATAGACTTAGGACATGTGTTAGGGTAATATTAATATCATTTTTACCCTTAATTACCCTATTTACATTTAATTGTGGTAAATAAAAGTAAAAAAGTTACTATTCACCAAAAATTATTTTCATCTCATTGATCCACATTTTACTCCTTGATATAAACCGTGTCTCTCGGATTTTATAAATTCCAATCACAGAAGTGGTAAAATTATGTTTTATGAATAACTCATTTTTTAACTACCACTTAGTAGTTTCACTATTCATAAAAATTGAAGTTTTTCAGAACAATGGCAAAATTTCACCCTACGAAATAATTGATATTCTGAATTCAAAAATGATATCTATTTTACAAAATTCAAAACATATAAGTTTCATTAATTAATTTTATAATTAATTCTCGCTGTTATAACAAATAGTGTGTTTTTAAGAAACAATATATATCAAAAGATTGTCAATTGTTTATGTCCAATTTCAAAGTGAAATTAATTCTAATGAACACCATGGGATAAAATGGTAAAAATATATTCTAATAATACATTAAAACAACTAAATAATATAATTTGTCACTATAAATGTTTTTGATTAAAAATATTTTTTAATGTTTTTTTCACTATTCATAAAAATTGGAAGTTCTCAAAAAAATACGAAAAATTAAACTTAAGATAATTTCGATATTCTAAATCCAAAAATGAAGTCCATTTTGAAATATAGAATATATATAATTTCAAAAATTATGGATTACTATTCATAATGACTAGTTTTATTGTTTGTGGTGTGTTAGAACTCGATGTTGCGTACAACACACGCTATCACATTATTCCAAGAGAAGCGTACCATAGTAGTTTGGGGTGTTACATTACCAAAAAAAATTCAATACCAAAATAAGTAAAAAGCATATATGGTAGTTATTTTTCCTTTTAAAACCCTTATGTCTTGTTATGTAATCCAAAGATTAAATAATACTCGCGGTGAGGGAAAGGTCGTTGTAACCGCTTACGTTAAAAAAACATTCTTTTCTGTCATATAGAAAAATCATCATATGAAAATATTCCCTTTGAATAAAATGGAAAGTCAAATGGTTTTATACACCGTATAAAATAAAGTCATGTATAAAACTAAAAATTCCTCAATGAATGGAGATTGAACCGAAGTCCAATACCTCGTTTCCGACATGACCAGTTCATTTTTTAATCACCTGAATAATAAACTAAAGTTAATTTCTACTTGATTAATAACATTTTTCAAGTTTATTAATCCTTTTATATCACTTATTACCATGTTATAAGAATTATGTAATCATTAACATTCGTTTTTTTATATTTGTCCCTTGAGTCAAAAAATGGACTTCTTATAATTACATGTTGTAAATGTTGTCAAAAATCTATTATCTCCAAAATGTTAATCAGGATTTAGATATCATATAAATCATAAATATCCAGTATATAAATGTATTTATAATAGTACATAACATTTGGAGGAATGAAATGAAATGCACCGTTCATGGAGACGGTAAGTCGTACATACGCATGAACGCTACATTCATTTCTTTTTCTTATTTTAATGGAATTAAAACATAATGATAAAAATTTATATTATAATTTTAGTATAATATCATATATAATATCACTAATAATATCCTTTATACATCCCACATAAGGCATTCACGAGTCAATCACATTGAGGGGAGGTAGTCCGCACTTCCTCAAATGAGATTATCGTATTTACACGCTATAGAACCCATAAATGTTTGATATAATTAGAAAGTACAGAAGAATAAAGAAATAATAAAAATAATATATATCATATATAAATACAGTTCCATTATAATGGCCACCATGTGAGGCAGTAATATGTAATTGAACAATCATTGTTTCGTGAGGCGTTAGTTTTCCATCCACAGAAACATTATATTCATCATCCATTAGATGGAGTTGTGTGTAATTTTAGTTAGAATCGTTCTCATATCAACATCCTAGTATATTTTGAATACTAGTGTTGTTACAAAATAATGTAAATAAAAATATTTTAGGGGATGGAGAAGTAAAATTAAAGAAAATAATTTAAGATAAATTATTACCTTTAATTTGGGTAGCTCTCTTTGGTTTGAACAAAAGGACTTCTTCAAATTCCTTCTGCCTAAGTAAAGGCTTCTAGGAGGAGGAGAGGGATGTATGGACATTAATTAGTCAGAGTTTTGAAGAGGAAAATGGCTTGATAGGTGTGAGTAATTGGATAGAAATGGTCTCCTTTTATAAGGTAGAGTATGGGATCTTTAGGAAAGTGTGAAAACATTATTTTATTATATAATGATATTCGGTTTCTAGTGGTCCAAAAAACATTATGGTCAAAGATAAGATGACTCATATTAGAAATAAAATCATCCAATCAACATTGGGCATGTTTTTTATAATATTTTAATCATTAAATTCTTATTTATATTAATCATTTAATAATGAGGTAAATACTGCATCATTCTTGTGTCATAAATAATTTAATTTATTCGCTGTCTAAAAATTATAAAAAAATACTATCATGTTGTAAATCTTTTCAGATTTCCAATGAATATTTATAGTAGATAATATTAATAATGTAACACCATATAAAAATTAATTACTAAAAGATTTGTTTGTTAATGTAAATTTTGTTATTACATTAAATTAATTAATCAAAATTGTCATTTTCACTCCCATGTAGATCAAAGGGGTCCCAAAATCGACCCAAATATGCCCATGGTCGGCCATGACTCAACCAATATGGTTTGGACAAGTGTTAAGGTAAATTTGAATTATTATAATATTATTTTAACCTTGAATTACCCTATTTTCCTTTAATCGTGGTAAATAAAAGTAAAAAAGTTACTATTCACCCAAAATTATTTTCATCTTATTTAACCACATTATATTTATTGATAACAACCATGTATATAGGATTTTAGAAATCTAATTCACATGAGTGGTAAGATTTCATTTAAATGAAAAATTCAGTTTTTTTAACTACCACTAAGTGGTTTCACTATTCATCAAAAATTGAATTTTTCAAAAAAATATCAAACATTAAGCCTAAGGTATATTTGATATTCCAAATTCATAGTTGATTTCTATTTTTCCACATTCAAAATATTGAAGTGGCATTAATAAATTTTAAAATTAATTCCCGTTGTAAAAACAAATTGCGTGTTTTTAAGAATGAATAACTATTAAAAGATTGATACTTGTTTATGTCCAATTTCAAAGTGAAATTAATTCCATTGACCAACATTGGATTAAATGGAAAATATATATTCAAATTACACTTTAAAACCAATTATAAAGATAATCTATCCATATTAATAAATTTTATTAAAACATAGTTTTGAATTAAAATGCAATATTTTCATTATTCATAAAAAATGAACTTTATCATAAAAAGTCCATAAATTTACACAAAGTTATTTTGATGTCCCCATTCGAAAGAAGGATTCTATTTGGTCATATAGAATTTATTATAGTGACCAAAACTATATTTAAAAAGTGTTCCCCATTAAAATGTTGTAAATCAGCCTTTTAATGTAAATTATGATTAAAATTAGATTCATTCACATTTTAAGTTTCTAACTTTTGTTGGATAAATGTAAATTCATTTAAAAATCATGTATAATTATATTGTACTTAGTTTCATTCATTCCCTCCAATACAACGGCTAGGATCTAACTACCATTTAAAATAATAATATTATATTATTAGTGTGCAACGTAAGCTTCCAAAGAAACACGATGTTTCCTATCAGGTACGCTATCAAACATAGCAACCCATTTAAAGTAAAATTAATATTTAATTTCCAAATAATAAGAAATATAAAATATGTATTATTCTTTATTTACATGAGATGTTACATCCTCCCCCTTTTGTGAATTGCATCCTCACAATTTTTATTTACTTATCAAAATAAGTGGGGGTATTTATCCCTCATAGCATTTTCAGATTACCACGTTGCCTCTTAAACCATATGGCTTTACCAAAAAACCTTTACCTGTTGAATTACCTTATTCCGCAACACTTGCTCTCTACGGTCAAGAATCTGGACTGGTTGTTTTTCATAAAAGAGATTCTCTTCCCACTGAACTACCTCTGGGCTCAAAAAATGAGATGGATCTGGCATATACTTCTCAAAATCAAAACATGAAGAACCTTGTGTACCTGGGATAAACATGGAGGTAAAGCCACTCTATAAGCAAATGATCCTCGGACTCAACTTTCCCTTCTTACCGAAATGTATCACACTTTTCAATTGAGAAACTTGGAGAAAGATAAGATCACCTACCTCAAAGGAAAGAACCTTCATCTGGTTATATGCATAACTTCTCTGTCTACTCTAAGCTATTCTCATGCGCTTCTAAATCAACTTAACTTTATCTTCCATCTCTTCTACCAATTATGGTCCCATCAGCTTCTTTTCATCTACTTAATCCCAAAAAGATGGAGTTTAGCAATGATTTCCATATAATTCCTCAAATCGAGCCATCTGTATACTGGAATGAAAACTATTATTATAAGAAAATTCAACCAAAGAAAGTTGTTGGTCCCAACTTCCCTGATAATCTATCAAACAAGCATGTAACATATCCTCCAATAACTGAATTGTTCGTTCTGACTACCCATCTGATTGATGATGAAAAGATGTCCTAAAATTTAATATAGTACCCAATGACTTCTGAAGTCCTTTCCAAATGTTAGAAGTAAACCTAGGATCACAATCAAATACAATTGAGATGAGAACTCCATGGAACATTACTATCTCTATAACATACAATCGAGCAAGTTGATCTAGAGAAAAAGTATCTCTAATAGGAACTAAATGACCAGATTTAGTCAATTGGTCAACTACAAACCAGAATGCATTGTTACCACGAGATGTCTTTGGTAATCCCACATCAAAGTCCATGGATATATTTTCCCATTTCTACTCTGACACTGGTATAGGATGACGCAATCCTTTCGGTAACTACTACTATACTTTAACCTTTGGACAATTCAAACACATCAATGTAAAATAATCAATATCTCTTCTTTTTCCATCCAACCAGTAATACTCTCGATGATCTATGTACATCTTAGTACAAAAAGGATGAACCAAAAAAAGGATAACTATGAGTTTCACATAACAAATCATTATTCGACTCTGAATCACAAGGAACACATAATCTCTTCCCAAATATCAAAACACAATCATTATTTATGTTAAATTCAAGCAACTTACCCTTCTGAACCAACTCTACCTTTTTCTGCAACTCACTGTCTACCTTCTGCGCTTTCTTTATTCTGTCTGATTGTGATTATCTCACTAACACCTGAAACAAAACATAAATATTTCATACACTAACAACATCTAGGACATAATTCATCAAATCAAAACCCAAAGTATCTTGTTCCAAATGTATCATGGTTAATGAAGCTTTACTTTTTCAACTAAAAGGATCAACCACATTATTTTATTTTCCCGGATGGTAAAGGATCGTGCAATCATAATGCTTGATTAATTCCAACCATATCCTCTGTCTCATGTTCAATTATTTTTGAGTGAATATATACTTCAATCTTTTGTGATCATTAAATATTTAACACTTCACACTATACAAATTACGCCTCCAAATTTCTAAAGCAAAAAATAGCAGCTAATTCCAAATCATGTGTAGGGTAATTTAACTCATTTGGTTTCAATTGACCTGAAGTATATGCAATTAACTGATCATTATGGATTAGGACATAGCCCAGTCTCTTCAACAAAGCATCATTGTAGATAAAAAAACTCACTATTTTTGGAAGGTAGTGCTAAAACTGGAGCATTCACCAATCTTCTTTTCAATTCTTGAAAACAATCATCACATTCTTTTGTCCAAATGAACTTAACTCCTTTTCGACTTCACTTAGACATTGGACTAGATAACCTAGAAAAATTTTCAACAAAACTTCGGTAATAACCTGCCAAACAAGAAAACTATGAATCTCGGTTATATTTGTGGGTCTTGGCCATTCTTCAACAACTTTAGTTTTAGTAGGATCAACAATTATGCCATTTTTTGAAACGATGTGACCATGGAATGAAATTTGTTGTAAAAAAAACTCACACTTTCTGAATTTCCCATAAAGTTTCTTTTCTATTACGGTTTTCTAGACAACCCTTAAATGACATTAATGTTCCTCCTTACTTTTGGAATAAACCAAAATATCATCAATGAACACAACCACAATCTTATCCAAGAACTCACAGAAAATTCTATTCATAAGATCCATGAATAAAGCAGGTTCATTTGTTAACCCAAAAGGAATAACTAAAAATTCATAATGGCCATATCTAGTAAGAAACATGGTCTTAAGAATGTCTTCTCCCTTTACTTTCAACTGATGGTACCCCGACCGAAATCCAATCTTCGAAAAATACTGAGGTCCCTGGAGCTGGTCAAACAAATCATCGATATGTGTCAAAGGATACTTATTATTAACAGTGATGTTGTTCAATGCTCTATAATAATTTCAATGTCTAATTGAACCATCTTTCTTTTTAACAAACAAGACAGGAGCACCCCATGGTGATGTGATTGGTCAAATGAAACCTTTATCTAATAACTCCTATTATTGCTTATTTAACTCTAAACATTCAATTTGTGTCATTCGATAAGGGGGTTTTGAAATTGGATTATCATTAGGAACTATGTCAACAGAAAATTCAACTTATTGATCATGTATAATACAAGGAAACTCATTAGGAAAAACATTAAAGTACTCATTTACCATTGGCACCTCATTAATATAAACAGTTTATTTGTTTTAAACAATATGTTCATTGTAACATTCATTTCTATCTTTTACCAGTTTTTCAACTTCCTGATATGTTATCAAAAGAAAGGGTTCATTCTTGTACACAAACTGAAAATCATTCTAAAAAGAATCCTCTTTAGCTCTGCAGTCAATCTTAGCATGATAAACAGAAATCCAATCCATTCCCAAAATAACATCAAACACTACTATAGGCAAAACAATAAGGTTTGTAGGTAGATTCTTTTAGCACACGAGGACAAGAATGTTCTTATGTATTCTTTTTTAATCAACATTTCCTCCATGTGTTTTTACCATAAGTTTAGTATTCATAACATGAGATGGAATTCCCAATTTACTAGAAAACTTATCAGAAATGAAAGAATGTGTAGATCCTGGATCAAACAACAGATTGGTATAATCTGAACAAACAAACAATGTACCTGATACAACTTCATATGATGGCCCAACATCTGCTGAAGTAGTTTCCATGGATTTCGCCACCCCATTCTGCTTGTAGTCTGGAAACTTTCTTTCGGATGAGTTCTTTGTTGGACACTCATTTGCATAATGACCCATTTCATTGCACTTAAAACATTTTACTGCCTATAAATCATATTTTGTCCTTAAATTATCATGATCTTTTTCAGTGCAATTACGAGCCTTATGTCCCATTTTACGACATCGGTAGCACATAAAAAAATTCAAAAGTTATTCCCCGGCATGCTTTTTACCACAATTCTCAAAAAACTGTAAACTTATGTTTCTTACCATCCGGATTTTTTGAAGAGTTATTCCATTTCGCATGTCACCTCAACCTCTTATTTCGTTGTTTTTCAAAGCATACTTGATCATCGGCAAACACCATTTCCACCATGTTAGCACAAAGATCAAGTTTTTCTTAACTTTTGAAATAATTAGAAGATAAATCCGTTCAATACTTAGGATTAAATCCTGAGTAAAAACGGTTGATTTTACTATCATGATCTCATATGAAATTTGGAGCATACCTTTCTAGTCGAGTGAGTTTTTCTTCATAATCAGCCACTGAGACATCCTACTACATCAATTCTAGAAATTATTTTTCCATCATAATACGAACCACCTTAGGAAAATATTTACCAAGCAACATACATGTGAATTCATCCCAATCGAGAGCATAAATCTCCTCACTATCCCTGATATTTTTCACCATCAACCACTACTGATCAGATTCACCTTCAAAACGGTAAACTGCAAGACTAACTTTTTGACATTTTGAACAAACTAGGACATCAGAAATCTTCTCCAGTGCTTTAATCCATCCTTCAACTAGCATAGGGTCAGATGATTCCTTGAATGATGGGGGATGTTGCCTCATGAAATGATCCACTACTGACATGTTATACGGTGGTTGATCTGGATAATCTCGTACATGGATACCACCACTGTTTATCGCCTGAGTCAACCATGTCATTACTGCAACAAACTGTTCAGTTCCGATTCTGACCAACTCAAGTTGTTGATTTGAAAGGTTGTCATCCTCCTGATGTCGTCCCAACATATATGCCCAGTTTCCTCTGTGGAAAAACATTATGAACACAAATATATCTTTGGCGATGCAACAAGGTAATATGGAAATTCTATATGATGTCAATATTAACATAAATTATTTTATGGATATTACATTAACAATACCCTAACTGCTAATGTTATCTAATCCGACCTCTAATACCAACTATAAAAACATGGCCTTAAACATTACATAATATTGAATTAAATGAAGAATTCACACAGAGAATCTGTTCAAGTTTATAGTTTTAGAGAATTAGGACATAACTATTACATCTCAAAATATTAAAAGGTAGAAATTTCTACTCAGTTTCCATTTTTTAATAAGATATAAAATCTTGAAAAAAATTCATGTCTAGTTCCATGTTTTAGACAACATCACTTTTCCATGATCCCATCCTTGACCCTATTCATCGTTAAGTCCTATGAAAACATTTGAAAAATTGTGATGAGCATAAAAGGCTCAGTAAGGGTTATAAAATAATGAATGAAAACATTTTTTCATAAATACATAAAATACATGAACTCTTTTACTTAACTAATGAAATCATAAGATTTATTAAAGACACATAGAAATCAAAAATCATAAAGGTAATTTGTGGTATCCATACCACACTTACATGGTAGCTATCACAGCTATATAGGGACTTACGTTAGAATACCCATAATTGTATATTCCCTAAATCTCTTAGGAAAAACATTCACGTTTACCTACATCATGATACGCTTTGCATTAGAGAGCTATCTAGGGCCCACCCGCCCTAGGTTTATCACCGAACCACTTGTATAATTAAATAATTCCCAAGAACCATTACATAATGATACCACATTAGAACCACATAATGGAATGATAAAATCTCAACATTGAAATAATAAAATATCATTTCAAGATATTGAAATAATAAATCCATTAAAAAAATAATATTCAATAACAAAATTCGTAAAAAGAGTATATGGTATTTATTTTTCCTTTTAAAAACCTTCTGGCTTGTTAAGGAATCCAATGATCAAATAATACTCACGGCGGCGGAAAGGTCGTTGTCACCGCTTACATTAAAAAAACATTCGGTTTTATCATTTAGTAAAACTCTTCGTATAAAAAGATTCTATTTGAATAAAATGAAATCTCAAAGGGGTTTATACACCGTATAAAATAATGCCGTGTATAAAACTAAAAATGCCTCAATGAAAGGAGATTGAGACGAAGTCCATTTCCTCGTGTCCGACATGAGCCGTTCGTTCTTTAATATCCTGAATAATAAACTAAAGTTAATTTCTACATGATTAAGTACCTTTTTCAAGTTTCTTAATCCTTTTATATCACTTAATACCATGTTATAAGAATTATGTAATCATTAACGTTCGTTTTGTCGATATTTGGCACTTGAGTCATAAAATAGACTTCTTATAATTACATGTTGTAAATGTAGTAAAAAATCTATTATCTTCAAAATGATAATCAGGATTTAAATATCATATATATCATATATAACCACTATATACATGTATTTATAATAGTACATAACATTTAGTGGTAAGAAATGAAATGCATCGTTCATGGAGACGGTAAGCCGTACATACGCAAGAACCATACTTTCATTTCTATTTATAATTTTAATGGAATTAAAACATAATTATACCAAGGTATATTATAATTACAGTATAATATCATATATAATATCATTAACTCTATCCTTTATACATCAACCATAAGGCATTAACGAGTCACATAACTTTGGGGGGTGATAGTCCGCACTTCCTCAAATGAGATTATCGTATTTACCCACTATTGAAACCATAAAGGAATGATATAATTGGAAAGTGTAGAAGAATAAAGAAATAATAACCATAATATATATCATATATAAATACAGTTCCATCATAATGGCCATCATGAGAGGCGGTAAGATGTAATTGAACAATCATCATTTCGTGAGGCGTTAGTTTTCCATCCATAGAAGCATTATGTTATTCATCCAATAGATGGAGTTGTTTGTAAATGTAGTTAGAATATTTCTCATAACAACATTATAGTATATTGGGGACAGCGGTGTAGTTACAAAATAAATTAAATAAAAATATTTTAGGGGTTGGAGAAGTAAAATAAATGAAAACAATTTAAGAGAAACTGATATATTTAATTTGGGTAACTCTATTTGGTTTAAACCATAGGACTTCTTGAAATGCCTAATTCCATAGTTAAGGATTCTAGGAAGAGGGGAGGGATGTATGGATCTTAATTGGGAAGAGTTTGGTTGAGGAAAATGGCTTGAGAGGTGTGAGGAATGGGATATAAATGGTCTCCTTTTATGGGAGAGGATGGGATCTTTATGAAAGTGTGAAAAAATTATTTTATTATATAATGATATTCGGTTTCTAATGGTCCAAAAATCATTACGGTAAAAGATAAGAGGACTCATATTTGAAATAAAATCATCCAATCAGAATTGGACATGTTTTGTATAATATTTAAATCATTATAATCTTATTTATTTTAATCATTTAATAATGAGGTAAATACTGCATCATTATTGTGTCATAAATAATTTAATTTTTCGATGTCCAAAAATTATAAAAAAAAATACTATCATGTAGGAAATAATTTCATCCTTTCAATAAATATTTATAGTCGAGAATAGGACTTATATAACACCGTATAAAAATTAATTACTAAAATATTTGTTTGTTAATGTCAATTTTGTCTTTACATTAAATAAATTAATCTTATTAGTCATTTTCACTCCCAAGTGGATAAAAGGGGTCCCAAAATCGACCGAAAAATCCACATGGTCTCCAATCACTCAACTAATAAGGTTTGGACAATTGTAAAGGTAATTTTGAATTATTATAATATTCTTTTAACCCTGAATTACCCTATTTACCTTTAACTGCAGTAAATAAAAGTCAAAAGTTATGATTCACCAAAAATTATTTTCATCATATTGAACAAAATTATACTTCGTAATAAAAACCATGTATGTCTGATTTTAGAAATTCAATTCATAGGAGTGGTAAAATTTTATTTAAATGAAAAATTCAGTTTTTTTAACTACAATTAAGTGGTTTCACTATTCATCAAAAAATTGGTGTTTTTCAGAAAAATTTTAAAAAATCAGCCTAAGATATATTTGATATTCCGAATTCAAAATTTATCTCTATTTTGAAAAATCCATAATATATAAGTGGCATTAATTAATTTTAAAATTAATTCCAGTTGTTAAAAGAAATAGCGTGTTTTTACGAAACAATAACTATCAAAATATTGATACTTGTTTATGTGCAATTTCAAAGTGACATTACTTCCAATGACCAACATTGGATTAAATGGTAAAAATATATTCAAAATAAACTTTAATACCAATTAAAAAAATAATCTAACCATAAAAATAAATTATATTAAAACATATTTTTGAATTAAAATACAATATTTTCACTATTCATAAAAAAATTTAACTTTATCGGAAAAATTACAAAAATTTACACAAAGTAAATGTTGATGTCCCCATTATAAATAAGGATTTTATTTGGTCATATAGAATGTATTAAAGTGATCAAAACTAGATTTCAAAAGGGTTCTCCATTAAAAGGCAGTAAATCGGTCTTTTAATGTAAATTATGCTTAAAATTATATTCATTCACATTTTAGGCCTCTAACTATTATTGGATAAATGTAAATTCATTTAACAATCATGTATAATGATATTGTAGTTAGTTTCATTCATTCCAGTCAGTAAAACAGCTAGGAGTTAACTACTATTTAAATTAATAATATTATATTATTAGTATGCAACATATGTTTCCAATGAAACCCGTTGTTGCGTATCGGGTACGCTATCAAACATAGTAACCCCATTAAAGTAAAATTAATATTTAATTAAAAAATATTAATAAATATAATATATGTCTTATTTTTTATTTACTTGAGATGTTACAACCAACCCATATACTCTCATACATTTAGGATTATACTACAACACATTTTCCTTGTTATTTTAGGTATTGTGCTAAAAATAGGGTACCCTCTTACATTTGTGGTTGGGATACAACCCCTGCAACTTCTTGTTTTTGGGATTGGAATGATACATATTTATTATTTTTCTTTTTGTATTGGGCTTCAACCCATACACCATCTTGTTTTTTGGGCTTCGGCTACTACCCATGCAACCGATATCTTTTAGGAATTTGATAAAACCCATGTACCATATTATATTCGGGATTGGTATACAACTTGTGCACCCTATGATCTTTTATAAAAAATATCATTACCAAATGAATTGGTGTGACAAGTTTTTACTACCCATATGAATATAAAATCATTCATACATCTTCCATAAGATAATAAAATTTTTATTATATAGTGAACTATAAAAATAGATAGGTTTTATAAACATAAAATCATAAACAATAAAATGAAATTATTACAATTATCATTTCATCACTTATTAACTGATCAAAAGAGATAGATTTCATAATCAGTTCATAGAAGATCAACCCACGAATAGAAGTGGGATTCAAGGCATGCAACTCCTGGAATTGAAACTAGTGTCAGAAGAATCATTCCATGACAACAAAACCTATTTACTAAATATTTTGTATGAAAAAATTGAATAATTTACTATATGAGAATGAGTATCATAAACTAATGTTTTATTATTTTGAAAACAACATGGAAGGTTATTTTGAAAATGTTTCTGTTGTAAAATATATGTTATTCCTAAAAAAGTCTCATTAAAAAACCCCATTTTATAACAATATTCCTAAAAAATAATATTTTAGAAAATTATTCCATTTATCCTTTTAGATAGGAAACTAAATCATCAAATTGTTGATGGTGGGTAAGTCTATGCATGTCACATAATGTAAAAATAATATTACTTTTTTATTTTGAAAATTATTGATAATTGCTCATTTAGATGGAAGAAATGGTATTCAATTGAAAACAATGGTATATGAAAAAATTGTGAAGATTAGTTTTACATATTTTATTATAATTGTATAGTATTTTCGGGATCCCTTTTTATAAAACATTTTTTTGGAGGAACACATATTTTTGACCAAAGAAATGGTAAAGTCGAGCTTTCTTAAAAACATAATATTAAGTATCTTATATACCAGTGATTTGAAAATGGATAGAATAAATGAATATATAATTAATATCCATAAGATAGTAAATTTCATGACTTTTCCTGAGATATGTATCATATGATTTCATTAGTATAAGCTTAATCATTAATAGCCCTGAAAAGTGATGAGATTGTTTTAATAAACTCTTACCAAATGGTTACATGGGATCAGATACTTCATGTAAGAAAATTATATCAAATGAGTCATAATATATCATGAAAAGAAATATAATAATTATAAAACATGCCAATTGTGATAATATACACCTCATTAAATAATATAGGTTCATACAAAACATGTACCCCAAAGATGGAAATATCAGAAAAAACTACTTTACCAATTTGGTAACATGTCAAACATTAACCCCATTTAATAAATATATCTTAAAGTATATATAAATACCCATAAATTTAATTATTTTAATAATATAATACATCCATGGGATATATACTCACCACCCAAATGGAATTGGTATTGAATATATCATTTTTCTCATAGAAATAATAAGTGAGATAAAATTCCCTTACCTTCTTTCTTGACTCTCATCATACACATTGAGACCATCAATAAAATAAATAAAAATTTCTTATTCATATTTTATATTAACATATTATTATATATAATACAAATATGGTTTTATTTTATGTTATACTACATTCATGTTAACCATTCTATGTTATGTTTTCACATAGAATAGTATTCGTTTTGTGCTTTGCATGTGTCCTCATTTTAAATATCATTAGTCCTCATAAATATATATTTATTTCTGAATACAAAAATGATAAAAATATCAGTTATATCTAGTAAATTTATATTATATTAATTCATATAACATTGAAGTAGAAAATTTAATACACCCTTCAGGGAGAGGATAAGTTGTATGTATGCATGAATGTTGTTTATATTTTTATTATTGGATTAAAAGAAAGAAACAAATTCATATATTTTTATATATGTATATAATTTCACTAAATAAATATTTAATACATTCCATTGACTGTGTGACCTAGTCATGTTTCTTTTATGGGGCGGTATTCCACACATCCTCAAACGAAATTATCATATTAAAAGTGAATGAAAAGTAAACAATATATGTTTTCTAAAATTAATAAATAAAAATAAATAAATTATAAATATAATTAATAAAATATATAAATATATTTTCCATTATAATTTATAACATGATAGGGGAAAAATAAAAAAATGAGAAATCATCATTCAGTGAGGTGATAGTTCTCTTTATACGTAAAATGTATGTTCATTACCCACTAGATGGAGGTGTGTGTAAGTGTAGGTGGAAAACATAGCCTAAAAATTATACTAGTTTGAGGGAATTTTTTTTATAAAATATTGAAATAAATATATTGTAGGGGGTGTTGAATGAAATGAAATGAAAGGATCGTAAAATAATACATTAACCCTTAATCACGTAACTCAATTTGGTTTGTGCCAAAAGGCTTGCATGGAAGATATTGTGCACAATGTTTGGATTGAACAAGAAATTGTGGGATGTTTCTACGTTTATTTGTAAGATAATTGATGAACCTATGAGGATTAGAGGTACTTAGAAGAGGGAGAGGTAGTGGCCTTTTATAGGGAGGGGAAATGACTCACTTTGAATTTTTAAGAATAGGTTATGTGTACACATGTAATTAACTAAAAAGTAAAAAAACAACAAAACTATTTAATTTCAGATTCATGGTTGAATAATATTGATTAAATCAGTTTTGGAAAAGATTCTAAGTAGTTCTGGATCTGAAATTTTAAGGTTAGTCATTATTTAAGCGTAATTTTACCTTCTTTGATGTAAATATTTTTAATTATTGTCAATAATATTTTTTTAATGAAATTATGTGTAATGTATTAGATATCATGAAGAATGAATATTAATAATTTTTAATCCATTTTACCCATTCTAATCACCAAGGATTCACAAATTCATTTAAAATTAATTTCTTATACTGGTCGACAAGATGGGGTTTTAATGAAAAACATTCCAAAGCTCGCTAAGTTTTAATATTGAATTTCGATGTCAAATTTTTCTAAGTGACCTAAATGATATTAATTTATAAAAATATTTTCTAATTAATCGTTGAATCCATTTTGAAATATAATTTATTATAAAAAATAAAATATATAAAAAATCAATATTGAACAAAATTTTAGTATACTTAATTATTCAATAGAAACACGAAACCTTAACAAAAAATTACCAAAAATATTATAACATAATTTCAATGTTTCTATTCAAAACATGAAGGTTAAATTGACATTTTAAGCCTATAAAAGTGCATAAATTTTGATTTTATAAGGGATCTTCATTAAAAGGTAGAAAAAATATAGTTATAAAAATATAGGTTTCAAAGCATAAAATTGGGTTTGTTCTTATCTTAAATATATATTCTATATTTAATGTATATAAAAATATATCACTAGATATATAACACATAAATTACAATGTTATCACCCAAAAATTGTATATAATTTAATTTATTTTAGAAAAAGAGCTTTGGGACCATAAAAATAATAATATTTCCATACACATTCAATCACATTTCAGATTGGTTTATAATTAATTAGTAACCTATATATTCATAATAAATTGTGGAAATAATATATTCCCATAAATTATTTAACACTATTTATGACCTCCAAATTAACATCTAGGTTAAATCATATTATATTAGATAATCATTATTTAAATAAATATTATTGTTTGGAAAACCTCGTCCTTCTGTAATACATAATCCATTGAGAAAATGAAATGTTGTATATAATGCAAGATAACCATGGTCAACCCTGTAGATAAAGATGATGCTTATATTTCCTATAATGAATAGCTAACACAGTTTTATATATAATGTAATCAAAATATAGTTCTTCAATATAAAATAATTTATCTTCAATGTTATGGGAATTAAAAAATCTTAAAAAGGATTAATTGATTCTAAATATAATAATTCAAAAAATCTCATGGTATTACATTCTACCACCTTCAAATGCATTTCTTCCTCAAAATTCATCTTGGTTATCAATCATTTAAAACATGAATGTTTCATTCACAAATACCCATATAAATAATGAATACTAAAACTTATCTTATAATACATAGTGGGAACCATAACATTTAGACAATGTAATATTTAACTTGTTTTCCACATAGAACACAGTTTTGGAGTTAATATTTGATATGGTGGAATTGCTTATATATTTATAGTTATGGATTGAGGTCACAAATCACACACAAGTAAATGATCAAAGAATATTTTAGGGCCTCAATGTCATAAATACTTGATGATTTCAATGTCCTTCAGATCAAAAAAAATTTGGTATTAGGACAAATTATATTCTTTTGGTCCTTATCATAACATTGAGTAATTATTTTGTTGACAAATAGTATAAGAATATATACATACATATTATATTTCTATAAATTGTGATTAATTTTTTATTGGGGAATTAATAAATTTCTAATTAATCCATTACATCATTTAATGGTTGTCTCATAATACAAATTGATGTCCGAAGTGATAAAATTCACATTTGGAAAATCACATTGCCCATAAAAGAATGAAAAGTATAACAATTTCTCTCAAAAAATTATTTAACATAAATATGATTTTCACATTAACTTGTAATCATAAAAATTAACTCTACTGCTTAATCATTAATAATTCTTCACCAAAAATCATTTCACATTAATTCGGACAATATGATGTTATGTGGTAGGCATAAAGCCCTTATTGTCCATAAGTCATGGGTTCAAAACCCACAGCCTTTCTGCACCTTATTGGTGGTCACCTAAAATGAATTATGTACTTTTATAAAACCACACTAATATAATTTCCATAATAAATATTTTGTACATCCTTAAACTAAGGATTATTATTAAATATCAATTTAACCATGGATTTAATTAAAAATATAGTATAAAAATACCTCCTATAAATTTTAACTATAATCCTTATAACCCTTATGAAAGATGAAAATACAAAACATTAGAATGTAATACATGAGAATAGAATAACATTTATAGAATGTATAACAGAATGTAGCTCATGGTTTTCACATTTCAAACATGTGAATACTCTTATGGTAAATTCTATTAGAACATTGTATCAACAAAAATAACCATAAATCCTTTTAGAAAACATTCATGCATCCTTATTCCATAAATTTATAGATATATTACATAAATAAAATATGTTGTAAACATAATTCATTATAACATGAAAAACATTTCCACATGTCCATAATTTGTTTGAAGGAAATCTGTATCATCAAATTTATTTATTTATAAACCACATAACAGTTTCCAAACAACAATATCTTTTCATGAGGAAAAAATTGAGTTTTATATTTCTATTATTATGTTATCTCTACCAACAAAACCATTCCATTAAATATATTATCTATTCCATTATATCCTATCCATGTATTATTCAAATTCTGTAGTGAAAAAAATACACGGAACAATCTTTATATATTTTTCCTTTAATAAAACACAATTCATGTAAATACATAAAATTTTTCATTATCCAATTCATCCTTATTCAATAAACAGTGGAAAATCATCCTATTATACAATACCGCATTCATTTACATTTAATCTTTAGTCTCATCAGCATCTTCAATCTAAACATTTCTCGCAATACATTGTAGATTCTATTCATGAGTTTTTCTACTGGGATAATGGGTTGCATAATGTCCATTCATTTAAAATGTATAATGCGTAACCATCAATTAATATGCATGGAGCACAATATTGTTTTCAATTTCAGTAACTAAAGATTTAATTTTATTTCCTTCTTGTTCATGGTATTGTGTTCTTTACCACAATATGCATAACTTTTAGTTCCACTAAGACATTATCTTAGGTGATTCCTTCCACACTATTGACATATAAGAAAATGAATCTTCTTTCATCCTTGGTCACCACAACTCAAACTCTCATTAAACTACTTCTTAATGATTATTGTTGAGTCTGAGAGTTGGTTAAGCTATACACTATTAATCATGTTCCATGAAAACTGATTAGTTATTATCAAAACATATTTCACTTCAGTGGTCGTCCCACATGACTTCTCTTTATCAAATCATCCATCACATTCAATATTCATCTTGTTAATTATGCTTCACTCCATTGTTAAAAAATACAAGCATTTTTAGACCATTACATGTCATGGTACGAAACCAAATATTGATGAAAATAATTATATATAGAACGTCTAAATCCTGAATCCATAATTAAACTATGAACATGTTGGTTTATACTATTTTACTTATTTCTATCATCTATTTAAATCATTCATGACGGTTCATGAATAGTTTTTGAATTTCCAATTCATATCCCCCTGGAATGTCAACCATTTGTATAGAATTTGCACTATCATGTTCCAGATTACCTTAATTTAATACTGAAACATCATGTAAGAGTTATTACCCCTAGCTACATTTATTATAGAGCCACATCTACTTGTATTATCAATATAGGGATGTATGGATAGAAAACCACTTAATCAATCATATACCCAAATTATGGGACATTTTCGTAAACATTCAGGCATCCTTATACATATCAATAGAGACATACATAGAAATTTACTTTGAAAAAATACCTATAGATATCACTAAATATATTTGTAAATACCCCACTATACTGACCCAAACATAGAAAACATGAATATTACTTCATTTTTTAATAATATTTTTTACATTAAGAAAAATAAATTATGGAGTACTATAATAGTGTATTGTATTGTGAATCACAGAAATAGAATCATCTATCCTAGTTAATGATTCTCAAAATCACCTAAAATTTTCAACACCATTATTAATTCAACCTACCATAATTCTCCATTACATGGGGAAAGAAATCATATGAAAGGGGTGAGTTCAAATTCAAGGAAAAATGTAATAATGTAAATGTGTAATCCAAACATGAACAAAATTATATTGAACTTTAGCATAATATTTTATTATTTTACACTGTATATTAGATATTATAATATATATTGTAATCTCATGAGACGTAGAAAATTATAGAATTCAAAGCATAAGTCACGAAAGAATAACATATGGATAATGAAAAGAATTTATTTCATGTACATAAGAATACAAAATCAAATATCAATTATATCTAACAAGGCCATTATAACATGTTAGACATGGGCTACAAACCATGCACCTACATCGAGGTTGGGCCAACAACCCGTGTAACCTATTAATTTTCAGAATATGCTAAAACCTATGTAACTTATTATTTACGGTATTGGGATAAACCCATTCTTATTTGTTACTTTTAGGATACGACTACAACCGATGTGACTTATTATTTTTGGGCTTGGAATTCAACATGTGTACCCTCTTTCTTTTAGGCTTGGGCTACAACTCATGTAACTTCTAGTTTTTGGGCTTAGCATACATCCCATGTACAAAATTTCCATTATGATTGGGGAAAAAATTCTTGTACATTTTTGTTGGGCTTGGGCTACAACCCAGGAACCCTCTATGGTCATATACATCATATCATTACCCAATTCATTAGGGAAAGATATATGTACCACCAATCTCATAGTAAAATTATTGATACATTATCCATTAGATAATACAAATTAAACATAGCATGACTTATAAAAATACAGTGTATTTATCAACATTAATTAATAACACATGAAATAAAATGGTTATCAATAATATTTCATGACATCACAACCGATGAAAACCGATAGGTATTGTAATTAGTTCATGGATGAATAACCTATGAAATAATTGGGTTCTAAACACGTAAAACCAATTGAAGTGAAATGGGTGTCATAAAAATCCTTCCTTAATAATCATAACACATTAAATTAATAATATGAATGGATATTTTTTATTATATACAATAATATAATTGCTAACATAAATAGTTGTTGTCATAGATGGAAAATAACATGGAAAGATATTTTGAAAACAATTCAAAAGTTAAATAACCATTTATTTTTTGAAATGTCTCTTTAAATAAAAGTCTTTTGAAATAATTTACCATAAAATATATTATATTATTATTTTTTAAAATCCATCCTTTTTTATGTAACAATAAATATTCAGCAAATCGATGGTGGGTTAGTATGTACATGTCATATAAAGGAAAATAATAACATTCATTTTGCCTTATAAAAACGATAGAAAAATTTCTCATACAGAAAGTAACAATAAGATTATTTTGATTTCATTTGTAAAATAAAAAATGGTATAATTTTCATTTAAATATTTTAGTACAATATAATTATATTCATGGGAACCCATATGAGAAATTATTTTTTGGATGGAGTACAAATTTTTGATTGAAAAGAGTGTAAAGTTGGGCTGTCTAAAAACACATTCATAACTATCATATTTACCAATGATTGAAAAAATGTTACCAAAACCTCAATATATAATTATTAACTATAAGATAAAAAATTTAATGAGCATTTTTGAGATATGAATCATATAATTTCATCGAAATAATTATAATCATTAATAATCCTGAAAAGTGAAGAAAATGTTTCAAAAAAATTTTACAACTTAGTTACATGGGATCATACTCTTCATGTATGAAAAATAAAACACATGAAAAATAAAATATCATAAAAATAATAATATTTGTTATATAACATTTCAATTGGAATTATATACACAAATTTAAATAACATAGGTGTATAACAGGACATTAGTCTCAAAGAAAGTAATTTGAGGGAAAACTACTTTAACGATTTGGTATCAATTGAAAAAATATCCAAATGAAGAAAATATCATAAAATAGATTTGTAAATACTCATAAATATAATTATAGTAATCATATAATACTACTACTAGAATTATACATTTCATATAGAAGGAATTGGTTTTTAATAAAGCTTGTATATCACCGAAATAAAAAGTTAGATGAAATTCCCTTATCTTATTTCGTGAGTCTTATCATACTCATTCAAAAAAACTATATATTAAATATAAATTTATTCTAAATATTTTAAATGAACATATTATGATATCTAATACCATATATTATTTTAATATAACCTTTTATTACATTCTTGTTAACCATCCTATGTTAAAAATTCACATTGGATAATATTCGATTTGTTCTTCGCATGTGTATTGGATTTTTATATCATTTGTCCTTATACTTATATCATGATTCCTTAATTTAATTTTATTTTAAAATATTATTTTTATACAATATTTTTATTATAATAATAATTATAATATATATGTATGAATATAAATTGACCATCCTTGGAGATGATAAGTCTACACATGAACATTGTTTCCATTTTTATTTTCGAAGTGAAAGAAATAATGATAATCAGTTATTTGTATATAACTATATAATATAAATAAAACATAATTATATTTCAATAAATATAATATAGATTCATTAATACTGTCCTAAATTCATTCCATGTCGTGTGTGAATGAATCAAATCACTTTGAGGGTGCAGTAGTCCACACTACCTCAAACAAAATTATCGTATGTACCCCAAATGAAAATTACAAATATATGTTTTTTTAAAGAAATACATACTAATAATATAAAGACCCAGAAATTTCAAGGATTGTTTTCTAAATACATTGTAATTTTACGAGTATGTGGCTTATGACGGCACTTGATTCTGAGGGCCGTTGTGCCCTGAATCAATCTTTGAAGTTTAGCTCGGGTATGTTTAGTGAACAGACGAGTGAGTTTTTCAATATTTTGAACCGGTGATTGGAATTAGAATCTGAGGGCACCAATGAACTCACAGCGCTGGTAATTTCTTAAGGGGGTACTTACCGTAGTTGCATTCACAAAGGAGGAGAAGATAATTTTTGGGGGTTTATTTAAGAAGTAAATAAAAATTGTCGGAACCAATTTTTATTTCAATGGGAGGTTATTCCCTCCCATGGGTAGCTAATGGTGGGGCCCACGGCCACATAACTACCCAAGTGAGGAGGTTAGATAGGTACGGCCCACACGATCTCCACAATTTAATTCCCTCCGATCCCATTAACATCCCCTCATTATTTTGGCAATCCTACATTAAATGTCACCTCGATCAATTATATTATGTCAACACATAATTTAATGACAAACCTTCCTCTTACCTCTTTTAAATTTTACAACCAACGCTATTATGAAAGAGGAACCTTCTCTCTCCCTTATATAATTAAATTTCAACATATTTTAATAAGTGTGGTGAATTAATTACGTGAGAGTTTCTATGCATGTAAAATAAAATAATAGGGGAACCTATTATTTTATTAAGGAGGAGAGATTCGTTGTGCGAGGAATAACGCCTACCTCTGAAAAATAATGACGAAGAATGCCAGTAGCCAACAAAGAACGATGAAAAACACCGTCCTCCAAAGAAGAATGACAAAGAACGCCGGTTCCTCGGAGATTGACGTTGCACCAACCTTACATTTCTCCGGGACAAGAGAGGAGACGTCGCTTCCTCTTCAGCGCACCCCGACAATGCCCACGATACTTTCCCCAGAGACACCGATGATCCTCTACCGTTTTGAGGTAGGGGGATTTGAATAATGATTTTTTATGTGATTCTTATATCCCGGTCGTGGCATACAATTTTTGGAAATGTTTTAACCACTTACGCGGAGGGTGAAGACTAACAAACATGTTCGAACCCACCGCTAGTTTTTTCCTAATGCACGGAATTCTTAGTGATGATGAAACTGGACCGAAATGGCGATTGGAGGCCTTCGAAATAATCTACAAGTCCCGAGATGACCGCAGGTGCAGACGAGAGCAAGAACGGACCACCAGAATGGCTCCGGTGGCCCGTGGAAAACTCTGGTGGCGCGGGTCACCGGCGTGGTGGCGGTCACCGCGTCCGCGGAGCGCATATGAGACGGCCGACTACGTCCCCCCAGCATGGCCCACTGGCCAAGACAGGGCACCCCCGGCCGGGCTGGATCCAGACTCGGGTCGGGTCTACGAGTTTAAGGCGGACCGAGGGGGGGGGGGTGGTGGTTGGCCGGGTCGGACCGGGCCCAGACCCCCCACTTCGGACCATTTTAGTTATTTTGCCCATAACATGAGATACTAACCTCCGATCAATGCACCATTTGATGTATAGAAATACTTGTATCGAGACGGTCGTTTCGGTATATTACACTTGAGGTTTTGGAAATGTTTGTGTACGACCGGGTTGGTTCGGACTCGAAACCAAACGGGCCCTTGGAGCAGAAACAATTATATCTTAAGGACCAGACATCCCATTGAAGAGACTCCAATTGAGTTGGGATAATTTTTTTGAGATTGTCTTTTTGACTTACTCCGCTTGAGGTTTGGATGTAGCTGGAGTACGGTCAGGTTGGTTTTAGCTTAGAAACCAATCGGGACCCTGGAACGGAAAAGCCAAAAACTCTCAGACCGGGTGTCCGATTGACACACCGTCTGTCGCGCCATGTTTCTTTTGACGAGACGGAACATTGAGATACATAAACTCTTGAATTCATAATATTTGATGTATCCAATCTCTCTCTCTCTCTTGCTCGAGTAGCAGAACCTCCCAGAATTGAGCATGCTGTGTGAGGGAACCCTAGAGCTGGCTGCAACTATGACGGAGACTGCACTTGGATCCATTATGGGATTGGCAGTGATGTAAACCGTAATGGAATCCTTCGTGGGTTCTATGGTGATGACTACTGTTATTGTAACCTATGTGGGGCCGGCAGTATTTGACTCTATACTTGTATCCTATGTGGGTCCGACAGAGTAGCTGGTCTTGTATCCTTTGTGGGTCTAACAGCTTAGCTGGTCTTGAATCATATGTGGGTCTGACAGCTTAGATGAATATGATTCTACATATGATCATCCCTATCACCTTATGAAGTGTATTCTTATGTGAGATGAGTCTTGATTTTCAATCAATATCATTTATTTGGTTGACTTGCATTCCTGTGTGGATTGGGTTGCCCTTTCCTGTGTGGTCTAGGTTTTGCTTTCCAATGTGGACTGGGTTGTACTTGGGCTCAGGAGTTGGAGCCTAACATTTATTGATGACTTAGGTATATGTGTGGCATGTACCCATGTAGGGTTATTGATACTTTGTGATTGTATATTTCCTATTAGTTTTATCCTTCGTGGATTCTGAGAGACCTTCGGGGGTCTCGGGGTCCCTAATGAGTATCGTATACTCCCCCCTGCACAGGCTATGCCCCCACTATGTTGTGTTGTATGCAGACGACAGACAACACTGATCGAGGTGGAGGCTTGTGGGGCTGGATGGTACCTGGAGGTGGACTACTTGGTGGGATGTATACGGAGCGGACGTCTAGACCCGAGGAGCTGAGGAGGCTATTTGTACCCACCCATTAGGTGGGACTTCGGTAGGACTACTCGGTGTTTCTTTTTTACGCACTGCTGTTGTAAATTCCCTTTCAGCTGTATTGTACTTTCAGTAGGGTTTGTATACTGTCCCATTTACATTTTATACACATATAATGTACCCAGTTTTACTTCGTGTATACTTCACTTGTGTACTCTGTTGTGTATGTTACATCATAAGGGCAATTCCTTCCCATATTTTGAGATTTACACCTTTGGTTCTAGTCGCTAGCACCTGGCCTATGGAAGGCAGGCTTGGGGTAGTCATGGCACGGGCCCTGAGGACGGGTCGCAACAAATTGATATCAACGGAGTAATTTCGATAGCAGAACTCATGACTCTTATAATTTTTTCTCTGTGGAGAAATAGTGTTAAGAGTGTTGAGT
The DNA here is from genome assembly GCA_963277665.1 of Viscum album. Lineage (NCBI taxonomy): Eukaryota > Viridiplantae > Streptophyta > Magnoliopsida > Santalales > Viscaceae > Viscum > Viscum album. The sequence continues at coordinate 1,835,368,034 of OY728136.1, forward strand.
GTGGATTTCAGTCCAGGGAGTCTATTGTTGGTACGATGGCCGATGTATCCATACACAAGGACCTTGACTTCTGATTTCCGACTCAGTGCACGAAAACCCTATTTGCGTGTGTGTTTATTTTCAAAAGGTTTCCTTGTCATTACTTTGTCTTAGCGCACTAGGTATACTTTATTAACCATGTCACACCTGTTTCTTTTCAGGATGGCCCCACGATGGCAGCCAGCTAGGGTTCTGAGCATTGTGCGAGATGGATTCCCTCCATGCAATGAGGCATTGGTGTAGGGGTCCATTACAGCAGAGGCACCAGCGGTACCTCTACCCAATAATCCAACGATGCTACTAGCCCCAGTGGCGGAGAGTGCACGCCGCCTCAGCGCGTTGCACGAGTTTCAACGGTAGTGGCTGCCTAGGTTCTGTGGAGAGAAGGATCCTTAGGAAGCCGAGGATTGGTTGGAGGCTTTCGTCAGAGTCTTCAGGTTGGTAGGGACACCAGAAGACCTCATAGTGATCCTTACCGCGAGTCTCTTGTACGCAACAGTAGGTAGATGGTTGCGACTGAGGCTTTAGGTTCATGATGAGGCATCCCTTCTCAGGACGAACTTCAAGAGCCTCTTTCGCTCAGAGTTTGTTGCAGCCACCCTCTGTGCGGTGTGCATCCCTGAGTTATACAGCTGTAGAAGGGTAGCATGTCGGTATCCCAGTACTCTGCGAGATTTACCGACCTCTCCCTCTACTCCATGGACATTGTATGAGACCCATTATTTTGGGCATGGACCTTTGAGCAGGGGCTGAGTCATGAGAGCAGAGGTTCTACGATTCCTCTCAACATCCCGACCCATGCAGGGGTGCTGGAGCAATCCCTACTAGTAGAGAGCCTTCTCACCGAGTATCCATCACTAGTGAGACCCATAGCAGGACGACATAGAGTGGAGTCTTCTATAGCTGGTAGTCGACAGATTGCGCGGGGGTCCAGGCGGACCAGGCCGACAGGTGGGTGACCTTAGGATTCAGGTTCAGCTAAGTGGGGAACACGGCGCAGAGCCAGCCTTAAGAGGAGCAGACATTTTTATGCATGTGGATGGCGGAGCCACATGGCTCCTGACTATCAGATCCGCCATTCACATGAGCAGCAAATAGTGGAGGGACCTCCCAGGAAGAGGCATAGGTTCGACCGTGGCGGTCTGCATGGAGCACGTGGACGAGGCATAGAAGATTTCCGAGCAGCGGTTGGTGGACGACGCTTTGAGGCTCTTCCACCACCACCACCAAGAGGTCCACCCCGACCACATGGAGCTGGCGGGAAGAGGTACACTCAGCTCCAACCTGTAAAGGCTTACAACCACAGTGCACCCCAGATGATTTGAGGTACTATCTGTGTCTACTCCATCATTGCTGCAGTTCTTATAGACACAGGTGGCATCCATTCTATTATTGTCGCTGCCCTTGTTCGGAGCGTAGAGAATCCAACGGAGTCGTTGGATCGATCCTTGTGGATAGATACTTCTATAAGAGTATACTCGACGATTACACACTGGTTCCGGTAGTGTGTGCTCACTATAGGAGGTGAGAGCTTCGGTTGTTATCTTCTTGTAGGGGCGTCGAGTCCTTAAGGTGTCATCTTGGGTGTGGACTGGTTGTATATATTCCATGCTCAGATTGACTGTATTAGGTGCAATGTGCGGTGTGTTCACACATATGGGACCAGGATCACCTTCACCGGTGATAAGGGAACCATTTCATAACAGGATGGACTCACTCAGAGGAGGGGGCAGCCGATCACACAATAGTTGGATAGTCTCATCCTCGGAGAAGTCGACGTGCGGAGTCTGAGTTTTCCTATAGTGGCAGACCAGTATGCGGACGTTTTTCTTGACGACATTCCAGGACTACCTCCTCACAGGGTGGTAGATATCTATATAGACCTATACTATGGGAAATCACCGATATCTACTTCAGCATATCGGATGGCTCCCGCCGAGCTACTTGAGTTGCGCGTACAGCCGGAGGGCTTGCGGGGTAAAGGTTTCATCTGACCCAGTGTTTCACCCTGGGGTTCTCCGATTCTATTCTCCACGAAAGAGGATGGGAGAATGGGACTTTGTGTCGACTACTATTTCCTGAACCAGGTGACCATGAGAAACAAGTATCTGCTTCCAAATATTGACAACCTCTTCGATCAGCTCAACGGAGCATGTTGGTTCAAGAAGATAGACCTCAAATCATGCTATCATCAACGCCGAGTTTGGGATGAGGATGTGATGAAGACAACCTTCAGGTGATGGTACAGCCACCATGACTTCATGGTCATTCCCTTCGGTATAACCAATGCTCCAGTAGTGTTAATGAGTCTTAGGAATAGGATCTTCTAGCCCTACCTCGATTTGTTTTTCGTAGTCTTCGTTGACGACATGCTTATTGACTCGACGACTGAGGAGGAGCATGCCTAGTACCTACGGGTTGTACTTGATATGCTCAGAGAGCACCAGCTTTTTGGTATGATCTCGAAGTTCCAGTTCTGGCATCGATAGGTTCACTTCTTGGGGAACGTCATCTCAGAGGCTGGAGTTGCAGTGGATCCCACAAAGGTCGAGACAGTACTTGCTTGGTATCCACCTAGGAGCGTGACAGAGGTGTGGAGTTTCCTAGTTCTTGCTGGGTAATATCGGAGATTTGTAAAATACTTCTCCAGAGTTTTCGCACCCCTTATAGAATCGACGAAGAAGGGGAAACCCTTCGTGTGGTCAGACAGATGTTAGCAGAGCTTCCACAAAATGAGGCAGAGATTGACCATTGTGCCCATCTTGAGGCTACCAGAGGAGGGAGTGGGGTACGTAGTTTACTGTGATGCATCTGGGAACAGACTCGGGTGTGTCCTAATGCATGAGTGAGCAGTGATCACTTACCGTTCATGGCAGTTGAGGTAGCATGAGCAGAACTATGCTAACCATGACCTGGAATTAGCATTAGTGGTCTTCTCCCTGAAGATGTGGCGACACTATCTGATGGGAGAACGCTTTACAGTCTACTCTGACCACCAGAGTCTCAGGTACATTTTCTCAGAGAAGGACCTGAACATGAGACAATGGCGATGGCTCGAGTTCCTCTAGGATTATGACTACGATATTTTCTATACTCCTAGGAAGGGGACCGTTGTGGATGATGCTCTCAGCAGGAGATCAGGAATTCAGCTACATGGAGAGGCAACAGAGCAGTTATCTACTTTGAAGATATACTTTGTAGATATAGATGGGGTAGCTTATATTTAATCCCTCACAGTCACTCCTCCACTACATCAGCGGGTCAGAGAGGCACATCGTGGGGACGTTGACTGTGAGGCGCGACGTGCTCAGATATCCTCAAGGATAGCACCTAATGGATTTTCTGAAGGCAAATATCACATCATCCTCATCAGGGGACATACCATGGTACCAGTTACACTACAGGAGGAGGTGATGATGGATTTCCACCCATCACCTCTAGCAGAGCATCATGGGGTAGCAAAGATGTACCAGGACCTCAGACGATAGTACTGGTGGCCGTGTATGATGAAGGTTGTTGTAGAGTTCGTTTCTCGGTGCCTCACTTGTCAGCAAGTGAAGGTAGAGCAGCAGGTAGTAGCAAGCTTGGAACATCCCTTAGAGGTCCCAGAGTGGAAGTGGGACGGAATATCCATGGATTTCGTGAAGGGGATTCCATGTAATTCTAGAGGACACGAATCCATATGGGTGATCGTAGACCGAATCACCAAGTCGGTCCACTTCCTACCTATTAGAGAGCAGGTCTCAGTAGAGAAAATGGGATGCCTTTACATTCAAGAGATCATATGGCTTCATGGTGTACCATCATCAATCGTCTCTGATCGAGATGCTCGCTATACTTCCCGGCTTTGGACGTGGTTACATGAGGCTTTTGGGATGCAGCAACGCCTGGGCACTTCCTTTCACCCACAAACGGATGGCTACATGGAGAGGACCATTCCGACACTCGAAGAAATGCTTCATCCATGTGTCCTCGACTTTGGTCATAGCTGGGAGGATCACCTACCCTTAGTGGAGATTGCATACCACAACAGCTACCACTCCTCCATTAGGATGGAACCATACGAAGAATTGTATAGAAGACCTTATAGATCACCTCTAAGCTGGACAGTCCTAGGGGAGTCATCAATCCTGAGACTAGAGATGGATCAGGCTATGATAGAGAAGGTGAAGATCATCTAAGACAATATGAGGACTACACATACCGGACATAAGTCATATACTGATAGGAGGCAGATACAACTGGAGTTCGAGGATGACGACCACGTATTCTTACGTTTCTCACCTAGATGTGGATTATGGAGATTTGGAAGTGGAGGCAAGTTACTATGTGCTTCATGGGGCCTTTCCTGGACCTCAGTAGGGTAGGCGAGGTGGCTTACCGCTGGGACCTTCCACCACAGCTTCACCAGGTGCACGACGTCTTTCACGTATCTCTACTGAGGAGATATGTGCACGACCCAACGCATGTCATTGACCATGGGGATCTGGACATCGATGAAAGGGAGACTTTGGATGAGGTCCTAGTGGATATCAAGAATCGACAGGAGCAGGTCCTATGTGGACAGTCGATTCCTCTGGTATGCATTTGTTGGCAGCACAAGAACCTCCAGGAGAGCACATGGGAGCGAGAGGCCTAGATGTATGCTCAGAACCCTCATTTGTTCCCCTAGTTTATCATGTAGCTTTACAGGGATGTAAAGCCTTGAGATTGGAGTAATGTATAGACCTGTAAATTTAAATGATTTTTTTTCTAAATACATTGGAATTTTACGAGTCTGTGGCTTCTGACGGAAATTGATTCCAAGGCCCGGTGTCCCCGGAATCAATCTCCGAATTCTAGCTCGGGTACGTTTAGTGAACGGATGTGAGGGTTTTTCTAACTTTTGAACCGGTGATCAGAATTAAAATCGGATGGTCCCGATGAACTCACAGTGCAAGTAATTACTTATGGGGGGCACTTACAATTGTTGCGCTAGAAAAGGAGGAGAAGATAATTTTTGGTGGTTTATTTAAGAAGAAAATAAAAATTTTCGGAACAAAATTTTATTTCTAAGGGAGGTTATTCCCTCCCATGGGTAGTGAATGGTGGTGCCCACAGCCACTTAACGACCCAAGTGAGGAGGTTAGAGAGGTAAGGCCCACATGAGCCCGACCATTTAATTCCCTCTGATCGCATTAACATCCCCTCATTAATTTCAAATACCTTAATTAAATGTCGCGTCAATCTATTAAATTATGTCAAACCATTATTTAATGTGGAACCTTCCTCATGCCCTCTTTTAAATTTGTCAGCCAACACATTTATTAAAGGGGATCCTTCTCTCTCCATTCTTTAATAAAATGTCAACACATTTTAATTAGTGTGGTGAATTAATTATTGGAGAGTTTCATTGCATGTAAAATAAAATAAAATGGGAACCTATTATTTTATTAAGGAGTAGAGCTTCGTTGTGCGAGGAAGAACGCCAGCCTCCGACGAAGAATGATGAAGAACGCCAGCCTCCGACGAAGAACGATGAAGAACGCTGGCCTCAGATGAAGAACGATGAAGAACTCCAGTTTCTCGGAGATCAATGACATGCCACCGTTACCTTTCTCCGCATTAAGAGAAGAGGCGATACTTCCTCCTCAGCGCACCCCGACGATGCCTACGATCCTTTCCCTAGAATCACCGATCATCGTCTTCCGTGTTGAGGTAGGGGAATTTGAATAATGTTTCCTTATGTGATTCTTATATCCCGGGTGTGGGATTCAATTGTTGGTAATGTTTGAACCACTCACGCGGTGGGTGCAGACAAACGAAAAAGTCCATACCCAGCGATAGTTTGTTCATGAAGCACAGAATTCTTGGAAATGACAAAACGGGACTGAAATAGAGATTGGAGGCCTTAGCAGCAATCTATGGGTCCCGAGACAACCACATGCGTAGAATGGAGAGAGAACAAACTACCGAAAGAATTTGGTGAGCCACAGAAATCTCTGGCGGCATGGGTCACCAGCATGGCCGCGCCGGCTGTGGCGAGGAGTTGGATCTTGCGGCTGCGTGAGATCCTGGGAGATGCGGCGTCAGTCGTCATTTCCACAGAGTGCAGAAGGGGCGGCAAACCACGTCCCCCCAGCTCGGCCCATTGGTCGAGCTAGCGCACACCACCGTGTGGCAGGGGCGGGTCGCGCAGATCGGGATGGGCTGCGCCCAGCTGGGCCGGACCCGGACCCGGGTCGGGACAACAAGGGGGGGGTCAGACCAGGCCCAGACCCCCACATCGTACCATTTTCTGTCCTTTTCCCATAACATGAGCTACAAACCTTTGATCGACACACCATCTGATGCGTAGGAATCCTTGGATCGAGACAGTCATTTCAGTATATTACACTTGATGTTTGGTAAATTCTGGGTACTGGCGGGTTAGTTACGACTCAAAACCAACTGGCACCTTGGAGCAGAAACACTAATATTTTAAGGACCTGACATCCGATTGAAAAGCCTTCAATTGAATTTGGATCCTTTTGTTAAGACAGTCCTTTTTGTTTAATCTTCTTGAGGTTTGGACATAGTTGTAGTATGGTCGGGTTTGTTTTAGCTTAAAACCCAACCGGGCCCCTGGAATGGGAAAGCCAATAACTCTCAGACCGGGTGTCTGATTGATGCACCCTTTGTCGTGTCGGGTTTCTTTTGACGAGACAGAACATTGGGATACATCAACATGGACTTTATGATAGTTTATGTATCGACTCTCTCTCTATTTCTCGAGGAGGGGGCCCTCCCAGAATTGAGCATGCTGTGTGCAGTAACCCTAGAGCTGGCTGCGACTGCGACGATGATGACTACACGTGGATCCTACAAGGGTTTGGCAGAGAAGACGACTGTACAGGAATATTACGTGGGTTTGACAAAAGATACTACTATTCTTGTATCCTATGTGGGTCTGGAAGTATTTGAATCTGTACTTGTATCCAATGTGGGTACGAAATAGTAGATGGCCTTGTATCCTTTGTGGGTCAGATAGCTTAACTGGTCATCTATCCAATGTGGGTCCGACAGCTTAGATGAATTAGTGTCTACATCTGATCATCTCTATCGACTTACAATGTGTATACTTGTGTGAGCTGAGTCTTGATTTTCAATCAATATCATTGCAGAGGCTGATTTCCTTTCTTGTATGGATTGGGTTGTGCTTTCCTATGTGGTTTGGGTTGTGCATTCCAATGTGGACTGGGTTGTGCTTGGGCTCGAGAGCTCGAGCCGTACTATAATTGATGACTTAGGTATATGTATGGGAATGAACCTATGTAGGGTTGTTGATACTTCATGATTGTATATTTCCTTTGTGGTTTTTCCTTCGTGGATTTTGAAAGACCTTTGGGGGTCTCGGGGTCCCTATTGAGTATCGTATACTCACCCCTGCACGGGCTATGCCTGAACTACGTTATGTATGATGCAGATGACAGACAACATTGATCGAGGTGGAGGCTTATAGTGTTGGATGGTATCCGGAGGTGGATGACTTGGCATGACATATACAGAGCGGATGACCGGACCCGAGGAGCTGAGGAGGCTATCTGAACCCACCCTTCATGTGGGACATCTAGAGGAAGACTCATTGTTGATGTCTACATAATGTTGTTTTACGTTCCCTTTCAGTCGTACTGTACTTTCATTTGTGTTTGTATACTGGACCATTTAATTTTTCAGCACTTATCATGTACCCATTTTTACATAGTGCTTACTTTACTTGTGTACTCTGTTGTGTATGTTACTTCATAAAGGAAATGCCTTCCCTTCTTTTAGGATTTACGTCTTTGGTGCCCGTCGCCATCCCCAAGCCTATGGATGTTGGGTTTGGGGTAGTCACAGAACAGGACTCGAGGACGGGTCCTGAAAAATAATGAAATCATTAAAATAATAAATAAAATATATAAATATAGTTTACATAATAATTTCCACCTTGACTGGCCATAACGGAAAAAGAAAAAATCATCATTTAGTGAGGAGATTGTTTACCGAACACTTAAATATTATTGTTTTTATCCATTAGATTGATGTATGTGTAAGTGTAGGTTGAACCCATTCAATAAGAACATACTAGTATATTCAGGATAAAAATTATGTTATAAAAAATGGTAAAAAGTGTGTGGAGGTGTGGAGAAGGAAAATAATAGGAATGAAAATAAGGTATGGCGCTACATTTTAGTCAGTTAACTCCTTTTGGTTTGTTCCAAAAGGAATGCATTGAAGAATGTATGTGAGAGGGGAGGCATAAAAGATGAATGAAGGGATGTTTGGATAGGTATTTGGAATATCATTTCTAATCATAATAGGGTTTAGTGTTGTAAATAAGATGGAGAGCAGGTTTCATTTTATAGGGAAGGGAAATGACTCACTTGGAATTTTTGAAAACAAGTTAGGTGTACCCATGTTTTTACCTTAAAAAATTCATAAAATCCAAAACAAATAAATAATGTAAGGTCCATGACCGATTAATGGATTGAAAATTGGTGTTGGTCAAGCTTTTATGTCTTTATGTGTCTTAAATTTCTGGTTCTGTTATTAGGTATGATTAATTTTACCTTAATCCATGTGATTGATTTAAATTACATTCACTAATATTTTTGGTGAAAATCTAAGATGAAAATTAATTATAAATTATTATAACTCCCGATATGAAATCCATTTTCCAAATTCTAATAAAAAACATGATTGAAATTAATTTAATGTAAATCTTGTAGTCGATATGAAAATGTTGGGGGAGTAAAGTAAAAACATTCAAATTATTAAAAAGAATCTATACCCAATAACAAAGTGAATTTGAACTTAGTGGCCTAAATTATAATAATATATTTAATATTATATAACTAAACATTGAAAATTAATTAATATATAATTTAACCTTACAAATAAAATAGACGAATAATAGTTTTGAACTAAAATTCAGTATTTTTTAAATATTTATTAAAATAATGAATCATTACACGAAAACCAAAAAATATATTATAACATAATTTTTATGTTTCTAATTAAAATATGAATATTTTTCGGCCTATCGAGTCTATAATGGTTTCAAATATGGTATTTAAAAATTATTCCATGTTAAAAGGTGGTAAAAATACATTGATAAAAATATATGTTTTGAGAATAAAAATGGGTTTGTTCTTATAAAAAAAATAGATGAAATGAATGTAAAAATATTATATAGAATATATTACATATATATTAAAATATTAAAACTCATTAACAATATTTAATTTAATTTATTATGGTAAAATAGCTTTTTGACCATAAAAATAATAATATTTACTTTTACAATCAATTAGTTTTCATATTAATTATAATTAATTATTAAAATTGAAATTCAATTTATATTCTCAATGTCATAGATTTACATTAATTATTTAATACTATTCAAAATATCTAATTTAATATCTATGTTTTATAATTATTATTAAATAAAAATATTTTAACAACATAATATTGTTTGGAAAACCTAAGTCTTTTATGTTACGCAAGCCATCAAGGAATGTCATTGTTGTGTATAATCTTATATAACCTCAATATTATATTTAGAAAATGCTAATTTCTATGTTCTGTGTAGCTCATGATTAACTTGGTGTAATATATAAAGAAAGAAAAACATTTTAACGTTAATATAAAATAAGTGTTTCATGAAAAGACACACATCAAGAAAGACAAATTAATTCAAAAAAACAATTCACAAAATGTCAGGGTGTTAAAAAATAATTCCTGAAAAGTGTGATACAATGACAATAGTGGCGAACCATTGAGAATTGTGACTTCCCATAGGGCCATGCCATGGGTGGGGTGGGGTGTCTGGTTGGACGTCACTCCATCTTGTTCCTGGTAAAATGGTATAATAGGAGGGATCTCACTTTATTTATGTCCTGCTATATGGGAAAGTCAGGATAGGTAGGTTTTATGAATTTATGGTCATGAGGATCTGGTTTCAAGTGTGGTTTTTGGCCAACACACCAAATGATACACCATGGTTCACAATGGGGTGTTGGTATTTTCTTGACTTCTCATATGGGTGACACAATAAAGGCTGTAAACTATATATGGACACCGAGTGGTGGTGATGTTGCTTAGTTTTTTGGATTGTTATTGTAATGGATATTGTTTTTTTATATATATGTGTTTGATATTTTATTAGATGAATTTTTTTGAAATGTGTTATTTATGGTTTTTCATTTTGTTTGTTTCTTGATGTAACAATATTCCACCCAAGTGACTCCATATACAACCATGAGATGGGGTTAGAGGGAATTATCCCTCTCCAATTGTTCATAGGCTAGAGGAAGAAGATGTTGGTTATTTTCAAGCACTGTGACAGGGAGCGGACCCTGGTCTAGCTAATAATGGGGTAGCTGATCTATGACCTTGAAAGAAAAGTTCTCAGGTGTTCCTCAATAAGACAACTACATCATTCCATGGTATCATGGATCTCATGGAGGTAGTATATTGGCCTGAGAATATACATAATATTTTTGGCCTTCTTTAACAATCCAAAGGCAGTGAAGGTGAAACATGCTTCATTCATTTTGGAAGAGCCCAGTAGAACATGGTGTTACTCAGTATCTCAATATGGGAATCAGGAGTAAATGCGTTTGAAGGAAATGAAGGTCTTATTCATTAATAAGTATTTTAAAGAGTCCATGGAATTATCTAAGGCCTATGTAATTTGGGAACATCACAATGGGATCATGTCATAATAGAGTGTTCCAATCATTTTGTTGAGTTTATTTTTTTCACCTAAGGTGGTTTCTAACGAGCTGTTGAATTCTCAAAAGTATAAAATTGGGTCGCATATAGATATCTAATCTCATGAAAACCTAATAGTATTCAAGACCAATGTTTAGGTGGTTTTTCATGATGTTGTAGTGGAGATTGATTGTATTTGATACATATTCCTCAATTCCTTATACTTTTCTCTATCATGCGGGTTTATTAATTTTCTTGTTTATGATAATTTCTTAGGATATGGAGTTAGTGACACTGCTTCATAAGAAGTGATTGTACAGTTTAATTTGTTTATCATATAAACTAACCATTTTAGGGGTCAATATGGTATTCGATTTTATGGATTTTGAAATGGATCTATTTGACATGAGTTTTCTAGTTTTGTAATCATATATCATGATTTGTCATTGCATATGTGAAAATCTATGTGACTAGATTAATGTAAATTAAGTAGAATGGGAATAATATGTATCAAGGGGTGTAATCAAATTATTAATTCATGTGGATTGGTTGGGTCAATGCCTGGTTACTTCTCGAAGGATGGATGATACAACACTAACTGATCTATAAATATGATTAGAGACCAATAAAAAATTGGATGTATTCCTCTCCAGTGGTTCATTCATGTGGATTATGTGAGTTATGTTTGATATACCATGTGCCACATCGATATTATGTTATTAGGGTCCTTTTAATGACATTATCTATATGGATTTACAGTGAAATGGTTTTCTAGTTGGATTATGCTTTTACCATCAACATACGGTGGACATTACAGTTATGTGAATTTTCCAACAATCCTTCTTTGAAAATGTTTTGCTTAATTTTTTTATTTAAAATTGGAAGAAAATCATTAATAAAAACATGTATGGTGATTGTGTTTTATTCTTATGGAATAAAATCAATATTTTCAATTTCAACCTACTAGGATTATGATTTCAACCTATATACACCCTTGGGTGTATGTATACATTGTTATATAAGACCCATGAAAAGAAATGTTGTATCATGGAAGCGATGGTTGATTAGGTAAGTAGTTTTCCCTTATTGAAGGTTTTTTAGAGGTGGTTTGATGGTGATTTACCTGACGTTTCATGGGAGTTTGAGTTTTTTTTTTCTTTCCCCTCTAATTTTTGAAGTATGGTATTTCGATTATTAGTAAACGATGTAAAATGTTTAACATGAATTGGTTTATATTTTTTGGTTTTAGATATTACTATCAGGATGATGAATCATTTTGACTATTTTTCTTGTTTATTTGTCATGGGGGATCCATGACTAAAAATTTTCTGGATGATACCCATGCACTATTTTTCACCCCATGGGGATCAAGAATGACCATCGATCTATTAAAATGGCCAGGTAAGGTGTCATGTTGGATGGGACTCTGTTTTGGTTTGTGAAACATTACTACATTCAAATCATTATTTCCAAAAGCATTAGATGAAAAAATTCATAAAAACATTTAATACCATTAATTAGGAAGTATTCTACAGATTACATTAAAAAGTTAATTATATACACAAAATAAATGAAATTAGGTGTATAACATTTCAATATGCCTCTATGCTGAGGAATTCAGATGAATTACATTAAATAATGAATTATTTGGGATTTATGTTGATTAAATATTGTATATTTTTTTAATAATTTTATTAATTTAATCCTGAACCATATTCAGATTTATAATATCATATATGATGCTGTTATACCATTTTACCTTATGTTTGTTAATAATATTTCATTATTTTAATTTCAGTCAGATTTAATTTCATTCACTTCAGATGCCTATTTTGTTATTAATGTTTTATTTTATTTATATATATATAGTTTAATATCACCATAATAATTATATTAATGTTATAAATATCATATATTTTACTATATATATATTTATAATCATTTTTGAAATTTAATGATTGGAAATTTATTAATTCACTTTATTGAGTTGGTGGGTTTATGTATGCACAAGGAATAATATCATTCCATTAACATGTGAAGGGTTAAGGAAATGGGTTTTATAATTATTTTATAAAATCATAAATCAAGTAATATATAGTAATTATTCTTATCCTTATAACCTTTAATGTAAATCATAATTTAAAAATTAATCGCACCCCGTCATGAAGCAATATTCAGTTGAATACAAGATTATCATTATCATATTTTAAAAAAAATTGATCATAATAATTTATATGTAATATTTAAACAATTTATGTACAATAATATAATACATATGATATAAATTTATTTAATCTAAAATTATATCTATCCATGAAATGTGGTCATGTTGAAAAAATTACATCAGTTCGTGAGGTGATAGTCTGTCAGTCACATTGTTGATGATTTTTTTTTCAATTTGATAAAAGATTATATCGAAATGAGTCATCAACATAAAATAATAAAATATAATAATAATAAATATTCAAATGGTGTTACATAATAATTTTTTCATTATTTTTGAATGAGTTGGATGAAAAAATAGTTGTTTAAGAGTATTTCCCCTTTTTGGACAACTTCATTAGGATTTCACAAAATGAATTTCTATGAATGAATTATAAACAAAAATGTATAAAATAAATGATTTTTTAAGGAAGTTTCTATGGAAATTTATTTTGAAGCATAAATATTGTTTGAGAGTTGGTGTCATATTATAATTATGGTAATGAATGTCATTGAATTGTTTTCAATAAGAGATTACACCGATGTTTTTATCCTACCACAACCCTTGAAAATGGATTACTGTCTACATTTTTATGTCATAATATCAAAATATGTCAATAAAATAAATTTTGGACATGTTGGTAGGTCATTTTAAATTTTATCATTTATATTTTATCCCCAACTAAATATGCTTTTCTTTAATTGGGATAATTAATTTTTACTGCCTTTACATTTCATAATAGTAAGAAATTAAGTTATAATTATTATATAATATAAATTTTTTAGATTCAAAATATGTAATACCTTTTTCAAATTGAATTCATATAATTGTAACAATGAAATTTCAAATTGAATCCATATAAAAATGAATATAGGTGTTTTAAGGAAATAATTCCCATAAGGGTATAATATTTTAAAATCAAAATTCAATATGAAATATATTATAAATATCTTAAATAGTTATATTTTAATATAAATAAACAATTTTTACTTTTAATAAATTTAAAATATTATGTATCTTTGTAAATTATGATAAAGAAAAGGATGTTTTCAATAAAAAGGAAATTTTATATAATTAATCATAAGATATTGAATTTCATAAAAAATATAAAACTTCCACCTCAGTTAATTTTATATTACAATTTAAAAAATTAATTTACTTTTAAAAAATAATCATTTTATATTTATTAAGAATTAAAAATGATGACTCTATAAAATGCGCAACTTAACATTTTTTTTTGCAAAAATTCGTTTTTTTGGAAAACATTTGTTTTTGTTTTAAATGATGATTATTTTTAATAATAAAAATATATTAACTAATTTTATTTTCTACATATAGAAACCATATAATTTCAATAATTTATTCATTGTTATTAATACCGAAAAAATAACCATTAGTTTATAATGATAATCTATATTATGGTTCATTTAGGATTGGGGATGCATGTACAAAATGCTATCGAAGAGATGGATTTTATTTATTAATTATGTATCATGAAACCTATAATTATTACATTATAATAAATGAAAGTTGTTGAGTTCATATACACTATTTAGTACAACATTCTAATTTTTTAATCTTATAGTATTATATCATTTATTCTTTCTACAATTTTAATAATTTAAAAATAATAATGACAATATAATTTCTTATTTTTAATGAATTATGATTTTTATAATTTCTTTCATATTTTCTTCATACATAATTCAATTATTTCAAATAAAACAAGAATATTAAATTGATTTATTACTCATGAATGGTGTATTCTCTGTCGGAAAATTAACTGTTGATATAATACATCTATAGAATAATATTTGTTTCTAAATATTAATAAAAAATACATAACAAATAATTATTTCATACACATCCATGATATTTTTTAATAGCATCGATCACATAGGCGGTAAAACTGAGACACTAATGTATATACCTTTATTAATGAATATTTATAATGATATTTTGTTTCAATATTAATATAAAAACATAAAAATTATACGATTTAGAATTAAATAGTGTGACAAATTAGAATTAATAATAATTATTAGAATGTGTTATGTGTAAGAAACAATTACGTATTATGAATACATTTTTCCACTCTGTTTGAATATTTATGATAGTTGACATTATAATGATTGTTTATAACTCATTAAATTTAGTGGTTATTATTTCATTAATGGAAAAAAATGTTAATATCATAAATAATCATATTTTTTTAAACTCATTCATTGATCTATCTATGAAAGTCTATTTGGAAAACCATAATGCATCGAACCGTTGAGGTGAATGTTTTTTCATATGTGTGAATACATGTTTAAAATTTAGGGGAGTTGGATATGTAGTAATTTGGTTAATAATTATAGAATAGTAAATAATTATTAAATATCATAATTACATATTAAATTATATTTTTTTACTAGAAGGGTTATGAGTTTAGTGCAAACTCGTTAATATATGAAGTTTTTAGTTGATTTATACAAACATTTGAAAATATATTTTTTATAATGAAAATAATAAATAATGATTAATTATTCTACACATGTTAAAATAACTTATTAATATAAAAATGTATATTAATTATTTCATTATAAAGTGGTGTAATTGGATTTAATGATGAATGATTTAAAAGAATGAATAAGAATTAGAAATAGAGTTTATAAATAAATATCTCTATCCATATATTATCTTCTTTGTAATGGAATTTTGACCACAGAGGGATTTTATAAAGGAAAAAAACTAAATGGTGGATATCAGTTTTTTTGGGTTGTTTAAGATGAATTGTTTCCAAATATAAGGTGGTGTCGGTGTGAAGGAATTTGACTATAGGATATCCTCTTTTATATGTGAAAAGGGGGGAATTTTTTAATACATCTTAAGCTATTCAATAAATAGAAGTTACTATCAAATAATGTGGCGCTAAAATGTGTGACATACATGGTTGGGTAATGTATATGTTTATGAAATAATCCACTAGGTTTTTTCATTAATTCTTTAATCATTTTTCAATACCTTCAAAACATTAAATATTTCTTTCAATAATTTAACATCTATAATGGTAACTATTTTGTACCTAATGTAGCATAATTCTTATTCTTAAAAATAAATTCTTCATTATGGGATAATTTGTACATATAGATTCCATTTTTAAAATATATTTTTTATTATTGTGACACATAGAGTGTTAAAAAATATTTAAAATATAATATATGTATAATGTATTCAATTAATTTTGAGAAAAATGTTAATTATGTTCTAAAATATAAAATAATTGTTTGTATAGTATAATTAATTTTTTGAAATTAAAAATTACATTTTAGAATATATTTTTTAAGAAATTGTATTATAAATTTTCTAGTTCATAAATTTGAAAAAATAATTAAAAAATAGTATCATTATTGCAAAAAATGGAATACATCATTACTTAGCTAAAATTTGTAACATCAGGGATATTTAAAAATATTATTAAATGTTAATAAGTATATTGTCTTATAATTTAAAACTACAAATAAATGATTATAAATAATTAAATTGAGTTACATTCTATAATCAATATATTGATATTCACAGTATAATATATTTATTATTTATGAAATAGATTTCTATTTTATCAAATTAAAATATAATCAAGTTTAAACCAGAGTAAAAAATATATTTCTTAAAAAGGAAAGTCACCATAATTCATCATTAAAAAATACATTAAAATCTTAAAATATTTATTTACAATTATTAATATCTAAAATATTTTTTAATATATTTATTAAATAATAAAATCAAATATAATAATTTTTAATTAAATTTTAAAAAATTTCAATTTTTTCAGATAAAATATTTATGAAAATTGAAATTATAGAATACCTAATTTTAAAAGATAGTATATTATTAAATGTATATATTACAATATTAATATTATAACTATACTATAATATAATGTATTTCATATGAGATTTTTGATTTGTAAAATTATAAAAATTATAAAATATATTAAAATATTTCTATATAAATATGAATATTAAAGTTTCTTTAAACTATTCATAATATCATTACTTATAATAATGAAAAAAATAAAATAATCATATTTTAATTTTAAATATATATTTTAATAAAAATAATAAAATATTTAATTATAATAAATTATTTGAATATTCTGATAATAATGATATCAAAAAAAAATGATAATGAAATAAGGAATGTTGATTTATAGAATATAACGTAGACTGAAGTCACTTGGGGAGAGCATAGTAATGATGGTTCCCATGTGGAATTGGAATTGGAAAAAGGGGATCTCAGTTGGGGGAGATCGGGTTTGAAAGATTTTGTTTTCGAAAGATGAGAGAGGATGAGGGCCAGATTGGATTTCGGTGAGGGTGTTCCATGTGATGTCATGCGATCAAGACCCGAAAAATGGGGTCAAATGTGGTTAGTGGTATCAAATATCCCTATTCATCGTAGATTGATCTGAGAGACGGTTTTGATCATGATTAAAAGTAGATATTTGTCTATTTTCTATTTTAGGAATCAAAATCACGTATTGGTTAACTAAGAATTTCTCATAACTTTTTCTATTCTTTATTGGTCACAACTAGTTATCTCACTTCTCACCATTTTTCATTTTTTTTGTCTATTCAATTTATATACCAAATTTGAAAATGGATTTTATGTAATAGAAATTTTTTTCTCATTGTCGATGCTTCTATTATAATAATTTTATACAATATTCTTGAATAATCCTCTATAGAATTATCTTTACATATTATAAAATACCTATAAATTATTAATCAATAGATAAATGAATTTCATCTAATTTTGGATTAGTCATCATTAGTTTCTTCCATAAATTCCACGTGTAACAATAAATGTGCTATAAAAATATATATTCATATAATTATGATTTCATAATAGAACTATCAATATGTTTTTAATAAATTTATTATTGTTTTGTAAAATTAAATATTTACCTAGTTCGGCTTGATCAACATGGCATTAACCGAGACAACTTTATTTTTTTTCATGTATACAATTTTCTTAAATGTAGAGTTAGTTAAATAAACCCTTGAATTACAATGGAAGGATGAAAACTGTAATAAGTAATTGTATTTATTCAACAAAAAAACAAAATAACTTATCCCCTCTCATTACTTGTCATTCTGGGTTGCTAAATTATCAGGTATAAGGGTTCTTTGTATAATGGTTAATATTTCATTCATTTAGTGTCGGGTTGAATTATATATATATATAAATTTTTAATTTCAAAATGTTTTATTGTTATTAATTTGTTAGGGTTTCTAAATTAAAATTTATATTCACGTTAGTGACTATATATTTACTAAAAAATAAAATTTATTTATATTATGATTTTAAATTATTAACATATGTATATATAATTATATATATATATATGTACACTATTTTCTTAATATGATGTGTATACATGAATATATTAATTTAAAATTTCATGTTATTCGAGATTATATACATACACTATTTTTCGTTTTGTAAATATTCATAATTAAATAATTTATGATTATTTATGTTGGTTAAAACCTATATGAGAAAAGTATTATTTTATTTATCTAATAAAGCTTAAGAATAATATAATTTCATGTAATGGAATCATTTCATTTCAATATATCATTTTATATAAATTTCATTCATGATCATGATTAAGGCCATATTTTATTGATTATTCATATATTTCATAAACAAATATATATATATATATATATATATATATATTCATGTTCATTTAATAAAATAATCCTTTATCAAAAAAACTTCAAAATTGATTTTATGAGTTGATGAAGTATATTTAAATAGAACGATTTTAATTAGAATTCATGGGATTTATAAAATTTAAAATGGAGATGAGATTTGTTTGATTCATATCTAACATATGTCATCTATTGAATGATTTAATTTAGATATATATAATTTAATTCAAATACATAGATATTTTTTAATGATAATTACTATTTAAAAATTTATATATATGCAAGTAAAGACATGATTTTGTTATAATGTTAGCAACATGAAATATTACGAACATGAAAAAGAAGTGTTGAGTAAACATTTACCTCAGAAAAGTGGGTCGGCCAAGATATACATCAATGTTTCAAGTGGCCACATGTTTTTATTGAAAATATTTCATAATGATTTCCAAAAAAATTACTGCAATATTTTTAAATAATCATCAGAGAGTATGTATTTTTAATGTTATGTTTCAAAAGGTATTCTGAAATGTAACTTTTAAAAAAAATCTTCTAGCCTTTTAGAAACCCCTTACTGTGAAATTATTCTCACCCTATGACTTTAAAATATTTATAATGGTATATTTATAATTATCATCTAGTTTTTCTCTGATAAAGAGTTATATAAAGTGATGATAATTAGATATTTTAAGTACTTTTGTAAACTCTATTATTTTATTAGGGATTTGTCTATTTTTACAAGAACCTTAATAGGAACAGGTCATCGATTGTATAAATAATTGTGTATTGTATCAGTTGTATCTTATATAAAACTATACACAACATTATTTTAGCACTAAATCATGATGTGTGGGTTTGAGGATATATAATTTATATTTTAGGAACAGTCTAAAAAAAATTTGAATATTAGATGTTGTCATTTGTGGTAGATCATAGTAGTATAATATTGAAATAATGAAATTCTAGTTGTAATATGCATGTCGTTAATGAACATTATTATGGAAAAAAATATTGATAATTCATAATTGTTAATAAAAATAAATATATTCATTACAACGTTCTTTAAATAAATTAGTCCTTTATGGTAACTACTTTTATAATAGAATTTATGAGTTTTTTTGAAAATTTTATAATATGTATGTCAATTAAAATTACATGCATTTATACAATTTCTATTGGAGATGATATTTTGTTTCTATAAATCAAACAAATAAATTAATATGAGATAATTTATATTGAAATATATAAACATATTCAAATATGATGTGATGTTTTTAGATAAAACAATTCTGTGAAAAATAAATAAATAAATATATATATATATATATATATTGGTAAATATTATAATGATTCTATAAAATTTGTCACATGATCTTTGAAATCATTATAGGGATGTGGAGAGTGAACCCATCCCTCAAGAATATGGTTGGGCATAAAAATCCATCCTTTTTTCAAGTGGCGCCATAGATTTTTTAAAATGTTTTCTTTTTTTATAATAACTGAACTAATTATAAATAATTTTCAAAGAGTAATTATTTTAAAATTATTATATTATTTTAAATATATTTTTGAAATAAATATATTAAAAATTATTTATTTAAATTATTTTCTATTATACTGTTAGAACCCCCTTACTATGAAATTATTCTGATTCAATGTTTCTTGT
Organism: Viscum album; assembly: GCA_963277665.1. Lineage (NCBI taxonomy): Eukaryota > Viridiplantae > Streptophyta > Magnoliopsida > Santalales > Viscaceae > Viscum > Viscum album. Next base: position 1,835,388,360 of record OY728136.1, read on the forward strand.
ATAAATTTTATATGATCTATTATTAGTCTCATAGATTCATTCATCGATTAGAAGTTAGTGCCGAAAAATTGAATGAGTTATTTTAATTATTTTTTTAAACTATAGTTTCTTCTTCTATAATTATCTAATTTTATGGATGATAGACCAGATATGGTCTTCAATTGTTTAAATAGCAATGTAGTTTATCTTTTTTTATTTTATAAACAAATATACACATAATATGATTTCGGAACTGAATCAGAAAGCACGTGATCAGTTCTTTATAAAAATAAATATTTCAAAAAATATCCCTAACAAATGAATAATATAATAATGAAATTATATTATGAAAAATATATTTCATATAATACAATTAAATTTATAAAAATATTAAATTTCCTTCGAAATGAAAATAAAAATACAATTGAAAATTTCTTTTAATTAACAAATAGTTTTTAAACATTAGGTGGTCTTATAGTTATTTCATATCTTTTTCTAATTTATGTGATATAACTACATTAGTTTTAATATAACATTACATTCAGTGTTGTCACTTTATTCAATTAGGTTAAAATATAAAATACTTAGTTAAATTGTTCTTTGAAAAATAAATCACTTTATTTTATATATGCTTTAATAAATAAAATATAATTCATTCTATATACTTAAAAATATAATTTTACTAAATAAATAATTTTAAAGAAATTATTTTTATTTTATGCATACATTCTATATTTTTTATATTATTACTATTAATATTTATATGAATCACGGATGCACACTCACATTATATATACTTTTTAAAAATATTATAATATCACATTTCATTTCATTTATAAATATAAATTATTAATTTTATTAATAAACAATACATGAATTTAGTATAACTATGGGATTTATTTTCAATGGTTGTATCTACAATGAATATATTAGTAATGAGTATGTTTCTAATGACGATATTTTCAATGACAACATTTTCAATGTCAATAATTGTTCCCTATATATATAACATTACTAAACATAATCTATTTAGTCATCCCATTTCCATAGTTTTAATAGTAGGTATCTAAGAATTACTTCTCCTTTAATTGTATTCTATGACAATATTACATTGGTTATATGAATATTGATTCTTAAAGGAAACTGTGGTCCGAGGGTCACCCTAGTTCTAAAGAAATTATTCATTTTAATTTATTTTCCCCTTATTATATTTATAAAATTAATGGGTGCAATCATCCATGATGTGTAATACATATTTTCGCATTCTTTTATGTATCATTTTAACATGAATGAGTAATGTGTTACTAGATCAGTCCATTAATTATATTAATTGTTACCTAAATCAAATTTTTTTAAAAGATAAAAAAAATTATAATTAAAAACCAATTTGGTTTTCAAATTATATTTTCCCTGAAAACCATGTTAATTACTATTAATTAATGGAATTTTGTGATTAACACATTATTATCCTATTTATTAGTTATTTTACCAAAATGGTTGATGTTGAGAGACTCAATTCTTAAATGACGGACTCCATGGGTTATTCTTGTATTTTTATGAGATTTAGAAATAGGGATAAAATCATTAACAATTGGTATAAGATATTCCTTGCAGTTGTTGCGTAGAATATATATGGACTGGTAAATAATAAATGAAAAAATTTTAATATCTTGGACTGTAGGTCTATTTATCAAATATATACATTACTAAAATTATATTTTAGCTGAAAAAATTAACAAATCAACGTCACATTGAACTCAATTTATATTAATTTTATTATGAAATAATTTAAATTGAAGCATTCATATTTCTATTTCATGATTTTGTATCATTGTGACATAATTTAGATAAAGATAAAGATGGAAAAACCAAAATATTTTTTTAATGATAGTAATAAATAATTATATACTAACATCATTCCTATATCATAGTTGGATTCATAGGAACACTACATTTTGAATAAAAAATTACAGAAAATATATGAAATGGGCATAAACTTAAGGAATTCTAATTTTGTTTTAAATATATTTCAAATATGATAATTGTTTTTATTATAATATAAAATCATAAAAATATCCTCTAATGTCAATGAAGAATATAATAACGACAAAACCCCAGAATCATAGAGACGATGTATGCATTATTTCACTATAATATGATTTAATGAATTGTATACTGAATGATAGAATACATTAGTTTTTATCATACATGAGATACATACATGATACAAATATTAAATTTGAATACACAAATTATAAATTTTTTTGAAAATATCATTATTTCATTTTTAATATTATTGAATATATTTCAAAATATAATTCCTGGATTACATGGTAAGGGAATAATTATGGGAGGTCCCAAATGATATTTATTGGTTAATTAAATAAGAAGAAATCATGAAATAATAAGTATAATCTGTACAGAATGGTGAATAATAAACACATGTTCCATGTAATAAATTATCTAATAAGAAAGTGCACCTATAGCCAATATATATTTATATATATATTTCATGGATACTAATATTTATTGAAATTTAAAAACATGAAAAAAAATTCCATATAATAAATAACATTATTATCATAATTATATAAGTAATAATCAATAAGGAATGGTAGATAACTAAAAAACAATCAATTTATTAATTAACTAAAAATGAAACACATCCATAGATACTATAGATGAGAAAATATCATCGATAATAATAACCCAATTCGTATGGACTGAAATATATAATTATTTAAAATCATATTTTACTCGAAAATGATACCTCTACAATCATGATCTATCCTCAATGAAGTTTCCAATGGATTGGTATTAGACAATTTAAGAAATTATAACCAGCTGATTCATCCAATATCACTGTATATGAATTGAGAGACTACTTATAACTGGGCCCCCAAATATATTTCACGACAAAAAAATTCATCATATATTGATTAATAAATATAATTCATAAATGATGCTCATTATCATCAAAAATCAATATTGAGTATGGAAATTCATATTTATAAATGTTTCCCCATATAAAAAAATTAATTTTTGATGTAGATCAATTTATGTAGAAATGATATTTGGTTAAATAGAAAACATCTACATGATAAATAATATGAATATTTTGGTGGGATTTAATGACTTATTATCTTAGTAAAGTAAACAATGACAGAGGAAGTCATTGAATACAAAAATGAAACAATGGAATTGAAATTTAATACTCTCAATGGTCAAAATTATTTTCATCTATCCAATGGGACAATGAGGATAGTGTAAATAAAACATATAACAAGTTTACTACATGTAAAATGAAGGGTTCTTTCATTAATGGATAAAAATTCCATATAATATATTTAAAAACATTCTTTTGGAAAATATAATTTTCCTTTAAAAATTAACCATATATATATATAATATAAAAAATTAATATAGTAGTCTTTGAAAACTGAAAAAATATTCATTAAAACATTTGTTTGGTCATGATCGTTGGAATTTAATAGAAGTTAAAATAAAGATTACATTCACATATTTGAAAAAAAAACAATTCTTTGGGTATAACATGATTATTCCTTTAAAAAAATTAAAATTATAATAATTTCACTAATAAAACCTTTAATATTTTAAATTGTTTGTGATAATATTGTTTTAGAATAATCTACATTTACGACCACCATGATAAATGTTGTTATATTTTCTAAAAATAGTTTCTTAGATAATTTTAGTACCTTTGTGTGCAGAACTTGTACTATTACAAGAAAATATCATGAATAACTGGTGTAGATAAAAATAAAATGTGTTTTTTAGAAAATGTTCAACTATTTTCCTTCAACTAAATTTCAAGAATAATTGATATCGATTATAATGATATTGTTAAATAACCATGTACACTGATCATATTATTTGAGTGAAAAAATTTCAATGATTCAATAATTTATTACAAGTCCAATTAAAATAAAATAAGTGGAAAAAATATAATATAATACAAATATAATATATTAATAACATTATTTTACTAATAATGACATTCAAGTAAAATAACCAAGTTAAAGGAATTAATTTTTAAAATTTAGTACTATTTGGTAACTATTAATTATAATCCCATGGTTTAAAATAACTAAAATTGAAAATTAGAAAACACTAAATTAATAAATAATCGTGATATTAAATTTCGATGTGTGATAATATACACCATGAAAACCAAAATAAGTGCATAACATTACATTATGCTTCAATGAAGAAAAATTTATATAATGACCCTTACTTCATACATCAATTTGAATGAACAGGATTTAAACTCCAATATAGAATTTTTAAACATGTTATTGACTTTTTTAATAAAAATATTAATTTTTAAAATATCATTTATGACCCTTTAATAACATCATGTCTCCTCTTTGTTAACTATCCTTCATTTTTTTCATTGTTTCAGGTGTTAATTTCTTTGTTTTCTCATCCATGACTTGTCAATAAAGATACGATTCCTAAAAATATAATATAAATGTATTTTTTCCATATAAATAATCATTAAATTATTTTTATATTTTTAAATAAATCATAACATTTAAACCTATAATTAAATAAATGTTTCTTATAATGGACGGTGTTATAATCATGGAGTCGGTTGACAGTAATATACACATGAGTAACTTGTCCATATTTCAATGATCATAACAAAAAGAGGTATGTAATGTTTTTAAATTCTATAATTATTATAATATTATATGTACCATATTACTTATATATATATATATTCACATATATCATCCATGTGTTATGGTTATGAAATTAATGTCACATCATTTCGTGAAGGCGGTAGTCCACACATGCATAAATGACATTAAGATATTTAAATATAAGAATGAAAATTATATATTGTATTTTTATAATGATAAATGTGACAGTAATATATAAACTAATTCATTTAAATAAAATTTTAAATATAAATTTTCCTTCATCAGCATCAATGTAAAGAATTAGTGATAAACAGTTAACATCGGTTAGCAAGGCGGTAAAACATCGCACATACGAGCATTCTTATTGTATCCTATAAGGAATGGAAAATATGACGTTTTATATGATATAATAACTATTTAGGGAATTTTTTTTAATTTAATATTATTACTTTATATCCATCATTAGATCCATTAGAGTGTAGTGGTAAGAGAAAAATAAATGACATCATTTTGTGAGATAATAGTGTTTTTTACATACGATTGATGATTTTGAAACACATTTGTTTGAATCAGAGGTAGTTTTATATCATTAACATAACATTAAAATATAATAGCTTATCTATGATTTTGATTTTGTTATATACTCATGTTTTATAATATTATTATTGGATGATTATGATGAAATAAAATAACAAAAAGATCAATGAATAGCGTTACCACTTATTCATGTATCCTCCATAGGCTTGCACCCAAATCCTTAAAAGGTTAGATTAATACCAAAAAATATCATTATGTATGATTTGATTGAATTTGGGTGATTGTTTTGACTTTTAATTGGTTCTCCAAAGAGTAATGAAGGTGCGATGTGGAAAATAAAGGGGTGTCCATTTATAAGTGGTGTGAGTGTCACACATGAAATTTTATAAAATAATTAATTCGACCAAATAATATTTCATTTTTAAATGGACAAATAACTGTTAAATAACTATAATAATGGTATAATTTAGATATATATCCATATAATAGATTTTAAACAAATTATTATATCAATTTAAGCTTTATGTTTTTCGTTTAACCCATATAAATCCATTTTTACCGTAACCATGATAAATAAACTTTTTTTACTATTTATTTTAATAATAAAGAGTTTATAACTTATTAGATATTTAAAATTAACATTATTCTATCTTTGAAATACATATTCTCAAATTTATTTTTTATTATTAGGAAATATTAATTTAAAATTTATCTTATATACATGATGAGAAATTAGGTTTTTAGAGATAAAATAATTATAATTTTACAAAAATTAGATTGAAAATATAAAAATAGAAATGATTCTATTTTTATAAACATGATAAATTTACATTCAATAGAAATAAATTTATATTTAAAAAATATATAATTTGTCATTACAAATGTTTTCAAAAAAATGTATTTTTCTATTTATATTCATTTTTTTAATATTCATTAATAAAATTTACATTTCAGAAAGAAATTTTAACAACAAGTTAAATGCGATATTATTATTTTAAAATATAATTTTAAATTACTTAATGAGTTTTATGAATGTGGTGATATTTAATTTTAATTTACGTGCACAAATCTGGACTAACCTATCTTTTAGAAAAAATAATTTTTTCAGATAACATTTATTTATCTTTTTTGTTATTAATTACTTATTTATAATAAGTAGTCATCCATAATTTCATAATTATATTACCAATATTAATAACATAAAATTTAATAATTATTTTATAATGGTATGTAGTATTATGCTTCATTTAGACCCAGGGATGTCTGTTTCACATGTAATTAAAGAGAATAAATTTATTGAAATATATTTTGCGTTTTTTAAGCTCAGTGTTATGTATCAAATACACTATTGAATATAATGTTCTATTTTTTAATTTTAGGGTTTTAAAATCTCAACATATTAACCAAATTTCTTTTTGACAATTTAATCATGATCTTGGTAATAAATTGTTTTATATTTGAAACTTATTTTGTTGAAAACACACAACATAAAAAAATTAACTCTTTGTTTAAGAGATTGGGGAGTTATAATGAAATATATAATAATAAGACAGTAGGATTACAATTAGAAGAAAAATATTGGATCATGATGATATAGACATGGAAGAAATGGGAAACTAATTAGAGAGAGAGATAAAAGTCATTGATGACATGAAATTTAATGATCAATATAGTGTAAAGGGCGAAAAAATAATGCTCAGTTGATTTAAAAGGGTATCTGATTACTGGGATTTAAATAAAATATAATAATTTTTTCCATGATCCTTCTACAAATTTTGGTGGAATATTTTTCTATATACATATATAATAAATTATAATTATATGATGCATTTCTATTTTATAAGAACAATTTCATCATTTGGTTATGGTTTGATCAATTAATAATTCATCCCTTATTCTATGAAATGTATATCCAAAGTTGAATTTTGTATACATAATGATCTAAAATTCACAAATAAGAGGTCATAAGATTCATAAAAGATAAAAAATTATTTTTATCCATCGTGGACTATCTTCAAAAGAGAATTTGGTGAGAATATGGTATCGAATATAATACATGAATATATACACCACAATGTTAAATTATTGGATAATAATTACAATTAGATTATCAAATGTTTTAACTATAAAATTAAATATTAACATGGATCTCACATAAGAAAGTGGTTCAAATAAAACCTTTATCGTCTGTCAGGCATGGTTTCATGCCCCAAAACATTGATGGATGTGACTGGTTTTCACCTAGAATGTGGGATTTTTATTTTCTAGAACAATATAAATTTATTTAGTATAATTTTCTCTAAAAAATATGATTTACATCCTTTAAATTAATATAATAAACAAATTACCATTTAAAAATTGTTTTCAAAACATGTTTTTTCTAAATGTATAATAATCTTATAACATTATTGTTCCATTTTCCATGGGGGTCATATTTTCACAAAATGTTATTATATACTAAAATATTATGTCTTTAAAATTGAATGGAATTATTCATCATATTACATATATTAGACAAATGGGATATATTGCAATAAATTTATCATAAAATATCTTTATTCATGGTTGTCACTCATTACAAAAATCATAGAAAATAAATTTTAATGAATTTGATATTTCGATAAGTCATAAATTAAAAAATCAGTATTTTTATACATAACTCTTTAATTAATTAATACACATATTCATCTAAAATTAATCTCAATATTGATATGTTTCATGATTTATATAAAAAAATTCACTGCTAGAATACATAAAAAATTTAATTCTGGAATCACAATCAATAAATACTTCATCCATTTTATTTCAAAATAGGTATTTAGATAGTTTAGACCTTATCCTTTAAAAGATATAATTTACATAGATAATGATTATGTTTTTCATAATAATGATAAGACATTATAAATGGAACTATATGATGATATTTATTTATTTCTATTGTAGTCTTCATTATTCTAGGTATTTTCTTCGTTATTTGCTTCATTTACACACATAAAGCATTTTATCTCTCTACTAAGACACTTTCATTTGTTTCTCCTTCAAATTTTCATACATAATAAAAATATATCATTTTTACATTCATGGATTCAATCACATGAACACGTGATGAACTCCATCCTTCTCTTCTATTGATATTTAGGGTGTTGGATAAGTTATATGTTGTTAATAATATTTAGATAAAACTTATTAGGATTATAAATAATATCATTCACTCTATTCATCATCATATTTGGCTGCACTTAGTTTCCACCTAGTAATTTATATTAAATATTAACATTATTTATTTGGTTTTAAAGAATTAGTTGAAATAAAAAACACATTTTCATAAACACAACATTTATTAGAAACCCATATAATAATTTACAAGATTTTTATATCATGACAAAATTTAATATTATTATATGATAAATTATGTTTAACCTAGGTTTTTCATTATCCACATAAATTAAATCCCTCAAAATGTATTGATATAAAATGTGGATAATACAGTGAATATACCTTTGGAGTGTCAATCTATGTACTCAGTAAGGCCACATGTCATGAACCATGTGATGATTTGTTAATGAAATATGAACCCTATATCATGTTTCAACACCCAATTTCATCTATTCTATAACAATTTAAATCTGTAGTATCCAAATATGGTTGTACTCCTAGAAATATCCACATAATATTTCCTTAAAAACCTTTTTTTTCCTTTTATACTTATCATCAATGTAAATAAAATGGTTATATTATATAATCGTTGTTTTCTTAAATATTATCATCGTGGGTTTTATTAAAATAACAGTAACACAAAATATAGAGGTCTTAAAGATATGATCTTGGTGCCAATGTTTTCTTTATTAGATTAAAATATGATATAATGAATTGTATCCTATAAAACTTAATATTTTAATAGCCTTGGTACAAGAAATTCATACATTATTCCCATATTATGTTTGAATAAAAAAATTTGATCATAATAAAATAAAATAATTACATTATTTCTTTTATAATCTTTTTTTATGTATTTTATAATACATTTCATGGATTCCTGGAAAAGAGAAAAAAATAATGGGTAGCTTAGATGTTCATTAAGGATTATGTAATGAATGTAATCGTGAATAAATATTAATAATAATTATTGAAATGTAAACTACTGAAAACACATGAAATATAATCAAAAATATAATCATGATGTGAAATCAAATATAATATAAATGAAAAAATCACATTGATACTAATTAATATGGAATTGAAAATAACCGAAAAAAATTTAATTAATAAATTAATTTATTTCTTTTACAAAAAAAGATAAAATTTGGGTGAGTTTAGTTTGGACCAAAAATTTATTGTCAATGATATGCTTTAGTGTGTGTAATAATCATATATGGTGGGTTACCACTATGGTTCTTAATTGAAACTCCAAATTATTCTATCATGAATAACGGGATATAGGAATTATATTTAAAAACATGTGGTTAGTTCATGTTTCATACCCAATGGATCTTAGGGAAATGCATTGGCTAAGAAAATGGAGGTCGATATCATCACAAAAAACTGGGGGGGATTGCTTCCTACTTCGAGAATCTATTATTTATTTAATATGTGCTTCAAAATATCTTTTTAATCCCAATACATGACCGCTTATTCAAAAAGGATACCCATAGATTAACCCCTATTATGTGAAGAAGAAGGGGTTGTCTATACATAGTAAATATGTATGTACAAGAGGTTATAAATCCATTTCTTTGAAATAAATTTATGATTAAATCATAAATCAACATAACTAAGTACATCATCATTTTATAAATTTCAGGTTTTCTGTTAATAATTCGAGGTGGCAGTTACATATCTTGTTTATTATAGTTGTCCAAAGCCAAGTAATTCATCAATCCCATGATTATTGTAATCGTGTTGAAATTAAATATGTGTGGCAACATAGGGACTTGATATTTGAGTTTGAGTAACAATGTTATGGCATATGTATCCAAGATGTATAATGAATTAGAGTTGTTATAGTATGATAATTCCATTGGGAATAAACTTAGTTAGATTCCCTCTTACCAGGAAATTAAGATCATTCCAATCATTTGCGAATACATGTTCCGAATTACGTGGATGGTGGAGATTAATGATGCGAATGAGATTACCAATGCAACTCCCTTATACCATGTGAGACATGCTCAATGTTAGAAACAAGGGATAATAAGTAATTAGTCTCCCTTCATATAGATATAGGGATTATGTGTTGATAATACCCTAGGAATGTTTTAATATGGAGCTCAAACCGTATGTTTCAATCCTAGACAACCTATTTATTTTAGGAATTAGAGTCATCATAGTTTAGATTGCATGAACTTGCAAAATTGAATGTGGTGGAGTGATAATACCCTAGTTTTTATTGGGTACTGATAGATGAAATGGAAAATACAACGAAGTACGTAAATTGTGGGGGATTCCCACTTCAGTTTGAGTTCATGCAAAAGAAAGACGTCTTTTGAATTGTGGTTAGCGAAGGAGTCATAGTCTTCATTGTTAAACTCATTAATTATTTCACACTATAATTGACCTTATATGTGGGATATATCATTTTTTTCAGAATATACATTATTACAAAATATGGTTTTCCTTATATTGGTAGAAACATGATTCATGAATGATATGATTAAGGAGACATCCTACAACCATATGAGCCATGGCTGCTCTGAAAAAAACAAGTGATTGAAAATTTCCAGTCTTATTACTTGTAGATGTGGGACTTATATGATGGGAATATCCTTTGGATGTCTACTATAGAGATCATGGATTAGTAAGGCATCCTACGTATCCTAGTCTTGATAGGAATTGGAGTCATCATAGTTAAATTTGGTAGTGACATTGAGACTAACATTCTCCTAATATACAGGGTGTATCATGTTATACCATTGATTGTGGATTACAGACTATGGTTTCAATTTTTATTGGTAATTAAACCCTAATGATTATAAATATTATCTTATCCTCAGATTCCAGTTTGTTTTGGATTTCTTTCCGTCCAATTATTAATAATTTTCTCATTGACGTGCCTTGATTTATTGTTTTACACGTTGTCTGTAGTCTGGAAATGTCTAGTAATATTGAGTAAGTGTCCATAGATAATCACATGATCTATTTTTATTATCTGAAGGATTTTTATATCCTAGATGGAATGTTTTAGGGTCATCCCATGATCATGGATGAATTTTCCTAAGGATATTACTTGTAACATCTTGTACACTATTGTAGTAAATATCTTTTGAGTTTATTCGTTTATTTAATGTTTGGAATTTGTTTGATTGGGGTTTTGATGGCTATGTGTTGGTGTTTATATATATAATGAAAAATTATTTTGGCTGAGAAACAATATGTTTAAAATTAATAATCCATGTTATGATATTACACATTGGTTTGTTGTTCCATCAGGATAAAATAACCTATGGTGATGGGTTTTTTGATGTAATAACTTAAAAAATAATAACCCAATGTGTAAGAAAACAATATATCATGTAATTATCCAAGCAATAGATTAAAAATTTTCATATAGATAATTTTTTATTATATTCCTTCATTCATCCTTCTTCCACTAACTCTCTAGAAACACCAAGTATATTTTGATTTCTTTCTAAATATTTGATCATTGATGATTGGTGCTGGATACCATTAAAATCTTTTTTCCTTATTTACATTTTGTTACTCCCTCATCTGATGATGTGATGGATCCTTTTATGGTTGTGGGTTCGGGGGTGGATCTTGATCCTAGTTTTTATTATTGATATCTTCTTGTGTAGTTGATTCAATCACCATTCATCAATTGGGGTTTCCCTTTGGAGAGCATTATTCCTAAATTTTGAGGTAATTTTCCTATTATTCACTTATTAATTGCTTGATTTAGATTAAATGTTTTTAATTGTATAATTTATTTTTGATGATTATCAATTGAGCTCTAAAATTTAAATTAATTAATTTGGAATATTAATTGATTAAGGAATTTTTATATTGGGGTTATTGGGATTGTGGTTATTGAATAATTAATAGATGAATTAATTAAAGGTATTATTGTGATTGGGAAATGGATTGAATAAGTTAAATAATTATTCAATTAATTAATGGTATGTATTTAGTAAATTAATTTTCGAATTAATTGAATGAATCGACATTATTAATTAATTTTTCAATTAATTAAGCGAATTTATGTAATAAATTAATTAGTGGATTAATTGATTGGATTTTAGTGATAAATTAATTTTATAATCAATTAATTGATTTATTGTGATTAATTAATTTTTTAATTATGTAATGAATTTTTGTGACTATGTAATTACTATATTTGATCAACTAATAGATCAATTAAATAATGTGATATTATGAAACATGTAAAAATATGATTTTTTTTATATGTGGTAAATGTGTGTGGGATAAGGATTGATGCTCCAAATTACCATATTTGATAGTGATTATGGGATATCCAGTAATTCCATAAATTCCCATGGGACATTGGGGTGTGGGATAGGGATCAAGGCTCTAAATACCGTATTGCATAGACATGACGACCTTAAGTTAGAAGTTTGGATTAGACTATGGTTTCTATTTTCCATGATGACATATGATATGATGAAATTTAGTAATGTAATTATGATCTATGAAATTCCATGGGTATAGTTTAAACACTGTCATGGGAAAAAGAAGGTATTGAGGTTTGGGTGTCCTAAGGAATATGTGGTATTATGTGGTTAAATAAATAGTCATAGAATAAATGTAAACTATTTACATTTTTAGCATTAACATATTATCTATATAACTACAGATACTACCATTATTGGATATTATTTTACACTTCATTGTAGGTTTCTTATTCGGTTATATTTACACACTACTCGGGCCACCTAATTAGTCCTCGAAAAGACTTCCTGATTTGAGGACAAGATGAGGGAAAATGCATTATGCTAGATGGATTATTAGGGAAAACACATGGAAGAGTGAACCAAAATTTGATTTAGGGCCTAATTGGGAGTAGAAAATGACTTTATGTATGGGGTTTCATTTTGACACCTATAACGTATTTTCCGATGGAATTTTAACAGATAGGTTTCTATAATTAATTTCTAGATCTTATAATCTTCTAATATATTTTTTTCATAGTTATATTAAATATATTAATTTTTATTATTTATGTTGTCTACTATGATACAATGATAATGAGGGTATAATATCCACACTATCGAAATAATATCCTTGTTGATAGTCTAGATTCTATGGAATATGGGGATCCACGTTTATGGTTATGTGGTTAATAGGTTTGGGGAACCGTTGTGTGGAACTCAAGTAAAGATTATACAATGTGATATCAGAGGGTTTTTCTGTTCTTATTAATTAGAATTACATTTGGGAAAGATAGATAAAATAATAGGATGAGTTTTGTCTTGTTTCTGATCTCATTCGTGGGAGTAGCTACCCCATGGGTGTGGGTAAAATACAAGTACCCGAGGTTGGATTAATTTTTTTGTTATGTGTTGTTACAATTGAATCAATTTAACCTTTTTTGATGCACTTGTTGTGTGATGTGATTATTGATTCTATGATTTTAAATGATTTGACTTTTGGGTTGATACGACATGAGAGTTCAATTATCATGCATCATTCTTGGAACTCAGGATCATTTTTTGATAGGCATCATGTAACACCCAAGGTAAATAAAAAATATGCCATTTTTATATTTATCCATATTTGTGAATAAAATATTAATATTACTTTAAAGGGGATGCTATGCTCGATGTCATACCCAACACGCAACAACGAGTTTCTTGGGAATATTTCGTTGCACTCTAATAATATTATTTTAAATGGTAGTTAAGTCCTAGCTGTTGTAATGGCAGGAATGAATAGAACTAACTAAAAAATTATTATATAAGTTTCTCAAATATTTGTTTACTCCTTACAATAAATGTTATAGGATTAGAAATGCGAATGAATCCAATTTTAAGCGCAAACATTCCAATATTCATTAAATGGTCGATTAACCACCTTTAAATGGAAAACCTCTTGTGAATCCACATTTTTACAATTTAATAAGCTCTATTTTTCAAAATAAACATATTATTTATGATTGGGACATTGAAATTTACCTTGGGTTAATTTTTGGAATTTTCTGACAATGTTCATTTTTCAATGAATATTGAAAAATACTGCATTTTACATCAAAACTGCTTTTTCATATAATTTAATTATATGGTTATATTATCTTTTTAATTTTTTTTAAAGTTTAATTAGAATATATTTTTACCATGTAATTCAATTTTGTTCATTGGGATTAATTTCACATTGGAATTAGGCATAAACAAGTTCCAATCTTTCCATAAATATTGTTTCTAAAAAAAAGGCTATTTGTTTTGACAACGAGAAGTTTTTTTAAATTAATTATTGAAAATTATGTGTCTGTAATTTGGTAAAATGGATTACATATTTGGAATCAGTGGGTCCTAATTATGTAATTAAGACTCTTTTGTTTTTGGACATTATTAATAGTAACGACGGTAATAATCTTTAATTATCGTGGTTAATGAGTAATCAGGTAGTTAAAGATAATAAGATAAAATCATAATAATAAAAAATTACCACAAAATTTGATTTAAGGCTACTCTTTGTCTCATGGCCGACCATTGGATGCATTGTGCCAAACTTGGGGGCCCCATGTAATCACTTTTGTGAGAAAGTGACTTTTTATCTTTTTATTTTTAAAGAATGTTAAATGTAACAAATAATGTATCACCTAAGTAAAATATTTTTAACATTGTATACATAAATGATATTTTGGACTATAAATATTAAGTGGAATGCTAAAATATTTCCAACATCATTGTATTTTTTTTATAATTTTTATACTTTAAATAAATTAAATTATTTATGACATCATGATGATGCAGCGATGACCTCATTATTTAACGATTTAAATAAAATGGAAGGATAATGTAAACTCTAAGACCTACACATGTCAAAAACCTATTGGATTGGTGTATATCGAACCCTTATCATCTTATCCTCGAAAAAAATCATTTTGGGACCATTAAAATCCGAAACACATTTGAAAATAATGTTACATGTTATACCTTTCCAAGAGTGCCCCTCCTATCCTCTTATAAAAGGCCCCACCTCTACCTCCTTACCCACACTTCCAAAGCCATTGGCTCGGCCAACCCCTACCCATTTTGTCTCTACACATCCCTCTATAACTCTTTGAAGCCTCACATTGGGCAGAAGTCTTCCCAAGGAATCCTTTGAGCTCAATCCAAATGGAGTTTCCCGATTTTAAGGTAATGTCTTCACTTGTGTCCTTTTGTTTAATATTACTTTTCCACCCCCTAAAAACTTTTTATTCATTTATTTTGTAACAAATACAGTATCTTAAATATACTAGGATGTTTTTATAAGATGGTTTCTAGCTACACTTACACACACCTACATCTAATGGTTAATGAACATATTGTTTCTGTGGATGGCGAATTTCTGCCTCACGAAACAGTGACTGTTCAACATTCTTCTAACACCTTCAAAGGTGGCCATTAAGATTAAAATATATTTATATATGATATATAATATGTTTATGATTTACTTAATCTTCTATATTTTTTAATTATGTCATAACATTATGGTTTCCATTATGGGTAAACACGATATCTTCATTTAAGTAAGTGCGGACTACCGCCCCCTAAAAGTGGTTTGATTCGTTAATACCATATGTGGTACATATGAAGGATATATTTAATGATATTATATATGATACCATACTGGAATTTAAATACTATTATGTATCATTATGTTTTAATTCCATTAAATATGAAATAGAAATGGAAGTATCATTCATGCGTATGTACGGCTTACCATCTCCATGAACGGTACATTTCATTTCTTATCTCAAAATGTTATGTACAATTATAAGTACATATATATAATGGATATATATGTAATATAATACATCTAAATAATGGATATAATTCTGGAATTATAACATATATATATCTCCCTCATTTTGTTTTAATTCAATTAATATGACAAAAAATGAAAGTAGCTTTCATTCGTACGTACGGCCTACCGTCTCCATGAACGGTGCTTTTAATTTTTATCTCCAAATGCAATGGAATATTATAAAATGGATATATACTAGATATATATGAAATTTAAAACATCAATACTATTCTGGATATGATGTACCTATAACTACATGGAAAATTATTTTCCGACGAGTTCAATTTTTAACTCATGTACCAAACATCGACAAAAACGTCTGATATAAACTCATATTATTAACCAGTTATTATAACATTAAAATATATGATATGAACTGAATAATAATCTATAAATTAGGTCCTTAGGAAATTATAAATTGACCAAGGTTTATTATTCATCAATATAAAGAAACGAACAAGACAAGTCGGACTTGAGGTAAGAGATCCTACACCTCTCTTTCTTTTTAAGTACACTCTTTTATGTCATTCCTTTTAAAGCACATTTTTCTTGTTATTGGGTTATTATTTTATAATAAACTTACTGTATTTTTATGTTCATATGATTAGAGGCCCTATTCTCTCTCATCAATCCATTTTGGATGTTTTGTGTGGCGCCGTTAGGCTGCCGAATTTTTCGTAAGAGATCCAACCTCTCTCATTCTTTTTATGTACTCTCCTTTATGTCACTTCTTTTAAGCTCATCTTTGTTGTGTTGGGAGATGTTATTTTATATTCCTCTTTCTGTAAACTTTATGTTAATATGATGAAAGACCCTATTTCCTCTCATCAATCCATTTTGGATGTCTTAAGTGGCGTTGTTAGGCTGCCGAGTTTTGGTAAGGTATTTTTCATCTCACTTTTATTCCTGTGAGATTTATGCTACATTTGCCACAATTTCCTTTGATTGCTGTATGTACTACCCATTATTTTACTCATTGTTTAATATAATTTCATTTATGAGTATTTACATCAATGTCGTATTGTCCTTATTTCACGGGGTGCATGTCTCGAAAGATACCCATGTCGGTGAGGGAACCTTTCACCCACCTCTTTTTAAAAGGCTTATTTTGTTATGTATTTTAATTCATATAATATTATGTTGGGATATGTTCTTATATATCCTTATTTATGTAAAATTTATGGCCAAGTGATGAGATACCCTTTTTATCTCTCATCAACTCTTTTTCTGAATTTTGATGTGACGCCGTTAGGCTGTCGAATTTTTGCTAGGGAACTTCTTAGCCCAATTTTGATTCTTTGGGATAAACTTGTACTCCTTGAATATGTCGTTCTATGATTATGTGTGAATTTCCTCTGATTTAATTACACTTAATACACACATATATTTCATTTATTCGTTTTTCACACATAATTATGTAATTGATTTATCCTTAATCCAATGATACCGTCTTTGTATGGGACTTTGTCTCAATCTCCTTAATTGAGGCATATTTTGTTATATACACAACCTTATTTTATATGGTGTATAAACCCCTTTTACTTTTACGTTTATTAAAAAGTATTTTTTTATACAAATCATTTTACAAAACGACAAAAGGGAATGTTTTTTTCGTACGTATTCAGCGACAATGACTTCTCCACCGCCATGACCGTTATTTGAGTTTCGGCTTCCTCTACAAGACATACCTTTTTTATAAAAGAAAAAAATAAATACCATGTCTTAATTTTCTTTTATTTTGGTATTTAAAATGGTTTTCATAATGTATTTATATCAATGTGTTGTATTGATATATTGTGATTGAAAGGTGGAAATGTTAAGTTTCTTGTATGCATGTTTTATGTGATATGATTATGTTGAGGTTATTGGGAATTATTATGAAGACCGGTGGTTTCGTGATAAACTAAGGGCGGGTGAGCCCGATATAGCTCTCCAATGCATTGGGTAACGTGAAGGAGTGAACCGTTAAGGTTTCTCCGAAGATATTTAGGGAATATACTATGGTGGGTATTCCAAACGCAACCAAGAGGGTTACTCCCTACATAATAATGTTATGAATGCCTCAGGTTACCTTTTATGTCTTAATATTTCTATGATTTATTCATGATTTGATGAGGTATTTTAAAGTGAATATGATTTATGGTTAATGTATGATTTCATTTTTATGTATATATGAACTCATGTTTCCATTCCATATTTTTATAACCCTTTCTGAGCTTTTTATTCTCATCCCATGATTTTTTGAAATGTTTTTCATAGCTCAAGGGAAAGGTACATGATAAGATGATAGTGTCAAGGAAGTGTCAAAAAAGAATCCATGATTTATTTTTAAATATGTTTCTGTTGATGGGAAAAAATGAATACTATCTTTTATGTAACCACTTTGTTTGAATGTGGAATGTAATGCAAGTTTTGTGATCTAATTCTCTAAAACTCTAAAACTGAAAAGATCATCAATGTGTAATCTTGTAATAACTCAAGATTAAGTAAGGTTTGAGGCTGGGGCGTTATAGTTGGTATCAAAGTGAGGTTTAGATATCTTTAGAGGTTAGGGTATTCTCTATGCACAAGTGACATTACCATAATGGTTAGGATTTCAGAAAGAGTCATAGTTTTAGATAAAGTGAATGAGTAAGTATATCTTAGTTTTTACCTTCCTCATTAGTACATTATGGTTTTGTTGATATACTCACACTGAAATTTCTATTTTTAGTGAATTGATGGATCTATTAGGCACCAAAGTGAAAACAGGTTTGAAGGAAACTGTGGTGGTTCTCTGATTATGATACTAGATAAAATGGGGTATTCAATGAGGAAACTTGTGGTTGTTCTAAACCAATTATCAAGGATTCATGATCAACCACTTGAACCTTGGTATGATCTGTAATGAATCATGTAATAGATGACCAATCTATGTGGATGTTCAGGTAATAATTATAAAGGTAACCATTATAGTTTATATGATCCTTACTTTTGAGGTAATTATGGGTTATTATATGTTTTGATGGAAAATTAAAGGCATGAGATAAACTTGAGGATAAAATATGTTATGATAATTTTTGAAGATTTTATCTCATTATGGGGAATGTTTTAAGAATTATATAGTTTTGGAAAAAGGACAACACGCAGACTGTGTGACAACCCGTCGTGTCGGAAAAATCGGCGAGAATCGAACCCACAACCAAAGTGCGACTGGAATTTATCGCCTACCACTGGACTACGTGAAGTCCCTAGTTAGTTTGAATGATTATTTTTAGTTATATGATTTTATGAATTAATAGTAAGTTGATTTTGGGTTACCTATGGAAATTTATTAATTAATCATTAGGATATGTGATTCGGTTAATTACTTTTCAATATGAGACATTAAGAGAAACTGATGTTGTTTAGAGATAAATGTTACGATTTAACTTGGAAGAATATGTGACTAAATCCTTCCAATATTTGGGTTTCAATATTAGTTTGGTTTACATTGAAGAATTTTATGGACAAATTGTTTATCGCATGGTCCTCGTTGTACTTTGGGTTTTGTTGGACAAATTTTGGAGATTAAGAATAGATTTTCTTTTTATAAGGGGTTATCCTTTTCTAAATTATCTGATCTTGTACTACTCTTTTTGGTTTTGGTTTTGGTTAAAGTCAAAATACATGGGAAGTATATAGATCGCTTTTGTGGATTAGGTGATCTTCTAGAAGTTGATTATAGTACTCTTAATGTGAATAAGTCTTCATAAATACTCATCTTTTGGGGAAAGTATGAGTTTGTGTAAGAAATCTAGTAAAAGTTGAAATTCAACATGACAAGTAAGTAGGTTTCCTTAAGATCAAAAATAAATTCCTCAATGAAGATTAACTTAAAAAAAATTGTATGTTAACTTTTCCTACCGGGGAATCGAATACCGTTTAACCCATCACAAGTTTGAGATTTTCTTATGGTAAACTTTCTCCTAGACATGTATACTATCACTCTCCATCAGAACATGACCATTTTTTTCCTCCATGTCCATATTTTCATACTTGGAATCCTAGTATGGGTTAACTCGGGTGACCTTTATACTTATCTTTCTTTATTTTTAAAGTGATTGTTTTACCGTCTCTTGTTGCGATGTGGCACATTGAAGGATGTTTCCAAGATCAATTTTAAAATTGTGAGGACGCAATTGCCAAAATGGGGGAAGGATGTAACACCCTAGGTAAATAAAGAATATGAAATTTTTATATTTATCCATAATTGTGAATAAAATATTAATATTACTTTAAAGGGGATTCTATGCTCGATGGCGTACCCAACACGCAACAACAAGTTTCTTGGGAATCTTACGTTGCACTCTAATAATATTATTTTAAATGGTAGTTAAATCCTAGCCGTTGTAATGGTGGGAATGAACAGAACTAACTAAAAAATGATTATATAGGTTTTTAAAATATTTTTACTCCTTATAATAAATGTTATAGGATTAAAATTTTGAATGAATCCAATTTTAAGCGTAAACATTCCAATATTCATTAAAAGGTCGATTAATCGCCTTTTAATGGAGAACCTCTATTAAACCCACTTTTTGACAATTTTATAATCTATATTTTTCAAAATTAACATATTTTTTATGATTGGGACATTGAAATTTACCTTGGGTTAATTTTTGTTATTTTTCTGACAATGTTAATTTTTCTATGAATATTGAAAAATACTGCATTTTACATCAAAACTGCTTTTTCATATAATATAATTATATGGTTATATTAAATTATTAATTTGTGTTAAAGTGTAATTATAATATATTTTTACCATTTAATTCAATTATGGTCATTGGGATTAATTTCACTTTGGAATTTGGCATAAACAAGTGCCAATCTTTTCATAAATATTGTTTCTAAAAAACCTGCTATTTGTTTTGACAATGGGAAGTTTTTTTTAAAATTAATTATTGCAATTTATGTGTTTGGAATTTGGTAAAATGGATTAAATATTTGGAATCAGAGGGTCCATATTATTTAATTAAGACTCATTTGTTTTTGGACATTATAAATAGTAACGACGGTAATAATCATTAATTATCTTGATTAATGAGTAATCAGGTAGTTAATGATAATAAGGTAATATCATAATAATGAAAAATGACCACAAAATGTGTCCTAAGGCTACTGGTTGTCTCATGGCCGACCATGGGATGCCTTGTGCCAAACTTGGGGCCCCATGGAATCACTTTTGTGAGAAAGTGACTTTTTTTCTTTTTATTTTTAAATAATGTTAAATGTAACAAAGAATGCATCTCCTAAGTAAAATATTTTTAACATTGTATACATACATGATCTTTTGGACTATAAATATTAATTGGAATGCAAAAATATTTCCTACATCATTTTATTTTTTTTTATAATTTTTATACATTAAATAAATTAAATTATTTATGACATCATGATGATGCAGCGATGACCTCATTATTTAACGATTTAAATAAAATGGAAAGATAATGTAAACTCTAAGACCTACACATGTCCAAATCCTATTGTATGGGTGGATTTTGAACCCGTATCACTTTATCCTCGATAAACATCATTGTGGGACCATTAAAATCTGAAACTCATTTGAAAATAAAGTTACATTTTATACCTTTCCAAGAGTGCCCCTCCTCTCCTCTTATAAAAGGACCCCACCTCTACCTCCTTACCCAAACTTCCAAAGCCTTTTCCTCGGCCAAACCATTCCCATTTTGTCTCTCCACATCCCTCTCTAACTTCTTGAATCCTCAAATTGGTTATAATTCCTCCCAAGGGAGCCTTTGATCTCAATCCAAAGGGGGTTACCTGATTTTAAGGTAATGTCTTCACTTGTGTCCTTTTGTTTTCTTTTGCTTCTCCAACCCCCTAAACTCTTTTTATTCATTTATTTTTTAACAAATCCAGTATCTTAAATATACTAGGATGTTTTTATAATAAGTTTTTGAGCTACACTTACACAAACATATATCTAATGGGTAAAGAACATACTGTTTCTGTGGATAGAGAATTTCTGCCTCACGAAACGATGATTGTTCAACATTCTTCTAACACCTTCAAAGGTGGCCATTAAGATGACACTATATTTATATATTATATTTAATATTTTTATTATTTACTTAAGCTTCTGTATTTTTAATTTATCGCATACCTTTATGGTTTCCATTATTGGAAAACGTGATATCTTCATTTAAGAAAGTGCGGACTACCGCCCACTCAAAGTGATTTGATTCGTTAATACCATATGTGGTACGTATAAAGGATATATTTAATGATATTATATATGATACCATACTTGAATTTAAATATTGTTATATATCATTATGTTTTAATTCCATTAAATATGAAATAGAAATGGAAGTAGCGTTCATGCATACGTACGACTTACCGTCTCCATGAACGGTACATTTCATTTCTTATCTCAAAATGTTATATACTATTATAAGTACATATATATAATGGATATATATGTAATATATTAAATTTAAATTATGTATATCATTCTGTAATTATAACATATATATATATATCTCTCATTTTATTTTAATTCCATTAATATGACAAAAAATGAAAGTAGTGTTCATGCGTACGTACGGCCTACCGTCTCCATGAACGGTGCTTTTAATTTTTATCTCCAAATGCAATGGAATAGTATAAAATGGATCTATACTATATATATATGATATTTAAAACATCAATACTATTCTGGATATGATGTACCTATAACTACATGGAAAATTATTTTCCAACGAGTTCAATTTTTGACTCATGTACCAAACATCGACAAAAACGTCTGATATGAACTCATATTATTAACCAATTATTATAACATTAAAATATGTGATATGAACTGATTAATAATCTTTAAAGTAGGTCCTTAGGCAATTATAAATTGAGCAATGTTTATTACTCAGCAATATAAACAAACGAACAAGACAAGTAAGACTTGAGTTAAGTGATCCTACACCTCTCTTTCTTTTTAAGTACACTCTTTTATGTCATTCCTTTTAAAGATCATCTTTCTTGTTATTGGGATATTCTTTTATATTAATCTTACTATAATTTTTATTTTCATATGATGAGAGGCCATATTCTCTCTCATCAATAAATTTTGGAAGTTTTGAGTGGCGCTGTTAGGCTGCCGAATTTTTCGTAAGTGATCCAACATCTCTCTTTCTTTTTAAGTACTCTCCTTTATTTCTCTTCTTTTAAGCTCCACTTTGTTATGTTTTGGGATGTTATTTTATAATCATCGTTATGTAAAAAATATGTTAATATGATGAGATACCCTATTTCCTCTCATCAATCCATTTTGGAAGTCTTAAGTGGCGCCGTTAGGCTGCCGAGTTTTCGTAAGGTATTTTTCATCTCACTTTTATTCCCGTGAGATTTATGCTACATTTTCCACAATTTCCTTTTAGTGGTGTATTTATTTCCCATGATTTTACTCATTGTGTAATATACTTTCATTTATGACTATTTACATCAATGTTGTATTGTCCTTCATTCACGAGGTGCATGTCTCGAAAGATGCCCATTTCGGTGAGGGAACCTTTCACCCTCCTCTTTTTAAAAGACTTATTTTGTTATGTCTTTTAATTCATATAATATTATGTTGGAATATGTTCTTATATATCATTATTGATGTAAACATTATGACCAAGTGATGATATGCCCTTTTTATCTCTCATCAACTCTTTTTCCGAATTTTGAAGTGACGCCGTTAGGCTTTCGAATTTTTGCAAGGGAACTTCTTAACCAAATTTTGATTCTTTGGGATAAACTTGTACTCCTTGAATATGTGGTTCTATGATTATGTGTGAATTTTCTATGGTTTTATTACACTTAATACCCACTTACATTTCGTGAATTCATTTGTCACAAATAATTATGTAATTGATTTAACCTTAATCCAAGGTTATCGTCTTTGTATTGGACTTCGTCTCAATCTCCCTTCATTGAGGCAAGTTTTGTTTTATACACAACCTTCTTTTATACGGTATATAAACCCCTTTGACTTTTAATTTTATCCAAAAGGAATCTTTTTTATACGAATCATTTTACTAAATGACATAAGGGAATGTTTTTGTCATACGTATGCGGCGACAACGACTTCTCTGCCGCCGTGACCGTTATTTGAGTTTCTGCTTCCTCTACAAGCAATACATTTTTTTAAAAGAAAAAAATAAATAGCATGTTTTAATTTTCTTTTATTTTGGTATTGAAAATGGTTATAATAATGTTTTTATATCAATGTTTTGTATTTATATTTTGTGATTGAAAGGTGGAAATGTTATGTTTCCTTTATTCATGTTTTATGTGATACGATTATGTTGAGGTTCTTGGACATTATTATGAAGACGGGTGGTTCTATGATAAAATAATGGTGAGTGAGCCCGATATAGCTCTCCAATGCATTGGGTAACGCGATGGAGTGAAACATTAAGGTTTCACCGAAGAGATTTAGGGAATATACTATGGTGGGTATTCCAAACGTAACCAAGAGGGTTACTCCCTACATAAGAATGTTATAAATGCCTCATGTTAGCTATGATGTCCTATGATTTCTATGATTTATTCATGATTTGATGAGGTATTCTAAAGTTCATATGTTTTATGGGTAAAGTATGATTTCATTCTTATGTATACACGAACTCATGTTTCCTTTTCCATATTTTTATAACACTTACTGAGCTTTTTATGCTCTCCCCGTGTTTTTTTGAAATGTTTTTTATAGGTCAAGGGAAAGTTACATGATATGATGATAGTGTCAAAGAATAGTCAATAAATAATCCATGCTTTATTTTTAAATATGATTCCGTTGATGGGAAAAAAATGAATACTATCTTTTATGTAACAACTTTGTTTGAATGTGGACTATAATGAAAGTTTTATGATATAATTCTCTAAACCTCTAAACCTGAAAAGATCCTCAATGTGTAATCTTGTAATAACTCAAGATTAAGTAAGGTTTAAGGTTGGGGACTTATACATCATCTTAGGAACACTCATATAATGGGTATAGTATATGTTTTTGAACTTGACCCCTTTTTCATTGCTTGTGAAATTGAGCAGAAAACAACACCTAATAAGAAATTAAATAATATGAAATTATCCAAATAGAAAATTAAATAGGTTTTTAATGTAATATATGATTATTTTAATGAGTTTATGCAACGTTAACCATAACCAAGTTGTATTATGGTTATGGGTAGTGATGGTTCCTTAGTTTTAACCGTTTGGTGGGGAAAGTGGGAAATGACATGTAATGTAATAGTGTTATTTCTTGTAAGTGTATGACTAGTGTTTTATATTTTATATGGGTCATTTTATAAATTTTATAGATATTACTTCTTGGTGATTCCACTTGGTAGGATGATAGGATGATATTAAAGTTTATTATCTACTAGAAGTGGATCCTGAGACACTGGTTGTGTCCAGTGAGGAAGGAGGAGATATGCACGGCAAGAAATTTGCTCAAATCATGATTTTAATAGATAGAGACCTAGGGTAGGTAGTGAAAAACAATTATGTCCCCATGAGGGAGTTTCAATCACAACACGCTATGACGTTTTCTAGATAGTGTATAATTAAGGTGAAAATGTTATGGATTAATTCTATATATAGAATTATTTACCATTTGGATTCTCCTATTGAGAATTGAGTCATGTTGTCTACATAGATTTTTGGAGAATCATGAAATCATTAGAGGTATGTTAAGGTGAAAACATGGAAGGCATAGAGATGGAATGCAATGAATTTTTGAAATAGTTCCTACAACACTTTTACCTACAGTCATTGAGACAAGAATTAGTAAGTATGTTCATGTGGTTGAATTAGTTGAGAATGTATCTACTGGACAATGATGGTTGCTTTACCAACATGAATAAATTTTCATTAATGATGGTATGGAAATGAAACAACTATGTCATGGATTTTATTACACAGGATTATATGTTATATTATATTCCATGTTACTCCTCCTTTTGTTAACTATGTTTGTTGAAGTGGTAGATCAAGATAGCATAGATGAGGGGAACTATATATAGGATTATAATGCATCACTGATGGATATGTTTGAATGATGAGGATTTAAATCTTCTTAAAAAATGAATCATCACTATAGTAATTTTTCATGTGTGATTTAAGGAAGTGTAGAAAAAGTGAAGGATTAGTTGAATAAGTTATTCCTGAGTTATTTTCTACTTGTTTGGTAGGATGGTCCACTCTCACAAGAATTTTCCCTGAACAGCAGCGGAGTGTTGAGCCTTCACTAGGATGGGGAATCTAATGATAATATGCAAGTACCCATGATATATTGGTAGTGATGTAGGAGATAGATTAATCTATAGTGTTGGAAGGGTTTTTTCTTACATAGTATCTATTTTGAATCAAGATTTTTACTAGTTTTGGAGGTAGAGGTAGTGGATGTGGAGCTTTGGGAAAGAGCATCTATAATATTAAAGTGCTGAAGCTCATGGTACTCAGATTGCATCTTATAATAGTGGGGTGTTAAAGTTACAAACCATGAAACCTATATGTGGGGATGTAAATTCTAAACCATCAATAGTGAGAGCTAATTTTAGGGCATCATAAACATTTTCTAGAGCATTATTTGATATTGGTACATCCCACTCCTTTTTTTTGAAAAACATGTGAATTTTTTATCATTGAGATTGAGTTCATGAGTAAGAGGTTTACAATAGATACGATATTGGGATTATGTTTGAAAGGAATATTTTTATGTAAATGGTGTTTTCTAGAGGTTGGGGGTATAATTTTCATTGGGAACATTATATTTTTGATATTTTTGTCTTTGATCTATTTTTGGAAATGTATGTATAGTAGACTAATAATAAAAAATTTATTATTACCATATAATATATAACATTACAACTACAATGTGTGACTAATACATTCACCATGAATTGTTGTACATCAAAGCGTGTTTTTAAGGGCCAATTCATCCACAACTAGGAGAAATAACTACACAATTTTCTTTTCTGTTACTAGACGATGAGGTAGTGAAGGATGATTTTTTTCACCCATAATGGATATTTTCCAGGATGTGTATCGTCATTATTTCTTAGGGAATCCACTTGAGAGAGATGGTAAATTTTCAATTAAGATTATGTCAGGGTAGAATCCACTTCCTATTACCTTATACAAAATAGAACTGAAAGAGAATTTAAATATTACAATTCAATTGGATTTGTTGGAAGAAAATCGTTTTACCAGTTCGAGTATATACCCACTATGTTCTCCAGTTATGTAATCTGTAAAAGGATTTGATAGCCTAGTGCTAATATTTTATTACCAATGTTTATTCCATATGACTACAAAGAATTGGTATAATCATCCACATATCGATGATTTTTTTGATTTGATGAGGGGATCTTGCATAATCTTGAACATATAATTGATACTGGGGAATCAAAAGGTGAAGGTTCAAACTAATGATATAACAAGGACACCATTTAGAAGGAAATATGAAGATTATGAGTTTTTAATAATTATATTTTGGTTAATGTACTCTGAAGTTGTGTTTTTGGCCTTAATTAATATAATCTTTCATATGTACATAAATTAGTTTGGTGTAGTTCTCATTGTTTTTATATAAGTGTACTCCAAAACTCATGATGGTCATGAAAAATATCTTGACCTCATACTGTGTACACATAGATAGAACAATGTATACACCAAGATATATAACTTTCATTTTTCGATTGATCAAGTTCAATTCATGGGTCACATCATCTCAAAAAAGGATGTGTTATTAGACCCAGATATGTTTCCAGAAGTTTTATGTTGGTAGTAGACCAAGAAAACTTTTTTGATTTTTGTAGTTTTATGGGGTTGGAAGGATATTATCAACAGATTATATAAGACTTTTCCTAAATAGATTCACCACTCTCGGGCTTTACCCAGAAGGGTATAATCTATGAATAGATGTTGTAATGTGACCATTCCTTAATGGAGATGAATATGTGTTTGACCATGGAACTAATCCTGATCATATATGAGTCATGTGAGGAGTATTAGGGTTTTTGTGATGATTTTGGCATCAGGATTGGTGAACTGTTTATGTAGGCAGATCAATTTGTCGTGCACGAATAACAGTAATTTAGGCCCCATGAATGGACCTACCAACTATTAACCAAGATTTTGATAAATTTATTATAATTTGAAGTGTTGGTGACATTATTTGTTTCGTGAAAAGTATACAATTTATACGAATCAAAAGATATTTAGGTATATATTTTTGTAGCATGATATGAGTCTCCAAAAGTGGTGGTGTGTGGAGTATATAAATTAATTTGATTTTGAGTGTACATATTCTCTTGGAAAGGAAAAAAAATTTCTGATTGTATAAGTTCTACAAATCATGATTAGGAAATTTAGAAGGCTATTAATATATAGAAAATGACGGCCCTGATAACTGACATGGATATTGTGGTTTAGGTGAGTGAAGAGAGGATGAATGTTTAATTACTTTTATTACAGTATACAATCTTGAGGTAGATAAAAGAAAGCCAGTATGACGATATATAATTATTATCCATTATGGAAGGCATTTAAGGTGGAAATTCACCATTATATATGACTATAGAAGAGGATTAGTTAATCTATTTCAGGGATATGGTTATTGTACCTATAAATAATTAAGAGTATTCAATACATGAATTTAACACCTCGATGTGGGTGATGCATCCAGGTGTTACCAAAATGTACCATGGCATAAGATGATAGTTTTTGTTTCCATTCATAAAATAGAAGATATAGTACTATATATTTTTTGATTGTTCTCCCAAGGGTGTCCTTAAATAATACTGTTATCTGGGTGATTGGATACCATTTAAAAAATGCAAACAATTTAATTCTTATATGGAACACTTTCCTGGTAGATAAGGTGAGAGATTTGTATTTTTAGGAAATAGTTCATTTTGATTGGGGTGCCACAAATTATTTCTTATATCATTACCCAAATTTTCTGCCACACTTCTAGAATATTTTACAAAAGGAAAATGGTACATAAGTTTTATTGATGATTTTTCCCCTAGAAAGATGGGAAGTGCGAGTGTAATATAATGTTTCTGAGGATATCCTACAAACTATTGTTATAGACTTTGGTGGATCTTGGGAGAATCACTTATCTTTAGTAAAATTTGGCTAAAAAAAAGTTATCAATAGATGATTTATATGACATCATATAAAGAACAATATTGTAGGCCATGCATATCTCATCTATGATGTACAGAGGTAGGTGATTCATAGATATTTGGATTAAATATCACACCGGAGAAGTAAAAAAAGGTTAACCATGTTTAGATGCATATGGATACAACACTGAGTTGAATGAAGTCATTTATAGATGGAGTTTCATCACCCATAGAGTTTATAGGGGATGATAATTTCATCCACAATGTGTCTATTGGATTGGTTCCCCATATGATATTTTTTATGGTAATGTGGTCACATATGTTTTTTGACTATTTGAGATTATGGAATGAATTTCGATAATGGTATATAGATTGTATCTTCTATATAGATATAGTGATATGCCTATTTTAATCCATGTTTCTCATCTTTGATGGTATCACACCCACCCTTCTCATGAGATCAATTTCGATTATGTTGAGCTAGAGACTGATTCATGCATTGAAGAGCATATGATATGTGTGTTGGATCATAGTGAGAAATTTTTGTGGTCCATAACAATGCCAATAGTTTGAGTTTTGTGGGAACATGGGAATCTTTAGGAGGAAACAAGGTAGAGGTTAGTAAATATATGTGCCCAATGGCCATAAATTTTAACTATTTGCCCTATAGATTCTATGGAGTATAACTCTAGGATGAGATTTTATAAAGTAGGGAAATTGAAAGATCTCATTCCCTTTCCATGTATGTCCCTTTAGAGTTTCTACCATTTCTCTATGTTCGAGAAGTGTCAGATTTTACATTGAATGACACTAGTGGTGCTCATTCATGAGGACCAACTTATATGTTCTTCACACTAGTCTCCCATATTGTATTCTTTGTTCTAGAATATTATTTAACATTATTTATAATTATTCAATATTATCTTGCTGTAAATGTCACATTATCTAGGGAATATATGTGATTTTATTTGTCTGTCCCGCAATAAGACTACCGTGTTGTCAATGAATGATTACACAAAGTGATGTTGCATTCTGTATAATCATTATGGTTGTTCGTCGAATCTTACCTGAGGGGATTCATTTCTTTTCATGATATCATCCACATTATGAAATTGACAATGGTTCATGGGTGTTCCAGTTTGAGGTAACATGGAAATGTTGGTATGCATAATGGATAGGAATGCATTTCTCATAATGGGGTTGCTGACTTATAGTAAATTCCACCACAGTTATCTTCCTCCTATTGTGGTGTGTATCACATGAATATAGGTTAGTGTTAGGGGTGTGATCTATCATCATTCTCTTTATGAGATCCTATCATATGTCATTTATTGGATGTGATGTGAATTTCAGCGACTGCAAGGCCATCCTGCCAAGACCCCATTTATTGGATTATAACCAATTATTGGTGTCTCTCTTCAATCACGTGGACATTACATTGGAATATTATATAGACATACAAACAATTTCATGTTCCCTATGGAGATTATGTTTACTAGTATATGATATTCAAAAGATCAATGTCTTCTTTTCCAGAGCCTTTCACGAGACAAGGTTGTTTTATCACGGGGCCATCATGAAATCAATCCTGCTTATCAAGGGGTCATGCAAGACTGTGTTGGGGATAGACAAGGAATTTCATGGGATTATTATTTCAATGAGAGGCTCCAGTTATCTCCAATTATTATTTTTCATATTTATTTTATAGAATATTATGATCTCATGATACTGTATGAGTTTTTTTGGAGAAATCCACTCTACCTTTTAGTAATTTGTTTCACGATCGACAACTGTTTATGGTTATTAATTTGGACTTCATGGAAAATTCAATCTTTTTAACCTTATATATTCAATGTGCGAGTGTACGATCAATTTCATATATCTGAGGGCTATAGTGTAATGATTATTTAATGTCAAATGGGTTTCATTTGAAGAGTCGGACATGTAATAGTGTGCTTATAGTGTCATGTGTATTTTCAAGATAACATTGTATGATGTTTTCAATCGTATGCGGCTCATGCCTTCTCCCCATTTTATTTACATTGTTTATTTTACAATTGGTTAGGTGGTTTATCGAGTTTGATAATGTGTTTATAAGGAAAATAATACATCTCATCATTGATGCATCATGTGAGTTTTAAATACCATTAGAGTATCAAACCTATTGAATATTTTTCACATATTTTCAACATATTTTTCTAAGATTCATCGGTCTTCATTTGGATGAAAATCCATGTTATCTGGGGAATCTTATATGGTTGATTCCATTCGATCCGTGATTGTATGGGGCATATTCTAAATAGAATAATGACATATTGATGGAAATTCATAGGGCCTTCCGTAAGATATGAGTTATGTGTCACCATCCATATGATCTTCCAATATACATGTGATCATGTTTCTCTTATAGGTTCACATGATATGTGGGATCTCAACCACCTTCTTCTCCCATTATTTATTTGGAAAAATAATTAAATTATTAGTTATTTTCTACCATTTCTTGTTTGAATATTCTCAATAACCAGGTGTCAAAAAATTCCCCCACTCTAGAGAAATGTCAGCATGGAATGGTGACCAATATATTGGAATGGAAATTCCTACCCGAGTATTTGGAATAGTCAATAATTGGTGTCTTGGGAGATTATTGGTCTTCCAGAATAATTATTTATTCAATGGGATTCACGATAAACAGGGTACCAAATAGTAGTTCTTTCATTGACCACTCCATTAACTAGAGCTCCTCTACCATGATTCCATCACATGTCCTCTTCGAAATACATTGACATAAGAAACCATTTTGAGATCTCATCACGAGTTGATTCTATGAAAAATGATTCACAAGACGTCCTTTTATCATGTAACCACTAAAATGAACAATGAACTAAACATCGGCATTTTTTTACCATCAAATCTTGGGATGTAATAATATTTAAGGTTTTTTCTGATATTATTTATTGAACACAACATCCTTTGACTATAATGTATCATGCATGAAAATTTTATGTTCATGTTATTGGGAATATTAGAGGGGTCATGGGTCGTTTGTGATAACTTTGGTGTTTATACGATCATCAAAATCATTATATACCAGAGCATATGCATGTCCTTTACTATATATGTGAATACCTTCATGATTAATGTTACCCAGATGATGCTGCCACTTTGGCTTATTTCCATTTGGAAGAGTTTTGATTCTCTTCTTATCATATGCATCATAATTTATTCACATAGATTCTGGATCTCATCAAATATCATGTACTATGTCTAATCAAAAGTCCATTATAACTAGAAACTACAATACTGTCCCCCAATACCATGTTGATTATGATAAAAATATTCTGAAATGGATTCTCCCAATTGATCATCAAGTCTACCCTTCATCACTTCAAGTACCCCAATTAGGGTTCAACTTCCTTGATAGTTTTTTCATTCCTCCTATTTCATGCTCTAAACGGTTGAAGATTCTAAATTATAAATGTTTTTTTAAAAAAATTTCATTGGTTTATGGTGTTTAATACTTTTCATTGATTTTATTTTATATGAACCACCCATGATACACTTAATTTTTATAATATCATTATATACTAAATGTATGATTATGCATATCATAATTTTAATAGATTATTCTCTTTAAGTACGCAAGAATGCCCAAAATCATTATATTATTTACTAATATATATAATGTTGTTCAATTGATATTACTTATTTCAAATAATGTTAATTGGGTATAATATATGACATAGAGGTATAATTATAAATCTTCTTCTAAAGAAAATAATTTTTGTGTGATTAGATCAATTTTCTTTCATAAGGCCATATAGTGGGCCTTACATGATTTAACATTCATGAAAAATAAATCACTATTGATCTATAGATTAGGTACTTTTAGCCCGAAACTGATATTGGTGTTGTTTAGTGCTTTTTAACTTATACCATCAATCATATTAGTTTAGGGACATTAAACTCAAACATTCTATCAGTCTAGTTTGGGAATTTTAGATCAAAAATTCTATTGTTGTATTTAAGGATCATTTATCTTTTATATTTTATCATTGTAGTTATGGTTCTTGTAGCATGAATATTAGATTTCAATAGCATGGGGACATTTAGTTTGGACCTTATATAGTTGTATTTTAGGATATAATAGATCATACTTTCTAATGTGTAGTTTAGGGTATTTTATCTCAGATATTCTATTGCTATAGTTTAGGAACTTTTATATTGGACCTTCTATAGTTCTAGTTTAGGATATTTTGTCTCATACCTTTTATCATAGTTGTTTTTGTTATTCTATCATGGCCCATATATTTCTTTTATTTATGGGTATTTAAGATTGGAAATTGTGATTTAATAATGTTTAAAGTATTTTCGAAATGACATGATCGATTATCATGATGTATAGTACAAAAATCTAAGAATGGTCTGAGTAACCTGAGGGTGTTGAGTTCTTCTCTGGTGATATCGAGGCATAGGAGAACTAGAGATCCTTTCCTACATGGATTAAATTACTCTTGTTCATATGTCAAAGACCATATGCTTGAGTATAATTTCCAAAAAAGAGGTGTATCCATTCTTTTTCATGTTTCATGGGGGGTTTTTCAGGGTAATATATGTTAGGGGTGAAATATTAGTTATTCTATGTCTACATGGATAGTTGGAATTTATTTAATATAATTCATATCCAAAAAAAAATTAGTATATGAAAATGCAGTAGATTAGATATGTTAGGGATGTCATATAACCCTCAAAGACACTAGGTTCCTCCGTCGTATTTCTGGTGCACAAAACTATTGGATATCCATCCATTCAAGGATGATATTACTTTAGTTGGTATGTTAATGCAATATGTATCAGTAGTATAATCCGATAATGTTAATCTCCACTCATTAATGTGGGAGATGAAATATTTTTGAGGAATAAAATTTCCATATGATATGGCAGGGAATGGGAAGAACACTCTCTGAGATGGGTTTTATCACCCATGTGAAATTTTGTTTGTAAATAATGAAGCTCAAACCCTATGACATATGGTTTCGAATCATGAGGCATGGTCTATACATGGTTCAGAAATGGGATGTAACATTGCTTACATGAGAAAGGTTTCAAAACATCATGATTTAACATAATGAATGTTGAATCCAACTGAATATTTTTGTATGGGAGTTGTAAATCATCTCCCAAAGTGCTAAAGTCATGATGTAAGTCGAATAATGTCACCCAGGGAATGAACCATATCACACTGAGGTGATGAGTTCTTCTATAATGATTTCAAGGCTCATAGGGATTACAAATTCATTTTTTCAGTGTGACACATTTATAAGACATTAAATGGAATATTTCCAAAATCCATATTCTTACATGCATAGTCAAAAAAGGTTTCCTTGAAGCCTGTTATCTATTAATGATGGCCATGGAAGATAATGGTGATCCTAAGAACTCAAAACATGATGTGTGGTTTATGGATATTATAATATCCATGAAGGTTTTGGTCTCCAAAATGTTTTTGTCAGCTCCAAGAGAAAATATTTTTATATTTAGTATTGGTGAATAAAAATTACTCAAACAATTTACTAGACCTTCGGTTTCAAGTGAGCATTTCTAGGAATTTACTAGGGATAGAAAGCATGATCTATGGGATTTATTCATTATTTATTTTGACCTAATTTTATCCAAAATTGAGGAGATTTAGAGTTTAGTGTGTACCAAGCTTAATTTGTCTCACATAACCATTTTTACGTATATGACCTCTCATGTTTAGTTTCCATTTCTCATAATGATTATGGAATTGCAATTTGAAACATTTTTAGACAGAGTTTAAGGTCATGATAATTTTACTATAGTGTAGAATTCTATGTTCATAAAGGAAATTATACTACTATTTATGGTTTTAGATAAGAGAACAATTAGGATACTTAGGGTCTAAATCACTATAACATCCTATAGAGCAGGAGATTGAAATGGTTTAAATCATGAATCAAGGATCGCATGTCATTATTTGTGATATGGTACATTCATAACGATACTGTTTGAGATAACACATAGGTTCTAAATTCTACTATTGTGATGTCAGGGCCCCTATGGATACCAAATAACATTATAAATAGTGAAACATATTAGTTGAAGACTATCGGCGCATGTGAAGGAGCAATATGCCTAAATGGATATTCAAAAAGAGAGACCCTTGAAGATGTGTATCCATTCCAAGGGCCATGAATGTTTTTAAGACACAAGGCACTCAAGACCTGGATTTAAATTTAATGATTTATGTGATTAAATGATGATGGATGCACCTTGTTCTCTAGTAGGACGATGTAAGGATCTTGTAGAGATTTAATAAGGGATCAAACTGTTTGTGCATGTGCATATTTTATTTAAATTGATTTTGTTTGTCTTTGTTTGATTATGTTTCTATGTATTTTCAAGATATCATAATTAACATTATTTTGCATTTTGTTATTATTATCCCTAAGGAAATATAATATATTTATCTATAATTTATTATTTAATGAGTAAGTTTGAAAATTCTTATCTATTTCTCAAAAAATTCAATGAAGTTTCTACTGTCGTTTTAGAAACTCTACATATCAATATTTTAAATCATTTCTATATTAATTTTACTAAAACCTCTAAATTTATCTGATATACTTGAAAACTGATTCTATAGGAAAAAAATGTGCATCTTGATTTTATTAGTTTACATCAATGTCTAAAAATATCTTTTTAATGGACTTTTAATTACATGATGTTTTGTTATGCTATTTTCTAGTAGCAGTTTTTTCTGAATTGTTTTATTCTATATTTTAAATATTTTAGGATCTGTAATTGTTATTTTTAATTGATTATTGTTTTTCTGGAAATATAATATGTTATTCTACAAATCATTAGTTTTTACCAATGTCTTAATCTACTGTTAAGAGCCCTTGAAAATTTGTTTAATTTTGTAAAAATATTATGTCCATATTTTTCACTAAACTATGGTTTAATGTTTATCTCACAAAAGTATGGTTTATTTTTTATCTCACAAAAGAATGGTTTATTTTTTATCTCACCAAAGTATGGTTTATTCTTTATCTCCCAAAAGTATGGTCTATTATTTATCTCACAAAATAATGTTCTATTGTTTATCTCACAAAAGTAAGGTTTACTGTTTATCTCACAAAAGTCTGGTTTATTGTTTATCTCACAAATGTATGGTTGACTGTTCATACCCTACGTTATTGTTCATACCATACATTACTTTATTGTTCATACCCTAGGTAAATTAACTATTCATACCCTATGTTACGTTACTTTTCATACCCTACTTTACTTTACTGTTCATACTTCACATTACATTACTATTCATAACATATGTTAAATTAATGATCATACATTATGTTACGTCATTGTTCACTTCGAAGTTACTCTTTACTCAAAAGTTACTCTTTACTTCGAAGTTATTTTTCATTCCGAAATTTCTCATCATTTCGTGAAAATTTTAAAAAATTTATTTTCTGAAAATATATGGATTATTTTTTAACGAAGTTTGGGTGATAAATCTCATTAAATATAAGGATTGTAATCAAAGAGTAATTAAATTTTTTTTTGTTCTATATTTTGAGAATAAAATTAATAATGTTTTTTGATGTCTTATACAAATAAATATAGACATTTCAAAAATTTTTAAATTCAAATGACTGTATTTAAATTCAGAATATGCTCATAGTATTCATGAACTGTTTTGACTATGATTAAAACATTTTAAATGGATTTAAAATACTATTTTCAATCAGTCAATGATTTTTTTATTCTGTATATTTTATTGGAATAATTATTCAAAATATTTTGAATTCATTTATTAGATATTTTATTTTGCAGGAATAAAGAAGCAATGATGCTTCTTTTTTCATAGAGATATTAATGGGAGCTTTAAACTCAATTAATTTCCAATATCCTAAGGATGCGGTGTTGATGCACCTGCTAGATATTTTTATTCTCTATATATATAAATCTCTCTTACAGGAAAAAGAAGAACAAAACAATACAAATAGAATGTGTTGTGAAATTTGATCCCGATGTGCATTTGCAAAGTCATGTGACACTCTTCTTCACTACCTGCTCATTCCATCACGTACTGAATTAATTCTACTATGACTACAATTTCATTGATGAGATGTGCTGATCTAAACCTCAAGAACCCGTAATTGTTTTATAATCGTTAACTTCTCTTTCATATGGTTCTAATTCAATAACACTACTTCCTGTCTCTTACACGCACTCTATTTTTCTATTTATTCATTTGCACACAAAATCATTATTTTATATTCTTTTTCCTCTGGTTGGGAATCCTGGATTATAATTTCGGTATCTTAGGTTTGTGACTCCCTATATCTAAAGTCAATACTATTTGGGTTGTGAATCCATGTATATAATGTCAGGTTGTAAGGGTTTTGAATCCCCCCCACAAAAGCCCGTGTCATGGTTATCCCTCCAATAGAAAAGGATTTTGTAATTAGGTTATGATTCCCCTTTAAAGATCATTTTTTTAAAATTTATATCTTGCCGAGTAGATATGTATAAGATTAGATTAGTCCCACATTGAAAAAATCTACTATAATCATAACCTTGCATTATTTATGTTTCCCACAGCTAATTAACTATAATAATTAAATTAATTAATCAACTCATATGATTAGAATTTTTAATCTGGTCTATTCACCCCCCTCTAGACCATCTTCAATTACAATGTCTGACCTAACACAAACATGTGTGATTGTATGCAGAATTTAAAGTCATGTAGTGCAGAATTTTTTGTATCAGTGCAGTTTAAAAAATTTTGGTAAAAAAAATCAATGGAATATATCATCATATAGAAATTACATTTTCCATGTGAAATTTGAACATAATGTGACCGAGTTGTTTTCCATTCAATTTTACGTCATGATGTAAGGACATGGGAATAGATGAAAAAAATTGTGAAACACATACCACAATAGCAAGATGACCATATGTAGATATGAATCATATATAATAAAAATGGTCTTATATATCTTAGAATATCATGATGTTTTGGATCATATCATTTATTGGTAGTTGTACCATTGCCCAATTTTGGAGATCAGGGCATCACATTGTATCCTGTGATGAAAATAATCTAGATAGACATAGGTCATGAATGGAAAATATTATACACATGTATAAAACATATGTAGAGGGGGACATTGTTTCTACAGATATTGTTGTCTAGACCAGTATAATAGATTCGTTCATCATTACATATCACATGATGGTAGGTATCATGTCACACATATTTCTTGAGAAACCTCATAGTTTAATGTCCTCTGGAAAGATTGTTGGATTCCTGACATGAAAAGGGATACTATGTCTAGAAACCTAGGATAGAAATATTGGAATCACTATGTATCCAAATTTATAGGAATCTATCCACATGTTGTTCCTAAGGAATGAACATTCTGTGAATGTCTAGCTAGTATGCAGAGAGGAGGAATTATTATATTTTTTTTCTATTAGTCCAATGAGTAATTATCCAAGTGTTACTATGTATCCTAGAATGTAATGAATCACATATCATATAGTTATTGTGTATTGAGGTGTGGTAGAAGACCGATCCCGTGAAATAATTTTCCTCTTGGGTGAGTTCCATAGGAATGTACGGTTCTATGTATTTCAAAGGATATCAATTGTGATGTTTAATGTTATGTGGTAAGGACTAATAGATTGACTGTTAAGATCATTAATTTTAGACCATGATGAATCATTTACAAAATACTATTCTTTGTTTGTGTGAGGAATCCCTTAATGAAATTTCTAATATCACAAGAGGTTTGGTGAGTGTGGGAATCATGGAATAGAGAGGGATCCACTCACCATGCTAAGGTAATTAATGATATGACCTGAGAATTTTACATCATGTGGTTGTTGGTCCAAGATATAAGATCAGGGAATCTATATTTATTTCATTGAAAATTATAATTAGATCATACATATTTTTAGAAACTAGTGCTATTTAATATCATGAAGTAAGGAAATAATCTAGACAGTTTATCATCATTCATTGAGGAACTAGGTCACCTAATAAATATGCGATGTACCACAATGGATCTATAAAATTTATAATAAGGAAGTAAAGAAATTTTCATTTCAATTAAATGTCATGAGGTAAGTATGAAGGTAACCTATTCTGAATGAAATGGAATATTTTTGTTGGAAAAAAGAATAGAGTTTCATATGTCCCTAAAAATCCAATAATGGAGGGAATCAATCCAAACATAGTTCTTGTATAAATATACTCTATATATGTATTTACATCTTACATGAGGACAAGGGAATATAATACATCCATCATTAAGATTAGGTTTGTTTGTGGTGAGTCATTAGTGAGATTTCTCTTCCCATGCAGTTTAACGTCATGCAGTGAGGATGTCCTTGTATAGTTCAATGTCATAAAACCAGGATGATTGAGATTGTGAAGTTTAACATCATTCAACCATGATGATTTCAATATATATTAATATCATTTTATCATGTTTTATGATTCTATAATGTTTAATGCTTTTCTTCCAAGATGAGTTCTTATGATTTAATATATTGTGATTAATACTGACCTATGTAGTTTAATGTCATACCAACAGGATGATGACCTTGTGATGTCAATAATGAAATGTATTTTCGGAGAAATCTCATAATGGTTGGTGGTGTGACACACTCTCCATCAATTGAGACCAATGAGAAAACTCCATTGTGATTAGAGATTATGTTTGATGGAATTCCTTTCACATTTGGGATATATCTTCATTGGATTCTATATTAGTATCATTGAGGTCTAGATAACCCATATTATTTTTTATTGGATGAATTTAAAATAGTTAAACTTCTTATTAATGTCATGTGAGATCTAATTTTGGGGTAATTTATTGTTTTACAATATATGAAACCTATTCTCATTGAGCTTCTCCAACGCATCCAAAAACTTATGGGATTTATAATCATCTAAGAGTTGTCTGAAAATGGATATTTTATTTTAAGGAAGTTATAATTATCGAGATAACACATCTTTCACACAGTAGACTGATGTTTATGTAATTGTTTATGTATTACTATTCATATTGTTATTGTGGGAACATAAATCAAAGAGGAGCTTGTCAGTCTAAGAAACCTTATCCCTTTTTATCATCTTATGAATTATTTATTGATATAGTCTTATTAGATGACTCTAAATTTATATTTTCCATATCATGATACTAATATGAGTGATCATACATGATGTTTTACTCTTAATATTGTTTCTTCAACTCTATAGATTAGAATTTCATGTCATCTTCCATCTATAAAATGTAATGGACCGAAAACTAATTGATGATATATGAAATTAAGATATTAACGATATTTTTCCACCAAATTCATTGAGTGGTATTATCTTATCCCATTCGGAAAACAATTTAGTAGAAATAAGGATGTACATGAATAACTTATCTTTGGATAGGGGATATTCCACCACAATATCGATTCCAC
Source organism: Viscum album (assembly GCA_963277665.1). Taxonomy (NCBI): domain Eukaryota; kingdom Viridiplantae; phylum Streptophyta; class Magnoliopsida; order Santalales; family Viscaceae; genus Viscum; species Viscum album. Next base: position 1,835,429,173 of record OY728136.1, read on the forward strand.
AAATGAAATTTTTCCTAGATTACATAACTATATAATAATATTATATTCGTTTATAGATTATGTTATGATGGAACAGGTATGCATGACATTTCGTGGATAATTCATCACAGTCATGTATAATGGTTTACCAATAATTACCCATCCATCTTATTTAGTGGGAGTGCATGGTCTTACACAGCTATGCACCGCCCTACCCCGTCAGGACATCATTCTTGATAGAGAAAATATATCTTTTTTTCATTGAATATATTGATTATTATATCCAATCCATGATTTTATATGGATTTATGCAAATTTGAGTCATCACCCAAGTTATAATTCATTTCATGACATTGAATATGTTCCTTTATACCTTAATATGTTTGGGAAACTATGCAGTGGAGAAAAAAAATTATGGGCTCCAACCATTCGGGGGAAGGATATTGGTTCATCTCATTATATAGTTGTGTTATCCTAATTGAAATATTCTACATCAAAGGCGATGATCAACGAGACCATTATTCAATGAATGATATGGAATACTTTTTCTTCTTAATGAGGTACATATAATACTATTGATTCATTATCCAATGCATAAATTTGATCATTTATTCATCGATAAAGAAGATGAAATGTGGGTATAAAAGAGAACTCTAACATAATTCCTCATATTTTACTAGTGAGTGATGAAGGTCTTACTTTTTGATGACATATTCACCATTTAACTACACTAACAGTAGTTTCAAATCCCCTTTGATATTGAGGTAAAATAACTATATTTGTAGTTCCAATTACAACCATGTGACTAGGGCTTAGTATTCATCCTCATTATTCATGAAGGCTTCATATTGTTATAAATAGTAGGGAAAAACATCTTTCTATGGAGAGACAAATAAAATTGGTAATCCGTCCTAATTATGATTTGGGTTTACCATAATTTTTACAATTGTAATTTGAGAGGAACCATCAAAATTCCTCTCCCATGTCTGGGAAGTGTCATGGGAATAGAGGACCTCCTCATCTAGAAACTCAGTGTCAGCCAATGTATTCTCTAGGAGAAAATTTTTAGTTAAGAAATTCTTCAGGGATATCCCTTTCACAGTTTTTGTTCAAACAATATGAATATAACATTTCTATACAATGACCACTCTTTGGTCTAGGTTCCCAGTCAACATAGGATGAAAAGGTATTTACTTGGTAAAATTAATTTAATGCAAAATATGCATGTTTTTGTGCTGTATTTAATACCTCATCTTTTGTCACAATGAATATGACTGAAAGGTATTTCTTCTCGACATTAATGTATCTATTCTTAGTACAACGATTTGTTTGATTGATGTAGAAGAGACTATTCTCACTCCATATATATTTTCTATATGTTATGAAGGATCCCAATGATAATTCTATGGTAGAAACATATAAGATTAGTGTCCTCCCTTCAGTTAGAGGAATCCAAACTAGTGGTTGCATAAATAAATCTAGATACATTCTAAGGATTCTTTTCATTCATCATCCTAATGATATGGTATTCCCACCTATAATAAGATATTAGGAGATATTTCCCATCCATTTTGGCTATGACTTTCTGAATGTAGGTGAGGTTCACATAAAGCCTCCAAAATTATTTGATATTTTTGGGGGTAACATTTAGAAAATTGCACTTGTCTTCTTGAGGTGATCCTCAATGCCATGGTGGTTTACAACAAAGCCAAAGAACTTATCGGATGTCACCCCAATGGCACACTTCTATATTATGATAATTTTTAAGATCATTTACATAATATCATATATTTTTTGAAAATATATAATGTGATCAAATAAATATTGGTATTTAATATTCTGGTATTCTGGATAACATTTATCAATTTTTCCTATTAATGGATCAATCATGTTATACATGGCACAATGATATGTTTCTCAGACATTATTTAATTTTATGGCCATCACCAGATAAGAAAATATACCCTATTTTACTCTAAATGTATTGGATTCTTAATATTTAGTGTAAATATTTATCTTATTATAGCCTGAATTTTTCATATATGTAGGAATGGTCTATGAAGAAAGAATTTTTCATCGATCGAATGGTATTTTATTTGAAGTGGAATATTTTTCTTTAGGATGGGATGATTAATGTCTCTAAAATCCATGTGAACTATTTTCTACCCACTATTCTTCTTAAATATGATGATTTTAGAAATCCCTTATGGGTATTTCACTTATCAAATAATGTTTTTTTTTGATCAATTTGTCAACTTCATCCTCTATATTAGTTCCATGAGAGGGGTGTATCCTCTTAGATTCCAGCTGGAAGCCTCGATGTTCAATAGGTAATCATAGATTTTGGACAAAAAAATTTAGATTTAGTCTATGTATTTTTGTATTGTTCCAAGAGAACATATAACTGTGCTGATTTAGAAATGAAAAATATATCTATTTTACATAAAAGGGCATAGAGGCCCTTAATAGTATAAGTTGTGGGTCTTCTTCCATTTGTATATTCTCCTGCCTGAGCTCGTTAGTTTTTGTGGAGACACATTCTATGAAAGGGTGAGGGGTATTCTATATTTATTCCTCTTCCTCTTATATCTCTGTGTATGTTGATACATTGGTATATAGTGTTGGAGATGTGGGGGATTCTTTGTCAATATCTGGGTGAGACGAGCTATAAGAATAAATACCGTCATAACCTGCTTTCTGTGTCATTGTAGAGAGATATTTTAGTCGATTGTTCTTTTTTACTCTGTCACTAGGGGATAAAGGATCTTGGATATCTAGGACCAACTCAATATCCATGAATAGATTTATATTGAGCCCATACATACAATAGATTATATTCTATGGAAATCCATAGGTGGTCCCCAAGTCATTGGGGGATACGACCTTCATATCATCATCCACCATTGGATTTATTCTATCCCTTTTATAGAAAAATAATTTACCATATGTGAATCCAGATGTCTCTAAGGGGGAATTATCATGACGTAGTCTTCCAAAAATTCCATTTTAGGGGTATTTCATACCCTGAATGAATGTTTAAGGTTCTAACATGTGATATTGGAGCTATGATCTTTTGAGAAATACAATGTATTTGGTTTCTTATTGGATAACCATAAACTCACTATTTTCATTGAGATACCCAAAATGTACATTCATATTGATATTCATGTTAGGAATTTTCTCATTCTTATAATACTCTTGAATGGAATGGATATTACCCCTTCACTATATCTCAAACATTGGAGGTTATGAACTACGACGAGGTTGATCCCAGAACCATTATCAATCAGTTTGATTCATAAGTATATATTACTAAGTCTACCCAAAACAAATAAGGTCGTGATGTGTATTAGAATGATCCCATCCTAAACTTGGTTGGTGAATGATATGGAGACATATCATTCTATTGGTATAATCACGACTTGATAATCCTCAACTACAACAACATATATCTCGATCTCATGTGGGATCTAGGGGGATTCAATGAGTACGTTGATTAATTTTTTGAAACATAGAGTGCATCCATGATTGTGTTCCAGGATTGTATAAATGACATCTATTTCAAAATTTAGTACATTTGTTCCCTAGTCCGAATATTTTTGATTTGGGGATGATCCATAACATGTAACAATGTTGTTGTGGAATCTGTGGTCAATGGGACTGGTGCTTTCGAAGAGGTCAAGGGAGCATCTAATTATATAGTCATAGGTCACACCAGACTTCACTATTTCAGGGGTTGATCATATAGTTGCACCACCTCAATGTGTTTATTTATGAAAACTAGGCATCGACGACTGTTAGAGGGTTCAATGAAATTTCCATATCTATTTTTAGCATGATTATGTTATTTCCAATGACTATTAGCTATATATATTTTATCGGGGATGTTTCTGAAATATTTGGTACAACCGAACCAACCCTATACCCCATATCCTTAGTTAATTTTCATGAATCCTCCCATTTTCCTATTAAGTGAATGTTACTTATATATTGAAGAATATTTTTCATTATAGAAGGGATCTTTCAAATGCATCACATAGATAGAACAATATAGGATCTCTTCATTAGATATGGGATCCTTTAGGTGGGGTGTTTACCATTCGTTATATGTTGTCATGATGAAATTTACATGAGTCAAAGCATACATAGGAGAAGAATATAACTCATCATTTTGTATTCAATCCAACTTCAAATAGAGATGTACAACATTAGGATTCATGTCATATGTTGCCTCTATTCATGGTGGGGTTTTTGAAAGTTTTCCAAAATATTATATTACGGTGTCACGAGTGCAGTCAAATGTTTTTAAAGTATTTTTGTTGTAAAACTTCTTCTCATGCCATGAAATATATTTCTACCAACACCCGCATTCTTCTGTATGGGAATTGGGTAAACAGGCCACCGTCTATAAAGATTTATCTAATAACACATATCTAAAATTTACCCTGATTTTATTAATTTCATTAATGATGATGCATTCCCAGATGTTATAACCAATTCTTATATAATATGGTATGTATTTTGGGTAGTGGGTGAGGATGACCTCACCAGGCATCCTGGATTGCGGCTGCTTGAGCTGGTAATTATCCATGATATCAAGGAAATAGGAGAGGAAATTTTAATTTCATAAGTTGTATGATTTATTCATCTATTCCTCTAATTAATGTATTCTATTTTTTATCTAATATTTTTTTTCTAGGGGTACATCTTTGGTTGATTGAAGTCAAACATAGGCTAGGGATGGTTTGAGATATTCTTATGTGATTGGATGGGCACAACTGCTATATTGAGAGTGACTACTGATTTTTCATTTCATATCCATTTACCTGAAAATGATGGATTGAGTCAATATATGGGTTTGTTTCACTAAATTGAATATTCAAAACACGGGACCATTTTATTGAATTCATAAAACCCACCAGGATATTTCCATAGTATCAGAGGTGTCTTCAAATGATCCACGAAATTTAAATAACAGAGTCCCAACAATTTATCCCGCAATATTGGGAGGTTGAGTGAATTAGTTAAGCCATTCTATTTAGAAATGAATTTAGAAACCCTCTCACTTTTTCAGTTCTTGTAGTTTTTAGGTCGATGATTATATTTTTCTTCAATATAGAGGTGAAATGATAATGTGATTGATGAATAAGGTCTTCCCATCCTACAAGGAAAAATATTGGCAGACTGATGTACATAAAAATGGATTACCATATCAGAGTTGGTACAAAACACCATTGTTTGGTCACCACCCATTGATCTTGAGAGACCATTATCAACCTTTATTAGGATATGAAGTGTATATGATGATGTTCTGGGTCACCCAAATCTTCAAAGGTGGAGAATTTATGATTTATGATATTTGGTGAGGAATATATGTCACCCATCATTCGAAATATACCATTCCAAGGCTGTATAGACTCTCATCATCCTTCCATGGACTCATTTTGAGTAGTCAAGGACTTGGTGACATTTAGATGCTCTAGGGTAACTATTGTCTGAGCCATCTACCATCTAGAGGGAGTCGATTGGTGTTAATGAAGTGGCCCCACCTTCGTCTCCCAATGATTCTAGATTATTAATAAGACTGAATGATCAACCTTGATAGGAAAATGATGTCATCAAAATGGAGGGAAGTAATGATCAATTGGACTTCCTCATTTATGTATACTTGTTTCTAGGTTCCATATCTATTCTGAATCTCATATACCGATCATGGTAGAATTTTGGCTATGAGAGGGAGAATATTCTTCTTTTCAAAAATATTATACCCTGGTGGAATATTTTCCCCAAGTATATCCTCATTTATTTTTATGAAAGTTTGTTTCTTAATTTAATATGCTGAAATCTATTTCTCCATGTATGGATCCCCAAGTCCTTTGGTTGATGACTGGGATGTAGAAAAATATTCCCATTTTATTTAGTGTTCTAATGGAGGGATGTTAACTTGGTACATATAGGTTCTAGATTTTGGAGAATTACATGGTACCATGTACATGAACTCTTAGATAGTTTATCCATGACACCCCTATTAAGTGATTTACTCTTTGTTTCAGTCCTCTATACTTCTATCCTGATAAACCATATCTATCGTGTTGACAGTGATCGAATTCATAAAGGCATACTAGGAACTTTTGGTTGTCCCATTACATTCAACATAATAGAATTAGTCTAGCATACCTACACCAGTTATATTATTTTAACCTTTTTCAATAATGGGAAATTTTTTCTGGCGACCCTACATGGCCTGATTGCATTCATCATATTCTCCTCCATCTTTGTATTTGAATGGTGACATTGAGGGAGTCTCATATCTTTTTCTTTGAATAATATGTGAATAATAGAGGTTTTTCTTTTGGAATGACGAATGTATGGGATGTTGAATATTGATATTTATCTCCTGACCTAGATAAGATAGATTCCATCATTGGTGATTATGATGATGATTAAAATGCCTATGTCTTAATAGTTTGGAGGTTATTTGGGGCCATAACTGACATTTAGTAATATTATTATTGAGAATAAAATAATTCTAGTTTGTGAATTGATGACTCATTGAAATGAAATCAAGATGAAAATCCCTCAATACAAGAGGGTTGCGGATGATATAGAATCACTATTGAATTCCCCATGACACTCTTGGCGGTGATAAACCTTGTAATGGGAATGGAGATATAAAATCCCCATGCCGAGTGGGATTGGTTTTGTCTATAGCTACTAGAGATATGTTTTAAATCCTCTCTTTAATATATGATATGAGGGATGGAGGTAGTGGTAGATATTCCCCCATACCAATTAGTTATGTTCAATACTGGATTTCTCCTATAGTAGCTAATACTATAGCTTGATTGATGTGGGGAAACTATACTTGTCTAAGAGCTAATGTGATTGAATTTCGTGATGGGAAACATTCATCATTATATGTTTTCCAATTTATAAGAACATTGAAATACATGTATAAAATGCATACATATTTATTTGAGGGTCCCAATTAAAAGTTTTAATGGTAATCCTCGCCCATCGGTAGTAGTGTCTTGGCATCCTTGGATCAGGGTAAATATATCGTAGTGACCAGATTGCTTTCAAGTCCCCCTATCCTCTAATTTATCTAGAGAATATGACATTATAAGATTCTATTTCTGATGTTTTTTTAAATACATGAGATATAGTGAAGTGAAATACGTTATATTTAACTTATCATTAGATACAAATGTACAGATTTTCTATTTAAATAATTTAGGACATAATTGTTTCCATGTGGAGATAGATATTGTTTTGGAGTTTTTCATTCTCATCCATTCATGGGTTCTAGGTCACTAAAAAGGTGTACATATCTTGATATCAATAGAGTGTATTTTTGAGATGAAGGTGATACTCATATCCATGATATGGGATATGTATAACATTCAATCACAGATGAAAAGCCCACATATTTTTCTGAAAATAAGGGATACACATTTATTGTTCATTTGGGTCCTCTTTGTCAGAAGCTATGAGTGGATGAAATATGATATGATGTTGTTTCTAGAAAAATGTCTACATATGTCAATGATATCCTCCTATTCACCACACTTACACACACCCATCTATTCATACCACCTAGGATGCTTCTTGGGTTATCTTATTGAACAATGTGGAGTGTTGCAGGATGTTGTTGGGGAAGAATATGTTTTTGACGATTATTTTTCAAGAACCTCAATATAATAAGGAGCCTGAGTTTTGAAAACCTATATATGTGAAAGTTTCAAAGGAAGGTGATTTTTTCCCTATATAAGGGATGTATCCCAATGGGGATGTTTACCTTGATGGATTTTTATGAGTATAGATACTAAAAAAAATCTCTACACTACCACAATGAGGACTGAAATTGTAATTAAAGTACCCTTCATTAGTTGAAGAAATGATAGACCGTTGTGATTTTGATAATGTGTCTAAAAAAACTCAAGAAAACATGAAATTGATAATATTTGGAATATTTGTATCAATATACATCATCGTCAGATTATACAGACATTCCTTTTGTAATTTTATAGGGATATGAGCCTATTATATGATGCTTTCTGAAACATGTTTAGAACCATTTGGTGTCACATAATTATGATACTATTGAAAAGAAGCTGATGGAGTATGCTATTGACAATCCTTTTTGTGAATATAATTGAGCTTGTCATGAGGCATGCTCTATTATCAATTTGTGATCCTTCATTAGAATGGTAGTATGAACCATATCCTATGCCTTTGGAATGTTCTCAAGGTATTTTCTTACAGGAATATGTTCTTTCCTTATGTATTGTAATGCTATCACATGGAGAACCCCATTGTAACATGAATATTATCTTGTTTAAAATATTCATTCCCAATAATAAATATTCCATTGGACCTTTAGAATTATGTAATGGATATGATAATTATCTTGTATTTCCTCATAAGGATGTTATGACCATCATTCATTGATTGATGTAAGAATATGTTCTTAGATTCTGTGATTTTCTGGAATATTCAAGGATGATTCATGGATAAAAATATATTAATGTCCCATGGAATGTTCCATTCTCAAATGGTCATCCCCCACCTAGAACTAGGTTATGATCCTGATCATTGGCCTTTGGAGTATGTCATTGGACTTCATCAATAGGAATTTGAGCATGTGCAGAGGCTTGTGAACCTTTCACATGGTGATCCCCAACAATAACCAGGATATGATCCTGATTTTGGGCCTTTATAATATTCCATTGAACATTTTAGGAAGTCATGTGCCCCTATAATGAGGCATGTTCCACTCTCACCTGGTGGGACCATGTTGGAACATGCATCAGAAGGTGATTTGATTCCCTATCCTCTTCCATAATATGTGGATAATTCCCATGAATGGTTTAATAATGTGTACCTTCTCAAGAAGAAACCACTAGTTCACAATGATCTATGTTTTTGTATTCCTTATGTTTTGGAATAATATTATGAGTCTATCCCTTTATATATAGTAGTTATGGAATATGTTTCTGGTGTTATTTAGTAATTTATAAGAACTATTATAATTTTTTCAAATCGTGATAAGGGATATAAGCCTGTACATTTTCCATCTCCACTTTGTAGTAGTAGATATATTCGATTGAATTTGGGATATGATCCCACTTCTGTCTCCCTTGGTCCCTCATAATATATCTGTTGGAATGATTCATGGGGTAGAAAAATGTTCACCCATTTTCTACAGCAGGGATATGATCACATTCATATTCCATGTGAGAATGAATGTGGTCCCACTTTGGGATATTTACTATCATTCTTTCCAGATGGGTTTTCCTTATTTTATGTGCATGGGAATTAGTGTTGGTAGTATCATAGGTGGTACCCTCAAATGGGGACTGGTAGATATCAGTGGGATGGTGCTGGAGAAAGTGGTTGAAAGGATCCCACCTCTGGGGCACCAGAACCGGAAGGGAGCTGTATTTCACACTCTATCCTTACTAAATTAAATATTAATGGTGGTTATTGACAATCTTCGATGATACTTTCATGAACGGATTGGTTTTTAAAATGAGAAAAATATATTAGCCTATGATTTTACAAGACAATGTTGAGTCATTGGATTATATAATGATGGAACCACATTGGTATCTTCTTGTGTCGTGATTTTACCATGAATATTTGTTGAATTTTTCGAGAAAGTGAGATCATATCCCTAACCCTAGGGACTGAAACCACAACTGACATGCTGGAAAGGTCGCAGTACGATGAAATTATCTTTAATCTGGATTCTATTGATGATATAATTATCAAAATTTATGCATAAAAAATATGATATAGTCCCCAAATAGTGAAATATCATAGTTATTATTTGTACTCAATTAGATATTCTTGGTTAAGACAATATTCATTTAAATCTTCATCCAACAACTCATGTCACATGTAAATGTCAAACTGAGGATGTGAATATGTCATTGGAACCTCAGTTATAGAGGTTCCACATTAATATTTATTCCAGTCTTATTATAATTGATTTTATAGGATATAAAAATACAATGTGTACCATTGAATTATTAACTAATCAATATGTTATTTGAGATTATCATGTTGTGTTCACCATTTTTTCATATAGTGTGAGAAATGGCTTAATAGATAATAATCCAATCATTTTTTCATTTGAGACAATGAAATTGGGTTCACAATTTTTTTGATATAATTCATAAACCAAGTGGAATGATTGATAATAATATAATGATTTTATTATTTAAGATATTCATGTCAGGTTCATCATCTGTTTCCTAGAAAATTAATGACTGCATCGTGTGTATTGTTTGGTCTGATGATTACTGATGAGTGAGGAGGGATAAATGTTCTATATAATAATTAACATAAAGTTAGTATTTTTATTCTTAATCTAATCCATCAATGGTTCCCTCATCCACAATTAGGTACAAACATGCTTTCAAATGGAATGTGGTCAGTTGGGGTTTCAGAATGAATGGTGCTTCTGTAATCACACTGGTCAAGAGTATGGGTGGTCTGGCACATGACACCTTATTTGGGGGAATTATTTTCTACCCTGAGTCACACTTATATATTTAATATTTTTTTGTGAATCTCTTCCGTATACCATTATGAGACCGGCCACCATAACAAAATTATTATATGTTAACCCCTTTTACAAGAAAAATAAGTGGATCCTATTCGGAATTCCATACTTATGTATATGAGGTTCTTAATGAATTTCATTTGAATGAATTTATGATTATATGATGAATAAATTTTACAGGGTTCATAAAAATTTTATACCATGTAGGGAGGTGACTAAAACTCCAATAAGGTTACGAAGCCATTATGGGGAGTCCTGCATATCTTGTTTATTAAGGGAATCAAAATCCACATTGTTTATTAAACACATTCATTTTAACATCATGATGATATGACATATGTATGTAAATTAAGGTGTCAGATATTTGAGCATGAGTCCTGATGAGATGGTATATGCATCCTTGATATAATAGGATCAATATGACTAAATAATAAGTTTATATATATGATAAGGAATATTTAATAAAATTAATTTCACCAGTCAATCATCTAACAGTAAAAATAAAATACCATATATATAAATGGTATAGAAATAATATATTAAATATATACAATATAAATAACATGGATATTAAGGAAAAATATCATTTAAAATTATTCAAATTTAGTGAATATTTCAAGATAAATTCATTGAATAAATATTTTATCAATATATAGAATGTCTATACATTCTCATGCCAAAAAATCATAAACCATCCAATTAATTTATAATTACGGTTTTAGTAAAAATATTTCACGAGTGGATCATCTGTTAAATAAAGTGTTCATATCATTAATAAAGATAAATATAATAAAATTTTCAGTACAAACATTATCGTGGAAAATTAATTAATTAATTATTTATTTTAAACTAATGATCATAAATATGTTGAAAATAATTTTCAATAGAAATAACTATTGAATCATATAATTAACGATTATAAAATATGAAGGGTCATGATGGTGGAAATTACAATACATGACAAACCTGATATAACAATAAATTTTTTTTAAATTATTATTAAAAAAACAAGGCTTATTTTAAAACTGATATCATGATTCCATTATAAAAATTATAAATAATTAAAATAGGAAAAAAAATCTTTAAGAAATCACCGTGAAATGGTTAAAAACATTCATTATTATTTATAAAACATGATTTTGATTAAAATTACTTTTGACAAAAAAAAATAAATTCAGCTGTTCATGAAAGCATTTTATCATCCATTTTACATACTATGTAGTTGAATATATTAATATTTCATGAAAAAACCCATAAATAGCTATATTATGAGAAAATGAAATGGTTTTATTTGATATTGACCAATAATTTCATTTATTGAAAAATTATTTATTAAAATCATGATTAAAATTATACTGTCATATAAACCATTACAAAGAGCATAAACTTGATGGGATAATATAAAAATAAATTGATTATGTGTATCAACCAAGAATCCAAATAAAAATATAATAAATATAACATAATATAGTCAAAATATATTACACACATAATCATTTAATGTCCAGGACAATGTATTAGTAATATAAAATAATTTAAATAAATTGAGTTACCAAAATATTTAACATATGATACATTGCAATGATAATACCCTAATATTAAATAATTCAGAATAAAAAAAGAATATAATGATTTATAATTTATTTATAATATCAAATTGAAAACGGATTTTATATACACCATATAAAAGAAGTTAGATACCTAAAATTTCAATATGCCTCACTGGTGGGAAATTTAGATGAAATAACCTTCATTATGATTCCTTTTGGTTAAACATACTTTAACCTCATGCATATTTTTTATGAATGTTAATTATTTATGTTGTAATAATATTCATTATTATAATATCATATATGACACCATTATAACATTTTATTTCTATTTTCCCTAAAATGATTCATCATTTTGGTTTTATCAGGTGTTAATTTCCATGTTTTATCATATGTATTTTTGGTGCTGAACCCAATTCCTAAATGGAAAACTCAAAAAAATCACCAAAGGGACTAACATGTGAAGCACCATAGCAAATCCATTCACCAATGCAAATAATGTGAAGCTGGTGGAATGTAGTTTACTATGACCACCATAACAAATTGATGGAAGCCTCAACGAGTCTGGAGAAGAGGCCTATGATCATGAAGTTCATTTTCCATTGTGGTGTTACCTTGAGGCCTCAGAACACCGGCTTCCTAAAAATATTCCTCTCACCCCTCCCCCTCAATGGTTTGATATCCATACCATTTCTCATTCTGAGATCATGATCCTTGAATCACCATTTTCACTATTATCCATCAGGAAAGTGCATCGCCCAAGGTTCCTAAGCACTATGAACCAGCATTCACATTACTCTAGTTTTTCACCACCACATGTGGGGATTCCCTTCAGGATGACCTATGACTATCACTGAGTTTTGAGTCTATTTTGTGTACTTTAGTATTCTTGAAGCATTCATTATTCATGAATCACCATCCATGTACATTTTGACTCCATACCTCAACTGGGTTATCATGCCTCTCAAAGATCCTCCCTTCACGGCGATCCTTTCACCATGCTTCAAAAATCACCTTCCCCTATATAGCCCTTTATATTTGTGAAGCTCATTTCCTACATGAAGAACCTCTATATGATGCCTTCTTCTTTGTGATCCCTTATCATGTACAGCCCACTACGAATGTTTGAGCAGATATATTTTTTCCTAAAATGGTGTTTCATATAGTGTTTCCCTGCATTATGCTTCTTTTCATAGTTACGCTAATGGCTCTTGATTCCTTTCACTATAAATATATTGTGAACCCATCAAATGATTATTCCTTCTCCATGATGTATCCTGAAATTTCCTTTTCCTTCCTTCACACATTTTCGGGTTGGTACCAGTTATGTAAGTCCCAAGGGTGAGGATCGAGTCCTCATTGTCCGAGTTATTGGAAGTTAAATTATCAACAACCCACATCCCTTACGCATGACATTAATCATTAGGTTTCAGCATGCACGGAATGTCGTGGTAGAATCGAATAATAATGATCATCAATGCTCTCCTGCTCCTCTCTCAAATTTGGCTTTGACATTATGTGCACATCGAGCAATGTTCATGTAATACCCAACACGATCTGATCATGCATTCCTTGTATTATGCACATATCATCCATCAACATATGATCACCCTCCTCAGGAATCCCTCTAAGAGTATGTTCTAATCTCCATCTTGATATGCAGTTATCCATGCGTAATATATACATAATCCTTAATGGGCACACATTTTGTGACATAGTTTTCAGGTATATTGCTACCGCTTGTTTCACACGACGAGTTTGACTCACATTGACTTAGAGATTAGTAGGGACCATGACACCCATCAAAGATTCTAAAAATGTGTAATATCCATGACCATCATCCCACATGTCATTAATCTGCACCCATCTGAACTATTTAGAATTTATTCCTTGGAACCTAGAAAACATAAATTGAAAGACTCTCTGAGGTTCATGCCTTTCATTCAACACGATAAATCTTTTTTGTGCACTTCATGTCGGTTCACTATCATTTCCCATGATGTTAAACAATATTCCTCTTAGAACTGGGTAGGTTTTGTATCACAGCCATAGGGATTCATAGAAATACTCTTAGAGGTCCAACAACATACTATTGTAAACTATGGTATTCCATCGAAAGGGATTTACACTCAGGATGGGATACATTCCCTTTTCCGAACACATCTCTTGAATTCCCCTATCTATGGTGTTCTGATCCAATCATGAAGCTGAACATGCATAATCCCCACACCTCTAAATACAAATCCAACCAAGGGTTTCCCTCTCATGGGGGGTCTCTAGACATGCATACTCCCCACCATGTCATTAGGTCACAATCCTTTGTGTGCACACTAATGCAAAGCTCCATCCATAAACTATTTGTACTTTGATCCCTGTATTCTATATAGGGTACATTGAAAGCCTCCGGGAGGTTCATGAACATCATCCCTTCCCATCAGGGTCCCCCCATTGAGACATTATGTCTCGGGAAGACCATTCCCCAACTATGAGGGTTCACTTCCTGCATATCATTCTCTATGTGCTCCATTTCTCACGAGCTACCTCTATAGGTGTCTGATAATCAAATCCATATCTACATGGAAAATTATTCCCAACCACCGATACTTGTAGGAAAACATCATGATGTTCAAGACTAGCACGTTGATCATCATGTTGGCTCGATCTCATTTGTATTCACCCTTTAAAATATTCTTTATATCTATCCAAATTCATACATGTGCCTCTCCATCCAGGTTAGATGATGTCATCCATCATTGCCACTCTTAGAAGAACTGACGATGCTAATCACATGTAATATTTAAATCACCCAATAAATCTACATTTGTTTTGATCCCTTCGATGTAAATATTGTATGTAGGAAGCCTCTCTGAGGATCAATCCTGGCATAAGGTAAACATCAACATCCCATTTTTGAGGTCTGAATTTCTCTGATCCACCATTATTGGAATTTCAATCAACCTTCATGGTGTGAATCATTCACTTTTTGGGAATCTCCATTCAGTGTGTTTCCTCATGTATGTTTTGACTCACCCCTAGTAAACATTCCAGGTGATCCCGTCTAGTTATTTACCAATCGATACAATCATGTTAGTGTTTTGATCAGTCTGATCCATCTCTACCAGATGTTTAACTCATGGAATATCCCATTTTAAACATGGGAAGCTGATCAAATCTTGGGAGACATGCACCTGGAATATTATTCTATACATTAGTCTTGGGAATACTTGGGCATCCACACCATCGATAATCTATCTAATAAGGGAAAATTTAGTTCTATTAAGGTTCCAACATATAAATATTCCTTTGATGCCCAAAATGAATACTTCCCTAAAAAAGGATGGATCCCTGACATGAAATATTGGAATGTAATCGAGGAAGCATCATAATTAACTATTGTACACAAATGGATGGCATTAGGAATGAGATTCACGAACAATGTCCTAATCTATAAGGGAGGCACATAGTAGGCAAAAAAAATTTAGGAGGAATCCATTGAATGAGAGACCTACATCCCATTATAACTTTCTGATCAAGTATTTGTCTTCTCAGAAGATGTGATAAAAGTCGCTCATCATTAGAAATTAGGAATATTATGATCTAGATGTGATCGTCGCTATTGACAATGATGCGGGGAAGTTCACCCCTGTGAATGTTTCAGAAATAGAAACAGTGAACCCAATCTAAATCTATTATCCTTAGATGGTGGGGATTTTTAGGATTCAAGACATTAGTAGATATGTGTGTCCCTAGATACATGAATCTAAACAATGTTCCCTCAATGAAAATTTTGGTTCTGGTGTGGAACTCACAATAATTTTGGAACAATTAATCATTGTATATTCCAATATACGACATCATCAGTGTGAATATTTCTATACATCCATGGAAGAATAAATGAGACTGGGGAATTGTGAACATCAGTATTACTATCTGTGATATTATCTACTGGGTTCCCATTCCCTATATCACCCTCAGAGTTTATCCAGAGGACGGTGACTGATACTCTTAACCGATGATATGAATGGTAGGGGGTCAACCCAAATAGGACAATATCCCACCAACAACTAGTGGCTTATATTCTTTTTTATCCTCACTAACCCAAGGGATGTGTCTGGAGGAACTACTACACAGTTTGATATTTGGCCATTTTGGGAGTCTCTACCTTGAACATCCATATAACTCACTACCCTAAAAAGATGAGGTATGGGATGGTCGAGTCTTCTTGACTTCGATCGTCGCCTGAGAACTGCCATGGAGGGCTCCCACCAGGCAGTGTGGACTCCTCTATCCAGTCTCTCAGGCTGAGGACTTGTTGGAATCTACCCCTTCAACCTCATCTCAGACTCGGAAAACCCTAAACCCACATTGGTTTCATGCTCTGGAAGACCCCCACATGGTAATCATCTATGATAACTCTAGTGGCACATTCCACCAATGAAGCATGTTGCAGCTCTGTGATATTAAATATCCAGGGAACTTCATTGTGTGATTAAGATTGAGAACCCAAGCACACATTGTGCATGCTAGGCTATATCTTCCTGTTAGAATAATGAGAACCATTCTTTGAGGGACCACCTCGGATGTCTAGATATAGTACATAGGACCTCCCTATACCATCACCATAAAGGGTGGAGGTCATCCCTACTCTCTCACCCAACATGGGATTTCCCCCCATGCCACCATTGATAGCATGGGAAGAGATCCTATCCATAATTTTCATATTTATCACATACATACTCCCAATTCCCATGATCCTAGTAATGGATAATTTCCCCATATTTCATTTTATCAATGTGAATGTCCTCTGTTCCCCATAACCCATCAACATTGGTGTCATCCCCATTGATATTATGATCAGTATAAAGTCTCTTATCACACCACCACTTTCAAAACGTGTGGAGGTCCTTCGATTGTCATAGGTGGATAGTATGTAGTTCCTCCCCATGCCTAGTTTCATCACAGTTGATTTTTTTTTGGAGTTTTAGAATCCATTTGAACATTCAATCAATTCATCTACAAGATCTACCTACCCCTTATTTTGACCCCCTACTCCTATTGCATTCAAATGTACTATTTGATGGTATGGATTATAGGCCTCATTACTCACCTGCCATTTTGGTCCAGCATTCCTGATGACATCAAATAAAATTTTGTGTTAGGCCACGTGTTGTCAAACTTGGTCATCAGTTGGCCATCATTTTTTTCTCCAATTTCAGGATAACATGATATGGATATTTTGTATCGAACATGGTCAATAGTTATCCTCCATATTCATGCCATCATTGATCTTTTTTAAATTTTGGTTATCATAATTCACATGTCTCATTACCCATTGTTCATATTGATTCCAACACCCTTGAAATTTCCCAACACAAGCATTACAAAACACTAGGATGAGAAATTTTAATTCTATGTAAACCCTATTATCAATTCACAACCCCTATCTCATTTAGAAAACTCTGGGACATTAGTAAAACACAATGAATTTAGTAATTTATTGGTAGTCTTATATATGAAGTGGGAAATTACATGGTCATCACTTTTTTCTCACCCCAAGGTAGACCCTCGTGATATTATGGTTTGATTTTTAGTTGTTTTACAGATATGATCAAGGAACACTAATCAAATAAAGAAAAAAATATTTCCATACACATATCATATGTATGAAAAAAATATTAAAAAGTGTTTGTAAATTTGACAATGTAATGTCCATAAGGATTTATCCTTTCCAGTGGGGCATCTATGCTCTAAAACTCTTTCATGTAAGGAATATTTGATTTTCTATCACTGCCTAAACTCCATTCCTTCTACATTTTCCATTGTGTAAAGTCCAACCGCTATGATCCATGATCAATATTGATCAGTTCAGATATCATACATGTCACGATATTCTCACCTCACATGCTCTTCAGCATCTGCCAACTGAATTCGTAATCATGATATGAGTTCTGATTGTCTGTTGATGAAATAATAAAACATTAAACATGTGTTTCTATGTGTTGGATCTTTTATTTATCCTCATAATTATTTTGAATACTAAAAGACATCCTCCACTACATGTGAAACTAAAATCATGGTCTCTCTCTCTTACCATGTCATCAAGGTAATCTCGAATAAACATATGTATACTTCATTCACATACCCCTCCGACGCAAAGTTCATATATCTGTGAACGATTTATCCCCATCCATACTATCTACTCTACTAGTGGGGTGAGGTCGGTGAAGCACTTTATTAGTTATCATGACTGGTGATAGACATCCTGACTCTCATCCACATTAGAGTTGGCCTCATCCAACTATTCTATGTTAAAATCTTCTTATAATTAGAAAATCTCTAGAAGTTCGACTGTATGAACCAATTCTATAATTTCATCAAATTATTTGGGTTCCATTTCAAGTGGTTGATCATAGTTGCTAGATTCCACCACTATAAGTTTGGGTTCCTCCCAACCAGTACTTCATCACACATCCTTGATTGACATAATCTGGTTATATTGGGCCTCTAATTCCATATTGATCAGTGTTCCCCTTAGGAAATTATCTCCAGTAACCCCTACCATAATCATTAGAAATATGACCACTACATGAATAAATTTTTAAATGGAGATAATGTCAGTTTTCCTCATCTAGAGGATGACTGTTATAAATCTATAAGGACCATGACATACAAAGGTCGAATATTTGATCATATGTTCATGTTATTACCATTGGAACCCCATGATGAGGCACCCCATATACTGTAGGGAACTATGATGATTCTGGAATGGGCTTTGTAGTTTTCACAACCCCTACCGGACCATGTGATAGAAATTTCTACAAAAACAGTTCCCAAATATTGTCCCTCTACGTTCATTTACACACTAGAAGGGGTCCTTTCTATGAGTTGAGAAATCAGGATAACCTAAATAATTAATTCAAAGTTATGGTTTAGAACTTTCCTCAATAGATTCAGTGAATATGACCAACTCCATGTACATAAACTCACATTCCACTAAAGGCCCTCCACTCGACATCTATTCCCTATGACCCCTCATATTTATTAGGCAAAAGGAATTTTAACCTCATCACATAAGTAAATAGTTGTGTTGTGGATGTTTGATCATGTTTTACATTCACCTACTCCATCATTGGATGTGGTGTTCCTCAAGATGGAACAAATCCTTTTTTCTCAACTATGTATTTCTCCCATATTCTTGAGATACCTGAAAACCATCCCTGATTTGGTTAATACTCGGAATATCCATCACAAACAGATATTGATTATCCCACATTATGGAAGGACTATGGAATTTCATGTTAACTTACAAAGTTTCCAAATCCTCTGGGTTGAATGTTTCTTGAGGTATATCCACACAGCATAACCACTTCCAAGAAGCTTGGGTAAGAATTATGCATAACCCACTCTCTGGATTTCCTTATTCCCGTCTCTTCTCTGTTGGAGCCACTAGATATGCAACATGATTCCCTCTACCACTCCCATCTGATGAAGGACATCGAATAATAGGCCTTTCCACTACTACAAATCCTCAACCACTATGGGCACTATATCTACCACCACGATGTGTTCATTCCATTTTCTTACCACGACCCCATGGTTGAGGTTCAACCCATAATTAATTATGATAGATCATTACTTCAACATCTGGCATAGGTAAGCTTTATCCCATCTTTTTGTGTACTTCGAAACTATCATTAAGTAGTAGTGGGTGGAGGTAACTAATTCTTCATCTTACCATCATCTCATGTGAACATGGTAATCATTTTCCTCGTCACCTAAGGACCATCCTCATGGTGTACCCCATAGATTAATTTTCGAGATAACCACAACATGAACCGACAACTCCCTCATAATGCAATTTTGGGTATATATCTAATAAATAGGCTCATGATCTATCCACTCCACTAGAACAATACCATGGAATGAATGGAGATAATTAGGATGTTCCTCAGTTCCTTGACCTTCATCATTGAGTACTCTCGTTGGTAGTGGGAAACGTTGTAAATTGAATTCATCTAGGTTCCTCAGTCTGTTCAGCAGCACCATTAAGTGTAGCATGAAAGGAAAACTTATCCTATAATTTTGAATAGCTAGTTGAAAGTCTAAAAATTCAGGGAAAATAGGGTTTAGATATTTGAAACCCTCATGTGCACCTCAATCAAGCCATACTAAATATCCAACGGGTTTTATACACATTTTGATGTCTTCTAATCTCTGATGTTCCACGACACCTTATATATATTGCGGAATGATGTAATTTTGATGCTAATGTGCTTCCTAATAGAGAAAATTATAGCCAGGATATATGCTCTTGGACACACACCAATTTTCACATCCTCGACCAGCATCATATATCTACAAATTAGTGTGTAAACGAAACAAACAAACCTAACCACTAGTTGATTCTCAATGTTAACATTATACCCCTATAACATGAATTGGTTGTCTTCTTGAATTCAATAGTATGAACCATCTTTAATTCACTGATCCCCAATTGTACTGCTGGGGGCCTTTTTTGTAGTTTCCAAGGGGCCACCTATATTTTAGTAGGATATTTCAGTGCGAAGTTTAAGAGACCTTAAATCCACTATTTTAAGTTGAAATCCATTACAGCTTTCTTATCATAGTCTTGAACTAGGTGAATCATCATTAATAGGAGGAATTAGCTATATATATCTCATAAGATGGGAATCTATGAAATTTTTTGGATGTCCTGTAGGATGATGTCAACCTCTTCATGGTGAATGCAGAATGTGTTTGTCCTCAAAAACCACATACTCAGTAGCTCTGGAATCATGTTCATTGGGTGGTATATGTGGAATTGAAAATTCCACACAGCCTCTTATAATCCCACTCAACTCATATATTCATCAAATTCTTCACAAGATACTCATTTATATTAGGAATAATCCCACATTTAAAATTATGAGGTATTATGGTTGGAAATCCTATAGTTGCAGTCCACAATTTCACCATGTTCCCTAAGCATGCCTATAAGTCCTCCCTTTCTCCAAGTTCCCTAATCAATACTAAAGAATGATGTGGTGTTATGGTTGAAAATCTTATGGTTGTAGTGACTTCCCATTGACATTGTGAACATGGTTGTATAGGATGTCGGTGGAAACATGTGTTTGGTACTTCTAGATATGGACATAGTAGCCCTGAACCACTAATATTGGCATGATGTGCCCTTGAATAGTAACTTGGTTAATCCCTACTCACATCGAGGATTAATATATCCTCCCTCATACATAAACAATACAATGTAAATCTCTAATAGTGTAGGAAATTCTTCTGCCTTTCCATTAGTAAATTCACTAGAGACTTATGATTAGAATAACTCTACATACATTCTCCAATCTTGGTATTGTTCCATATGTATTCCCTTCAAGTGAAATCATAAAGGTCATCTAGAGAAGCTTCATTGTATTCCCTTTTGTCCAAAAAAGTTAGAATTTTTTCTTCTTATTCATTGTTCATGAAGCACATTTTAAATGAACAACTCTTGGATCACACAATCATATATCTTCTAAAGACTATGCATGCTTCGAAGTGCAATAAGGTATTGTGGTTCCGTAGTTTGCTAAGAGTCATATGTAGAGAAATGATATGGGGAACTTGTTTCACAAAGAGTGTTCTGGTGGTGTGCTAGATACTCAAATTTGGAGAGGTTAAGAACATGTTTGGAAAGATATGATGAGAAAAAGGGGGCCCTCAAAATAAATCTAGATGTGATGGCCTTATGAGAATCACGACACCCTTGACTTCCTCGGGCGTGAAAGCGATCTCAAACTGCACCCCACACACCCTCTTAATTATTAACCTTCACTAACTACATAATTTTTGTGATATACACACAAAATCCCTTCCCATTTTTTCCCTAAAATTCAATTTTAAGGGGGTACATTGGTTGGAACAAAAATATAAGTCGTAATGGAAAGGAATAAAAATACCAAAGCGTCTACCTCACAAAGTTCCAAAGGAAATCCCTTCAGTACTATGAATGGAAAGATTCCAGCAAATTAACTACTCTATGATCTCCTTGAAGAAATGAAATATCAATCTACCATCATGTAAGATACATTCTCAACTGCCACAATGTAATGATAAAAACAACTATGAGTCCAACAGATCATCCCTAGATCACATAAAACTATTTCCTTCATATCCCTCCCTAATGGAATCACGATTACCAGTGCCAATTAATATGTGGATCACATTTTCTCTCAATGGATCTATATCCTGATCACTCTCCTTACAATATCTCAATTCGTGATGTACCATTTTCTCTTGGAACCAGGGTGAAATTATAAAACCCGTTGTAAAAGAGCACTACAAACCAGCATTCCTTTTTTCCTCTAGTTTTTCTCTAAATTATGTGGGGATCCCCATTGTGATTACCAATGGACATCATGAATGTAGGAGTCCCTTTTGGGTACTCATTTAATTAGGAGGAATTAATCCTTCGTGATAAACCCTTGAAAACATGTTCATTACATGCCTCAGCTGGGTTATAAATGATTTGAAAATATCCTCCCTTGGTGATGTTCATTTTCATTGTGATTCAAGAAGAACATTTCATTAGTGAATCTAGTTATATTCATGATGAAAATTTCATTCGTGAAGCCCCTATATATGAGTCATTTCCTTTGTGAACCATTCCCTCGTACGGTCCTCCATGCTCATATAAATTGATTTAATGCTTTTGTGAGTGGTTCTTCATATAGAGTTTATCTTTCTTATTCTTCATTACAGAATCACACTAATGGATATTCATTCTTGTTGTTTCCACACTACTATGATTTACAAGAGTGAAAATACCTCCACCACATGGTTTTCTAGCATTTATTGTGCCTTCCTTCCACCAATACTGTGTTAGTATATGTCATACAAGTACGAGGGGTGAGGAATGAATCCTCATCATCCATGATATTGGATGATAAACAAACATGAACCCAAATCTTTAACTCATGACGTTAAATAGTGAGTTGCTACATATGCGGAATTTTGGGATAGACATGATGGAGAATAAGCATCTATGGTCCTTCAATCCTACCTCCCTTTGGACATTGTGTCCATGGGTGCCTATAGTAGCCTTCCCATAACCTTAGAAACACTCTGATAGTCTGTTCCCTTTATGATATACATATCCTCCTCATATCTAGAATCATCATGATCAGACATCTTTCCTAGATTATGTAACAATAAATATATCCAAAGTCCAATGGACTTGTGTATGCCTCACACCATCCTTCATGGATGCTTATTTCGGGACACTATTGTCATGTCCTCCGATACATGTGGATACTCACACTTAGCCTGAATCATGTGGGATTAGAGTTTAGTGGTGACCATGACATCAACTCGGGAATCTAACCATGTGTATGCCCCATGACCTTCTTCCCACATGAAATTAAACTATACACATATGAACTACGTGAAATTTGATCCTTGTCTGTTCTGTAGGTTACATTGGATGCCTCCCTGATGTTAAATCTCTTCATTCCCCACAATCTATAAGTCATGTTCTCTTCCTTCAAGTTCACATTCATTCTTTATTATGTTAAACTATATGTCCCGTTTAACAATGTGGGATTTGATTCCTAGCTAGTGAGATATGTAGGAAGAATCTAGGATGTCCAACCCTAACCTATGGTATACTTTGATACTCTCTCCTAAGGGATGTACCCTATGAATTCAATACATTCCCTTATTGGGATGTTTCTCTCATATCTTTCTATTTTTGGTTTTATAATCTACCCAAATAGATAACGACGAATAAGCCCAATCATCTCCTTTCCACTCCAACCAGGAGTTCCCTTCTTATGATTAGCCACTAGCCATGCGTAAGCCCCAAAATTTCATCAGGTTTATGTCCATAGTTTTCACCCCAATCCTTTGATCCTTGCTTGAGATACATGGACATTGATTACTATATTCTATATGGGGTATGTAGGAAGCCTCCCCGAGGTTAAACCCATAATCCATTCCCATCCAAGTCTCCCCCTCGCATGTTTTTGCCTCGGTAAGAGCATGACCTAACTAAAAGGTTTTACTTCATTCAGATCCTTCTCCATCATCTCTATTTCACACAAACCAAAACCTATTTTGTCTCATACCCCCATCCATAACTATGTAAACATTGATTCCCAACCACCTGGATACAAAAGAAACCTCCACGAGGGTCAATCCCAGCACCGTCATCTACACAATGGTTTCATCTAATTCATATACACCCTTCAACATCTCTTACATGCCCAACCTCATTCTTACCCATGTTTCCACATCCCAGTGAGACAATTCCATCAAGCATTTTTTCTCCTTAGCGGCACTTGGGAAGATGACCACCTGTTATCCCCAAATCACCCCTTTGATCTAAAATGTATATCACGCATTTATTCTTAACAAGATACATTGGACACCTCTTTGAGGTTCAATAAAAACCAAATGTAAACCTCAGCATCCCATTTGACAGGATCCACATTCTCTAATAAAACCGTTGTGGTGTCCATATCTTCCTTCATGGTGTGAATCATTCCAATTTAGGGACATGTCATTGAGGGTCTATCTTCACATACATTATAACCTATCCACCTAATAAACATTCCAGGTTCTCCCTCTGACGGATGTACTGATATGATCCACTCACATTACTGTATGAATCATTACGATACATATCCTATTGATATTAAACTCATGTAATAACCCATGTTGAACATGGGAAGCCATGGAAATCCTTTGATACATGACTATGGAATATGATTCCATGCATTTGATGTGGGATGACTTGGGATTTTTCACCCTCGTGAATCACTCTCACAAGAAAAAATTCAGTTGTACCAATGTTCTAACATCCATACATGAAAGAGATGCCAAACATGGCTACTTTCCTAACTGAATGATTATTCCCTGACATGACCCTTTGGAATTTCCTGGAGGGAGAAATGTAATTATCTTGATTTCACAAAGATATGGTACCAGGAATGATATTCACGAATAATGCCTTAATATATTTCTGTGACCCGAACTAGGCAACAAATTCCAAGGAGGAATGCATGGGAGGAGAGACGAATATACAATCACTGTATTCCTATGAATGAGAAGACATCTCGAAATAATTGATGAATGTCTCTTGCCTTTGTAAATTTTTAATGTGGGGAAATAGATGCGTTTTCAATGTCAATGCTGATTTGAGCCAGCACGCCTTAGCGAAAGTGTCCGAAATGGTATTTTGTCATGAAAGATTATCTTCATGGACATATTATATACTTATAAATTCTATATAATGATATTATTTTTATACATATAATATTATTTAAATATATAAATTTTGATAATCATTTTTGAAATTGTAATAAATAGAATGGGTCACATGACTTCTTGGAGATGGTAGTCTGTACAGATATAGGAGGGATAATATCATTCCATTAAAGATTTAATGGATTGGGAATATGAGATATATTAAAATTAAATGATCAATATAATGTCTTATATATCACATATATTCATTAAATTATTCAATACCATATAAATAGTTTGTGAAAAATGAATCCCACCAATTCAGTAGGTGGTATTCTATTGTACACACGAGCGACATTGTCATATTTTAGATATTATAGATTTAAATAAGGTATAAATGATATTAATAACACATATATAATAAAACAACATAAATTTGGTATATGTTTTTTGAATCGATCATTATTTTTTTATTTTAATGGCGATTATGGAAAGAGAATAACATCTATTTGTGAGATGGTAGTTCATTATACACACGATTGATGATTTCAGTTTAAATTTAATAAAATAGTATATGGATATAGGTCCCATGTTTAACATTAGATAATTTCACTATGAGGATGATAGAGAGAATATTATAAAATACTTGTTTAATCTTCCCAGATTGAGGTGGAAGAAAAAGAAAAATAAAATTCTTATTTAAAAATGTTACCTCTTATTCACACTACACTAGTAGGTTTTCACTAAAATCATTTATTGATTGGATTTGTGATCAATCCAAGGGATCTTGAATGTTTTTAGGGTAGTATGTAAGTTATTAGGATAGGTATTTTAAAATGTAATGTTTATGGAATTTTTAATAGGGGATAGTTGTTGTCCTAATATATGTGGGATAGAGGAAACTAATGAAATATTGAAATGAAACCATTACACCTACAATTTAATCATGATTTATGCCACTAAAATTGGTAATTAAAGAAAATTATATGTTTTTTGTTCTAAATGTGGCCATAAAATGTATTTTTTACATGTTGGTAGGTCACTATTAAACCCTTATCTTTGAATTTTAACCACCAATAAATCAGTTTTCACCTTAACCATGGTAATTAAATTTTACTGCATTTACTATTCATAATTTTTAAAAAATAGGTTGAACGTAATACATAATATATATTAATATGATTCCAAATATTGAATCAATTTTTAAAAACTCACTTCAAAGAACCAGGAGAATAAAATTTTAAATTAAACCTACAGATGTGATGAAAAAGTGGGTTTCTAAATATAAAATTCAAATTATAATTGAATGCATTAATATCAATATTTTATCTAAAACTAACTTCAATTAATAAAATTAGATAAATTATTATATAATCATATTAATTATTATTGGAAACTGATTTTATATTAATTTTACCTTATACATTACTTTAATGCAAGGATATTTGGAATAATAGTCATTATTTATCAATAATCATTGTAAAATAAAACATTTCCAAAAAATTGTAAAAAATTCAAAAAATATAATTTTGATAATAAAATTTCATAATTTAGTTTCATTTTAGTATAGATATTTTAAATAATTTACTAAAAACGACATAAAATTACATGTTCAATGTGAAACTAAATGTCCTTTTAGAAATATATCATTCTTTTTAAAAAAAATTATTCACTCAAATGATTATTAATTTAATTATAATCGATATATATACATTTAAATTATATTATACATTTTTAAAGCACATATTTATTAATATTTATTTGTTAATATTCATTTCCAAAAAACTAAATAACTTGGTTATAATGGTAAAATATATTTATGTTTATTAAGAGTCGACATTATGTACTCCACAAGCCCCCGAAGAGATCTAATTTAATAAAAATAAAAATTTTAAAATTTCCATGAAAATTAAATTATCATCTATGATCAGTGTTGTATGAAATATATTCAATCAGTACAAAATTTATTCTTTAAAATTTATTATTGTTACATTATCACCCACAGTCAATATATTTTGACCTCACACTTTATACATGATATTAATTATTATGGGATTTATATTTCAAAATATAATTTTTGAATAACCCACATTGACGTGGTTAACAAAAAAAATTCCATAAAATTAATCAATTTAAAAAAAATTAACTGGTTAACACAAGAAATCCAATATAATACACTAATATAAAATAGTCAATAGTTACACCATATGATCATGATTTATTTTTACCCATAAAATAAATTAGTTAAAAACAATGATTTATTTTCTAGAACAGCTTGTTCGCTAGATGATGGAACAATACCATTATCATCTTTATGTTGTATGTTCATGCCCCATGGACCTGCCTGATGTCATGGATATCCCCTAGTAAGTGAATTGTCATTTTTTTAAAACCTTAATAATATAATTCCAATAACATTCCCAAATTTGGATGACCCATTAATATAACCACATCAATGGTAATATAAACATTAATGGTTACCAATAATTTTAATTTTACATCCACAAAATATATGTATATTATTCCACCAATAACAATTTAATATACTAAAAAAATATTTTGTATTCCCCTAATTATTTTCAAATAACATCCTTAACAAAGATACATTCCCACCAATAAAAAATATCAAATATGGGTGTTTTGATTTTGAACCTCTAATCTACCATAATATTATACCAATAATGGTATCCATATTTATTATGATTATAAAAAATATATGATTTTAAAATTAACTAATATTATTATATGATTCAATGATACATTAAAAAATACTACTATAAAAATGTATGCAATTATTTAATTATTGAATCTTAGAAAAGAAATACGGCCCCTATTTTATTTCAACACCTTTCCTTCTTTGGTGTAGGGAAATAATTTATAATATGGAATTGATTAAGATAATTTAAAGTAATCCCTAATCTATTAGAATGAATTATATATGGATCTATGGGGTTTGATATGTTTTCTGCCATCATACAATTTACTTTTCCTCCACAATTCATTACATTATGACCTTATTTTTCAAAAAAATGAATATTTATATTATATTGAGGACCTTTTTTGGATGATTATTTTACATTTATAGCATGAATAAAATATTGATATATTAAAATTATGGTCTCCATCACTCAAGATCATAGATAAATTTATTCTTATCCTCTTTGGTGAGTCTGAGAACAGTTGATTGTATATTTTTCCAATAATATTTTGGGATAAATGATTTGAATAAATCCTGATATCTTTCACTCCAATCAGCATACAATTTTTTGAACATAGTCATCAAATTAGAATTCACATTCAATGATATGATGATTTCTCTGTGTTCCATCCATTGGTAGAATCCAAGAATCATAGTCTGAGTAGAAAAATTCATAGTGGAATACAATATTGTAATATATATGATTTATATGTCATGATACATTATTTTAAATCAGTGACATCGTATTATTACCACATGTCACTCATTTTTTCTCCTATTCAAATAATTATAAATCAGATAAAAATTAAAAGTGAATTATTCAAATAAATTCCCTTATAAGTGTCAAACAAGATGAACATGAAGTAATGTTGTCATGTACCTAGTATTGATCTAGTGAAGCCTGAAATTCCTACTTTGGACTAATTACTGATTGGAACATTTGTTCAATAACCACGTATACTTTTAGTATCTATTCAAGGATGTATTTCCTAAATGATCCAAAAAATATATACCTTACCAAACTTTAATATGTTATTCTATGGTTATTCATTAAGTGTATCATTTGATTATGTTCCCTAATATATTTTTTGTAATATTGTTCTCATGGTTTCTTCTGAATAGTCTATGATATTAATTATTACATTGTTGACTGTAGAATATTTTATTAGGTGAATAAATTATTACATTTACTCAAGAAATAAGTGATATCATCCTAAAGAATCAATTAATATAGTAGTTTTGGTAGAATATATACATACACGATTCCCATATTACAATTGAAAATATAAATTAAAAATTTATTTTTTTCTAGAACATATTTAATTCCACTATAATATCATAGAATATAATTCACATTAATCTTTTTGGATTTATTGGAATGAAAAAAAATATGTGATCAAATTATCATTAAGAGATATGTATTTTGGATGCTATGATGAATCAATATGAATAATCAATATGGAGTTGTAAATTATTAGAAACACATTTCATTTATATAATTATTAGATATCAAATCATTCATGTGGAATGGTAATTAAACAAATACAGTTTATAATTAATCAATAACAGGAATTTCTTGTTTATATAGGGCATATTCAATATGGAAATTTTAGTAATCGAAAATAAATTCCATTTAATCCATAAATTCGGAATAAAATTTATGTTGATATAAAGAAATTTTGTAAATATAATGTATATTAAAAACATAGTTCTTATATAAGTATGTTATCAAATATAGGATGTCATTATCTCAAGCATCATGATACCATAACATTCATGACATTTTACCAGAGAGTTTAAAATTAATTGGTAGGTTTACATAAGAAAACCATTTAACTATGGCTACCCAACCGATTCATTTCATGATAAAAAATGTAAATTGAGGGTTTATCTACTATAAATTACATACCATATATTTATTTTCAAATAATTACTCATATATTAAATTAATAATTTAATTGGTATATAGTTTTCCTTATCTGTAAATGTTTGTATCGGGTATGAAATAAAATATACCAATAATTTCCATAGTCAATCATTCAAAATTAAATGAAAATAAACTTATGTTTAAATGATATAATGATTAAATAGTAAATATATCAATAAAAATATCGATATTTAGGGGATAGATAATATACAATGTTGATAAGGATGTAAATATTTTATGTAAAGTAAATGATTAATAACATTAATCTAGAAATAAAAGTCTATATATTCATAAAAATATAAACATAAAAATCTAGATAAATAATAAGGAATAAATCATCACAAAATGTCCACAGTGGATCATAAGTCAAATTAAATGTGTAGTTTTTTGATTAATTGAAATATAATAAAAATTTCATTAAAATAATCATTCTGAAATATTAAAATAATAATTTGAAATTTTTTTTTCTATATATAAATTTTCAAAAAATACTTGTGATTTAATTTTCAATAATATTAATATTTATAACATCTAAAGGGATATTAAAAAAACTATGAGGTCATGATGATCATCAATTCCTTACAAACTATACATATTAAAAAATGTTTCTTTTCATATTTCCAATAAAAACCAACCATATATTATTCTGAATATAACGTGAATATTACATTCATAAAATAAAAAAAAATATTGGTATATATGTATATAATAAATATCTTATAAATGGATAAATATATTCTTGAATTTTTTTAGAAAACACCGATATTTATGCATTTTTTTCGACATAAGAGATAAATAAATTATTTTTTTACAGACAATTTCTATTAATTTTTATGTACCTATGATAGGAATAAAGAAAAATTAAATTAAGATATCATGAATAAAAAAATTATTATAAAATTAAAGTGTTTTATCATGAAATCATCAAATTATTTCCTTCAATGATAATTCATGTATAAAAACATGCAATTAAAATGATATTGGGAGACAAATTATAAAAAATATCATGAAAATGAAGTGACAATTAATCAATGAATCTATTGTGTATAAAAATAGTTATAAAAATATAAAACTATAAATACAACATAATATTGTCAAAATACTTTACAAACATAGTATTATAATATCATAGGAAATGAATAAGTAATATAACCCATGAAATAGAAATCGAGTTATGTACTTATTTTGTCACCTCTATTATTATATTTTGAGGTATTATTTCATTTATTTTGGTTATTCTGTTAATCACTTTTTTCCCATGTAAATTTTGAAATAAATGTAGTGTTTAATGCCACACTAGGAAGGAAATAGTTGGCACATGAAAATGGGAGAACATTTTAATGCGTAGGGGAAATTGTGTGCCCAAGAATGTGGAACTATCCCATCGACACAATGTTATTCATTGGTGTCCCCCCCCCCCCCCGAGGAAATTTTTTGGCTTGTTTCTACATGAATAATTTACACCCCATGGTTTCCACACAGGTGGGAAAATTGATTGAGCTAAGCATTCAACCAGTCCAAGTCATTAAAAATCTAGAAATTACAATTTTACCATCACATGATTTAACACATTTTCTAAACATTTATTCCCCCATTCATGAATTACTGCCTTTAGATCCTCACCCTCTCCACTTTCTCACTAAAAAAAATAAATATTTTGTGTATTTTTTTTCATCTTCAATATTCATCATGTAAGTCTATTCTTCCTAGGGTAATAATTTAAATAGGGCTCTTATTCATCCCTCTAGGTGTTTTATATTTATAGTAGACTATTAAACATTATAATTGTTATATATTGTGATTTTGGCTGAAATCATGATGTTACTAGTTTGAACATCCTTTATAAGGGACAATTGTTGTGTAGTAGTGGTTTTCCACTAGATTCAGAATGATTACATGATTGAGGAATGTGGATAAATGATTTATCATAATTATAAGATTTTGGTATGCTATCTTGGATTCACAAATGTGTTCAATAGAAAATTTTTATTTTGTGAAATTTGTTTTAGAAAGGTATTGATATGTGCATGTCTTCAGAAATGGTTTTATAATAAGATTTATCATCTTTAATGTGTTCATAATTGTTGTGCATAAAAAATGTGTTCCATAAATTATTCAATTTGTTTGAAGTTTTATTTCAATTGGATTTTTTGTGCATATAGTTTTCAAAGATTTTTTAGCTATGTAAAGTGGTGGTTTTAATTTGTAATTAAATTTATTGATGTGTGTATGTTTATGTGGAGAACTATTTGTCATTTGAAATATGAATTGAGTAGAAGGGAAATCCTAGGAATTTTGTTGGGTGGACATGGACTAAAATGATAGCTGTATAGGCAGTGCTGTGGCTCATTTTCTTCTAGAGGGACTAATGATACAACAATAACTAATCAATGATGTTGATCAGAGACAACTATGTCACTTGATGGATTCCTCTATAGTGTCTAATGAATCATGATGTTGTGGTATATGGTTGTTATAACATTTTTCAATTAGATACAATGGTCTTAGGGTCCCACTATGTATTGAACATATAGTAATTTACCATGGCATATTTATCTCTTGTGATGTGGTGTTACCCTCAGCATATGATGGACCTTAATCTTATGTTAATTTTAAATTAATGGTTCTTTAAAAATTATTTTATGAAATAATTATTAATAATGATTCCAAACTCATTCTTAAAAACATGTATGGTGACATATTTATAATGTTATGTCATGTAAGAATTCCATTGAGTTTAATCGTACAGTTTATTGGATCAAAACCTACTTCTACCCATGTATGTATTTATAATTTTTTATATATTACATGGGAAAAAGAAACATGTATCATGGTGGTTATGGGGGATATGGTTTCTAGTGTTACTATCTTGGAGGTGTTTTAAGATGGGGGTTGAGGATTATGTCCCTCTCATTAGATGGAGGTTTTGGTTTATTGTGTACTTGGTTCACCTCATTTGTTTCCATTTGTTTTAGTTTTTTGTTAAAAATGTTAATTGATTACCTTTAACGGTTTTATATAATTTTGGTATATATATTAACATTTTGATGATGTTTTATTTTTAGTATGGATAATTTATATATATCATGGGTGAAATCTATAGTGACCCAGGCATAACATTCATATATATTACATTATTTTAGATAAATATTATGAAAATTATAATAATATTGGTCTGAATAAAATAATTGTTTAGTGTCTTCAAAATAATGGAAAAAAATTCTATCTTGTTGAATTCATGTCAATATTTCCAAGAAATATCTAAAACTTTAATAACTCAACCTAAAACCATTATTCATAACATGTGGAAAATAATCCCTAGATACTTGAGAGATCAGATACTCATTATGGGTAATTAAATGAAATGAATGATCATAACAAGAACAAAAGGGTAAGGTACTTGAGCCTAAAATTTTACAATTTCTCTTTTCTTATTAGAGAAAAAATGAATATTATATATTCATAAGTCATTGAACATAAGGGATTTATGGGAATAAGTCATGAAAGAATGACATAGGAATTAGGCATTGAGTTTGTGGCATTTACATATGTAAATAAAATCTTATGTTAATGGTACCTATCAATAACAATATAAAATGATAGTATTGGGAAATGGCCAGTGTAATTGCTTCACGACTGGCCTACCAACTAATATACCCTCTTACATTTTGGCTTATGCTGCAACATATTTATCATATTTTTTTAGGTATTGAGCTACAAATAGTGTTCCCTCTTACTTTCGTGATTGGGCTACAACCCTTATACCCTATTTTTTAGGGCATGGGATAATACCTGCTAAATATTTTCTCTTAGTCTTGGCCTATATCCCATGTACCATCGTGTTTTTTGGGATTGGGAAACTACCAATGTACCTCTATTCTTTTAGGAATGTGATAAAACCTATACACCTTTTTGTTTTCGGTCTTGGTATAAAACTTGTGTACCCTATGATCTCATTTAAAACTTATCAATACCAAATTAATTAGATTGAGATATAGTTACCACTCATATGAAAATAAAATCATTCATACATGTTCCATAAGATAATTAAAATTTTATTATTTCATAAACAATAAAAATAGATATGATTTATAAAACTAAAATTATAAACAATGAAATGAAATGGTTACCATTAACATTTAATCAAATAATAACTGATGAAATGATATAGGTTTTATAATTAGGTCATAGAAGCATAACCCTCAAAAAGATGTGGGTTTCAAAAGCATACAACTCGTGGAATTCAATCTAGTGTCCTAAGAATAATTACATAAAAACCAAACCCATTTAAGAAATAAAATGAATGGAATCATTGAATAATTTT
This sequence comes from Viscum album, assembly GCA_963277665.1. NCBI lineage: Eukaryota > Viridiplantae > Streptophyta > Magnoliopsida > Santalales > Viscaceae > Viscum > Viscum album. Next base: position 1,835,463,460 of record OY728136.1, read on the forward strand.
CTATAATAGAATGAGTAATATAAACTAATGTTATATTATATGTAAAATAGAAATGAAGGATATTTTGAAATCATTTCTTTTGGATGATATATATTCTACTTTAAAAAGGCTCTTAAAAAAATTAAACATTATTCCTCAAAATTCACATTTAAGAAAATTTCATCAAATTTATCCTTTTATACAAGAAACTAAATCATAAATTAGATTATGGTGGGTATGTATCTACATGTCATATAATGTAAGAAGAATATTAATTTTTAATTGTAAAAAATGACAAGAAATTAATCATTCAAAAAGAAAAAAATGATATTCTATTAATGAAATGGGAAAATGAAAGAAGGATACTAATTAGTATTATATATTTTATAATATGTTTATAATATTCTTGGGATCACTTTTCAGAAAACATTGTTTTGAAGGAACACATATTTCTGACTAAAGAGAGGGTAAAGTCATGCTTTTTTAAAAACATATTATTAAGTATCTTATGTACCAATAATTGAAAAAATGGATACAATAAATGAATATGTATTTAATAGCTATAAGAGAATAAATCTCATGACTTTTCTGGAGATATGTATCATAATATTTAATTAATAGAAGCTTAATCATTAATAGTCTCAAAATGCAGTGAGATTGTTTCAATAAACTCTTACCACATGGATACATGGGATCAGATGCTTTTTGAAAGAAAACGATATCATAGAAATAATAATGTGCCATTAAAATAAATAGAATAATTATAAAACATTTCAATTGGAATAATAGATACCACATTAAATTATATAGGTGCATAACAAAACGTGTTCCCCAAATAAGGAAATTTTAGAAAAAACCACTTTATCGATTTTGTATCTTTTCAAACATTAACCCCATTAAACAAATATCACGGAATGGATATGTCAATACCCATAAAATTATTCATATTATTAATATAATACATCCATGGGATATATACACACCACACAAAATGAATTGGTGGTGAATATAGAATTTCTCTCATAGAAATAATAAGTGAGATGAAATTCACTAACCTTCTATCTTGACTCTCATCATACACATTCAGACCATCAATATATTAAATATAAATTTATTATGAATATTTTAGAGAACCAAATTCTTATATCTAATATAAATCATGTATTTATTATGATTTCATATTACACTCATGTTAACCATCCTTTGTTAAGTTTCCATGTAGAATAATATTAGTTTTGTTATTTGAATGTTTCCTAATGTTTTATATCATTATTCCTAAACAATATATAATAATTCCCAAATATAAAAATGATAAAAATATCATTCATATCGAGTAAATGTATATTATAATAGTTTATATAATATAGAAGTAGAAAATGTAATACAATTTTTATGGGGAGGATAATTTGTATGTATGCATGAATGTTTCTTTTGATTTAATTATTTTATTAAAATAGAGAAATAAATTGAAATATATTTATATATGTATATAATTTCACTAAACAAATCCTTAATACATTCCATTTAGTGTGTTACCTACTCACATTTCATTTGTGGGGATGTATTCCACACTTCCTGAAATGAAATTATCGTATGAAAAGTGAAACGAAAGTTAAATAAATATGTTTTCTAAATTTAATACATAAAAATAAATACATTATAAATATAACTAATAAAATAAATAAATTTAAATTCCCTCAAAATTTCCACCATGAGAATAGAATATTTAAAAAATTACCAATCATCATTTAGTGAGCCGATTGATTTCCATATACGTAAACCCTATATTCGTTACCCACTAGATTGAGATGTGTGTAAGTATAGGTTGAAAACAAAGCCTAAAAAATTCGACTGTTTTTAGGATATTGTTCTTTTTTATAAAATAATAATATTTATATAGTCTAGGGGTTGTTGAATGAAAAGGAACAGAAAGATCTTATAAGAATACATTCCTCCTTAATCAGGTAAATCCTTTTCGTTTGGGCCCAAAATATTCCATGGAAGATATTATGCACAATGTTAGGATTGAACAAATAATTGAGGGATATTTTTAAGTTTATTTGTCAAATTATTGATGAGCCAAAGTGGTTTTATAGGTGTGAAAAATAGGGAGAGATGGTGGCCTTTTATCGTGAAGGGAAATGACTCAAATGGAATTTTTAAAAATAGGTCAGGTGTACCCATGTTATTAAGTAAACATTAAAAACACAATTAAACTAATAAATTTAAGATTCACGTATGAATACTAAACATTAATAGGGTTTTGGAAAATATTATAAGTCATTATGGATCTGAAATTTATGGGTTAGTCATTATTTAACGTTAATTTTACCTTATTCGATGTAATTATTTATTATTACTATCACTAATATTTTATAAGCTCTATTGAACATATTAGATATCATAAATAATGTATATTCAAAATATTAAATACATTTTAGAAATTCTAATCCCTGATGTTTCAGAAATTAATTTAAAATTAATTTTATTGTTAGGTCAACAATACATGACATCAAAATTCAATTTTCATTGTTGAAACACTTTTAAGGACAAATTGAGAAATGAACACTTCCATATTACAACAAAACCATCAAAACAAAAAACAACCCAACCATAAACATGCTATGTCTCACCCCATAAAATGAATCCTGAAAAAAAAAACATCACCAATGTGTGACCCATTGACAAGCAGTCCCGTGAAAATATGCATAGGCACATAACCAATGGAATAGCCATACCCTCTCAAATGTCTATTCAACTGACATGAAAAAGTTGTGGCCACATGCTCTGAACCCCATACGACATAGAACCAAGAAAAATGATGGGTACCGAAACAACACCTCCAGACACAAAAATGTTGAACCAAAAAAAACACCAAAAGAACCAGAATGGTTATCAACCCAGGAACAAACCTCCAAATTTTATCATGTAGAATTAAAAAGTAATGTAATTTTACATGCAATTGGCTTCCAGAACAACTTCCATGAGAAAGAAGTTACTTTTCTTGGAGCCACCATCATCGTAATATCAATCTCCAAGTCCAACAAGTCCCTTGACCGTATTTACTCCTCAATGTTAATCATTTCTCAATTGAAGCCCCCGACAAGAATAAGATCTTGTTTTTCAACCGAGGTGTATTGATCCTCATTAATGGATACTCTTAAAGGCCTCTACATCATTTTAGAATCCTATTATTCAGATTCATTATGCACTAAGACCTGCTCAACTGCTTCCTCATCAGAACATAACAAAATCTCCATGAATTGATCACCCTGATCCCATGGCCTTTGAGGACCCACATCCTAAAGAACATTCCTTTTGGTGTTTTCCTTTCTAGCCGATATGGTCTACAAAGGTGGAGTAATGAAGAGTAGTCAATCCTACTCTTCCTCCTCATAATACCCATACTATTTTCCAGACATGAAGATTCACTAGCTGAGAGGCTGTGATTATCTACTCTGCATTATTCCATGCACCCCCAACGGCCTCTGAAGAGATATCATTATCATAGATTAGTCCTACATTTACAAGTCCCTCTAACCTATTTCTCAAATGAATTGAGGACTGATTCCCCGCATTAGAACCCCCTGGAATCCCAGCTCTGCATAGCACAGCTATCTCCTGAACAGGTTCCTGCATCCCTTCCCACATATTATATCTGCCCGAGACATTCTCCTCTCTGACATCCATCTGCACCATGACTTATTCACTTCTGGTCACCTTGTGTCCTACAATAACCTTTTCATTATGTGACCATCCTTCCTCCCTCACTCCATCGTTGCAAGAAGGTGGACAATCCAAATCTTCCCTCAACCTACTAAAACACTTGAAACTGTTGGATTGACATGAGAGGCTACTGGAAAATGAACAGAATTGTCCATACCCACTTTTAACTCAATTGGCACATCACGAACCCTTTTATTCTTGAATGATTCTATAACCTCTCTTACTTGACAACCATCTTGGTTGCCCCTACTCAAATCGTTGGGAAAACCCGGATACCCCTGCACCATCCTCTCTCCCTCCTCAAGAACCTCAACCTCTATGCCACAGTCATAGCCTTTCCTCACGGCCTTCATCTCCATTCGACTGTATTATTGAGAATGACCTAGTCGTCTACATACAGCACAGAAGTCCATCCACCATTCATAGACCACTCATTGTTTGTAACGATACTATTCGCCCATTGCAATCCACAAATTATCAAACGGCACTCGTGAAACATCCATTTCAACACATATGCACAGATTAACAGGATGTAAAACAACTGCAGTGTGGCTGTTAGAACACATATATCTACCAATGAGATTCCCTAGAATGTTAAGAACTGCAGGATTTTGAAACTGAATAGAATGATTTGGAAATCTAACCCAGGTCGTCAATGATGGGAGATCGTGATTCATGTGCAAATCGAGGGACCAAGGACACAGGTAGAATCTATAGTCGTTGAAGATACAAGGTACATTTGATCATTCCTGAATGAGGTCATCATCTGAGTCCAAAATAATCATAATTTGACGACTATCCAAAAGGCCCACGGTCTCACTATCTTGCAAACACCAAGTTTCGAATACATGCCTATCAATGGAGTCAATAGAGGGGTGTCACTGATAAAATCTATCCACCTAGTTGTGATTCAAGAGATATGAGGATTACGAGAACTCCTCGATCGACAGTGACAGGTTAGGGATGCCATCGCGCCACTCTGAGACCTAAGGACCAATCGAGATTTGAGGAAAAGGGGGAAAAGTCGATGTTCCAAAAGGGTATGAATGATGTTTTATAACCTTTGTTGGAAAAACATTGTCCCTCCCCCATCAGTGGGGGAGGGACCGACACAGCGGCCACTGTTGGCCCGACGAAGGAACCCTCGGGGTTATGGGAGACGATGCTCGGTGAAGGAACCCCTCGAAAATACGTGGTTTTAAAGTAAAAACATTCAAAAGTTTGCAATATTTTTATACCATATTTTGAAGTGAAATTTATCTATGTGACCTAAATTAAATTAATGTATAAAAATATTATATAATTAATATTTGAATCAAATTAGAGATATAATAATAGATTAAAAATAATTAATATAAATAATTAGATTTGAACTAAATTTTATTATATTTAACTATTCATTAAATACATGATACCTTACAGAAAAATTCCAAAACAAAATCCAAAAAAATATTAATATTTTTATTTTAAACATCAAGGATAAATTGACATATTATAGCTATAAATGATATAATATTGGGAATTTAAATGGTTTCTCCATTAAATGGATGAAAAACTATATTTATACAAATATATGTTTTATGGCATAAAATTGGGTTTTCTCTTTTCTTAAATCTATAACATATCTTTAAAGAATATAAAAATATATCACTATACATATAACACATATATTACATTATAATCACTCACTTATTGTATTTAATTTCATTTATTTCGGTAAAATATCATTGGGACAATTAAAATAATAAAATTTCTTTTTACATTCTATCAAATTTCATATTCATTTCTAATAAATTAGTATCCCATATAATAATATTATATTGTGTAAAAAAATATATTTCCATAAATTATTTAATAATATTCAAGACCTCTAATTTAACAACTAGGTTATATCATATTATATAAAATAATCAGAATTTAAAAATAATTTATTGTTTGGTAAACTTCGGCCCTGTTTGTTTCACATGCCATTGAGGAAAGAAAATGTTGTGTATAATGAAAGTTAACCTTTTTCAATCTTGTATAGAATTATAATTTTTATGTTTCTTGTAATGAATAGTTAACAAAGTTTTGTGTACAATGAAAACACAAACATAGTTCTTTCATATAATATAATCTATCTATAGTGTTTTGGGAAATGAAAATTATCAAAAAGATTAAATTAATTCGAAAAATAATAATTCAAAAAATCATAGGGTATTTCATTCTACCCCAATAAAATGAATTTCATCCATGAATTTCATCAAGGTTATCAATTGTTTAATACATGAAATATTCATTCATAGAAACCCACCGAAAATATGAATACTAAAACATCTCTTAAAGTACATTATGGAAATCATAACATTTTCACAATGTAATATATATCTGGGCTTTCATATTGAACATCGTTTGGGAGTTAATAATGGACATGGTGGAAAAAATAAATATTTTTAGGGACATATTGAGGTCAAAAATCACACACATGTGAGTGATATAAGAAAATTAGAGGGCCTCAATGACATAAATCTCTAATTTGTTAAAATTCATTCAGAAAAATAAAATTTTTGGTAATAGGAAAAATCTTATTATTTTTGTCCTTATCATAAAATTGAGTAATTATATTTTTGAACCACAATATAAGGTTTTATAAAGAGTGGATATATTTCTATAAACAATTTTTCATTATTTATTTGGGATTTTATAAATTTCTAATTCATCCATTACGTCATATAATGTATGTCTCATAATAAACATTGATGTCCAAAGTGATGAAATTAACTTCTGGGGAATTATAAGGCCCGTAAAAGAATTAAAATTTTTATAATCTATCCCTACATAGTCTTTAACATAAATATGGTTTACACATAAACATTTAACCATAATAATTTACTCTACTAGTTCATCATTAAAAATTATTCTCCTAATATAATTTCACATTAACTATTACAATGTGTTGACCTATGGTATTCATTAAACCCTTAGCGTCCATCAGTCATGGGTTCCAAACCCATAGCCTTACAGGAATTTATAAGTTGTCACCCAAAATGCATGATTTTCTATTTCAAAAAAAACTAATATTATTTCTAAAATAAATATGTTTTACATCCTTAAAATAAATCTTTCACTAAATATCGATTTAACCATGGTTTTAAATAAAAACTCAGCAAACAAATTCATCCTCCAAAGATTTAATATAAACCTTAAATCCCATAATAAATATGAAAAAAAATTAGAATGAAATACTTGAGATCATCTTAAAATCGATTACCTGTATATCAGAAAGTAGCTCGTGGTTTTCACATTCCAAACATTTGAATACACTCATGGTAAATTATCGTGGAACATAGTATGTACATGTATTTCTATAAATCCTTTTAGAAAAAATCCATGATTCTTTATTCCATATAATTGTATATATATTACAAAAATAGTAGATTTTTTAAACATAATTCACGATAACATGAACTTCATGTCAACATGTCTATAATTAGTTCCAAGGAAATCAGTACCATCCTAATTACATATTCTTAAACCACATAACATTTTCCAAATAACAATATCATATCATGAGTAATAAATTAAAGGTTATATTTCCCCTAGTATGTGTTCACTATTAACATCACCATTTCATAAAATATATTTTATTTTCCATTATATCCCATCCACATATTCTTCTAAATTAGTAGCGAAAAAATAAACTGTCTAATCCTTATATATTTCACATTTCATATAACACAATTAATATACATACCTACAATATTTTATTATCCAATTCATCCGTATTCCCTCAACAATGGTAACTCATCCTATTATAAAATACACCTTTCCTTCACATTTTATCTTTAATCTCGTCATCATCTATAATCTATATATTTCTTGCACCACCTTGCTGATTCACATCAAAAGTTTAGCTTCTAGGATATTAAGTTGCATGATGACCATTTATTCGAAATTTAAATCACATTACCATCAATTAATATATAGGGATAATAATATTTTTATCCATTTCATAAACTAATCCCTTAATATTTCCATTCTATTTGATTGTATTGTGTCCTATACCACAGTCAACACATCTTCTTTTTCCTTTAAAACATTATATTAGGTCATTCATTCCACACTGTTGACATATAAGAAAATGAATCTTCATTATTACTTTGCCTCCACTACTAAAACTCTCAGAAAACACCTTCATTATATTTGTTGATGGGTATGAGAGTTGGTTAATCAATACATTATTAATCATGTTCCCTGAAAATTGATTAGTCATGGTCAAAACATATTTCACATTAGTGATCATCCCACATGAATTCTCATTATCAAATCATCCACCACATTCAATATTAATCTTGTTACTTCTTCTTTCCTTCACTGTATAAAACTAGAAACATATTTTTATCATTACATATCATAGTATGAAAACACATAGTCATGAAAATAATTACTTGAAGGATGTCTAACTCCTGAAACCATGATTAAACTATTACCCTGTTGGTTTATCCTATGTTATTTATTTGAAACATATTTTTAAATAATTCATGATGGTTTTGGAATTTTTTTTGAAATCCCAAAGCATATCCCCATGGAATGTCATACCATTTTTGTAGGAAGTCCCATTATCATGTACCAGATAAGCCTAATTTATGCCTAAATCATCTTGTCAGAGTTGTTACCCCTTGGTATATCTATTCTAGAGACACATCTAATTAAAGTATCCAAATAGGGATGTACAACCAAAAAACCACTCAGTCAATCATTTACCCAAATTCCAGGACAATTTCCTAAACACTAAAGCATCCTTATACATATCAATAGAGACATCTATAGAAATTTACATTGAAAAATACATAGTGATGTCACTAAATATTTATCTTCCTAGCTTTCAAATCATGACTAAAACATTTCTTTTACACCAACTATAGTGGCCCAAACATAACAAATATGAATATTACATCATTGTAAAATATTATTTTGTACATTACGAAAATAAATTACGATGGAATTTAATAGTGTATTGAATTTTGATTCATGAAAATATAATCTTCTATCTAGGATAGTGATCCTTAAAATATACCAAAATGATCTAAATCATTATTTATTATAACAACAAACTTTTTTCATTATTCAGGGAAAGGAATCATAAAAAATTGGTGAACTCAATGTTTTTGAAAAAGGGAAAAAATTTAATGATTATTCAAAACATGAACAAAACGGTATTGAAATTTAGTAATATATTTTAATATCGGGTCATGTGTATTAGACATATTAGTATATATTGTAATTTCATAAGACATATAAAATTATAAAATTATAAGCATATGTAATGAAATAATAACATAGGAAACATATATTGAGTTTTTGGCATGTACGTAAGAAAATAAAATCAAATATCAATTATATCTACCCTGATAATTACAACATTATAGCCGTGGGATATGAACCATGCACCTGCATTGTGGGTTGGCCAACTACCCATGTACCATGTTAATTTTAATATAGGTTATACCCTATTTACCTTATTGTTTTTGGTATTAGGATAAAACCATTCTAATCTATTACTTTTACGATTTGTCTACAACCTATGTTTCTTATTAATTTTGTGATTGGGATACAACCTGTGGACCCTCTTTCTTTTAGTCATGGGATATAACTCATGTAACATACTTTTTTTGGGCTTAGGATACCACCCATGTAGACTATATCAATTAGGATTACGATAACATCCTTGTACATTGTTTTTTTGGGATTCAGCTAAAACACATGAACCCTCTACACTCATATACAACATATCATTACCTAATGCATTTGAGGGAGATATATGTCCCAACAATGTCATAATAAAATTATTGTTACATGTTCTATTAAAATATAAAAATTATTCTTATAATTACCCACAAAAGAGATAGTTTTTATAAACATTAAATCATAACCCATGAAATGAAATAGTCATCATTAATATTTCAGGACATTATAATCAATGAAAATAGATAGGTTTCATAATCAGTTCATAGAAGCCTAACATATGAAAAATTGGGTTTCAATCACATAAAACCCCTGGAAGTGAAATGGGTGACATAAGAATCATTCCATAAAAACATAACACAGTAATGAAATAATATAAACATATCATTTTTATTATTTAAAATAATATCATGAGTAACATCAATAGTTTTTATCAAATATTGAGAATAAAATTGAATGATATTTTGAAAAACATTCATATGGTAAATACCAATTCTTATATGAATGTTATTATTTAAAACAAAAATAATTTCTAAATAATTTACCTTAAAATAATATATGAATTAATTTGATAAAAACTAAACTTATATACATTACAATAAATATTCAGATAATTGATGATGGGTAAGTTTATACATGTCATATGAAGAAAAACGTAACATTCCATTTACCTTACAAAAATGTTTATAAAATTACTTATCTAGAAAGAAACAAAAAGATTCTTTTGATGTAATTGGTATATGAAAAAATGGTATAATTTTATTTTAAATGTTTTTGTACCATAATATGATATTTTTCAGAACCCATATTATAAAACATTATTTTGATGGAAAACAAATTTCTGGCTGAAAAGAGAGTAACATAGGGCTTTCAAAATAACGCATTCATAACTATCAGATGTACCGATGATTGGAAAAAAGATAACAAAACATTAATATATAATTAATAACTATATGATAAAAAATTTACTATGTTTGTGTGAGATATGGATCATAATATTTCGTCAAAATAATCGTAATCATTAACAATCATGAAAAGGGAAGAAAATCTTTCAATAAAATCATACCACTATGGTACATGGGATCATACTCTTCATGTATGAAAAAGAAATTACATGAAGAATAAAATACCAGTAAATTAATAATATTACATACATAACATGTAAATTGTAATCACATACACATCTTTTAATAACTTATTTTTATAACAAAACATTTGTCTCAACGAAGGCAATTTGAGGCAAAACAACTTTACTGATTTGGTATCATTTTAAAAATTATCAAAATGAAATATATATCATAAAATGGATATGTAAATAACCATATATTTAGGTATAATGATCAAGTAATACATCTGTAATAACACTTCAAACAAAATGAATTAGGGGTGAATAAAGAATGTATATTACCTAAATAAAATATGAGATGAAATTCCCATATTTTTTTATTGAGTTGCATCATACTCATTGAAACCACCTATATATAAAATATATATTTAATATATATATTTTATAGGAAAATATTCTCATATTAAATACCTTATATTATTTTACAATAACATTATTTTACATTCTTGTAAACCGTTTTATGTTAAGGATTTACTTTTGATAATATTCTCTCTGTTCTTCGAATGTGTATTGATTTTTTATAACATTTTTCCTTATTATTATACCATGATTCCATAATATTAAAAATTATATAAAAATTATTTATAATAAAAATTTGTATTATAATAATCATTATAATATAAGTGTATAAAAAGGAATGAACCATCATTGTATATGATAAGTTGTACAAACGCATGGACATTGTTTCGTTTCTTATTTTCATATTGAAAGAATGAATGAAAATTAGCTATATGTATGTAAATATATAATATAATTATAACAAAATGATAATTATATATAAAAAATATTATTTTACGGATTCAATCCTAAATTCATTCCATTTAGTGTGTGAATGAATAAAATCACTTTGAGGTGGCACTAGTCCACACTTCCTCAAACAAAATTATCATATGAAAACCTATCCAATGTAAAAATAAATGTGTTTTAAAAGAAATATATACACAAAAAGACAGTATTAATATAATAAATAAAATATGTAAACAGATTATACATAATAATTTCCACCATGAGAGGCAATAATGGAAAAAGGAAAAATTATCATTTAGTGACGTGATAGTTCGCCGAACACGTAAAAAGTATGGTCTTTACCCATTTTATTGAGGTATGTGTATGTTTAGGATGAACACATATAATAATAACATACTATTATATTCTGGATAATAATTTTATTATAATATAATGGTAAAAAGAGAATAAAGTGGTGGACAAGGAAAATAATTTGAAGGAACATTAAAGAAGGCACTACATCTTAATCGGGTAACACCTATTTGTTTATGCCAAAAGGATTCCATTGAAGAAATAAAGTGGGAAGTGTGGCATAAAATTGTAATTAAGGGATGTTGGGATATTTATAGGGAATAAATATTATGATCATGAGAGTGTTTATAGTTGTATATAAGAATATAAGCTGGTTTCCATTTATAGCGAAGTTAAATGACTCATAATTTATGAAAACAAGGTATGTGTACCGATGTTTTTACCTACAAAATAAATAAAAATCCAAAAAAACTAAATAATAAAACAACCAAGGATGATTAATGGATAGAACATGGGTGTTAGAAAATTTTCTAAGTCAATTTGTGTCTTAATTTTATGGTTCCTCTATTAGGTATGCTTAATTTTACCTTAATCTATGTAATTAATTTTAATTACATTTAGTAATATTTTTGGTTAAAATCTATAATGAACTTATTAGAAATTATAAATTATTATAACTCCAGATATAAAATTTATTTTCCAAATTGTAATCACAAAAGTGATGTTAATTAGTTTCATGTATATCTCGTAGTAAGTTTGACAATGCATGGGGTATAAAAGTAAAAACATTGAAAATATTGTAAAGAATATATACCCAATATCAATGTTAAATTTATTTCAAGGGACTAAATAATATTAATCTTTAAAAATAATATATAACTAAACATTGAAACTAATTTGTAATATAAATTGACCTTATAAATAAAAATTATGAAAAAAATTTTGAACTAATATTCTGTATTTTTAACCATTCATTAAAATAATGAAACATTACAAAAACCCAAAAAATATATTATAACTTAATTATTATGTTTCTATATAAAATATGAAAATTTTGTTTCATATCTATTCTATAAAAGTTCAAAAATTGGGATTTAAAAATGATTCCCCATTAAAAGGTGGAAAATACATTAATAAAAATATGTGTTTTATGAAAAAAATTGGTTTGTTAATTTAAAAAACAAATAAAAGATATTAATTTATTATAAATAAAAATATTTTACTGAATATATTACACATATATTACCATATTAAAACTCATTACTTGTATTTAATTTAATTTATTAGGGTAAATTAGATTTGTGACGATAAAAATAATAATATTTACTTTTACAATCAATCGGTTATAATATTAATTTATAATCAATTTGTAACACTTGAACTCATATTATATTCTTAATTCCATATATGTTCCTAAATCAGTTAATACTATTCATGAACTATAATTTAACATCTAGGTTATATCTTACTTTATTAAATAACAATATTTTAACAGTATATAATTTTTTGGAAAACCTCTGTCCTTCAAGTAATAAATGATTTTGAAGAAAGTAATTGTTGTGTTTAATCTATTTTAACCACAATGTTATATTTATAGGAATCTAATTATTATGTTGTGTGTAGTGCATGATTAACTAGATGTTTCATATAACACCATCCAAACATTTTTACATTAATATAAAATAAAATGACTTTAGTGTTACGTGAAGAGAGAAATATCAATAATGTTAAATTAATTCAAAATAATATTCACCAAATATAAGGGTGTTAAAAAATAATTCAAAAAAAGATTATGGTTGATATGAAAACAACAGTTTCCTTCCCTTGAGTATTGTAAATTCCCTTAGAGCCATTCCATGGGTTTGGTTGGGTGTCTAGTTGGACGTCACTCAATCATGTTCATGATAAAATGGTATAATATGAGGTTTATCTTTTTATTTAGTTCCTGATATATGGGGAAGTATTGATAGAATGGTTCTACAAATTTCAGTGCATGAGGTTACGGTTTCAAGTGTGTTGTATGGCCAACACACCTAATGATACACATTGGTTATCTATGGGGTTTTGTAATTAAGTTTAATTCTCAAATTGGTGATACAATATAGGTTATAGGCTATATATGGACCTTGAGTGGCAGTGAAGTGGTTGGTTTTTTGGATTTTTATTTTGATGTATACTTTTTAGTTTGGATATGTAGATGTTTTTTATTTTTTTAGCGGAAAATTTTCAAACTTGTTTATTTATCATTTATCATTTTTTTAGTTTCTTGATGTTACAATATTCCTCCCTTGTGACATCATATGAAACCATGTAAAAGATCTAGATGGAATTATACCTCACTAATTGATCAAAGGCTAGTGGAAGCATAAGTTGGTGATTTCCAAGCATTGTGAGATGGAGTAGACCCTGGTCCTACTAATATTGGGGTAGCTGATCTATGTCCTTGAAGGGAAAATGCTCAGGTGTAACTCAATATGTAGACTAAATCATTCTAGGGTAGCATGTATCTCATGAAGGTATAAGATTGTCCTGCAATGATCCATAAGATTTATTCGCCTTTTAACAGTCTAGAGGCAGTGAAGGTGAAACATGCTTCATTCATGTTGGAAGTGCCCAATAGAAGGTGGTGTGACTTAGTGGCTCAATATGGGAATCTTGATTAAATGGGATTGATGGAAATGAATGTCTTATTCATTGATAAGTTTTTACTAGAGTCCATGGAATTATCTAAGGCCAAAGAATTTTGGAAACATCACTAGGAGATCATGTCTCTGTGGAATATGCCAATCATATTGTGGTGTTTATATTTTTATCCTAATGTATTTTCTAATGAGCAGCTAAATTATAAAAACTATGAAATTGGGATTCATAAATATATCTAATCACAATTTTATATAAAAGTATTCAAGACCTATGCTGAGGTGGTTGTTCATGATTTTCTATTGGAGATTTTTGTATTAGATCAAAAGGTTTTTCAAGATTACCTATAGCAATTAACCAAGGTAGTGATGTTTTGAATAAGAAAAATTGAAATAATGATAAGTTTTAAATAATTTTAGGTGGTAACTCAATCAAATTTTTATGACATTCATTTTATGTGGCTTCAGATGTTGGGTTGTTATTATAAAATCTATTCAGGAAGGAGGAAAATTTGTAGTCATGGTGTACAGGTCCACCAAGACCACATTATCAATGGGTGAATATGGGTCACTTATTGTGAAGGTGTATATCCACATGTCTATACCATGGTGGATCAGGTTCAATGACATCTAATGGGATGTTATCCCAGTCATATCCATCATGGATGGCGGGTTCTTGATTTTGTGATCATTATGATAGTGCTCGATCATCTTCTGGATAGAATAAGATGAAGGTAGATCCATATGAAAGTGTTAATTCTCAACACTTGAAGAGATATGGGCTCTTCATATAGTGGATCAAGAAACGGTGTAATCATATCTAATTTAGACTGTAGTTTGAGGTGTGATCCTTATTGAATCATCTATATAATATATATTTTTAATACATATACCTCAATTACATCCACTTTTTTCTATCAGGATAGGTTGCCCATTTTTTCATGTATGATAACTTCATAGGATATGGAATTGGTGACACCACATCATATGAAATGAAATTAGGGTTACATTTTTTCGTCTAAGAAACACACCATTTTATTGGTCGATATGGAATGAGATTTTATGTGATTTAATGTGGATCTATTAGACATGAGTTTTCTTGTTTTGTAATCATATTTCAGGATTTCTGTATGCAGAAGTGTGGTACTATTTGACTATTAAAATGTAAATTGAGCATAATGAGAATCATAGGTATCATGGGGTTAGAATTGAACTATTAATTCAATTGGATCAGTGGAGTCAATTCCCTGTTACTTCTAGAAGGACTAATGATTCAACACTTACTTTACTATAAAGAAGATTCGATTCCAATACAAATTGTATGTATTCCACTCTAGTGGTTCATGAATGTGTATTATGTTTCTTATGTTTGATATACTATGTGTCACAAAGATAGGATGTTCATAGGGTCCTTCTATTGCCATTAACTATAGGGAATTATATAGAAAGATTTTTCTATTAGGATTAGGAATTTACTATCAACATACATTTTCCATTACTATAATGTGAATTTTCAAATAATTCTTCTTTGAAATTGTTTTGCATAATTTTTTTAATAAAAATGTTTCGAAAATCCTTTATAAAAACATGCATAGTCATTGACTTTTAATTTAATGGAATACAATCAATATTTTTAATGTAATCTTACTAGGCTTTGGATTGAAACCTATATACACCCTTGGGTGTAGGTATATATTGTTATGTATGACCCAAGTAAATAAATTATGTATCGTGAAAGCAATGGTGGGTCTGGTAACTAGTTTTCATCTATTGTAGGTGTTTTTGGAGGTGGTTGGAGGGTTAATGACCTCTCATTTCATGGGAGGTTTGGGTTATATTTTTTCCCCACTCAATTTTATAGTTTGGTTGGTTTTGGTTATCAATTAATGATGTCAAATGACTAACTTTAATTAGTTTATATCTTTTGGTTTTAGATATTTCTATCAATATGATGTTTCATTTTAAATATTTTTTGCTTATTTATTATCGGTTAATTATAAAGAAAAATTGTGTGGATGATACCCATGACCTAATTTTCAGCCCATGTGGATCAATAATGCTTTTTTGATCTATTCAACGGCTAGGTAATGTGTCATTTTGGATGGGACTCCGTCTTGGTTCGTGAATCCTTTCCACCTTCAAATCATCATTTCATAAAACATTAGTTGATATAATTCATATAAAAACATTAAATTACCTTAATTAGGAAATATTATTCATATTTCATGAAAAAAGGTATTTATATACACCATATAAATGAAATTAGGTGTATTAGATTATAATATGCCTCAATGCTGAAGAATTTAGACGACTTCCATTACATAATGCATCCTTTGGAATTTAATTTCATTAAATATTGTATATTTGTTTTAGTAATTTTATTAATTTACACATGAACCATATTCAAATTTATAATATCATATATGATATAGTTATAACATCTTAAATTATGTTTGTTAAAAAAAATTCATTATTTTCATTTCATTCGGAGTTAATTTCAATCACTTCTTAGGAAAGTTTTGTTGTGAATGTTTAATTTCATTGATATATATATATATATATATATATATATTTACTGTTTCATCACCTAAGAAACGTATTAATGTAATAGATATCAATTATTTTACAGGATATATTTATTAAATCATTTTTGAAATTTAATAATTTGAAATGTATGAAATAACATCATTGAGGTGGTGGGCCGTATGTATGCACGTGGAATGATATCATTCCATTAACATGTGAAATGGTAAGGAATTAGGTAATATAATAATTTTATTGAATCAAAATCAAGTTACATATTGATATTAATATTATCCTTATAACCTTTAATGTAATTTATAATTGAAAAATGAATCACATCCCTTCATGAGGCGATAGTCCATTGAATACATGATTAAAATTATCAAATTTTAAAATTAATTGAACATAATAATGTATATGTGATATTTAAACTATATAGGTACAATAATATCAAAAATATGATATAAATGTATTTAATCTAGCATTATACCTATCCATGAAATGTGGTGATGTGGAACAAATTATATCGGTTAATGAGGTGATAGTCTGTCATTGACATTGATGATGATTTCGTTTCCAATTTGATAAAAGAGGATATCGATATGAGTCAGGAACATAAAATAATAACCTATAATAAAAATTAATATACTAAAGTTGTTATGTTTTTTTGTTTTCATAATATTTCAATGAGTTGGAAAAAAAATAAAACACTTCTTTAAGAGCATTGCCTCTACATTGAACAACTTGTTTATAATTTCAGAAAATGCATTCCTATGATGGAATAATAATAAAAAATTAATATATGATATTTTTGGGGTATAAATTAATAAATATTTTGTAAAGGAATTATTTAAAAAAATTTAGTCAGAAGTGTGAATATTGGGGAAGAGGAGGTGGAATTTCATAAGTGGGGGAAGGAAAGTCATTTATTATTTTAAAAATAGGAGAATAAAACAATTTTTTTCCTACCACAACCCGTTAAAATGGGTCAATGTCTATATTATGAGTTCACAAGATCAAAATATGTCTATTCAATAAATTTTGGACATGTCGGAAGGTCATTATAAACATTATCATTTATATTTTATCCCAAACTGAGTATGCTTTTCCATAATTATGGTAAATAATTTTTAATGCCATTACATTTCATAATAGTGAGAAATTAAGTTGAAATTATTAAATAATATTAAAAATGTTAATTCCAAATATGTAATACCTTTTTACAAATAAAATTCATATAATTGTAATAAGGAAATTGAAAATAGAATCCATAAAATAATGGAATATACGGGTTTAAAGAAATAATTCACATAAATGTAGAATATTTTTATATCAAATTTCAAAATGAAATTTATTATAAATATATACAAAAGTTATATATTTATATAAATAAACATATTTTACCTTAAAAAATATAAAATATTATTTATCTTTGTAAATTATTATATTGAAATGGTTGTTTTTAATAAAAAATGTAATTTTATATTATTAATCCTAAAACAATGAATTTCAAAATAATATAATAACCTACCTCAAAAAATTTTATATTATAATAAAAAAAAATTTACTTTTATAAAATATTTTTTCAATATTTGTTTAATTTTAACAATGATGACTTTGTAAAATGCGCTACTTAAATTCCTTTAGGAAAAAAATTCAGTTTTATAGAAACCATTTAATTTTGTATCAAATGATTCTTATTTTTTTAATAATAAATTTTATTATTTTATATTATTTTATAAATTTATAAACAATATAATTTCCATAATATTGTCGTAGTTATTCATATCAAAAAACAAAACCATAATGTTATAATGATAATCTATACTATGGTTAATTTACTATTGGGGTTGAATTACCCAAATCTATCGAAGAGATCAATTTTATTTAAAAAATATAAATAATAAATCATAGATGTGTTAAATTATAATGCATGAATGTTGTTGGATTTCATATACACTATAAAATACAACATTTTTCTTTTGTATTCATAGTGTAATAAAAAATATATTCTTTTTACAATGTTCATAATTTGAATCCAATAATTATAATACAATGTATTATTTATAAAAAAATATGATTTATAAATTTTCTTTCATCATTTCATCATACATTTTTCAATAATTTCAAATAAAAAACAACCATATTAATTTGATTTTTATCTAATTAATGATGGATTATTTGTCATAAAATTAACTATTGATGTAATAAATATAAAAGATAATATTGTTTTTAAATATTTTGAAAAAAATTACGTAATAATAAATTATTTCATACTCTTCCATGACATTTTTTAATAACATCGATCACGTAGGCATTCAAACCAACACACTAATGTATATACACTTATTAATGGATGTTTATAAGGATATTGTGTTTCAATATCAATATTCCAACAAAAATATTATAGTAATTATCATTTAATAGTGTGATAAATCATAATTAAGAATAATTAGTTGAATGTGTTATGTGTAAGAATAAATTACAAAGTATGAATACATTTTTACACATATTTTGAATATTTTACATAATTGACATTAAAATGATTTTTTATATCTAATTAAATTAATTTGATATTATTTCATTATTAGAAACATATTAATATCATAAATAATCATATTTACCATTTAAACAGATTCATTGATCTATCTATGAGAGGTTGTTTGGAAAATTATAATGCATCAAACCATTATAGTGAATGTTTTGCATATGTGGGGATACATGTTTTAAATATTGGGGAGTTGGATATGAAGTAATATGTTAAATTATTATAGAGTAATGAATAATTAATAATGATCATAATTATATATTAAATTATATTTTTTACCATAATGGTTCTCACATTAAGGGAAAACTCATTAATTTATGGACAGTTTAGTCTGTACATTTATACATTCCAAATTAGAATTTTTAATAATGGTAATAGTGAAAAATTATTAGTTATTCTAAACATGTTACAATAACATATTAATATAAAAATTATATTTATTATTTCCTTTTAAAGTGATGTAATTAAATTTATTGATTAATGAGTTGAAAAAATGAATTAGAATACGAAATATAGTTTATAAAATTATATCATTGTCCACGATAATCTTCTTTGTAAAGGAGTTTAGTCCACTAAGGGATTTTATTATATTAATTTAAAAACATTTAATGGAGGATAGTGGTTTATATGGGTTGTTTTGGCAGAATTGTGTATAGACATAAGGTGGTTTTGGTGTGAAGGGATTTGACATGAGGAGATCCTCTTTTATATGTGAAAAGGGGTGGAATTATTTAAAACATCCAAAACAATTCAATAATTAGAAGTCACTATCAAAGAATGTGGCTCTAAAATGTGTGACATACTTGGTTCGATAATGTATATGTTTATGAAATAATCTACTAGATTTTCTTATTCATTCTTTAAACACTATAAATAATTTTAAAACATTAATTATTTATTTCAATATATTATCATACAAAATGGTTATTATTCTTTACTTGAGGAAGCATAATTCATATTCATAAAAATAAATTAATCATTATGGGATAATTTGGACTTATAGATTCAATATTTGAATTCTATTTTTTATTATTGTAACCCTAAATATGTTAAATAATTTTTAAAATATAATATATGTATAACATATTCAATTAATATTGAGAAAAATGTTAATTAATTTCTAAAATATAACATATTTGTTTTTATAGTATAATCAATGTTTTTACAGGTAAATTTTAACTTTTAAAATATATATTTTTCAAGAAATTGGATTATAAATTTTTTAACTCATACATATATAACAATTAATAAATAATAGTATATATATTGGTTAAAAAGGAAAATATCATTACATTGCTAAAAATTGTAACATCACGGTTATTTAGCCATTTAAAAAAAAAATTATATGTATATTTCCTTAGAATATAAAATAACTAATAAATGTTTAGAAATAATTATACTGAGTAGCATCAATAATCAAAATAAGTTTTATCTTAAGATATTAAGAATATAATTATTTTATTATTTATGAAATAGTTTTTTATTTTATCAAATTAAAATATATTCCAATTTATACAAGAGTAACAATAATATTTACTAAAAAAGAAATTCATCTTATTTCATCATTAAAAAATGATATTAAACTCTTAAAAAATTATTTATAATTATAAATATTATCAATATGATTTAATATATTTTATAAATTAATACAAAAAATTATAAGAATTTGTAATTAAATTTTAATAATTTGAATTATGTCACATATAATATTTTAAAAAATTGATATTATTGAATATATACTTTTTATAGAAATTTTATTATTAAAGGTATATATTACAATACGAATATTATTACTTTAATATAAAGTAATATATTTCATATGAAATATTTGATATATGAAATTAGAAAAATTATACAATATATTAAAATATTTTTATATAAACATGAATTTTCATGTTTTTTAAGAAATAAACAGAATATATTGACTTATAAAAAGGAAAAAATGGAATAATCATATTATAAGAATAAATATAACATTTATTATAAAATTAGAAATATTAAAATATAATAAATTAATAGAATATTTTTTATAATAATGAAATCAAATAAAAATAGAAATGAGTCAAAGAATAGGGAATTTTAGAATATAATGTATACTAAAGGCGCTTCGGGAGAGAAGTTTCATGATGGTACCCAAGTAGGACTGGAATGGGAAAAAGGGGATCTGAGTTGGGCTATATCTGGTTGAAAAGCTTTTATTTTGGAAGATTATAGAAGATGAGGGCCTGATTGGATGTCGGTGAGGTTGTTATAAGTGAAGTCAAGGGTTCAAGACCCTGAAAATGGGATCAAATATGGTTAGTGGTATCAAATATCCCTATGCTCCATAAGATGATATGAGAGAGGGTTTTGATCATGATGATAGATATATATTTGTCTATTTTCCATTTAAGGAATCATAATCTCTTTTAGGTTATCTATTATTTTCTCAAAACATTTAATTTTCTCTACTAATCGCAACAGGTTATCCCACTTCTCATCATTTTTCAATTTTTTTATCAGTTCAATTTATATACTCAATTTAAAAATCTATTCTGAGTAATATAATATTTTTTTTCATTGTTGATGCTTCTATTAAAATATTTTCATAGAATATTCTTTAAGAATCATCTACTATATTATCTCAACATATTATAAAATACATACATATTTTTAATCTATATCTATTTGAATTTCATTTAATTTTTGATTAATCATTATCATTTCCTTCCATAAATTCAACTTGTGACATTCAATGTGATATAAAAATATATATTCATATAATTTTGATTTAATATATGAAAATATCAATATTATTTTAATATATTCATTATTGGATTGTAAAATTAAATATTTACTCAGTTTATCTTGATCAACAAGGCATTAACTGAGAAAAAATGTTTTTTTTTCGTAAACTATTTTTTTAAATATTGAGTATGTTATATAGTCCTGGAATCATAATGAAAAGGTGCACACTGTAATAGGGAATTGTATTCATTCTATGAAAAATCTAAATAACTTATACCCACTATTTATCTGTCATTCTTGGGTATTAAAGACTAAGGTGGAAGGGTTATTTGTATGAAGGTTAATATTTCATTTTTTTAACGTGGGGTTTTATTTAATCCATAAATATTTCATTTTATAATGTGTTAATGTTATTCATTTGTTAGGGTTTCTAATTTAAAATTTATATTCAAGTTAGTGTCTATATATATACTTATAAATACATAATTTATTTAAATTATTATTTTAAATTATTAAATTATGTATATTTAAATATATAAATATATATATGTACACTATTTTCTAAATATGATGTGTATACATGTATATATGATTTTAAAATTTCATGTTATTCAATCTTAAATAAATATACTATTTTCATGTTTCTAACTATTCACAAATAAATAATTTATGATTATTTATGTAGGATTAAACATATATGTGAAAAGTATTATTTTATGTAACTATGAATGGTTAAGAATACAATAATATCATGTAATGTAATATTTTCATTTCAATCTATCATTTTATATACCATTCATAAAAGATCAAGATTATGGCCATATATTATTGATTATTCTAACATTTCATACATATATGTATATATATATAATAATGTTCATTGAATAAAAAAAATCCTTTATAGGAAATAAATTCAAAAGTGATTTTATGGGTTGATAGAGAATATTTTAATATTAGGATGTTAATTACCATTTCTGGGAATTATTAAATTTCTAATGGGGATAAAATTTGTTTTATCTGTATCTAACATATGTCTTCCATTGAATGATATTATTTAGAAATATATAATTTAATTCAAATATGTAGATATTTTTTAATGAAAAATACCATTTAAACATTTATATATATTTATATGAAGAGAAAATTTTTTATAATGTTATAAACATGAAATTTTATGAACATGAAAAAGATGTTTTGAGTGAACCTTCCCCTCTAAAAAGTGTGTATGAAAATATAACCTTCAATATTTCTAATTTCCACATGTTTTTTTTCAAAATATTTCATAAGGTTTTCCAATAAAATTTTCTGCAATATTTTTAAATAATCTTCAAAGAGTAGCTATTTTTAAGTTATGTTTCGTAAGGTATTCTGATATGTCATTTAAAAAACATTATTACCCTTTTATAAACCCCTAACTATGAAAGTACACACACCCAATGAATTTTAATGATGTTTAAAAGTTTATTTATAATTATCATACAGATTAGCTCTCATAAACAGTTAGAAAAAGTTATTATAATTAAATATTTTAATAATTTTTTTGAACTCTTTAAATTTTAAGGTATTTGTCTATTTTTTCAGAACCTTATTAGGAAAAGGTCATGGATTATATGTATAACCATTTATTGTTTCCATTTTCTCTTATATAATACTATACTAAACATGATTTTGGAACTTAATAAAGATGTGTGGGTTTAGGGATATATGTTTTGTATTTGGGGAATTGTTTAGAAAACAATGATGATTAGATGTTGTCATTTGTGGAAGGTTAAAGTAGTATTAAATTGAAATATAGAAATTATAGTTGTTATACGCATGAGATTAATGATCAATATTATGGCCACACATTATATATAATTCATAATAGTTCCTATATATATTTATAATAATTTTATTTGAATAAATGATTCTATTACAGGAATAACTTTTAAAACAGATTTTATGAGTTTTTAAGAGAATTTTATAATAATGGATGTTAATTAAAATTACATGCATTTATGAAATGTCTAATGGAGAAGATATTTGTTTTATAAAAATCTAGAATATGTCTTATTATGATATTATTTATATATAAATATATAAATTTATGCAAATATGTTGTAATGATTTTAAATAATAAATTTTATTGAAAATTGAGTATATATATATAGGTTAATATTATAGTGTTTTTATAAAATTAGTCACATGATATTTGTAATCATGAATGGGGCGTGGGGAGTGAACCCATCCCTCATGAATGTGGGTAGGCCTAAAAATCCTTCCTTGTTTCATGTGGACCCATGGTTTTTATATATGTTTTCGTTATTTTTTTGTAAAATCACTGATATAATTTTAAATAATTTTTAAAGATTAATTATTTTAAATTTATTGCTGTATTTTAAATGTATATTAGAATATATATATTAAAAAGGAATTATTAAATTTATTTTCCATTATATAATTAAAAACCTCTTACTAAGAAATTATTCTCATCCAATGTTTTTTAAACATGTTAATATGATCATTTATAAGTCTCATAGATTCATTCTTCAATAACAAGTTAGTGCACACAAATCGAATGAATTATTTTAATTTTTAATTTAAAGTACAATTTTTTCTACAATAAATATATAATTATATTAATGATAGATCAAATATGGTCCATGACTATTTATATAACTGCGTATTTTTTTATTGGATTATATAAACAAATATAAACACAATATGATTTGAGAATTGAATCTGAAAGTACAAGAAGAGTTCTTTATAATAATAAATTTTCTATAAAATATCCCTAACTAATTCAGAATCTAATAATGATATTATATGATAAAAATAATTTTCATTTAATATAATAAAAACTATAAAAATATTAAATTTAATTTCAAATGAAAAAAAAATTACAAATTTAAACTACTTTTAAGGAAAATATAGTTTTTAAACATTTTTTGGTATTATTTTCATTTCATATATTTTTATTATTTTCTGTGATTTAGCTACATTAGTTAAAATATAGTATTACATTATTTTTTTTCACATTAATATATTAGGATAAAATATACAGTTCATAGAAAAATTTCATGTTGAAAATACTTCTTTATTATATATATGCTTTAATAATTACAATTACGTTTTTTCTGTATACTTAAAAATTCATTTTTACTAATTAATTGTTCAAATAAATTAATTTAAATTTTCTACATATATACTATAATATATTAATATTATTAAAATTAATATATGTATGAAACATGGACATACACTCACATTATATATAAGCTTAAAAAAAATTATATCACATTTCATTTCATTTGGAAGTATATATTATTAGTTTTACTAATAAAAAATATACGAATTTAGTATAAATATTGGATTTATTTTCAATGGATAAATTTATATTCAATATATTAGTAATGAAAATGTTTTTAATGGCCATATTTTATATGACCACATTTTCAATGTCAGTGTTTCTTTGTTATATATATAACTTTACTAAACATATTCGATTCAGCCATCCCATTATCACAGTTTAAAATTTAGGTATCTAAAAATTTCTTCTCCTTTACTGGTATTCTATAACAATGTTACATTGGTAATATGAATATTGATTCTTAAAGGAAACTATGCCCCAGGGGTGACACTAGTTCTAAAGAAATTATTCAATTTAATTTGTTTTTCCCTTATAATATTAATAATATTAATGGATCTTATTATCCATGATATGTAATACATTGTTTTGTGTTCTTTTTGGTATCATTTTAATATGAATGAATAATGTGTTACTGATTAAATCAATCAATTATATGTACTATTACTTTAATAAATTAATTTGTTTTTAAAATAAAATAAAATTTATAATTAAAAAAAGATAGGTTTTTTGAAAACTATTTTCCCTAAATACAATGTTAATTACTAATAAATAATTTAATTTTGTAATTAACATATTTTTAGTCAATTTATTAATTATTTTACAATAATGGTTTTTATTGAGATACATAATCCTTAAATGACGAAATCCATGTTTTATCAATGTATTTTTATGAGATCTAGAAATAGTGATGAAATCATTAACGATAGGTAGAAAATATTCATTTTATTTGTGGAGTAAAATGTATAAGGAATGGTAAATAATTGTTTAAAATATTTTAATATATACGACTATAGGTTTATTTATTGAATATATACATTATTAAAATTATAATAAAGATGAATTAATTCACTAATCAATGTCACATTGAACTCAATTTATATTAATTTTATTTGCAAATAATGGAAAATGAATCTTTCATATGTCTAGTTCAAGATTTAGTATCATTGTGGCATAGTTTAGATATACTTGAAGATGGGAAAACCAAAATATTTTTGGTGTGTTTTTAATAAGTAATTGTATAAAAACAACTTTCTTATATCATAAGTGGATTCATAGGAACACTAAATTTTGAATAAGATATTCCAAAAAATATATCAGTGGGAAATAAACTTAATGAATGCTAATTTTATTTTAAATATATCTAAAATATGATAATTATTTTTATTATAATATAAAATCATAAAGAAATTCCATAGTGTCAATGAAGAATATAATCGCAACACCACCCTATAATCATAGAGATGATGTATGATTTATTTCACCAGAATAGGATATAATAAATTGTATCCAAAATGATATAATATGTTAGTTTTCATCATACATGAGATATATACATGATACAAACATAATATTTGAATATGAAAATGATATTATTTATTGAAATTATAATCATTCCATCTATAATATGAAATAATATATTTCAAAGTATAATTCGTGGAATACATGGGAAGGGAAAAAAAACGATCACAAATGATATGTATGGGTTATGTAAATAATAAGAAATAATGAATCAATAAGTATACCCTACATGAAATGGTGAATAAGAAAAACATGTTCCATGTAATAAATTAACTAATAATTCGGTGCACCTATAGCAATATCTATATATATATTATGGATACTAAATTTTATAGATACTTAAACAAATGAAAACACATTACATATAATAAATAACATTATTATCCTAATTATATAAGGAATAATAAATATGGAATGGTAGATAACTGAAAAAACATTCAATTTAATCATTAACTAACAATGAAACACATCCATAAATACTATAGTTGAGAAAATACCATGGATAATAATATATATTCGTAATGAATGAAATACATAATTATTTGAAATCATATTTCAAATAAAAATGATACGTCTACACTCAAGATCTATCCTTAATGAAGTTTAAAATTGATTGGTATTAGCCAATTTAAAAATTATAGTAAGCTAATAAATCCCATATGATTGTATATGAACTGAGGGACTACCTATAACTAGTCCCACAAATGTATTTAATGACTAAATAATTCATCATATATTAATTAATCAACATAATTCAAAAATTATGTTCCTTATCATCATATATAAATATTGAGTAAGGAAAATCGTATTTATTAATATTTCCCCGGATAAAAAATAAATATTTAAGTTGGTCAATTTATGTATGAATGATATATGATTCAATAAAAAAACATATACATGATAAATAATATGGATATTTATGTGAAATTTAATTTCTAATGACCTTTGTAAAGTGAAGATTGAAATTTGAAGTCATTGGATACAAAAATAAATCAAGGAAGTTAAATTTAATACAATCCTTGGTAAAAATAATCTTCAACTATTCAGTGGTATAATAAGGATGGTGTTAATAAAACATATACCAATTGTAGTATATGTAAAATTAACGGTTATTTTCATTGATGGATAAAAATACCTTATAATATATTTAAAAGAATTCTTGTGGAAAATATCATTTTCCTTTTAAAATAAACATTATATATATATAATATTTTAAAAAATATTTTAATATAGTTTTCATTGAAATAAAATATTAAATTGAAAAAATAATAATTAAAATTTTTGATTAGTCTTGATGGCTGGAATTTTATAGAAGTTAATATAATGATTACATTCACTTATTTGAGAAAAAATAACCGTTTTGGGAATAACATGATGATTCCGTAAAACAATTAAATGTATAATAATTTCACTAATTAATCAATTGATTTTTTTTGGAAACATTGTATTCGAAAAAGTATATTTTTGAACAAAAAGTTAAATGATGTCATATTTTGTAAACAATGATTCTCAAATAATTTTAGTACCTTATTGTACAGAACATGTAATATTACAAGAAAATATCCTGAATAACTAGTGTAGAATAAAATTAAATGTGCTTATTTGTAAATGATAAAATAATTTCCTTCAACTAAATTTATAGAATAATCTATCTTGATTTGATTGAGATTGTCAAATCATCCCTTAAAATGATCATATCAATTGAGTAAGAAAATTTCAATGAATCAATAATTTAAATCATGTCAATTTCAAATAAAAAATTGTGAAAAAATATATTGTAATCCTCACACACAATAGTCTTAACATTATTCTATAAATGATGACATACAAGTATAATAACCTAGTTAAAAAAAATAAATTTTAAAATTCAATACCACTTGGTAACTATTAATTAAAATCCCATGGTATAAAATAATTAAAATTGAAAATTAGAAAACCATAAATTTATAAATAATCATGATATTAAATTTCATTGTGTGATTATATACACCATGTAATTCAAATTATGTGCATAACATTACACTATTCTTCATTGGATCAAAATTGATATGATGACCCTTACCTCAACCAACCATTTGGATGTACGTGATTTAACCACCTATATTGAATTTTTAAACATGTTTTTAACTTATTTAATAAAAATACTAAATTTTTATAATATCATTTATTATCCTTTAATAAAATCTTATCTCCTATTTGTTAACAATCTTTCATTGTTTTCATTGTTTCATGTGTTGATTGGTTTGATTTCTAAGGCATGACTCGTCAATAAAGATACAGTTCTTAACAATGTTACATAAAAGTATTTTTTCTATAAAGATAATCATTAAATAAATTTATTATTTTTATAACAATAAAAACATTTAAACCAATCAGGAAGTAAGGTTTTATATTTTGGACGATGTTATAATCATGAAGGCAGTTGACCATATATAACATGAGTAACGAGTCCATTTTTCAATGATCATAATAAAATGATGTAAGTAATGTTTTAAAATTATATAATTATTATAATATTATATATACCATATTAATTATTTATATGCATTCATATATATCCTCCATGTCTTATGATTATTAAATGATTGTCACATCATTTTGTCAAGGCGGTAGTCCACACATAAATAAATAACTTTAAGATTTTTAAATATAAGAATGAAAATTATATATCGTATTATTAAAAAAATAAATGAGATTGTAATATAGTAAATATTTAATTTAAAAAAATATATTAATTATATATACCTTCGATAGCATCAATGTAAAGCATTATTGATAAATAGTTAACATCACATGACAAGGTGGTAAAACATCACACATACAAGCATTGTTATTGTATCATAACTTAATGGTATATAGTATTATGCTTTATTTATACTCAGGGATGTGTGTTTCACATGTAATTAGGGAGAATAAATTTATGGAAACATATTTTGAGTTTTGTTTATGATCGTTGTTACATACCACATACACTATTGAATACACGGTTCTTTTATTTATAATTTCAGGGAGTTAAAATATCATCATCTTAACATAATTTCTTTTTCACAAATTATTCAAGATCATTGTAATCAATTTATTGATATTTGGAACCTATTTAGTTGAAAACACACAACATAAAAATTGACAATAAAATTAACTCATAGTATTAGAAATATGGGAGTATGAATTTAATATGGAATAACATGCCACTAGAATTACAATTGGGAGAACATTATAAGAACATAATGATATGGACATTGAAGAAATGTGAAAAAAATTAGAGAGAGTGATCAAGGTCATTGATCACAATAAATATGATGATAAATATAATGTAAAGGGATAAACATATAAAGCTATGTGGATTTCAAAGGGAATATGATTTTTGGGATTTAAATAAAATATTTTATTTTATATGATTCCTGATCCTTCTTTGATATTTGATGGATTATTTTACTATTAACATATATACGAAATCATATTTATTTTATTCATTTCGATTTTATAAGCATAATTTCATCATTTGGTTATGCTTTGAGAAAATAAAAATTCATCCCTTATTCCATAAAATGAATATCCAAAGAGGAATTTTGTATACACAATGATCTAAAATTCACATTTAAGGGATCAAAAGATTCATAAAAGAATATAAATTATTTTTATCTATCTTGGACTATCTTCAAAAGTGATTTTGGTGGGAATAATTTATCCAACATAATACATGAATATCTACTCCACAATGGTATTATTATTGTTTCATAATTAATATTTATGTATCAAATGTTTTAACTAAAAAACTAAATACTAACCAAGATCTCACATAATAATATGATACATATTAAAACCTTATCGTATGTCGGTTATTGTGTTCAGCCCGAAAACATTGATGGATATGACCAGTTGTCACCTAGAATTTGGGATTTATATTTTATAGAAATCTTATTAATTTATATACTATTAATGTTCCAAAAAAATATGATTTACTTCCTTTAAATAAAAATAATTAACAAATTACAATTTAAAAGTAGTTTTCAAAACAGGTTTTCTCATGTATTTATAATAATCTTATAACAATATTGCTAAATTATCCTTGGGGTCATATTTCCCAAAATGTTAGTAACACCTTCAATATTATGTCTATAAAATAGAATGGAATTGTTAATCATATTATATATACTAAACTAATGAGATATACTAAAATAAATGTCTCCAAAAATATCTTTAATCATTGAATAATCTCATCAAAAAATTCATATAAAATCAATTTTAATGATTTTTATCTTCTGAGAAGTCAAATATTTATAATACAATGATGGTATACAAAACACGTAAATTAATTAAAACATATATTCTTCTAAAATTAAACATAATAATGATATGTTTCCTGATTTATATAACAAAACATTCATTTTTAGAATACATCAACAATTTAATTCTTGAATCTCAATCTATAAATAATCCTTCTATTTTATTTCAAAATAGGCCTTTATATAGTCTAGGCCTTAACCATTAAAATATGGAATTTAATTTTATATTGATTTTGTTTTACATAATAATGATAAGACATTATAAATGGATCTATATTATTATATTTATTTATTTCTATTGTACTCTTCATTTTTCAATGGATTTTTTCCTTATTTTCTTCATTTACACACATAAATTATTTTCAATCTCTATTAAGACACATTCGTAGGTGTTTCCATCAAATTTTCATACATAATAAAAACATATAATTTTTACCTATATGGATTAGATCACATTATCACATGATAAAATCCATTTTTCAGTTATACAGATATTTACGGTGTTGGATAAGTTATATATAGTAAATAAAATTTTGATACAACTGATTAGGATTATTAATAATATCAATCACTCCATTCGTCGTCCTATTTTGTAGCTCATAGATTCCAGCTATAATTAATATTAAATTTTAACATTATTTCTTTGATTTTAAAACAATAGACTAAAATAACAAAAATATTTTTATAAACAAAACTTTTAGTGGAATCCCCAATTATAATTTATAATATGTTAATATCATGAAAACAATTATTTTTATTATATAATAAATTATGTTTATCCTAGGTTTTTCATTATCATCATCAATTAAAATACCTCAAAATGGATATTATATAAAATGTTAATAATACAGTGAATATCCCTTTGGAATGTCAGAATATGTACATAGTAAGGCCACATGTCATGAACCATGTGATGATAAGTTAATAAAAAATGCACCCTTTATGATGTTACAAAACCAAATTTCATCTATTCTATACCAGTTTCCATTTGTTGTATCCAAATATTGTTGTATTCCTAGGAATATCCACATAATTTCTTCCATACAAAAACTTTTGGATTTCTATCAATAATTATCATCAATGTAAATCCAAGGGATATATTAACTAAATGTTGTTTTCATTTATATTTTCATCAAGGTATTTACTAAAATTACTATAACACAAAATATAGAGGTCTTTAAGCTAGTATTCGGGAGTCATTTTTTTCATTATTATATTGTAATGTGATATTATGAATTGGATCCAATAGGGATGAGTAGTTTATTAGTCTTGGTACAATAAATTCATACATTATTTTCATATTATGTATGAAAAAAAAATTTGATCATAATTATTACAATAATATCAATATTCCTTGGATAATATTTTTGTATATATTTTATAATACAATTCATGGATTATTGGAAAATAAAATATAATAAGGGGTATCTCTGATGCTCAATAAGGATTATATAACATATGTTATCATTAATCAATAATAATAATGATGACAGAAAAGTAAATATATATAAACACATAAAATACAATATTTAACATGATCATAAAGGGAATATAGAGATAATATAAATGAAACAATATCATGGATAATAATTATTATGGAATATAAAATAACTGAAATCAAATTTCATTTAATAAGTTACATGATTTATTTTACAAAAAATATTTGAATTTTCAGTGTGATTGGTTAGGACCAACAATTTATTGTCTGTGATAGGCTTTAGTGTTTGAAATTATCATTTATGGGGGGTTACCACTATGATTCTTATTGGGAACATCAAATGTTTCCCTCATGCATAACTAGATATAAGAATTTTTTTCCAATACATGTGGTTACTTGGTGTTTCAAACCCAATCGTTTTAGGGAAATGAATTGGTTAAAATGATGGAGGTCGAGCTCATCATAAACTATTGGAGGAATTTCATCCTACTTATATAATCTATTATATATTTAATATGTGTTTGAAAATATCTTCCTAATCCCGATACATGGCTGGTTATTCTAAAAATATACCAATAGGTTAACCCCAATTATCTTAAGAATAATGGTATGTCATTACTCAATAAATATTTATGCATATGAGGTTATCAATCTATTATGTAGAAATGAATTTATGCTTATATGATAAATCGACATAAATAGGAACTTCTATATTTTAAAACTATAAGCGAGTAATATATTAATTCGAGGTGGCTATTAAAAATCATGATTATTATAGTTGTAAAAACCCAAGTAAATCATTAATCCCATGATTATTGTCATTGAGATGAAATGAAATATGTGTGGGAATATAATAACTAGGTATTTGTGTTTGAGTCACAATTATATGTCCTACATATTCTAGATATATAATGAATCTGAGTTTTTATAGTGCGATCATTCCCTTCTTAATGATCCTTAGGTAGATTCCTTCGTAATGAGAAATTAATATCATTCCAATCATTTGCGAATATATGTTCCTAACTACATGGATGGTGGAGATTAATTATGTGAATGAGGGAACCAACGCGAACCTCCTTATCCCATGTGAGACATTCTCAAAGTTAAAAACAAGGGATAACAACAAATTAGTCTCCCTTCATTTGAATTTAGGGATTCTGTGTTGATAATACCCTTGGGATGTTTTAATATGGAGCTCAAACCATAAGATGAAATCTTACACAACCAATTTATTTCAGGAATTAGATTCATCATGGTTTAGATTTCTTGACATTGCACTAATTGTTGAGGTGATGTGATTAGACAATAGTAATTATTGGGTCGTGATGGATGAATTGTAAAATACATGTATGTACTTAAAATATGGTGGATTCCCAATTCAGTTTGAGTTCAGGCCATAGGAAGATGTCCATTGTATTGTAGGTATTGAAAGAATCAGAGTCCTAGTATTTCATCTCATTGAATATTTGACACCAACTTCGACCATATATGTGTGTTATATCATTTTATATTACATATCAGTGATTTGAAACCATGGTATCTCTAATATTGATATAGAATTGATACTTGAATTATATTATTATGGAGACTTCCTACGACCAGATGATCCATGCCTCCTCTGAAAAAGAAGTGATGGAAAATTCTCAGTCTCATTTCCTGTAGATGTAGGACTTATGTGAAGGGACAATCCTTGGGATGATTAATATAGAGATCATGGATTAAGAAGGAATCCTATATATCCAAGTCATGATAGGAATCAGAGTCATCATTGATCAATTTGGTTGTGACACTAAGACTAACATTTTCCTAATATATGGGGCATATCAAGTTATACTGTTGATTGTAGATTTCACACAATGGTTTCAATTTTTATAGGGAATTAAACCCTATTGATCGAAAAGGTTATGTTACCCATAGATTCTAGTTTTCCAGGGATTTATTTTCATCCTATCATGCTTAATTTTCACATTGACATGCCTCGATTTATTGTTTTACCTGTTTTTAGAAGTCTGTAAATGTCTATTAATATTACATAGGTGTCCAGAGATAATCACATGATCTATTTTTTTATCTAAGGAATGTTTTATATCCTATATGGAATGTTTTAGGGTCATCGCATGATCAAGGATGAATTTACCAAAGAATATTTCTTGTAATATCATGATAACGTTCATAGTAAATATCTCTTGAGTTTCTTCTATTAATAGAATTTTAGAATGTGTTTGATTTGGGTTTTGATAGCTTTCCATTGGTGTCCAGATCTAATATGAAAATTTATTTTGGCTCAAAAACTATATGTTAAAAATTTATAAGACTTGTTATGATATTACACTTCATTTGGTATGTTTATCCAGATAAAATCCCCTATGGTGATGGATTTTCTGATGTAATTACTTAAAAATAGATACCCAATGTGTAAGAAAACTAGATTTCATGTAATTCCTTGAGAAATTGATTATAAAGATTCATACAGATAATTGTGGATTATATTCCGTTATGCATCCATCTTCCTCTAACCCTCATGAAACTCTCTATATAATGGGAGTGATTTCTTAATATTTGATCATTGTAGATTGGTGTTGGATATGATTATCATCTTTCCCTATTATTTCCCTTTTGTTCCCCCTCTTCCAATGAAGTGATGGATCCTTTTATGGTAGTGGGTTAAGGGCTTGATCTTGATCCTAAGATTCATTATTGATCTCTTATTCTGTTGTTGATTCAATCACCATACATATATTGGGGATATCCTTAATAGAGAATTAGTCACAATTTGTTAGGTAATTTGTCTATTAGTCACATATGAAAGCATTGATTTATATTACATTTATTTATTTGTAGAAATGATTTATGATGATTATCAATTTAGTTCCCCAATTTTAATTAAACAATTTGGTATATTAATTGATTAAATAATTTTTATATTAGGGTTATTGGGATTGTGATTATTGATTAATTAATAGTACAATGAGTTAATGGATATTGTTATGATTGGAAAATTGATTGAATCAGTTAAATAATTATTCAATTAATTAATGGGATGTATTTAATCAATTAGTTTTTGAAATAATTGAATGGATTGAATTTATTAATTAATTTATGAAATAATTAATGGAATTGATATAATAAATTAATAAGTGGATTAATTTATTTGATTTTAGTGATTAATTAATTTTATAATTAATTCATTAAATTCATGTGATTATTTAACAGTTGAATTAATTAATGAATTTTTTTGATTAGGAAATTACTAAATTTGTTTAATTAATATTTCAATTAAATAATGATATATTATGAAACATGTGAAATTTTGAATTTTTTTTCGTAAAAAATGTGTGTGGGTTAGGGATTGAGGTTCAGAATACACATTTGTGTTAAATGTTCGTGGAATAGGGATTAAAGATCCAAATACATATTTGTGTTAAATGTGTGTGGGATATGGACTGAGGCTCCAAATTCCCATATGAAATAGTTATTGCAGGATATGGAGTATGTCTTCAAATACTCATGGGACATTGGGGTGTGGGATAGGGATTGAGGCTCTAAATACTCATATTGTGTAAACATGATGTTCTTCACATATATGTCTGGATTGGACTATGGTTTCAATTATCCCAAATATAAAATTAGATGATGAAATTTAATAATTTCATTATGATCTAAGATATTTTTTCAGGAATGTAAAAACACTATCATGTGACAAAGAAGGTATTAAGGTTTGGGTGTCCAAGGGAATTTGTGGCTTTATGTGGTTATTTAAAGAGTCATTGAATAAATGTAATCTATTTACATTTTTATCATTAACATATTATCTATAAAACTAAATACACTAAAATTATTGAATATTAGTTCACACTTCGTTTATGATGTCTTATTCAATTATACTCAAGCCACAATCGGGCCACATAATCGGTCCTCAAATAGACTCCATATTTTGAGGATAATATTAGGGAAAATCACTATGCTATATGGATGATTAAGGATAACACATGGATGAGTGAACCAAATGTGGTTCCGGACATACCTGGGAATAGAAATTGCCTTCGCTTTTGGGGTTTCATTTTAACACCTATCATGTATTTTCCCATTGAATTTCTATGGTTTAGTTTTGATATTGAATGCATAGTTCTTTCCTTCTTCTAAATTTGGTTTTTTTAGTTAAGTTAAATGTATTACTTATTTTGATTTATTTTGTCTATTGAGATACATTAATAACGAGGTTATAGTCTCTAAACTATCAAAATTAGATCCTCATTGCTAGTCTTCATCCTATGGTATATGGGGATCCATGTTTGAGGTTTTGTGGTTAATCGGTTATGAGAACCACTGTGTGGAACTCATGTTAAGTTGATACAAATTTATATCATAGGATTTTGCTTTTATTTTTATATATAATTACTTTTTGGGAAAGATAGATTAAATAATTGGATGACTTTGGCCTTGGTTCTAATCTCATATATTAGAGTAGCTACCCCATGGGTGAGGGTAAAATATAGGTACCCAAGGTATGATTACTGTATTTGTTATGTGTTGTTACAAATGAGTCAATTTCACCTTGTGTGATGCAGTTGCTATGTGATGTGATTTTTTATTCTATGATTCTCAATGATTTTACTTGTGGGTTGATACGACATGAGAGTGAAATTTTCATGAAGTATTCAAGGAACTCGGGATCATTTTTTGATATTCATCATCAAAGGAACACACATATAATGTTTTTTGGATAAGTTTTGCAACTTTAATTATTTTTCATTACATGTGAAATTGAGTAGAAAACAACAGCTAATAAGAAATTCAATATTGTGAAAAGATCCAAATAGGTTAATAAAAGGTATTCTATTGTAAAACATGAATAATTTGATTGATTTTATGATACTTTAACCATTAACATGATCAATTATGGTAAAGGGTAGTTATAGAGAGTTGGTTCTAATAGTGTGGTGGTGAATTTGGGTAATTACTTGTTATGTAATGTTGTGATTTCTTGATAATTTATTAAATTTTTTTTATATTTTATATGGTTTATTTTTTAAATTGTAGAGACATTCAACCACGGTGATGCACGTTTGGAGGATGAGAGGATGATATTGATGTTGACGATCTACCAGAAGTGCAACCTGAGGCACTTGTTGTGTCATGTGAGTAATGAGGAGAGATGTACTACAACAAATTTTCTCAAATCATTCTTTTTATATATAGATTCCTAGGGTAGGTTGTGAACTTAATAAATGGCCTGATGTGGGTGTTTCAATGACATCACTTTATGACTTTTTCTGGAGAGTGTGGAAGTAAGGTGAAAGAGTTGTGGATTGATTCTTTCAATAGAATAATTTACCATTTATATTCTCCTACAGCAAAATGGATCATACTGTCTATATAGATGTTGTGAGTATCAGAAAAGTATTCTTGGTAAGTTGAGGCCAACACAAGGAAGTCATAGAGATGGCATTGAATGATTTTCTGAAATAGTTCCAGCCACACTTTTACCTAGATACATTGATACATGAATTAGTAGGCATGTACCTGTGGGTGACTTAGGGGAGAATGTCTCGGATGGACTATGATAGTTTCATTACCAACATACATAAAATTTCATCAATTATGGTAGGTAATGACACAAATTTTACATGGGTTTTATAAGAGAAGATTATAAGTTAGATTATATACCATGTTAGACCACTTTTGGTTAATATTGTTTCTTGAGGTGGTAGATCAGAATATCATTGATTAGAGGAACTATAATGTTGATTCTAGTTCACCATATATAGATATTGTTGAATGATGAGGATGTACATCTACATTAAAAATGAATCATCACTAAAATATATTAATATTGGGTAATTTAAGGAAGCATGGTCAGAGGGAAGTATTACTTACATAGTTCATTACTGAGAACTTTTCCACTTGATTGGTATGGTGGGTCACTCCCAAAAGCATTTTCCCTGACCACCAATGGAGTTTTGAGCCTTCCTCCTGATGGGGAATCTAATGATAATATACAAGAACCCATGATAGATTGGTAGTGATGGAGGATATAGATTAAACTATAATGTTCGAAGGGTACCTTTTATACTATATTTGTATGGAATCAAGAGATCTACATGCAGTGCAAGTAGACGAAGTCTATATGGAGCTTTAGGGAAAGAGCACCTATATTATTGGAGTGGTGAAGCTCAATGTACTCAGACTGCATCATAGAAAAGAATGGATATAAAGTTACAAACCTTGAAACCTATATGTGGGGATATTAATTCTGAACCATTGATAGTGATAGGTTATACTAAGGTAGCATCAACATTCTCAAGATCATCATTTTATATTTGTACCTCTCATTCCTTTATTTTTGAAAAAAAATGTGAATGGTTTGATCATTGATGTTGAGTTAATGACTAAAAGGTTTATAATAGACACAATATTTGGATTATTGTTGAAATGAATCTTCTAATGAAAAGGGTGTTCTCTAGAGGTTGGGGGATCATTTTAATTGGGAACATTAAATTCTATAACTTTTGGTCATCGACCTAATTTTGTAAATGTAATGTATAATAGACTACTGATCCAACATTGATTGATACCATGTGATATTAAAATTTACATCTCATATTTGTGACTAATACATTTACCTTGAATAGTTTTACATCAAAGAGTGTTATAAAGGGGAAATTCATTCACAACTAGGAGATATAACTAACCAATTTTCATTTCTATTGCAAGATGATGAAGTTGTCAAGCATAATGTTTTTTCACCCATAGTGGATAATTTTCATGATGTGTGTCGTCATGAATTGTTAGGGATACCAGTTGATAGATATGATGACTTTTTAATTGTGATGATATCTGGGGAGAATAATTTTACTGTTACACCACACCAAATGGAACTGAAAGAGAATTAAAAGAATTCAAATTAATTGGAAGAGTGTGAAGTTAATGATTTTATCATTCCGAGAATATACCCACTATGTTCTCCGGTTTGTTATTCAATAAATGTTTGAATGGACTCAGTTCTTATGTGTTTATTAGAAAATATTATTCTATAAGACTACAATGAATCATTATACACTTCCACATATCAATGATTTTTTTGAATAAATGATGGGAGATTGCGTAATCATGAATGTATAATTTATATTAGGGAATCTAAAGATGAAGGTTCAAACTACTGATATGCCTAGGACTGCATTTAGACGATGATATTACAATTATGAGTTTTTCATGATTATATTTTGGTTAAAGAACTCAAGAGTAGGGTTTCTGGACATAATTAATATAATCTCATATATGTACATAAATCAGTTTGGTGTTGTGTTTTTTGTTTTCATATTTTTGTACTCCAAGACTCATGATGATCATGAAAAATATATTGAACTCATCTTGAGTACTCTTAGATAGAACAAAAAATACACCAAGACGTATAAGTGTCAGCTTTGGATTGATCAGGTACACTTCGTGGGTCACATCATCTAATAAAACTGTGTGTTAGTAGTCCAAGAGATGTTTTAAGAAGTGGTATATTGGTTGTATCCCAAGAACAATTTTTTGATATTTTTTTCTTTATGGGGTTGGCAAGTTATTGTCAACGGTTTATATATGAATTTTCTTAAATTAATTCACTACTATCGGGTTTTACCAAGAAGGGTATAAAATATGAATAAATGTGGGAATGTGACCATTTTTAAATGAGATGAGGATGTGATTGACCATGGATCTAATCCTGATCCTATATGAGTCATGTGAGGAGTATATGGGTTTTTGTGATGATTTTGGCATCATTATTGGATCACTATTGATGTAGGTAGATCAATTTTTCGTGCATGGGTCACAATATTTTAGGCCACATGACTGGAAGTAACTACTCTTAACCATGTGTTAGTTGTATTTGTTTATAATTTGAAGTGTTGGTGACATTATTTGTTGGGTGAAAAGTTTAATGTTTATATAGATCAATAGTTATTCTGGTATATATTTTTGTATAAATATATGAATCCCCAAAAGTGGTGGTGAGTTGAGTATATACATTAATTTGATATTGATTTTCATATTCTATTGGAAAGGTAAAAAATTTCTGATTGTATAAGCTGGAAAACTCAGGATTTGGATGTTTATAAGGCTAGTAATATAAGGAATATGCCGACCCTATTGGATGAGATACATGTTCTAGTTTATGTGGGTGTAGATAAGATGAAACTCATATTAGTTTTATTATAGTCTACAATCTTGATGTAAATTAAATATAGACATTATGAGGATATAGAATAATTATCCATGAGGGAAGGCATTGACGGTGGAAATTTTCCTTCATATAGGACCATAGATGAGGATGAGATCATCTATTTCAGGGATCAGGTTATTTTACCAATATGTATTTAAGAGGATTCGATCCATGAATTTAACACCTCAATGTGGGTGATTCATCCTGGTGTTACCAAAATGTACCATGACCTACGATGATAGTTTTTGTGACTATGCATGAATGAGGGGAGATAAGTATTTATTACATAATGATACACTTTTCAATAGTTTATGTTCACGTATAAATAACTTTGTTGTTTTATACAACCATATTCCTTTCTGAAATGGAAGTGGGGATACACTAATATGGATTTTTTGTCTGTTCTCCCATGGTTGTCCATAAAGAATGATGATATCGAGGTGATTGGGGACCATTTGAAAAAGTTAAAAAATTTACTTACTATATAGCATACATTCCTGGTGGATAAGATGAGAGATTTTTATGTTTATGAAATAGTTTATTTGTATTGGGGAGTCACAAATTATTTTTTCATACCATTCCCCACACTTAATGAAACACTTCTAAAATATTATACAAAAGGAACTTGGTACAAAGGTTTTATTAATTATTCATTTCATCTTCTAGACATATTAGAAGTTGTAGTGTACTATAACGTTTCTTAGGATATGGTACATGCTTTTGTTCTTGACTTTAGTGGCTCTTCAGACAATCACTTATCTTTATTGAAATTTGGATAAAATATGTTATCAGTAGATGATTGATATGCCACCACCTGAGGAAAAATTTTATGGAAATTCTTATCAAATCTATGATGGATGGAGGTAGGTGAGTCATAGATGTTTAGAAAAAAATATCATATCGGATATGTCAAATACATTTAACAATGTTTAGATGCATATGGATACCACTCTGGGTAAAACGAAGTCATACGCAGATAGAGTATGATGACCCATAGTGTTTATAGAGGATGATTATTTGTTCTACATGGTTTTTACTAGATTTTTTCACCATAGGATATTTTTTAAGGTAAATAGGGCTCATACATTTTTTGGACTATTTGAGATTATAGAATGAATTCAGCTATTGGTATACAGATTTTATCATCTATTGATATATAGTGATATGCATGTTGTAATCCATGTTTCTCAACTTTGGTGGTATCACCCCCACCCTTCTCATGCTATCTATTTGGATTATAATGTACTTGAGACTAATGAAAATATTTAAGAGAAAATGATATGTGTGTAGGATCGTAGTGAAAAATTGTTGAGGTGCATGACATTGCCAATTGTTTGAGTATTGCAGGAACATGGTCATCTTTAAGAGGAAACATGTGAGAGATTAGAAAATATATAGGCTCAAAGGACTACGAATATTAAATATATGTCTAAAATATTCTTGGGAGTATAACCATAGGATGAGCTCTAATAATGTGGGA
This sequence comes from Viscum album, assembly GCA_963277665.1. Lineage (NCBI taxonomy): Eukaryota > Viridiplantae > Streptophyta > Magnoliopsida > Santalales > Viscaceae > Viscum > Viscum album. Next base: position 1,835,505,551 of record OY728136.1, read on the forward strand.
ATATTTTAAGATCTCATTCTCTTTCCAAGTACGTCCCTTTTGAGTTCCCACGATTTCTTTATGTTCGGGAAGTGTTTGATTTCACTTAGGAAGACAGTAGTGGTGCTCATATAATTTATAAAAAATAATTTTGGGTTGGAAATTTCCAACAAGGAATTTACATACCCTTTAATGATATTATTGGTTTTCTATTTGTTATATTAGGTTAAATTCACCTAATGAATAATGTTTTTTAGTGAAAACCATTAAAAATTATTAAACAACATGTAGATATTTGTGTAAAAGATTAAAATGAGACATATGGTACATTTTTTATTATTCTCTATCATATAACCATCCTCCAACAACCCTATGGAAACACTTATTTTATTTGGATAAATCTATTCATTTGTGATCATTCCTGATTGGTGTTTCATACCTAATAATCTAATTTTTTCTCAGATTCCCTCAAATATTTCCTTTTTCGGTGAAGTGGTGTAACCATTTATAGTTTTAGGTTTGGCGGTTGATCTTCATCATAATTTATGGTCTAGAACTTTTCCAAAATTGTGGATTCTATTGTCTTGAATAAATTTTTTTTTTCAATTTGGTTGTTTTCTAGATAAATTTTCAGGTAGACGGTCTATTATTGAAATCCCACAGACATTATTTCAATTATGTAGATGTAATTATAGAATTAATTTTGTTATTATCAGCATTTTATTTCAAAAAATTTAATTAACTAATTTTATAGATAATTTTATAAAGGAATTGTAATATTGGGGATATATGGATTATGGGTTTTGAGTAATTAATTTATTATTGTATTCAGATTTATTGTTATGATTGGGAAATCGGATCAATCAGTTAATCATTTATTAAATTAAATAATTAATATTAGTAAATTTATTTAATCGTTGAATTAATTTAATATATTGAAATTATTAATTAATTATTGATATATTTAATGGAATTGAGTAATAAATTAATTGGTGCATTAATTTAGGGTATTTTCTTGATTAATTATTTTTTGAAATAATTAGTGGAAATGATGTGAGTAAATAATTTTTGAATTAATTAATGGATTAATGTGAGTATGAAATTTTTAAATTTTGCTAAAAAATTGATGAATTGATGAATTTAATATTTTTACACATGTAAAATTGTGATATATCTCTTAAATGAGTGTGGGACAGGGACCGAGGCCCTAAATACCCATATCTGGTAAATGATTTTTGGAAAATGGGTAGTGGCTCCAAATACTGATATAAGTTAAATGTGTGTGGGAAATAGATTCAGGATCCAAATAACCATCTAAGATAGTGAGTATGGGACATGAAGGAGTCACAAAATACCCCTTTGGAATTAAGGTGTGTGATATGAGACTAAGGGTCCAAATTCTCATGGGGTGTTAGAGATGATGTTCGTTGCCAATGAGTTAGCATTGAAATATGGGTACAATTTGATATACTGTTTAATAATATGGATAATTGTAAAAATGGAATTAAGTTATGTGATATTCCATGGGGATAGATAATACTCAAAAAATGGGAAATGTTGCTATTAAGGATTATGTGTCATAGGGAACCATGTGGTTTATATGGTTAAATAAATTGTAATTGAATAAATTTAAATTGATTACATTATTTCTAGTATATAATTATTAATAAAAAATACTGCACTACTATATAATTGATATTGTTTTAGACATAATTGGTGGTGGCCTACTGAGTTAATCTAACCACTTACTCTACATGCCAGATTGGTTCCTGATTAGATATCAATTATCCAGGATAGGATAAGAGAAAATGTCATGTGTCAGATGGTTTATTTGGGGCGGATCATGGATAACCGAAAAAACAATTATTTAAGACCCAATTTTGTGTTGAAATTTTTTTACTTTTGGGGTTTTTTTACATGAGGAACATAAATTATCATGGAATGTCTAGTGTTTAGTGTTGATATTATATTTACATTTTGTTATCTTTTGATACAAGTATTTTCTGGATTATGATATATCTGTTGGTTTTTATTATTTATTTCTATATTTGAGATACCTTGAGAGAGAGTGTATGTTCTCCCCACTATTGAAATTATACCCTCACTACTAGTCAACATCCTTTGGGGTACGTGGAAGAATAAATGAGGTCATGTCAATGACGTAATTGGGGAACTAGTGTGTAGCACCCAATTTGGGACATTACATCATGAGACCAGAAGTACAGACCCTTTATGAAATAACATTTTCTTAGCTATCATGATTATAGGTAATTTCCTTATCTAGCTGAAATGGCCAAGTGTCATCGAAAAAGTTGATTGAAATTCTTGAAGGTAATCATGAGAGTTAATTTGAAATGTCTTTAGTGTGACACATAATATAGGATAGAATGTATAGTGACATCACACCATTTGAATGTCATGCATGGAAGGTGTTATGAGATTCGGTTTATATTCTCATGTCATATCGATAGAATTAACTAACTTTTGATTGCGGAATCAAATGTATTATGAGACACGTCTAAAGGACACTGAATCGTATGGATGGTGATCCCAAATCGAATCACATGATTTGGATGGAATTCCCAGGAGGTGAAATGCGACAATATTTGAAAATTCTGCAGGATGTTTCATGATCCTAATAGTTTACTCCAAGTTCATCACGATATTTGGGACACATGTCCCAGTGGTTTAGAATATCAAGTGTGGATCAACTGATGTTTATGAGGATTAAATTATATGTTCTCCACATAGGTCTCCAATATTTTAGTCTTTGTTCATGAATTTTATTGAACATTACTTATAATTATTCCTTATCTTCTTCCCATAAGTCTCACATTATTGACGGAATATATGGTATTTTGTTTGTGCGTCCCTCCATAGTCCTTTCATGTTATCAATGATGATCAGACAAAGTGATGATTCATGAAATATAATCACTATGGATGTTCATTGAATCTACCATAATGGGATTCTTTTCTGTTCAAGAGATCATCCACATTAAGAAATCAATATAGGTTTATGGGTGCGCCAGTGTGAGGTTCCATGGAAAGGTTCGTATGTACTGGGGCTAGGAATGCATTTCTCATAATGGGGTGGCAGACTTATAGGACATGCCAAAATGGTTATTCAATTCTTTTTGTTGTCCATATTGCATGAATCCAGGCTTCAGTAAGTGGGGTGATCTAACATCATTCAATTTATGAGTTCTTATAGTATGTCATTTTTTGGCTATCATGTGAATTTTAGCCACTACAAAACCATCCTTCCAACCCCCGATTTATTGGATAATAACCAATTATTGGTGTATCTCTTCAATCACATGGACATTTCATTGGACTATTATATAGTCATAATGACATGTCCATGTTCCCTTAGAATATTGTTTTTACTAGTATATGACATTCAAAATATCATAGGTACTTTATCTAGAGCCTTTCACGAGACAAAGTTTTCTTATCATGGGTCCATCTTGAAATCAATCAAGATTATCAAGGGTTTTTTCAAGACTGTATTGAGGATAGCCAAGAAATTTCATCTTAGTTTTTTTTCAATGAGAGGCTACCATTATATCCAATTATTATTTTTCATATTTATTTTATTGAATAGTATGATCTTATGAGAATGTATGAGTTTTTTTTAAATATATCCACTATACATTTTAGTAATGTGTTTCATGACCAACAAATTTAATATGGATATTAATTTTTATTTCAGGGAAATTTAAATCTTTTTATTCTTATATATTAAAAAATGGACTATATGATCAACTGCATATGTCAGTGACCTTTTTTGTAATTATTATTTAATGAAAATTATCCTTCATGTGAAGAGGCATACATGTAGTTGGGTGCTTGCGGTGTCATGTGGATTGTTAAGAGAAAATAGTATGATGTTTTCAATCGTAAGAGGCCCATGACTTCTCCCCTTTTTTATTTACATTGTTTATTTCACAATTTATTGGGGGATTAATGAGTTTGATCTAGTGTTGCTGAAGAAAATAAATCTCATTTTCATTGATGTATCATGTGGGTTTTAAATACCATAAGAGAATCCCACCTTTTGTATATGTTCCACCAATTTTTCAAATTTTTTTGATGATTCATCGATCTTCTATTGGTTGATAATCCATGTTATCTGGCAAATCATTTATAGTTTCATCCATGTGACCAGTGATTTTATGAGGCATCTTCAAATGAGAAGAAGGATGTATTAAATGTACAACAGAGGGCCTTATATAAGATATGGGTTACATGTAACCATCTATATGACAATCCAATATTTATTCAATAATGTTTCTTCTAGAAGTTCACTTGATATGTGCGATATAAACCACCTTATTCTCCCATTTATATATGGGGAAAATAATCACCATATTAGGAATTTTCTTTCATTTTTTGATTGGGTATTCTCATTATGAAAGTGTCAAAAAATTCACCCACTTCAGAACTATGTCGGCAAGGATAGGGGATCAATTTAATCGAATGGAAATTACAACCTGTTTATTTGGAACAGTAACCAATTGGTTTCTTAGGAGATTCATGGACTTCTGGGATATATATTCATTCCATGAGATTCCAAAAAAATAGGCTACGAAAGATTAGTTCATTCATTGACTTCACCATTCGCTAGAGATCCTCTACCATGCATCCATCACATGTCCACATTGAACTACCTGGACACAAGAACCCATTGTGAGATCTCATCTCTAGTTGATTCAATGAGAACTGCTTCACAAGTCCTCCTTTGATATTGTAACCACCAAATGAACAATGAACAAAACATCAATATATTTTTTTACCATTAACTATGTGGATGTAATCATCTATAAGGTTTTCTAGGATATTTTGTATTGGAAACAAGATCCTTTGACAATAATGTTTCATGCAATAAAATTTCATGTTCGTGTTTTGTGAGTCTTAGAGGGGTCATGGGGGTTATGCAAATACTTCAGGGTTTATACGATCCTCAAATTCATTATAGATGCAATGCTCTGCATGTCCTTTACGACATATGTGAATACCTTAATGAATAATGTGTCCTACATGATTCTTCCATTTTTTTCATTTCCATTGATATGAGTTTAGTTTATCATATTTTTATATGCTTCATAATTTGTTTAGATAGATTCTGGATCTCATCAATGATCATCTACTGTGAAAAATCAAAGGTCCATTATTACATGAAACTGCAATATTGACCCCCAATACCATGTTGATTATGATAACATGATTCTAAAATGGATTCTCTCATTTGAACTTCAAGAGTACCCCTCATCAAAACAACAACCCCAATAAGGGTTCAACATCCTTGATGTCTTTTTCATTCATCCTCCTTCAAGATATTAATGATTGTAATTTCTAGACTCTATATGTTGGTGTCTAATTTTTCCATTGATTCATGGTTTTCATGACTTTTCATGGATCGTATTTTATATGAACCACCTATGATACCCATAATTTTCATAATATGATGATATACTAAATTTATGGTCATGAATTTTATAATTTTAATATATTCATTTATATAAGTACTCTATAATGCCCAAAATTGTGATATTATTTACTAATATATATACTACGGTTCTCTTGATATTACTTATTTTAAAAAAGGGTAATTGGGTATAATATATGACATAAAGGGAGAGTTTTTTATCTTTTTCTGAGCCAATAGTTTTGTATAGAGTAGATCAATTTCTTTATTAAGGCTATATAGTGGGCCTTACATGATTTTACATTCCTGAAAACTAAATAACTACTGTTCTATTACTTAGGAACTTTTATCCTGGAACTAATATTGGTGTAGTTTAGTGCTTTTTAACTCAAACCATCAATAATTTTAGTTTAGGGACATTTAACACATACATTATATTATTCTAATTTGGGTGTTTTAGATCAAACATTCTACTATTTTAGTGAAGGATATTATATATTGTACATTATACCATTGTAGTTATTTTTATATTAGAATGCATATTAGATTTCATTAGTTTATAGAAATATATTTTGGACCTTATATAGTTTTATTTTTGAAGATATTATCTTATTCCTTATATTTTAGATGTTTAGGGAATTTTAGCACATACATTCTATTTCTATAGTTTAAGAACATTTATCTATGAACTTCTATTGTTTTAATATAGGGTATTTTGCATCATACCTTTTATCATAGTAGTTTTGGTTATTCAATCATGGACAATATATTATTTTTAGTTTAGAGTTTTTTATATTGGACACCATGATTAAAAATAATTTAAACTATTTTTGATAGGACATTATCGATTATCACGAAGAATAGTACAAAAATCCAAGAATGACCTGAATTACCTAAGGGTGTTGAGTTATTCTATGGCTCTATTTAGGCATAAGTGGATGAAGGATCATTTCCTTCATGGTTCAAATTATTCTTGTTCATTGATCAAGACCATATTCTTTAGTAAAATTTCCAAAAAAAATCTATCCACTATTTTTCATGGGTCATGGAGCGTTTTTCTGGGTAATATTTGTTGAGGGTGAAATATAAGGGATTCTAGGTCGGGCTGGATAGTTGGAATTTGATTAATATAAGTCATACCAATAATATTTAGTCTACTAAATGTAATAGTTAAAATATTTTAGGGATGTCCTATAACACTATATGAAACCAGGATCCTCCGTGGTGTTGCTAGGGAACTCAACTGTTGAATATCCTTAAATTCAAGGATGATATTAATATAGTTTGTAAGCCAAGGCCTTATGTGTCAATCGTATAATCCAAAAACTTTTATCTTCCTTCATTTATGAGGGACATGAAATATTTTTGAGGAATCAAATTTACAAATGATATTGTTGGGAATGGGAAGATCACTCACTGAGATGGGTTATGTCACCCTAAAAAAAATTGGTTTGTAAAATATTAATCTCTAACCATATAACTTATGGTTTCGAATCACGAGGCATGGTCAAAAAATGGTTCGATAATGGGGTGTCACATTCCTTCATTGATAATGGTTACATAGCATCGAGATATAACATCAAGAATGTGGAATCCATCTGAATATTTTTGAATGGGAGTTGTAAATCATCATCCAATGTTCCATGGCCGTGAGGTAAGTCTATGAAATTCACCCTGGGAATGAACGACATACCACTGAGGTGATGAGTTCTTTGATAACGATTTCAAGGCTCACAAGGATAAAAAATTACTCTTTTAGAGTGATGAAGTTGGATGATTTTAAATAAAATATTTTCAATATCCATATGAATACAAGCATAGTAAAACAAATAGCTCTATAAAGAAAGTTATCAATTTATGATTTCCATGAAAGATATTGGATATCTTTAGAAGTCAAAACATGATGGGTGTTTTTTGGATTTTATAATATTAATGAAGGTTTTGGGCACCCAATAGTTTTTGTCTCATCCTAGTGAACATATTTTTCTGGTGAGGATTTGAGAATAATCATTACTCAATGATTTTCCTGAACAATGGGTTTCCAGCGATAATTTCATGGAATTTAATAGGGATACATAGTACGACATTTGAGATTTATTACTTATTTATTTTTTACCTAATTTTATAGAAAAATATAACGATGTAGAGTTTAGTGTGTAAATAATTGAATTTTTCTCACATAACCCGTTTTAGCTTTTTGACCTCTAATGTTTAGTTTCCCTTACTTTTGAAGTTTAGGTTATTGCGATTTAAAACATTATCAAACAATGTTTAATGGCAAAACAATTTTACTATAGTGTTTAAATTTTAGGTTCATGAATTTCATTTAACTAATATGTGGGGTTTTACACAAGAGAACAAATATGATACATAGGGTGTAAATCACTCTAACATCCTTACGTGCGGGAGATTGAAATTTTGTAAATCAAAACTCAAGGATCAGATGTCATAATTTGTAATATTGTACAATCATACATGTAGTGATTGTGATCTCACAGAGGTGATATATTGTACTACAGTGATGTCAGGGCCCAAAATGATAACAAATAACTTTTAAATAGTGACACAGTTGGTTGAAGACTACAGGCGCATGTGAAGGTGCTATATACATAAATAGATATTCAAACAGAGCGACCCTAGATGTCATGTATCCATTCCAAGGAAAATGAATGGTTTATTTAAAATCAAGTAACTCAATCCATGAAATGAAATTTATTGATTTATGTGATTTAATAATGATGGATGCACATTGTTATATTGTTGGAAGAGCTATGGATATTTTGGAGATTTAATATGGGATAAAAAATGGGTGATGATTTGTACAGTTTATCATCATGTAGTGCGGAATTTTTTGTATCAGTGTACTCAAGCTATTTTTGTTAAAAAAATTCCATGGAATTTATCATCATATGGAACATAGAATTTCCTTTTTCAGTTTGAACATAATGTGACTAGGATGTTTTCCATTCAGTTTTACATCTTGTAGTAAGGACATGGGAATATACGGAATAAAATTTGGAAATACTTACCACAATCACCAAAAGGCCATATATAGATTTGAATCATACATAATAAAAAATGGTCTTATATATCTTATAATATTAGATGTTTTGGCACATCTCTTTTATTGGTAGTTATAGAAATGACCAATATTTGAGATCAGGGAATCACTTTGTATCCTGTGATGACAGAAATCAAGACCCTCATAGTTCAGGACTGAGAAATATTATTCAAATGTATAGAACATATGTATAGGGGGACATTATTTCTGCTGATTATTTTTTTCTGGACAAGGATAGATGATTCGATCATCATTACATATCCAAAGATGGTTGGAAGAATGTTGCACATAGTTCATGAGACACCGCAATGTTTAACATCCTAGATAAATTTTGAAGGATTCCTGATGTGAAAAGGGATACTATGGTTGCACCCAAGGATGGAAATATTGGAATCACTATGTATCCAAATTTATAGGAATAAATCCATATGTAGTTCCTAGTGAAGGAACTTCCGGTGAATGTCTAGCCAGTACGCAGAGAGTAAGAATTTTTTTATTTGTTTCTACTAGGCCCATGAGTAATTATTCAAGTGTAACTACGTATCCTATGATGTTATGAATCAAGTCGAATTTAGTTATTGAGGATGGAGGTGTGGTATTATACTGATCACATGAATGAATTTCCCTCTTGGGTGATTTACATAGAAATGTATAGTTTTATGTCAATCAGAAGATATCATCTATGTTGTTCAATGTCATGTGGTGAAGAATAATGGATTGATTGTTATTCTCATTACTTTAGGACCATGATGAATACGTAACAAAAGGTTATTACTTGTTTTTTCTGGGAATCCCTTTCTGAAATTCATAATATTACATGAGAAATGGTGAGTGTGGGAATCATGGAATAGGGATGGATCATCTCACCAGGTAGAGGTGATTAAGGATAGGACAAGAGAATTTTACATCATGTGGTGTTCGGGCCAAGATATAGGATCATGGATCTGTATGAATTTCCTTGATAATTAGAATCAACTCATTCAAAATTGTAGAAATTGGTGCTATTTAATATCATCCATGAAAGAAATAATCTATTCAGTTTAACATCATTCATTGAATAAGTGCGTCACCCAATACAAAATCGATATACCGTAATGGATATGTTCGATTTTGAATCATGAGGTAAATAAATTTTCAGTGCTATTAAATGTCGTGAGGTAAGGATGAAGATCACTCGATGTGAATAAAAAGGAATATTTTTTATAGGAAAAAGAAAAGAGATTCATATGTCACTACAAATAATATGATGGGTGGAATCCAACCAAAAATAGTTCTTGAATTAATATAATATACTTGTGGATTTACATCTCACATGAGGACAAAGGGAATCTAATACTTACATCATACAGATCTGGTTCGTGTTTGGTGAGTGATTAGTGATATGGCTCTTCCTGTGCAGTTTAACATCATGTGGGGAGGACGTCCTTGTATAGTTCAAGGTCATAAAACTCAGATGATTGAGGTTGTGTAGTTTAACATATTTCATCCATGATGATTTTCATTCAGATTAACATCATTTGTTAAAGATGTGTGACTCTATAAATTTTAACGTCTTGCTTCCAAGACGAGTTCTGTACGGTTTAACATGATTTTATTAGAATGGACATGTGTAGTTTAATGTCATTCAATCCAGATGATGATCTTGTGATGACAAAAATGAAATGTAATTTAGGAGAAAATTTTAATGGTTGGTGGTGTGACACATTCCCCATCCATTAGAACCATTTACAAATCTCTATTGTGAAAGACATTATGTTTTCTGTATGGACTTTATCATTTGGGATATATCTTTATAAAATTCTACCTTTGGATCATTGATGTATGGAGACCCCCCATTATTTTTCATTGGAAGAATAAAAAATGTTAAACATCTTATTAACGGATTATGAGATCCAATTTTGAGTGAATTTATTGTTTTAAAATGTACAAAACGTATTGTCATCAAGCTTCTCCTACTCATCCAGCCACGTCTGTGATTTCTAATAATCTGATAGTTGTCTGAAAATGATATTCCATACGAAGGAATCTATAATTATCTATGGAACACTTATTTTCCACCGTACACAAATGAGTATGTCATTCTTTGTGTATTATTATTCATGGTGATATGGTAGGAACATAAATCAAAAAAGATCCTGTCAGTATAGGACACCTTATCCCTTTTTACCATTTTCTTAATTATTTTTGATATAGTCATATTTAATTCCTCTAAATTTCCATTTCATATATCATGATACTAATATGAATGATCATACATGATTTTTTACTCCTAATATTTTTTCATCAACTCCATAGAATAGAATTTTGTGTCATCTTCCATCTATATCGTGTGAGGGACCCAGAACCATTTGATGATAGAGTAAATTAAGATTTTAAAGATATTTTCCACCAAAATTCATTGAGTGGTATTATCTTATCGAATTTGGAAAATAATTCACTAGATGTATGGATGTACATGAACTGCTTATCTATGGATAAGGGATATTCCCCAAAATATTGATTCCCTAAATAAAATGTTTCATAGAATATATAGATATATAATACAATTATATAGGTTTAAATATTATGTTTTAATGGATCATGAATGCATGAAATTTCTTGGATAATTATTCACAGTCAAGTATTATAATTCACAAATAATATCCCACCCACCTAAATTAGTGGGAGAGTCTGGTCTTACACTGGTATGCACCGCCGTACCCCATAAAGACTACATTAATGAAAGTATAAATATTTCATTTTTCATTTAATATAACGATTATTATATTTAATCTATTATTTTATATGGATTTATACATATTTATATCATCCAACTGGTTATAATTCATGGAAAGACATTGAATATGTTCCCATATCCCTTAATATGTCTAAGTAATTATGCGTTGGAGAAAACATTTTGGGCTCCATCCATTCAAGGGGAGGATATTGGTTCATCATATTATATGGTTTTGTTATCCTAATTGATATATTCTATATCAAAGGTGATGATCCATGATACCATTATTCCGTGCATGATATGGATGATTGATTCCTCCTAATTTGGGTCATCCAAGATGATAGATGCATTATCCAATGCATCAATGTAATCATTTATTCATCAATGAATATGTGGAAATGTGGGCATGAAATAGAAATATACCATCATTCCTCATATGTAAACAATGAGATGTGGAGTTCATACTTTTTGATGGCATAATCACATTTTTTCTACATTAAAAGTAGTTTAAAATCCCATAAGATAATTGGGATAAATATCTATTTTTTACGTCCAATTCCAATCTAGTTACGAGGGCTTGGTATTCTTCATCATTATTCACAATGCCTTTATACAGTAAGAAATAGTCGTGGAAAACATCTTTGTCTGGAGAGACAAATAAAATCTATAATCCAACATGATTATTTTTTGGGTTTCCCATAATTTTGAAATTTATAATTCGAGGGGGACCATCAAAATTCCTCTCCCATATCTGGGCAGTATTAGGGGAATAGAGGACCTATTCATCTAGATACTCAATGTCCACCTATGTATTCTCTGGGAGAGAATGTTCAATTATAAAATTATCTATGGATTTCTCTTTCACTTATTTTATTCATACTATTGAATGTCATATTTCTATACAATGACAACTCATTGAACTAGGTTCCCAATTAATATGGGATGAAAAAATATTTACTTGATAAAATTAATTCAAGGGACAATATTGATGTTTTTATGCTACATATAATACTTCCTATTAGTTAACTATTAAGATGAGTGAAAGGTATTTCTTCACGACCTTAATGTATCTATTTTCAATAGCATGATTTTTTTGACTGAGGTATAAGAGAATGTTATCACTCCCTGTATTTTTTAAATATGTGATGAAGGATTACAATGATAATTCCTTGGTTTTAACATATAAGATGAGTGGCCTCTCTTTAGTTAGAAGCATCCAACTAGTTGGTGAAGTTAGGAAATCTTGACACATTATAAGGATTCATATAATTCACCATCCTAATGATATGAGATTTCCTTATAAAAATGCCTATGGGGAGAGATTTTCCATCCACGTTGGTTATAAATTTATGAATGTTGGTCAGGCTCACATGAATCCCCGTAAATTATTTGATATTTTTTGGGGTAAAATTTCAAAAAATTGTACCTGACTTTTTCATTTCAACTTCAATGCCACGATGGTGAACAACTAAGCTAATGAAGATTTCTCCTGTCACCCAAAAGGCACACTTCTATATTTTTATCATTATGAAGAACTTTAACATCTTACCATATATTGTTAGGAGATCTATATTGTGATCAAAATAATATTGGTACATTAAATTTAGGTATCTGACATAACATATAGATATTCATCCTATAAATGGTTAACTGATATGATACATGGTTCAATGATATGTGGCTCCAACATTATTTAATTTTATGGTCATTTCCTTGAATAAAAATATGCCCTCAGGTACTCTAAGGATATCTAATTTTTAATATTTAGGTGAACTATTAAACTTATTATAGTCTGAAAACTCGTATATAGAGGATTGGTCTTTTAAGCTAGTAGTTTTCATCGATCAAAATGTATGTGATTTTAAATGTGCAATTTTTTTAGGGAAATGAGGATTAAGGTATCCAAAATCCATGTGAAAAATAATCTATCCATTATTTTTCTTGAATGGGATGATGTAATAAATCCCTCAAGGGTATTTTACTTATCTAATATTGTTTGATTTGATCAATTTAACAACTTCATCCTCTATATTAGTGCCACAAGAGGGGTGAATCCTCTTATATTAATACATGAATCCTCGATGCTCAATAGGTAATATGAGATTGTGGACCACAATATCTGGCTTTAGTCTATGAATTTCTATATAGTTTTAAGTGAAAATATATCAGGACTGATTTAGAAATAATATATACATATATCATTCCCATAAAAGCACGTATAGGGTCTAATTAGTGTAATTTTTGGGTCTTCTTACATTGGTATATTCTCCTCCCTGAGCTCATAAATATTTGTAGGGAGACATTCCCTGAATGAGGGAGGGGTGTTCTAGGGTTCATCATCTTCCTCTTATATCTCTGTGTATGTGGATAAATCTATATACAGTGATGGAGATGTGGGGGATTCATTGTCAATATCGAGGTGAGATAGGCTATGAGAATAAATACTATCATAACCTACAGTCTGTGTCATTGTAGATAGATGTAGTATCATATTATTTGTGGTCTATGTCACTTGGGACCAGAGGATTTTTAACATCTAGGGTCAATTTTATCACCTTAAATTGATTTATATGGATCACACACTCATTATATAGTATATTCTAGGGAATTCCATGGGTGTTACCCATGTTGTTGGGGGTTGTGACCTGCAAATTATCATCCACCATTGTTTTTTTCCTTCCCTTTTATAGAAAAATAATTTACCATATGTGGATCGAAAAGTAACAATGGGAGCATTTTCATGATTTAGTTTTCTAAAAATTCAATTTGTGGGGTATTTCATACACTGACTGAATGTTAATGGTACTAACATGTGCTATTGATGCTAGGTTCTTTTGAGAAATACATTGTATGTAGTGTCTTGATAAATAACCATAATCTCACTATTAGTATTGAGATACCTAATATGAACTCTAATTTTGATAATCACATTATTCATTTTCTCATTCTTATCATATCATTGAATGGAAAGTATATTCCACCTTTACTCTATCTCAAACAATGTAGGGTGTAAACTAGGACGTGGTTGATCCTAGAAACATTATCAATCAGTTTGATTCACAAGTATACATTATTTATGTCCTCCCAAAACATATATGGTCCTCATGTGTATTAGAATAAACCCTTTCTAAACCGGGTTAGTGAATTATATGGTGACATATCATTCAGATAATAGCATTTCCAATTGATAATCATCACCTAAAAAAACTTATATATAAAACTCATGTGGGATTTAGAGGGATTCAATGAGTACCTCAATTATTTTTTTGAAAAATAGAGTGCATCCAGGATTGAGTTCAAGGTTGGGTTAACCATCATCTATTTCAAAATGTATTACCGTTGTTCCTTAGTCCACTGCTTTTTGATGTGGTTATGATCAATAACAAGTTACTTTGGAGCTGTGAAATCTGAAGTCAATGTGACCGGTGCATTTGACGATCTCATGGGAGCATAAAATTCTATTGGCATAGGTCACACCTCCCTTAACTATTTCATTGGTGGATTAGATGGTTTCACCACCTCAACGTGTTCATGTAGGAAAACTGGGCATCAATGATTATTGGAGGGTTCAATGAAATTTCCATACATATTTTGATCATGCTTATGTTCTTTCAAATTATTATTAGATATATATATTTTATCAGGGATGTTTCTGAAATATTAGTTATAACCACACACACACTATACCCCATATCCTCGATACTATTTCATGAAGCCTCCCTTTTTCTGATTAAGTTCTAGATAATTGAATTTTGAAGAATATTCATCATTATTGAAGGGTTCTTCCAAATGCATCACATCGATAGAACAAAATAGGACTTATTCATTCGATATGGGTTCCATTTGGTGGGTTGGTTACTATTATATAGATGTCTTCATGAAGAAATATAAAGGAACCAAATATTATATTGGAGAATAATATGACTCATCCTCTAGTATTCATTCACACATCAGATAGGTATGTACACCATTTGGAGGCCTGTTATATTCTTCCTCTATGTGGGTTGTGGGTTTTGTGAGTTTTAAAAAATATTATATTTTGGTGTCATGATCATAGTCAACTTTTTTTAATGTATTCCCGTTGTCTAACTTCTCCTCATTCAATGACATATATTTCTACCAACATCCATCTTATTCTGTATGGGAATTGGTTTTGAAGGACACCAACTATAAGGAGTCATCTAAAACCACATATCCAAAATTTACCACGATTTTATTAATTTCCTTAAATATGATGCATTCCAGGATGTTAGGACCCAATATTCTATGGGAAGGTGTGTAGTTAGGGTAGTGGGTGAGGATGACCTCATCAGGCATCATGGACTGCGACCGCTTGAGCTGGTTATTATCCATGAAATCATGAAAATAATAGGGGACATTTTAATTTCATAAAAAGTATTTTTCATTCTTATATTCCTTAAATCATAGTAGATGATATTTTATTTGATCTTTTTTCTATGAGTAATTTTTTGTTTTTTAGAAATCAATTAGCGGTGATGGGTGGTTGAAGAAATTCATAGGTGCATTGATGGGCACAACTACTGGATTATGAGTGACTTCTAATTTTTCATTTATTATCATTTTACCCTATAATGAGAGAATGAGTCAATATATTAGTTTGGTTCAATTAATTGTATCTTCAAAACATTGACCCATTTTATTGAATCCCCAAATCCCACCCAGATATATCATTGGGATCAGAGGTGTGTTCAATTCTTCCTGAATATTTACGTCACAGAGTCTTGACAATTTCGCTTTTAAGAAAGGGATATTGAGTGAATCAGGTAATCCATTCCATTTTAAAATAAATTAAGACACCCTCTCAATTATTCATTTCTTGTAGTTTTCAGGTCTATAATTATCATTTTCCTCAATATAGAGGTGAACATAGAATTAAATTGATGAATATGGTCTTCCCATCCTATAAGAAAAACTATTGGTAGATAGATGTACTTAAAAATGGATGACTATATAAGAGTCAGTACAAAACACCATTTTTTGGTCACCTCCCATTGATCTCGAGGGACCATTATCAACCCGCATCGGGATACGAAGCATGTGAGATGATGTTCTAGGTCTCCTGAATATTCAAATGTGGAGAATGTATGATTTCTAATTTATATAGGGGATTATATGTCACCCACAAACATTTGATATATTCTATTCTCATGTTGTATAGATTCTCATCATCCTTCCATGGATTCCTTTTGAGTAGCCAAGGACTTGGTGACATTAAGATGCTCTAGGGGAACTATTGTCTGAGCCATCTCCCATCTCCAGGGAGTTGATGGGGGTTAATGAAGTGGACCCACCTTCATCTCCCAATGATTCTAGATTATTAATAACACTGAAGGATCACCCTTAAGAGGATGAGGATGTGAAAAAAATTGATGGTAGTGATGATCAAATAAGATTCCTCATTTATGTATACTAGATTCTAGAATCCAAATCCAATCTCATTCTCATATAATTATCATGAAAGAATATTGACTATGGGAGGGAGAATATCCATCTCTTCATAAAGATGATACCCTGGGAGAATATTTCCCCCATGTATATAATTATTTAGTTTAATGATAGTTTTTATCTTATTCTAATATCAAAAAAAATATACCCCATTGAAGGAACCTCATGTCCTTTTCTAGTTGACTGTGATGTAGAAAATCATTCCCATTTTATTTGGTAGTGTTCTACAAGAGCGTTTTCTACTCAATACATAGAGGTTCTATATTTTCAAGAAGTACACGGTACTAGGTACATGAAGCCCTAGTTTGTTCACCCATGTCACACCCTATTGGGTGTTATACTCTTTATTTCATCCCTCTATAATTTTGTCCCGATACCTTATATATATCTTTTTTAAGGTGATGACATTCATATAGTCAAACTAGGAAATAGAGTTTGTCTCATTACATTCAACAAAATAGAATTAGTCTACCATACCATCACTAGTTTTATTATTTGAACCTTTTTCCATAGTGGGAAATTTTGTCATGCGACCGTACAGTGTCTGATTATATTAATCATATGTACATGCCATCTTTGTCTTTGAATAGTGACATTGATGGAGTCTCATATATTTTTCTCTAAATAAGAAATAAATAATAGGGGTTTTTTTAACGAATGACTAATATATGGGTAGTAGACTTTTTAATTTTATCTTACTACCTTGATAATATAGATTCTATCTTTGGTTATGATGATGATAATGAAAATGCATATATCCTTACAGTTTGGGGGTTATTTGGGGCCATCACTGACATTTACTAGTCTTATTGTTGAGGATACAATGATTATAGTTTGGGATTTGATGACTCATTGAAAATAAATCAAGATAAAAATTCCCTAATAATGGTGGGTTGTGGAAAATCTAGAATCATTATTGATTTCCCAATGAAACTCTAGTGGGTGATAAACATTGTAATGGTGACGGAGATATAAACTCCCAATGACTAGTGGGATGAGGTTTTTTTGTAGATACTACTGATATATCCTAAATCATCTGTTTAATTGATGATAAGAGGGGTAGAAGAGGTGTTAGATATTTCCCAAACCCAACGATTTAGGTTTACTCTTGGATTTGTACTATGTCATTTACTTCTATATCATGTTTGATATGGGGAAACTGTGCATGTGTAATAGATGAGTGTGATTGAATATCGTGATGGGAAACATTCATCATTCGATGTTTTCCAAATGATCAGAACATCATCTTCTATGTCTAAAATGAATACATATTTTTTTGAGGGTCCCATTTCAATGGTGTAATGGCTATCCTCTCCCATATTTCATTATGTTTGGGAATCATTGGAGAAGGGTATATCAATTGTATTTACCAGGTAGCTTTCATGTCCCCCTGTACTCTAATTTCTCTAGAGGATATGACATTATAGGATTTTGTATCTTAAGGACTTCTAAATTCACGGGAAGTAGTAAAGTGGCATACGTTTTATTCACCTATCATCATATATGAATGTATGGAGATGCTATTTAAGATTGTTGGTAGAGAATTGTAGTTGTTCTGAGATATACATTATGTTGGTGCTTTTCATTATCATCCATTCATTGGATCTAGGTTACCGAAAAAGTGTGCATATCTAGATAACAATAGAGTTTATTTTTGATATGAAATTGATACTCATAACCTGGATATGGGATATTTATATAATTCAATCACAGATGAGAAGCCCAAATATTTATCTAAAAATAAGGGATGTACTTTTATAGCTCATTTTTGACCCCTTAGTCGGATGTTGTGAGTGGATTAAAAATTATATGATGTTGTTTCCAAAAAAATATCTAAATATGTCAATGTCATCCTCCTATTGAGCCCACTCAGAAACCCCCATGTATTGATACCAAAAAGGATGCTTCTTGGGGTATCATGCTGAACAAAGTGGAGTGCTACTGGAAGTTGAAAACCTATATATGTGAAGGTTTCAAGGGAAGAAGATTATTTTCCTATCTATAGGATATATCCCCATGGAGTGGTTTCCAATGGTGGATTTTAGGAGTAGAGATACTAAAATTTATCTCTACAGTACCACATGTAGGATTTTCATTGTAATTACATTATCCTTAATTAGTTTAAGATTTCATACAACCTTGTTACATTGATAATATGTCTCAAACATACTAAAGGACACTTTACATTGATAATATTAGGAATATTTTTATCAAATAAAATCGTCGTCAGATTATGGGGACATTCCTTTTGCAATTTTATAGTGATATAAGCCTATTAAACGATGTTTTCTGAAACATGTTTATAACCATTTGGTGTCAAAGGATTATTAAAATATTGAAAAGAAGCTGATGGAGTAAGCTAATGACAATCATTTATTGTGAGTGTAATTGAGCATTTCATGAGGCATTCTCTATTATAACTTTTGATCCTTAGTCAGAATGGTAGTATGAGCCATATACTAAGCCTCTAGAATGTTCTAGTGGTATTTTTTACAGGAAAAAGTTCTTTCCTTGAGTCATGTGATTCCCTTACTAGGTGATCAACATTGTAACATGAATATTATCCTAGTTCAAATTTTCATTCCCAACCATTAATATTCCAACAAACCTACAGAATTGTGGAATGGATATTAGAATTATCTTGTATTTCCTTAGAAGGATGCTAAAATAGTCATTCATTTATTGATGTATGAATATGTTTTTAGATTGTATGATCTTGTTGAATATTCGAGGAAGATTCATTGATAGGAATATACTCATTTCCCAAGGCATGTTCCACTCTCACTTAGTTATCCCCAAGCTAGAATGGGGTTATGATCCTGATCATGGGCCTTTGGAGTATATTCCTAGACTTCATTAATAGGAACATGATCATGTGTCGAGGCATGTGAACCTCTCTCTTGGTGAACCCCAACTATAATAGGGATATGAGCCTAATCCTGGGCCTTTGTATTATTCCATTGAACATTTCTGTAGGCATGTGCCCCTATCCTGATGCATGTTCCACTCTCACCTGGTGAGACCTGGTCGGAACCCGCATTTGAACCCCATATGATGCCTTATCCTCTACAAGAATATGCAGATAATTCCCATGAATTTGGTAATAATGTGTTCTTATTCAGAAGAAACCACTTCTTCATAATTTTCTGAGTTTTTTTCTTCGTTATTTACATAAATAAGGTTATGTGTCTATCCCTTTGTATGTACCAGTTATGGAATATGTTTCTAGATTTATTTAGCTATTTATAATATATATTATAATTTTATCAAATTGTGTGAAGGGATATACGATTTTATATTTTCCATCTCCACTATGTAATGGATGATATCTTTGATTGAATATGGGATATGATCCCACTTCTGTCCTCCTTAGGCCATCAGAATATATCTATTAGAATTATTTATGTGGTAGACCATTGTGCCCCCATTTCTACAGTAGGGATATGCACATATTTTAATTTCACGTGAGCATGAATGTGGTCAAACTCTTGGATATCTACCACCGTTATTTCCGGATTAGTTATCCTCATTTTATGTGATTGGGCATTAGAGATGGTAATGTGTCAGTTGGTACCCTCAATGGGGAACTACTAGATATCAGTGGGATAGTGCTGGTGAAAGTGGTTGGAAGGACCCCACCTCGGGGGCACCTGAACTAGAAGAGAGGTGTATTTCACTCCCTATCCCCACTATATTACATAATAATTGTGATGATTGTCACTCTTTGAAG
This sequence comes from Viscum album, assembly GCA_963277665.1. Classification (NCBI taxonomy): domain Eukaryota; kingdom Viridiplantae; phylum Streptophyta; class Magnoliopsida; order Santalales; family Viscaceae; genus Viscum; species Viscum album. The sequence continues at coordinate 1,835,525,933 of OY728136.1, forward strand.
ATAAGTTCACGAAGGCATTGGTTTGGGAAATGAGAAAAATATCTTAGACTTGGATTTCCCAAGACAATGTTGAGAAATTTTATTCAGTACTAATTTACCCACATATATATCTTATAGGGTCATGAATTTACCATGAAGATATGTTGAATTAGTCGAGAATGTGAGATCATATCCAAACCCTTGGGGACTACAAACAAAACTGACATGCTAGATTTGTAGCTGGATGAAGAAATTATCTTGAATCATGATTCATTTGAATATATAAGTGTTTGAATTCAAGAATAAAATAAGATGATATGTTCCCCGATAAGTTAAATATCATTGTTATTATTTGTACTCAATCAGATATTCATGGTTAACACAATTTTCAGTTTATTCCTCATATGACCACTCATGTCACGTGTAAATGTCAAAATGAGGATGTAAATATTTCAAATGATCCTAAGTTATAGAGGATCCACTTTTCTATTTATGTTAGGATTATTTTATTTTATTTTAAATGATATAAAAATACAATGTGGTTCGATGAATGACTAAAAAATCATCCTTTTATTCGAGATTACAATGTGGGGTTCACAATGTTTGCATATGGTTTGAAAATAATGTCCCATTAGATAAGAAGCCAATAATTTTTTCATTTGAGATACATATATTGGGTTCACCATTTCTTTTGATATAATTTGTAAACCAAATGGAATGATAGATAATAATCTTATAATTTTATTATTTAAAAGATCCATGATAGGTTCATTATTTTTTCCCTAGAAAATAGATGAATGCTTGGTGAGTATTTTTTGGACCGCTGTTTAATGATGAGTGATGGGAGATAAATGATTAACATAAAAATTTATGTCAGGTTAATATTTTTTTTATTAATTTAATCTCCCAATGGTTCCCTCATCCATAACAAGGTACATACATTCTTTCCAATGGCATATGTTTAGTTGATATTTCAGAATGAATGGAGCTTCTAGAATACCATTTTTCAAGAGTATGGGAGTTCTAGATCATCACAACCTATTTGGGGGAATTATTATCTACTCTGAGACACACTTATATATTTAATATGTGTTTGAGAACCTTTTCCTTGTCCCAGTATGAGGCCGACCACCATAACAAAATGATTATAAATATACCCCTTTTACATGAAAAATAAGTGGATCTCATTAGAGATTCTGTATTTATGTATATGAGGTTGTTAATAAATTTTATTTTAATGAATATATGATTATATGATCAATACATTTGAACTGAATCATCAAAATTTCCTACCATGAAGGTAGGCGATTAATACTCTGATGAGGTTATTAAGCCATTATGGGGAGTCCTGCATATCATGTTTATTATGGGAATAAAAATCCACATAGTTCCATAAAACCTTTATGTTTAACATCATGAGGATATGAAATATTAATGTAAATTTAGGCGCCATATATTTCAGCATGAGACCTGATGAGATGGAATACATATCCTTGTTATAACAAGAATCAATCTTATCATAGTTCGATCACTCCATTGGGATTTAACCCAAAGTATATTCCCCCATATTGTGGATATTTATAACATTCCACATATTGTGGGTTACAATTAGATATTTCCTAAATGTGTGGAGATTCATGTTGTGAATTATCATACGTTTAGACCCCTATAAGCCCACCAAAGCCATGCTCTATGAGAGAAAGAGGGGATAATAAGAAATTGGTCTCACATTATACTATTATATGGCTTCGGTGTTGGGACATCCCACATGATGTTTTAATATAGAGCACACAACATATGAAATAATCCTACATATAATATTCATTTTATGAATAATTGTTAATCCAGTTCAGTTGGATACTTAGTCCACTAGTAGATGAGCTATAATGATATGCCCATTGGAATGATAGGGTCATGATGGTTGAAATGATTAGAGTCATGGAAGGGCTGACAATGAATATTATGGAAAATTGAGTTCGATATAAATCCATTGGAATGCTCTAAATATATCCTACTTATGACAATAATTAGAGTCTCTGTAGTTTAACAAGAATTCACTTAAACACTTATGATTACCTTATATATACGTCATATCATGTAATGTTGCTGATCGGATAATACACCCGGATGATTCCCATGTATTTTTGTGAAATTTTACAATACTTATATGATTTGTGTGAATACCAAAGCCCATACAAGCCTTGATCAGTGTGAGAAAAAAAGTTATGACAAAATATAATTTTCATTCCTTATTGAGGATTTGAGAGGAATTCTCTTTGGGTGATTCATATTTTATACATGCCTTAGGAAGGAATCTGACATATTGTTGTAATGGAAGGAATCAGATTCATCATAGTTCAAATGGACTAAGGCCTACACAATCAAATTTACCTTGAATACAATACTTATCATGTTATGTAACTGATCAAGGAGTACAAAATATTGTTTCTCTTATGATCGTGGCATTAACACTATGGATGAACAAGGTTATCATGTCTTGGGATTCCCATTAGACCTAGCCATATTTCATGTCTAATACACATTATTTCATGCTTGACATTAATTTATTTTTTATTTGATGTTTTAGAGGATGTATGTACATGTATAGTTATATAATATATATTTCCAATGGCAATCTCACGATCTTATTTTCTTGTATGAGAAACATTCCATATCCCATATAAAATTCTTGAGGTTCATTGTATGATCAAATTAAAACATGTATAGATCGAATCCTGAGAACTAGATGGTTGGTATTGAAATGCATCACATGATCTAGGTTGACATTCATTGATGGTGTATCGTGATCTATCATACACTCCCTTCATTCATTGAAAAATCCTGCTAACATTCTTGAAGGACATCAGTACAGTTAGTTTGATATGTATTGATGGGGAAACCTGATCTTGTATGAAATGTCTATGGATATTGATTTACCACATTGGCATTCCCAGAGGGAATATTATGTTTAATTTTTAATTCCCGATTCCTTTCACAGGATCATCTATCATGAGTTTCTCCTACCATGTGATTTATGAGACATTTCTTAAAGACAACAAAAGGATTTAATGGTAACCCTACAACAATTTATGGGACTTGGGTGTAATGGTCATGGAGAACTACCTGACATTTATTGGCTAGTCACTAGGAGTTTTCAAAGTATAATTTTTAAAATGGATGAGTTCATGAAATCTAGGTGACATGCCTCAATGCTATCATATGTCCTGGGTGATTCATGGAAAACACATGGGGATTATTGTATATTTTTTCATATAAGTATTCCATCTATTAGTAATAATTTAATATTTTTTGTTCAATTTCCTTATATCTATCTAGTATTATATTTTTTTATAGTGTTACATGATCAAGATGACATATGGGATATTATTCATGTGTCCAACCAGTGATCCTTCATGTGATTTATGAATGATCACATGTTGTGATTCTGCATGATGTATGATCACTTTGGTTATTCAATAGATCCTTTCTAATTAAAATGATTCCATATATGATATTAGTTTATTTAAGAAATTGAATTTGGTGGATGGGTGTACCAGTGTGAGGTTGCAAGGAATATTACATCTATGTTAGTCCGTGGATTTCATTTTACTTAATGGGGAGGTGGATTTATAGACCTTTGCACCCTAGTTATTCAAATCATTTCACTGAAAATATCATGCAAATCCGGGTTGGAGTTAGTTGAGGCCATGAGATTTATTCTCTTCATGAATTCACATAATAAATTGTTATAGGGTAATCACATAAATTTTATTGATCTAAATATAATCCCATTATTTCCTCATTTATTAGATTATCGGTAATTATTGTGACTTTGTTTAATCATTCACACATGCTAAGAAAAATTTAATATAAGGCCCCAATCTTAAAGGTCAAAAATCTTGAGTGATGTAAAGAATTAACGTTAATAATAATTTCAGGTTATGGTTTTTAGAAATTTTTTCCATAATTCATACATTACTACTCGAATATTACAAAGTAGAAACTTTTCCTCAATATCAATTTTCCCATGAAAATATTTTTTGAAAAATGACTTCACTTTTTCATGATAGAAATCCTATAACATTCATCATGAATTAATCATTTTTCTTCTCCATATATATACCCAGTGAAAAACATATAAAACATTGGGATAATGATAAAAATATTAGTAAGGAATATAAAATGGGGAATGAAATTGTTAGTCAATAAATATTTTCAACTCATGAAAACATTATAAAAAATCAACCTTTTCACCCATAAAGCATAATTACTTTTACATACCTCATGGAATCATAAGATTCAGGAAAACCCACATAGTAGTCATAAATCATAATGGTAACTTTTGGAATACATATCATTTCAATATATTTATATAAACAATCTATTCTAAAACCCTTTTCAAGACCAAAATACATGAATATGGAATATGTTATTTGTATTACATTTGAAGAAATAATATCTTGTAGAGGAATCCAAATATAAAATAATGGTTATTATAGAAGAAAACTTGTACTCACTGTATATGAAAAAGAAATCCATTTTAAATTTCATAAAATATAATTATTCTAATAAAAATATTTCTTTTGAAAAAAAATTTAATGAAATTAAATATCTTTTTTTTATTATACACCTTATAAAATAAGGTGGTGTATATATTCAAAATAAGTCTCATTGATTGGATATTGAGACGAAGTCTCTTACATTTAATTTGGCTTGTCACATAAATTATTTATATTACTAAATAATATACTGAGGAATTTATTTAGTTTACTTAGATAATATTTCATGTTGATTAACATTATAATTTTTAATTAAACGAATAAATCTATTACTTAATTATTTCAAATCATGTCGGACATTTTGTCAATATTCGATACTTGAGTTCAAAAATGAACTTGGTATGGTCTAAATTTCCTTGTATAAATAATTCCATCATCTAAAAAATATTATTTATTATGTACTGATAAATTTATATCATTAATTCATCTTTTTAATAAAACTATTTATTATAGTTTGGAAAAATGAACAATGTTATAATTATGGAGATGGTAGGACGTATGTACACAGGAGTAACAAATAAATTCTTCATAAAAATTTTGTGAAAAAAGGTAATTATCATTTTATAATTATATAAATATAATAATATTATTAACATCGCAATAATAGTTTATATATTATTATATATATAAGACATGTTATTCCATGAATAAATATGATTCACATTTCTTTATGGAGGTGGAAGATCAAATGCATGCAGTAACAACATTTTCATTTTTATATGAATAGAAAGTAAGAATCAAATTAAGTAAATATTATCCTATAATGATAAATTGGTATGGAAAATAATATATACACATTAATTAGATAATTTTCAGTAGTTTTGAGTGATGGTAAAAAAAATGATCTATATCGGTTCGTGAGGCGGTAGTCCGCCGTAGAGATGAACAATATATCCATTAACCATTTGATGAAATTGGATGTGGATTCAAGTGATGATATTAACATAAAAAAATATTATTATATTTAATATTCTATTGTTATTATTTCATCTTACATGAAGGAGATTTAATAAATGTGGAAGAGGAAATAAAATATTATCAACTAAATAATAAAATTACATTTCCATTGGATTACCACATTTCAAAACACCTTAACTCCTATAACATGGGTTTTATACCTACCTATGCCTTCAAAAAAATGTTTAGGTATTCAATAATTGGTTTTGGGAATATCTTGGCCGAATCAAATGGGGTTAGAAGTATCAGAAATAGATAAGAATGGATTCCCATTTCTAGAAGAGGGAGGGGCACAATTAGAATTTTTTAATGTATAAAATTAATCTAAATTAATTTTCGATTTGAAATTGTACAACATTGATTTTTATTAAAATATGATGAGTATGGTTCTAAATATTATCATAAAATGAACTTCTGACAAGTTTTATTATTATTTTAATCCTTATTGATTTTGGTTTAACATTATTTATAGTTACCATTTTATTATGTAATTGAAATTTGAGAATTAAAATAATTAACAAAACACGACAAATGACCAATTCAAGAGATATTAATGAAATTTTTATAATTATCTAAACAAGATTCCCTACCATGGATTTTTATAAATTTAATAACATTTCATAATATATTTTATAATTTAATATACTAATTTTGTCAATTTTGAAGCTATTCATTAAATGACTTTTAAAAAATTCAATTCTACTTGATTCCTTTGAATAAAATTCATTAAATCATATATAACATGTCAATTCTATCTATAATATTTGTGTATGGAATCAAATATTTGAAATTATATTTATTTTTATATTATCAATATCATTAATTCGATTCCTCCTTTAATAAATCAATTACTTTATCACCATTGTGTAGTAATTAAATATAATTATTCATTACCTAAAAATTCCAAAATAATTACCATGATTTATTTATTCTTTTTAGATTTATAATGACCATTTATAGTAAATTATATAACTTATATAACCCGCTATTAAAATTGTTATATTAATAAGAGACAAGTTTATGATATATTTGTTTTCTAAATTAAATAAAATTTTATTGATGTCATAATCACACCCAAGTAGCTTCAAAATGCCAAAATCACAGCCCAAGAATATTCTTGGTTGATAATAACTCATACCATTAAATTATGTTATGTGGTTGGGTAAATTTATAATATTAAAATATTAATTTTACATTTAATTACCCTCTCTACACATTATTGTGGTTTATAATATAATACAATTAATATTCACCAACAATTATTTTGAACATATCATATCACATTTATTATACTTATTATAACAATGTATATTCATTTTTTGAAATTTAATTATTTTATGAATGTAAATTATAATTAACATTAATCTCGTAGACGTTGTGCGAAGATGGGTAGATGAGACATTCAAAATATCATAAGTTTTTATATCAAATGACAATTTGAAAATCAATCAACTAACCAATATTGAAATAAATTATTTAAAAAAACTTAATAATACTTTAAACAAATAAAATTATAATTTATCTCTATAAATAATTTAGACAATAACTAAATTATGACCTAAAATTTCGTATTTTTTATTAATCATAAAACAATAATATTATAACAAAAATTCCAAAAACTCAACCAAGGTAATTTTTTACTCCCGACATTCAATGAAGAATTTTTAATTTCACATAAGAAATTTATATAACAATTAAAATTTAGAATTAACAATGATTTACCATAAATAGGTGGACAAAAAACCTTTAAAAAAATTATACTTTTTATGCATAAAATTGGATTTATTCTTATTCCAAGCCCACAAAATTTATTGGAAGAAAGTAAAATAATTTAACAAAAATATGAAAAAATTATATAGTTAGTTATATTCATTCCCTCCAATAAAAAATCTATATGTTAATATCCATTTAAAATAATAATATTAATAATGTATTATTTTCCTATATGACAGTCTTTCATGTGACTAATGATTTCAATGAAACTCATTATTGCATTTCAGGTACTCTATTTTACAATGAGTCAACACAAAAGTAAAATTAATACCTAATCTATAAATATTATCGTATATGAAAAATTAATTTTCTATAATTACAAAATATTTTACATCCTTCCCCCTTTCAAAAATTGCATCATCATAAATTTATTCACATATAAAATAAGTGGGGGTATTTCTCACTCGTAGTATTTTCAGAATCCCATGATTCCTCTAAAAAATATTTTAAAATAACTTACCTAATTACCTATTTATTTTACAACACATTCTCTCTTCGGTCATGAACATGAACTAGTAATTATACATAATAATGATTCAATTACAATAGAACTACTTCTACACTAAAAACATGAGATAGAACCATCATATAATTTGTTAAAATTTAATCATGATAAACAAAGGGTACCTAGAATTAGATTAGAGGTAAACCAAATATGTAGGAATATAATATATATTTTTCTAGGATTTCATATGGTCTAATGAACAATGGACTTATATTCCCTTTCGTATCAAAACACATCACACATTTCTATGGAGAACCTTTTAGAGAGACATGATAACCTAACTGAAAAGAATGATCCTTCATCAGGTTATCGAAAAAACGTTTCATCCCGGCCTGATCTACCTTCATGAGCCTCTAAATAAAATATGTTTTAATGTCATATATTCTACAAATTATTGTACCACCAACTTCCTTTCCAAAGATCATCACAAAAAGTTGCAGTTCAACATCTCTTTCCATATAATGCCTCGAATAGTGACATATATATAATTGAATAAACACTATTATTATAAGAAAACACATTTGAATAAAGTGGTTGTTCCCAAATTCCCTGGAAATCCATTGAACATTAATGTATAATATCCTCCATGGTCTGAATTGTTTGTTCTGACTGCCTATCTGATTTAGGATAAAAACTTGTATTGAAATTTAAGTCAGTTGTCAATGGCTGCAGAATTCCATTCTAACAGTTATATGTAAACCCGGGATAACGATTAGATAAAATATAAAGATAAAATTAATATTACATTATTATCAATTTAATGATAAATCATATAAGTTTATATAGAGACAATGTCTCTCAAATAGAAAGAAAATGAGAATATTTAGTCGATATATCAATAAAAACCCAAATTAAATTTTTTACCTTGAGAAGCCTCTGGTAACCCCCTACAAAATCAATGGATATATTTTCCCAGTTCCACTATAAAACTAAATTTTTTTTGTAGCATCCCCTTTTGAAAATATTTTTCTTCTTTAACCAACATACTATTGAAGCAATTCCAATTAATATTTGCAATATCACTTTTCATCTATCCCACTAGAATTAAACTTGAATGGATCATTACATCATAGTTCTTCTAGGATTAACATAAAATAGAGAACTATGATCTTCACATAACAACTCTTTCTTCAACTAAAAAACCAAAGGAACAATGAATCTGTAACCAAATATCAAAATATAATATTTATCAATGTCAAATGATGTGAACTTATCCTTTTGGAAAAATTCTACAATTTTCTATAACTCCAGGTCTTCCTTTTGTTCAAACCTCATTATTTTATATAAACTTGATTGCACTGAAACATAAAAAAATAGATAAATTTCATTCACCAATAACACCCAATCTAATTTTAATCAAATCATTAATAAAATTTTAATTTGACACATGTAATATTGTTAATATTGCATTAATTGTTTGACTCAAATCATCTTCCACTTTATTTGAACTTCTAGGATGGTAATGAATCATTCGATAATAATACTTGAATAGAAAAAACTATCTTATTAGTCACAATTTCAATTATTTCTGTGTGAATATATAATTCAAACATTTATGTTCAATATATATTTCACATTTTACTCCGAGTAGATGATTCATCCATATTTTTAAGGAAAAAAATAATAGCAGGTAATTCTATATATTGTGTAAGGTAATTGAACTCATGAGTTTTCATCGAATGTGAATCCTATGAAATTACATAATCATTATATGTTAGGAAAATCCATGTCCTTTAAATGAAGCATTACTATAGATAAAAAATTACGATTTTTGTAAGGAAATTTAAAATTTGAAGCGTTCAACAAATATCTTTACATTCCCAGAAAATAATGATCATATTCTTTTTCTAGATGAACATAACATATTTTCCAGTTATCATATGTTGTGGGATAGATAATAATATTAAATTTTCTAAAAAAATTTAATATCATTCTAAACGTTGAAAACAAAAAATAACGGTTATATTTGTGGTTCATGGACATTCTTCAGCAACATTAATTTTATCGAGATCAACAGTTATTCCTAATATAGAAAAAATGTGTCCAAATATTGAAAAGTTTTGCAACCAAAAATCAAACATTCTGAATTTTCGAAAAATATATATTATATTTTGGTTTATGAAAACTTTTAGATATCCTTCATGCTCTCTATTACTATTATAATACAACAAAACTTCAATAATAAACACAACCACCGACTTATCCATGAACTAACAGAATATTCAATTTATATGATCTTTAAATAAAACTGGTTAATTAGTTAACCCAAATGATATAAATAAAAAATATTAATTTACATACCTTGTATAGAATATTTTCTTTGGAATTAATGCTTACATTAATTTCAATAGATGATAACCCAACCCCATGATATTATTTAAAAAATATTGTACTCCCTTGAGAAAATGAATCAAATAATTTATATGTGACATACGATACTTTTTCATTACAATGATGTTATTCAAGGCTCTATAATCAATAAAAATTATCATTGATCCATCTTTCATTATAAAATATATGACAAGATCACTCCAGGGTGATGTGCTAGTTCAAATTAAACCATTATCTAATAACTCATGATATTGCTTCTTAAACTATGAATGTTCAATTTGTGAAATTTGGTAAGACGATTTTAAAATTGGATTATAATTTGGAACTATTTCAATAGTAAATTAAACATCCCAATCATGTATATTACTAGGATACTCATTAGGAAAAATTGAAGGTGTCCATTTACCATTGACACATCATTAATCTAAAAATTTATTTGTTATCAACAATATTTAAAATACAACATTAATTTATATCATTTCGTAGTTTCTAAACATCATTATATGTTATCATTTGTTAGAGTTAATTATTACACACAAGCTAAAAGTAATTCTAATAAGAAATATCATTATCTCTATAGTCAATCATTGTGTGGTAATAGTAAATCCAATCTATAACAAAAATAACATCAAACAGTACTAGAGAAAAAACAAAAAGTTTTATTAGTTAATTCATTCCATAGAGAAGGATAAAGAACATACTTATAATTTATTTTTTCTTTAAAATTTCCCCCAACTGTTTTAACCACGATTTATAGATTCATTTATAGAGGTTAAATTTCCAATTTACTAGATCATTCATCAGAAATGAAAGAATGTGTAGACCATGAATTAAAAAAATATTGGAATAAACTTAATAAAAAATAATTCCCTTGATACAACATCATTTTATGGCCACATATTTGCTGAAGTATTTTCAAGGTTTTTAACCATACTATTCTGCTTATAATCCTGATGCTTCCAATCATTCACATTCTTAGTTAGACACTGATTTTTATAATGGACTATATCATTACATTTAAAAAATTTTACTGATTGTATATCAGTTTTTTTATTACCTTTAACATTGTATATATAAGTGTAGTTAGAAGCCATATTTCCCATTTTACTACATTGTAATCTCTTACCAGCATTTACAAGGCATTCTCTAGTGTGTGTTTTACCAAAATTATCACAAAATCCCGATATAATTATCTTACCATCAGTTGTTTTTGATTAATTAATCTATTTTTCTTGCTACGTCGTCCTCTTTTTCCAATTTTTTATAGAGAACAAATTATCATTGAAAAACTCTTTTTCCACCTTCTGTGAACATCAAACATGTTTTTTCATAAGTTTTGAACTCATGAGAATCCAGTGTGATTTGAAATTTTTTCTATAATAATGAGTAAAAATTATTGAATTTAATATAATGAACATGAATGAAATTACATGTGTACCTTTTAAGTCATGTGATTTTGGCATTGTATAAATATATTAAATCCTCATCTTGCCTCAATTCCGTGAATTGTTTTTACATCCTATGTCAAACCACATTACGAAAACATTTGTAAAGAATTTTTTTTTTAATTTATCCCACTCAATATATAATTTTCATTTCTATAAATTATATTCTAAACCATAAACCAAAACTGATTGACATCAACATCAAAATAGTAGACAACAAAAATAACATTTTCATTTTCTGAACACCCCATGACATCAAAAAAATATCCAGGGCTTTAAGCCACTCATCTAATGGAATAATTATAATTATTTCTTAAATGATGGAGGATGTTTCCATATGTAATACTCCACTATAGACATGTTCCTATTTGGTTGAACTTGATGATCCCATGCATGGATACCACTTCCATTTAAAGCCTAATTCAACTACACCATCACTAAAAACTCTATTTTTTTCTGATTCCGACTATCTTACATTGCTGATTTGGAAGGTTATTTTCCTCTATATGTTTTCATATAATTGATTCACTATTTACTCTATAGAAATCCATTATTAATAGGGATGACTTATATGAAAAAACATTTTAATCATCAATAGGTACTTCGGGTCACTATTAACTTTCTTCAAAAGTATGCACTTCCACTCACTATCAATTTTCTTCAAAAGTAAAAACACTTTGAAACATTATTTTGTTTAATGATATAAAATATGGAAACATTATTCTTTAATTTTTTAATTATATTACCAATCCTTATAAACTATAAAAACATTTCAATAACATATAATGAGCACAAAAATATTATAATGTGATATAAATTGAGGAATTAAATCGTTAATCCATGAATATATTAATCTCATGAAAAAGTTATCACAAATTCATATTTTTTAACAACAAAATGTAATGTCATTAAAATATATACCAAAATCATAAGATTACAAAAAATCATTTTAGAAATCATAAATCCTAAATGTAGCTTGTGGAATCCATACCATGGTAACATTGTAGCTTTAATAACTACATAGGGAGCATTCTTCATGGTTACATTTGGACTACTGAAAACTAAATATTACCCAAATCACAATGTATAAACTTTATCATTTAAATCTATCACATTAAAAAAATTAATTATTGAGATATGATGGGAAAATCATCCCTTGATATATAATGGAAGCACACGTAAACATATAAAATTCCCAGGAACCTTAACATTATCCTAATACATAATACATGTTTAAAGGAAAAATAAAATTTTGAAATTTCAATCAGAAGTTATATTTACAAGATATTGATATGATAACTCCATTCTCAAAACTAGTTTCTGAACCAAAATATTAGAAAATGGAATATGTTATTTATTTTTCTTTAAATTATATTGTATCTTTTAGAGGAATCCAAATATTAAATAATGGTCATGGGTGAAGACAAGTAATTTTCATCATAAATGTTGTAAGAACCCAGTTCTTATTTTAGAGGTACGGGCTTCTTTGTTTTCCTTTTCCTTGAGTGTTTTGAGAAAATATGGAAAATGGGGAAAAATTATAAATTTTGGAACTACGCGACATGTACTTTATCCACTCTCCATGTACTTTTGGTTGTGTTGGGATGAGTACACGGGGCGTGTAGCCATGTCGGTGACGAGGGGTGTAGAAACCAACTACATGTCGTGTAGTAGTACCGTACACGCCATGTAGTCAGTCGGTAGGCTTAAAAAGTAAGGCGGTGGAGTCACGGTCAGGTGGGAGAAATTAAACGCCGTGTACTCGAGAGTACATGCCGTGTACTCATGTCGACGGATTAACAGTGTGCTAGTGCTGCCAAATGAACAGTTAAATGAAAGAAGTACATGAAGTGTACATAGAAGTACACACCGTGTACTTTGTTTTTTCGGTTTACAATAGGTAGTGGCCTCCTCATTTGGAAGAGGAGACTCTTGAACCATTTTGGAGCCAAAGGAGGAGGCCATATATTTTATGATCCACCGGGTATTCATCTGCAATCCATTTTAGCTTCGGACGATTTCGTTGGAACCGCACAGGTAAGCCCTCTCCTCTCCTGGAACCGTTCTTGCCAATTCTTCTCCTAACGTAAGATATTTATGTTTTTTTTGGTTTTTGTTCTTTGTCAAATCTACGCCGTTCTTGGGTGTTTCTATAGTCAGAGTTCGGGTATAACGCTCGTTGACGTATAAGGTAGGTGTCTTAGTGTTTAGTTTTCCAACTGCTGTGTGTTTTGTGCGTTTTTGTACCACGAACCCATGTTGGGGGTGTCGTGTGCCTGAGGTCATTGCTATATTAATACCTATAATTGATTTGGTATTTAATTGTGATAATAGAATGCAGGTTGGGATCGTTTCATGGATCCAAAAACACCCCCGGGGTGTGTTTCACTGTTTAGTCGTTTGGCCAGGATACCCGAGGGTATAATTTTAAAGTTGTAATTATAGAATTGCCTTGAGTGGAATTTCTTGTTACTGCTTGTTTACTTGTTGGGAATGGCCCGGTTACCTATATTAGCCTTAGAGCATGAATATATTAGCCTGAGGGCATGACTATATTAGCCTGAGGGTGTGACTGTTTTAGCCCGAGGGCTGTCGTTATTCCGCATGAGGGAAACACTTCGTATTCCTAAGGGCAAGAATTCTCTATAGCCTAAGGGCGAGATTTTGTATAGCCTGAGGGCGTGGTTCACTATATTAGCTTGAGGGAGAGATACTGGTTGGCCGGAGGGCGTGGTGCGGTTGAGCATAGAACGATACTAAATTTAATGGATTAATTGAATAATAAAATGGAAAATTAATTGTTAAGCTAGTTACTTTTTAGTACTACTTACTTTATTGCATTTTACTATTACACACTGTTGTTTCATTCTTACAAAAAGATGGTCATGATCCTTTGGTGGGTGCCTACTGAGATATATTTCTCACACTGTGCTTGGGTCACATTTTTCAGCCCAAATAGATTACATTTCTACAGGTGTAGTTAGGGGAAAGATTCCCTATACAGGTACTTGACTGTTACTGTGGAGTAGGATGGCATGGGACCGAGCCTAGGCTCGCGATGCCGCTGCCATCTATTTTGCATTATTTATGTACTCAGTATTTTGTTGTATTGTATTGATGTATAACATGTTCTGGCTGTTTCTTAGAACTTGAAACATGTATCATCATCACTTATATACTGTTTGTTATATCCAATATTGTAGTTATTTCAGTTGTGTATGTTTACTACTTTCGTTGTCGTTGTATGTTTATTCTGTATTCTGATACGCTAAACATTGAAAAATGAGGTCATAGATTCCCCCATTATCATACCTGGACCCTCGCTGCTAGTCGGTAGCCTCTGGCATTTGGGGAAATGCGCTTGTGGTATTGTGGCGAACAAGGCTCGGGGCACCCTTTGCATGGCACCCAGGTCCGGGATGTTAAAAACTGGTATCAGAGTGGTTTCTTTTATTTGACTTACTAGTGGGAGCCATAGTCAGGGATAGGATGGAACGGTAGTTGGTAATAAGCTGCTCCCGGGCGTAGCTAACCCGTGTATAGGGAAAAGCCAGTCTACCTCGTAATTTTCATTATTTTGATTTTGCAATTTCACGGTTGATATGTTTTCACCTTTTGGTGACACACATGGATTGTGTTGTTTTTATTTTATCTGTGGGTTAAATTTAGTTGCAACCCAATTAGATGAGGGTATGTCATCTCATGCATCATATAGGCACATGCAAGATATCACATGCCATGTAGGTGCTTTATAATTTTCATGTTGTTGTGATAGTTGTTGTGCTAATAAAGCATGTTGTTGTGATAGATGCTTGATAAATACCTTCCCAAGTGATATGGTATGTTTGTTTGATCTTTTTTATAGAATTGAGGCCAAACATTGGTTTTTGGGGAGTATGGGCCCCCATTGACCGGAATTTGGTGGATCATTGACTGTTTATTGGTTATACCATAGATAAGATGTCAAAAATTGATTCGTGGGGAGTATGGGCCATCACAGATCAGAATTTGACACTTAGGTGTTAGTTATTAGTATTTTCTGGGTTGTGGGGAATTTTTTGAGGCATATTCTTCGGAAAACCCAGAATACATGCCGTGTAGGACCTCATAAACGTCGTGTCTGTTCTTATGTTTGGGATAAAAAATGAAGTTTTCAGTACATGCCGTGTACCCTGAGTACACGCTGTTTAGTCTCTCTCCGTGTCATAAACTATGTGGGCGGCAATAAAGGGTAAGGAAAGGTATGGGTGAAACACACCGTGTAGTTTTTGTACATGCCGTGGAGTGTGAACTGGAGTCCGGTCGTGTAACTAACAACACGGGTCGGTGAACTCCTGTACAGCACGCCCTGACAATGATAAACATGCCGTGTAGTATGACCTATGGACTCAGACCTGTAACTAATAACACAGGCCGGTGTCACCTCTCCCTAAACAGGCCGTGTACCTGTGGGACACGCCGTATAGTCTTGTCTGAGGACAGACCGTTTGGAGTTATCCGTGTGGCTAGGAAGCTGGATGTTGTACATGCCGCGTGCGGGTGTAACACACCATGTGGAGTAAATCCGAGTAGTTGGCCGTGTCACAGACGACACGGGCAGTTGCAAAATAACACCGTACACGCCGTGTAGATATTATACACGCCGTTTAGTTTTGTTGAACGGAAGATGTGTGGCTTAGCCACGTTGATGGACCCGGGTAGGGGAAGGGATGTCAAGTACATGCCGTGTAGTCAGTTTACACAGCATGTTGTCTTGTTTTTCAAATTTGGAATGCTTTCGTCCTCTTTCTTCCTTGAGGTTTATTCTCTTTTCGGTCATAATAATCTGGAATCTGAGGCATGCTTTTGACCTTGTAGAGTCATGCTACCTAGACGACTGTGAGTTGTTCGCCAGAAGAGTGATGACGATTATACTCCGTAGATGGTGGGCCATGGGCTACCAGTTGATCCTCCAGCAGAGCCAGATGCGGCGCCAGCTACTATATCGTACACAGGCGCAGAGGCACAGTTCCGTGAAGGCTTTATGCAATTCATGCAGACCTTTTAGGGAGCACCACATGCTACCATATCTGTGGCTGAGCTTATGCGTATCTTTAAATAGCAGCATCCGCCTACATTTTCAGGGGATGGAGGACCACAGGCTGCAGAGTCATGGTTGGGTTCGATGCAGACTATTTTCGAGCATCTTGAGACGCCTCCAGGGCGGAGGGTCAAGCTCACGACTTACATGCAACGTGATTCCACCAAGAGGTTGTGGGATGTTACCACCCAGTCAGAGCATCAAATGGACATGGCGTGGAATGATTTTCAGGAAGTCTTCTATGACTTCTTCTTTCCTGAGACGATGAGGGAAGAAAGAGCTCGAGAGTTCATGAATCTGCAGGAGGGTGCTATTTCAGTGATGGACTATTCTACTCATTTTACAGAGCTTCAGCGCTTTTCACACGTGCTGTTGGGTGACGAGATGTTGAGAGCCCGACGTTTTGAGGACGGTCTTCAGTATGACATCCGAGCACTGGTAAATGATTTCAGGTTTCCTACTATACACTATATTGTAAAGCAAGTGCTGATTTATGAGAGGAACTTGCGGGAAGATAGTGGTGTGGGCCAGAGCGGTTCAGCACCAGTTACTGGAACTATTTCTGCTGGCAAAAGGAAGGGGCAGATGGACATCTCTCAGAGCCGCAGAACCAACCAAGCAGCTTATTCAGGTGGCCCGATCAGGTGCTACCAGTGTGGCAGAGAGGGGAACAAGAGACCATAGTGTCCACGAGACCCAGTGGAGGGCCGAGATTGCGGAAAGATGGGTCATCTACAACGCTTTTGCAGGGCAGTGCTACCAGTGTCTAGTGAGAGGGGTTCTATGTAGACTCCATGAGCGGGAGTAGGACCAGTTTCTTTTTACCAGTCTAGGAACTGGAATACGTTAGGGCATGCAGGCAAATATGGTGGTCGTGGTCGTGGTAGCCAGACTCCAGGATCTCAGAGGTAGCAAGGCGGGACAGCTCAGGGTAGCCAGGCTGTGTCGCAGGGTTGCGGCACTGGGTAGGCTTATCCAATCCAACAGACCCATCAAGAGTAGGATCTCGGACCTTCTACAGTCAGAGGTACTATTCTAGTAGATTCTGTTTTATCTTCAGAACTTTTTGATATGGGTGCTACACATATTTTCATATCCGTAACCATTATAGAGAGCCTTGGGCTCGGTGTGTCTTCTTCTTCAGATTTCCTAACCCTAGACACTTCGTTGGGGACTAGGACTATTGGTGTGAATCAGTGCAAGGAGTTCCCCCTTGAGGTTGGTGGGTGTCACTTCCTTCTGGACCTCTATGTCTTGGAGATGACGAACTATGATGCCATTCTCGGGATGGACTGGTTGGTTCCCTTTCGATCCTTTGTAGACGGATATCGTCGCAGGGTGCGTTTCACATCACCAGAGGGCGGAGAGATTCTATAAAAGGTCGAATAAGATGTTCAGGAAAGTCAAGCTGGACCAGAGCATCATGGGCGAGGTGGAGTCACAGCCCAGATTACGAGATTATATCTGGATGACCAGGGGACTTGTTATACATATTTCCCTCCATTTGTTAATCGTTTCAGGGATGTCTTCACGGATAACTTTTCAGGTCTTCCTCCGGTGCGTGAGGTGGATTTCTCTATTGAGGTAGTTCCAAGAGTGGCACCAGTGTCCATTCCTCCTTATAGGATAGCCACTCCTATGTTGTAGGAGCTCCAAAGGCAGTTAGAGGAGTTGCAGGCAAGGGGATTTATCTGAACCAGTACATCTCCTTGGGGTTCTCTGGTCCTTTTTGCGGAGAAGGTGGTGGGTACCCTCAGACTTTGTGTGTATTATCAGAAGCTAAACCAGTTGACGGTTAAGAACGGATATCCCTTACCGAGGATAAATGATCTGTTTGATCAGCTTTGTGAAGAACGAGTGTTCTCGAAGATCGACTTGTGATCGATATATCATCAGTTTCATTTTAGACCATCTGATATACCTCTCACAGCTTTCAGGAGTAGGTATGGTCTATATGAGTACATGGTTATGCCATTCGGACTAACGAATGCGCCAGCAGTTTTTATGGCTCTGATTAATCATGTGTTCCATCCGTATATTGATTCATTTGTGGTAGTATTTGTGGATTACATCTTGGTGTACTCTCACACTCGACACGACCATGCCACTCATCTTGAGATCGTATTGAGTACACTGAGAGAGCATCGTCTATATTCTAATCTCTCGAAGTGCCACTTTTGGGTGGACCAGATTCACTTCCTGGGTCATATCATCTCAGAGGCAGGAGTTGCAGTAGACCCATAGAAGGTGAGAGCAGTAGTTTCCTGGGAGCAGTCTACGAACGTGTTTGGGATATGAAGTTTCTTAGGGAAATTTGGTTACTACAGGAGCTTCATACTAGACTTCTCCCACTTAGCAACACTGATGACAAGTCTGACTAATAAGGGTGTGAATTTTGTTTGGTCAGAAGCTTGTGAGACAGCTTTTCAGGACTTGATGGGAAGGATGACATCAGCACCGATCCTGATACTCCCAGAGCAGGGGAAGAGATATATGGTTTACTGTGATGCATCATGGATTGGGGTGGGAGCCATTTTGATGCAGAGTGATAGAGTTGTTGTGTACGGGTCTCGGCAGTTGGTTCACATGAGAGCAATTACCCGACTCATGATCTCTAGTTGGATGCAGTTGTTCAAGCGTTGCGCTGTTGGAGACATTATCTATTCGAAGAGCATTTTGTGGTTTTCACCGACCAAAAAATCCTCAAGTATATCATTACTCAGAGTGACCTGAATCTGAGGCAGAGAAGGTGGGTTGAGTATCTACAGTCCTTCGATATTGATATTGCCTATACACCTGGTAAATGTAATGTTGTAGATGATGCACTGAGCTGGAAGAATCATATACAGGCAGTGCAGGAGGCCAGTGGTGAGTGGAAGCTCATGGATTTGTTTTCTGAGATGCATCTAGAGGTGAACAACATTTAGGGGAGACTTATCTTTCCTCGTTAGCTTTGACTTCTACCCTCCTGGAAAGAGTGAGGGTGAGGAAGATATCATATTCGGAAGGCCTAGTTCTACAGCAGTCAGTTGAAATTGAGGACCCTCCTCCCGGTTGGATGATAAGTGATGATGAAGTTTTTCATTTCCATGGACGAGTATGGGTTCCAGGGGATATATGTGAGGAGATGATGTGGGTGTTTCATGCTTCGGCTTGGGATGTTCATCCCGGGGTTACAAAGATGTAACGTGACTTGAGGCGTCAGTACTGGTGGCGGGGTATGAAGAGAGAGATAACTGGTTTTGTTACGTGATGTTCCACCTATCAACAGGTGAAGGCAGAGCATCAGATACCAGATCAATTGTTACAGAATTTACCCATTCCGGAGTGGAAATATGATGATGTCGCAATGGATTTCGTGATGGGATTTCCGAGGTCACCTCGAGGAAATGACGCCATGTGGGTTGTTGTGGACAGACTCACGAAGGTGTATCACTTCTTGCTAATCAAGGTGACCTTTGGTGTGGACGAGCTAGGAAGGATGTATATCTGAGAGATCGTACGTCTTCATGGGGTCCGTCATTCTATCGTTTCAGATATGGATGCCCGCTTTACGTATCGTTTCTGGCAGAGTTTACAGAGGGCGCTGGTTATACAGGTGGTTCTGAGTACAGCATACCACCCTCAGACAGATGGCCAGTCATAGCGGATGATACAGGTGCTAGAGGACATGCTGCGCACATGCGTCTTAGACTTTGTGGGGTTTGGGAGAATCATATACCCTTAGTCGAGTTTGCCTATAAAATAGTTTTCAGGAGACTATTGATATGGTACCATACGAAGCTTTTTATGGTAGGCCATGCCGATCACCTTTGTGCTGGTTAGAGGCAGGTGAGGTAGATTTACTGGGGCCACTGCTCGTGCAGGAGACATCTGAGCAGGTCCTGTTGATTTGGAAGTGGATGGTTACCGTGCAGTCTCGTCAAAAGACTTATGCTGATCACCGCATACGACCTTTGGAGTTTGTGGTCGGGGATCAGGTTCTCTTACGTGTTTCTCCGAGGCTGGGACACAATCGGTTCAGGATATAGGGTAAGCTTTCACCGAGGTATGTGGGTCCATTCGAGATTCTGGAGACAGTCGGCCTGGTTGCCTATTGGTTGTAGTTACCGCAACGGTACCGATCCATGCATGGCGTCTTGCAGGTATCTCATTTGCGTCGCTACCATTCAGACCCATATCACACCTTTCAGCAAGAAGAGGATGATCTTCAGCATGCTCCATCCTTTTAGGAGCATCTGATCCGTATCGTTGACAGGAGCACGAAGGTTTTCCGAGGCCGGTCAGTTCCTCTCGTACGGGTGCTATGGCTGCATGGCCAAGGTCAGGACGAGACCATGGTGTGAGAGGCCGATGTACATGCTCAGTGGCCAGAGCAGTTCTGAGCTTTATCTTCACCACCCTATGAAGGGAAATTCGGGGAAGAACTGATATATGGGGGGAAGTTTCTAAGAACCTGGTTCTTATTTTAGATGTACTAGCCTCTTCTTTTTCCTTTTCCTTATGTCTTTTGAGAAAATATGGAAAATGGGGAGAAATTCAAAATTTTGGAACTACATGCCATGTACTTTATCTACACGTCGTGTTCTTTTGGCCATGTTGGGATGAGTACACGGGGCGTGTAGCCATGCCGGCGATGAGGGGTGTAGGAACCGACTACACATCGTGTAGTGGTACCGTACACATCATGAAGTCAGTTGGCAGGCTTAAACAGTAAGGCGGTGGAGTCGCGGTCAGGTGGGCGATAGTACACACCATGTATTCAAGAGTACATGATGTGTACTCATGTCGACGGATGAACAGTGTGCCAGTGCTGACAAATGATAGTTAAATGAAAGAACTACACGTTGTGTACTCAGAAGTACACGCCATGTACATTGTTTTTTGGCATAAAATAGGCAGTAGTCTCCTCATTTGGCAGAGGAAAATCTTGACCCGTTTTACAGCTTAAAGAGGAGGCCAGATCTTTGAATATCCACTTGTCATTTGTCTACAATCTGTTTCAGCTTCGGATGATTTTGTTGGAACCGCACGAGTAATCCCTCTCTTCTCCTGGTACCGTTCTTTGCAATTCTTCTCTTAATGTAAGTTATTTACGTTTTTTTGGTTTTTGTTCTTCATCAGATCTACGCTGTTCTTGGGCACTTCTGGAGTCAGTGTTCGGGTATAACTCTCGTTGACGTATAAGGTAGGTGGCTTGGTGTTTAGTTTTCCATCTACTGTGTGTTTTGTGTGTTTTTGTACAATGAACCCATGTTGGGGGTGTCGTGTGGCTGAGGTCGTTGCTATATTAATACATAGAATTGATTATGTATTGAATTTTGATAATAAAATGATGGTTGGGATAATTTCATGGATTCAGAACCACCACCGGGGTGTGTTTCACTGTTTAGCCGTTCGGCTAGGATACCCAACAGTATTCCTTTAAAGTAGTAATTGTAGAATTTATTTGAGAGGAATTTCATGTTACTTTTTTTTACCTGTTGGGCATGGACCAGTTACCTATATTAGCCTGAGGGTGTGACTATATTATCCTGAGGGCGTGACTATATTATCCTGAGGGCGTGACTGTTTTAGCCCGAGGGCTGTCATTATTCCGCCTGAGGGCAACACTTCGTATGCCTGAGGGCGAGAATTCCGTTTAGCCTGAAGGAGAGATTCTTTATATCCTGGGGGATGGTTCACTATATTAGCCTGAGGGTTAGATAATGGTTGGTCTGTGAGAGCGGTTTTATTGAGCACATAACGATACTAAATTTAATGGATTGAATGAATAATAAAATGGAAAATTAATTGTTATGTTAGTTACTTTTTATTACTACTTGCTTTATTGCATTTTACTTTTGCACAATGTTGTTGCATGCTTACACACAGTTGGGAACGAGCCTTTGGTGGGTGCCTACTGAGATATATTTCTCACACCCTGTTGGGGTCACACTTTTCGGCCCAAACAGATTACGTTGCTGCAGGTGTAGAAAGGGGCTAGAGTCCCTATACAGGTACTTGACTATTGTTGTGGAGAATGAGGGCATGGGACCGAGCCTAGCCTAGTGATGCCACTACCAGCTATTTTTATAATTTTGTTGTACTCTGTATTTTGTTGTACTGTACTGATGTATAACATGTTCTGGCTATTTCTTAGAACATGAATCATGTATCATCATCACTTATATACTATTAGTTATATCCACTACTGTAGTTATTTCAGTTGTGTATGTTTACTGCTTCCCCTGTCGTTGTATGTTTATTCTGTATTCCACTGTGCTACAATTTGACAAATGATGGCATTGTTTCCCCACTATCAGTCATAATCCCTTGCTGCTAGTAGGAAGCCTCTGGCATTTGGGGAAATGCACTTGAGGTCTTGTGGCGAACAGGGCTCGGGGCACCCGTTGCGTGGCACCCGGGTCCGGGACGTTACACAAGTTGAAAAACATTACTTATGAATTTTAGTATAACAAAATTATTTCTATAAAACTATCCCTTTTAAAAATCATGGAATGAAATTTATATATGAATGGGTTGATTATACAACTTATTAAAGATGGTGGTGTATATTTTGAAAATATTCCTCAATGAAAGGATATTAAGACGAAGTCCCTTACCATGTGTTCAAATTGTATTGTACATTATTTATATTCCATAATAATAATAAAATGATAATTTATACCTAAATAATATCCATTTTCATGATTATTATTCCTTTTACATCACGTATTTAAATTTTAATGACAAATACATAATTATTTATGTTAACATCGGACTTATTGTCAATATTTCGTACATGAGTTCAAAAATGAAAATTGTATGATTTAAATTTACCATGTAATCATAATACTATAGTCTCTAGAACAATATTATTGTTGTAATCATAAAATTATTCTGTTAATTATACTTTTGAATAAAACCATTAACAATGTTAATTAAAATTTAATAGTGTTAAAACCATAGAGATGGTAGGGCATAGATATACATGATTAACAATTCTATTTTTCATCAAATATTATGGAAATAATATAATTATTATTTTATCATTACATAATAATAACAATATAGTTTTCTTTCAAATAATTTTTTAAATATAATTATATATATTATAAAAGGTATGTGGTGAATAAAAATGAATCACATTGATTTTTGGAAATGATAGTTCACATGTACATATGAACAAAGTAATAATTTTTATGTGAATGGATAGTAAAAAAATAATTGATTTATTTATATTTTATAATTATAAATATGTCATGTAAATAATATATAAATATTAACTCCATCATTATGAGAAGTCATGAGACACTATAATGAAAAAAGAACTGCATCGATTTGAGAGGCGGCAGTCCACTGTACACATGAACTAAATGTTTATTTTATATATTATGAAATTGATGATGGATTTAGATGATGGAATTAACATAATAAAATATCATTATAAAATTGATAATGTATTTAATTGTTCGTAATATCTGATGTATATTTATATAATGTGTAAAAATAATTAAAATAGAAACAATTAAATAAAGTCATTACCTTTCCATCGAATTACCACATTTCATAACAACTTAACACCTCTAATAAGGGTGTTTTTAGAAAAAATAATGTTTCATGAAATTATAGAGGTATTCTATTAATGGGTTTTTGAAGATATTGGATGAAAAAAATTGGTTTTAATGATTGAGTAAGAGATAGGATATGGGCTCCTTTTTATAATAGAGGGGAGGTGAAATCATGGAATTATGAAATGTATTAAATTGTTATAAATTAATTTTATATTATAAATGGATCCAAATTGATTTATTTAGAAAATAGAATAATTATAACTTTATATCCAATCATCTAATTAAAATTTTACAGGTTTTTAATTTTTTTATCCCTTGTCTTCTTTTGTTTATCCCTTTTAACTCATGCCATTTTTTGAGCAATTCACAATTTGAGAGTTAAAATAATTACAAATAACCTGAAAAACGATGAAATTATGATTCATTGATGACATATTTATAACTATAAAGACAATTTGGATGAATCTTGTTTTTTTTTGTAATTATTATTTCATATAAAAAATTATATTTTACAAAACGAGTTATGTAAATTTTAACACTATTTATTACAAGACTTTTTATAATATAATAACAACAGTATTCCTTAGAAATCACAAGATTAACTCATATATATCTTTCCCAATAATCTAAAAAATTATTGTATGAAATAAAATTTTCAAAATTATTTTTATTTAAATATTATAAAAATAATTAATTTGATTCTTCCATAAAAAAATATATTATTACGTCATCATTACGTCATAATAAAATTTTAATATTTAATTAATAAAAATTATTTGCATATTACCATGATGTATGTAATATTTTTATATATCTAATTACTATTTTTATTATAAGATATCACTTATATAACTAAATATTAAAATTTATTCAGTAATAAGAAACATGTTTATGACATATTTGTTTTTTACTTTAAATTAAATGTTATAAATGTCATAATCACGCCGAAGTGGCTTCCAACGGAAAATATTTCGGCATAAGTATTTAATTGGTCAAGAATAACTCATCCCATGAAATTATGAAATGTTGTATGGTTGTTTAAAAATATTATTACATTATTTGTATCTTTACTTACCTATTATAAACTAAACTATTGTAAATAAATTACTAATTATACAATTCACCCAAAATTATTTTGAATCAATCAGATCTCATTTATAATACTGATTACCACCATGTATGTAATTTTTTATAAATTCAATTCATAGAATTATTTAAAATATTTTTAACACTAATCTCGTAGATGTTGCGAGAAGACGGGTAAATGACACATTCAAAATATCAATAATTACTTATTTCTAGTTTTAGTAAAAATAATAATTCAACAAACTACATTGAAATTAATGATAAAAAAATTATTTAAATATATTTTAAAACCAATTAAAAGGATTATATGAATATTTAAATAATACTTAGTAAAAAAAATTTTTCTATTAAAATTCTCTATTTTCACTATTCTTTAAAAATTGTATATTATCAGAGGAATTTCTCAAATTAAACAAAATAAAATTTTGAGGTCCCATTTCCAAAGAATAAATTTAATTTTGGATATAAAATTTATTGAATTATAAATATTTAGAATTAAAATGGGTTCCCCATTAATAACCATTTAAAATAACTTTTTGAAAATATAAGAGCTTTTAATGATTAAAATTGGATTTATTCTTTAAACTATAAAATTATAAGAACAAGGTAAAAAAGTTATCAAATATATGTAAACATAATATACATAGTTATTTTTATTTATGATAACACAACGGCTAAGCATGGACTACAATTTAGAATTATAATATTAATAATGTATGATTTTGGGTAAAACTCAGTTTTGTGTGCAATATTAGATTTCAGAGAAAATAATTGTTGAGTGTCAGGTATGCTATCAGAAAAAGTATACCTTTTAAAGTAAAATTTATATCTATTTCACAAATATTAACAGATATCAAAAATCCATATTCTATAAATACCATGGATGTTAAATTTATATTGTCTTACCTATAAGTGCAAGTGACCTCACGTGGTCATGGTGCCAGTTAGAAGGGACATGACATGATCGTAGTTGACTATTATAGAACAATTCATGAGATAGTTATCACTTGTTTTAGGTACTTCTTGAAATCAGTTCGGCATATCAAGGTGTCCTGAGAGACCACTATGTAGACATTATAGGCATGAATTTTGAGTTTTTTCATCACAATAGGATCACTCCTTATCTTAGTTTTTATTCCATTTTTTATTTTATAGAGTTTGTTGATCTCACGAGGTTTTAAAATTGTTCTATTATATAGTCACTCTACCTCTTGATGATGCTTTATGTGACCATAAAAGGTTTTTTTGGAGATTCATGAACATTTCATGGAAAAATACATATGTTTTTCATTATGGGGTCTCAGGGATTTTTTGGTAACCTAGACATGTTTGTGGCCCTTAACATGATGAAGATGACATACCTGTATGATTTTTCAAGAAGAGGTAGAGATATCAATGGGTTCCTATAATTTCATATGGATCACTAGGGGAGTATAATAGGATACATATGACCCCAATAGGCCTGTATATTATCCCCTTTTTATTTCCTATGTTTATATTATAATGGCCTCAAGGATTCAGGAGATTTATCCACAATTGTCAATGACAATCTTTCTATCCTCTCATGTTTTTTCAGGGGAGTTTTATAACAACAAAAAAAATTCTACATTTTGTATATTTTATTTATATTTTCAATGTTTTTTGTATGTTTCATCAGGAATCCCCCAGTTGATAAGCCGCACAACCTATGGAACATATTAGTTTGTCAATGAGTGATCGCCAATTTTCTGGGGGCGCCTTCTAATGAGATAAATGACATTTCAAATATTATTCACAGAGACTTCTTAAGGCTAGTCACCACACTTGAACATCCTTATTGTATTAAATATTTCACGAAAACTAGTGTCTTTTGGGGGTTCACATGATCCACGTGATATCAACCTATTTCATCATCAATTTATTAAGAGGAAAAATAATACCCATTTTTATCTATTTCCATTCTTTGTGGATTATCTGATTCTTATTTGGTAATCATCATCAATGAAAATAATAATTGGATAAGGCATAATAAATATATATATAGGTTAATATATTCAATGGAATCCATTTAATTAAAAAGTGATATTGGAATGATTGTTGAGATAATATTATTCAGAAAATATCATGGATGATAATTACAAAATTCATAACGAAGAAATTACTAGATTTTTGGATTTTATGTTTCATGGAAGAAGATACATATATTATCATGATATATTATCTAGATAATTCAATATTGTTGGTTATAAATACATTTAACTATTTCTAGGTAACTAATTTGTCTCGTGAGACTATCGTGGAATCAAAATCCAATATTTAACAACACCCAACCAATGTCATTTATATTGAAAGTGTTCCACATATAACAAATAACAAATTTAATTTACAATGAATGTTTGATATCATGAAATATACATATTTAGTAAATTATACATGTTTATCAACATCTACCCATATAAAAACTTGAAATTAAATATTGTGCACCCTATGTAAAAATTATATATGGTTTATTAAATTAAAATATCCAAGAAAAATAATATGTATATTTTTGGGAAAATTTAAATTCCATTGATCACATGAAAGTGATAATTATAATGGGATGTTATTGAATACATAAATAATCATGGAAATGAATTACAAAACTATCCTTGGTAAAAATTATCATAAAATATCCAGAGTGACAAAAAGTATTGTATCAGTACAATAATACATATTGTAGAATAGGTAAAATAAATGGTTGGTATCATGGCCGAATAAAAATAAATTAAACTATCAAAAAATAAATCTATAAAAATATCCATTCAATTATGAAAAAAACATTTTAAAATTAAATTTAGAATTTTTTTAAAAAAAAACTATTTCATTAATTTAATATTTTATAACATTTATAATAATCTTTTAATCATTTTAGTTATCATAATGTCTAGATATTTTGTTCATGTTTTACATGCTAAAATAATGATTCCAATTACATTTTAGGTAATATATAAATGGATAATACTTTAGAAAAAATATAATGACTACATTAAAAAATTATAAATAAGAAAAATGATAGAAATTAAACATTTAGAAATTAAATTGAATGCGTTTTTTGAAAATATTATTTTGGAAGATAGAATATTGTTGGCTGAAGGGACAAATGAAGTCAGATTTTATTAAAAACATTTCCAAAATTAGATAATGTATAAAAGAGTAAAAAGAATTTAAATTAACATCAATATATCATAAATAAACAAATTATAAGAAAATTAAATAATTTAATTATTAAATTAATATTTTTTAACTTAAATTGAATAACAAATAATTAAAATATTATGATATATTGAAATACTCCCATACAATGATCATAACATTGATGTGATTATAAATCACTAGATTTTTTTTAGTCAACATTAATTCCTCACAAAACACATTAAACTAAAATACAATGTAATCAAAAGTCACTACACACCTAATCTAAGAATATTTGATATGATGAATAAAAAATATAACCCAATAAAAACAAATTGAGTTTTGAAATTATTTACCACCTAGTAACTCCTATGTCAAATCCCCTTGGATGCAATAATTAAAAGAGTAACTTAAAAACCATGAAATATTAATCTATCAAGATATTAATGGCCAAATTGCTAGTATATACATCACATTGAATAAATTTGAGGCATAACATTACAGTATACCTAAATGAGGGGAAATTCATATAAACTCCACCACCTTATGATTCCATTTTGGTTGAACATGATTTAATCATAGGTTTAGTGGGTTTGAAAATTTAACTAAATAATTATTAATACATATTAATAGTTATAAAATCATATATGATCCATTAAAAACATTTTATCACCCGTCTAATAATAATTTTTTATTATTTCCATTTTTTTATTCATTAAATACCTTTTTTCTCACGCGTGTTTCATCATAAAAGATCATATTGATGAACATATTATATATATTTAATATCTATAATATCATTAATTATATATTTAACATAATTTTTCATAAATGTTACCTTTATTTTCAATCATGAATGATTATTAAAGAAAATTACTATGTTTTAATCCTAGATACAGTAAGTCATACATATGCATAAGTAACATTTACCTATTCACTGATCATTATAAATATTGTTTTTGTGATTATTTATCATTAAATAACTATCATAGTATCATAAATACCATATTATTTCCAAAAAAATAAGTATATATATCATAAATTTTTTGTCGGGATGGATGGAGATTCACATGGTTTCAGGAAGGCAGTAGACCACACATACACAGATTATGTTGTTATCTATTAGTATAAGAAGAAGTTGTTATATTTTTCATTAATAGTTATAAATATTTCTTGAAAATAAAAATCATTTCAATTAAATTAAATATATTAATTAATGTTATGATTATCACCTTCTATGTAAAGTGCATTCGAAAAACACATCACATTGCTTTACAATGATGTAAACTACCACACTCATAAATGACATTATCATATTCCCCGTGGCATAGAAATTAAAATGTATAAAATTTTATAACCATTAAATATGTATACAATTTTTATAAATATCATATAAATAAATTATATCCATCATCATATCCAACCGTGAGATGTTTTATTGAAAAATGAATACCATCAGTTCATGAGGTGGTAATCTTCTGTATATAAGATTAATAGTGTTGTATACAATTTGATTACAGTGGGGATGGTATTAAGAAATTTCAAAAAAATATAAAACATATAAGTTTATGAAATATACTTAGGTTATTTATCATTATGTTTCATAATGAAATGAATTAAGTGAATTAGGAAATTAAATAAAAACCCTCATTGTAGAACATTGCATGTTCTTTGGATATCCACCTAACGTTTGCACAAAAATCATTTCTAAGATGGATTTACACTAAAAACATGGTTTATATTATTTGTATAAGGAATTTTTAAAATTATTTTGGATTTTATTTTCAGAACCAAACTATTTTTATGGTATGAAGGGGAGTGTGTGTGGCATTTTATATGTGATGTGTCTGGGACACATGTTATTTTTTGGAAAGAATGAAGTCCAACAAGTTTTATCATATAAATATTATTCAATAAATGTCAATTAATGATACAATAAGTTATACGGTTGATATATATCTATCAAATATATTTTTGGAAGGATTTGAGTTCAATTTTTCCAATAAAATTATTAGTTTAACCGCTGGTAAATCCATTTTTACTATAAAAGCGGTAAATATTTTTTACTGTTTTTACTATAAATTTGGTAAAAAATTAATATTTAATTAATATTATTTATTATTTATTTTTATTAAAAATAATTAATCCAATTTTATAAATTTAATTTTTAAAATTCTAAAATTTTAACTTTAATTTAATTATGTATACATGATGATAATGTCTGTTTTCAATGAGAAAATGGTAAAAATCTTACAAAATTTTTAAATCAAAATTACATTTAAAAATAATTTAAGTGAAATATATTTTACTAATATATATATAGTTGAACTAACATTATTTTAATACAAATTCAAAATATAACATTATATTTAAAATTATGTAAACAGAAATGATTTTTTCAATAAAATTATAATTTTTACTATTAGTCCTAAATTGATAATCTTCATTAAAATACCAAAAAATAAGACTAATTATATACATATATTCTTATTTAAAAAATGATGTTCATTTTCAAAAAAATATTTTCAATATTTCTTAATAATTAATTCTAATTTTTTTTCTCAATTCATGACAGAGAAATATTATAGAAAAAATATTGTGTTATAAACAATAATTTCTTTACTTAAAAACATTCATATTTCATATGTGATCAATATATAATCATATTTTAATTATTTACATATTATTATTTATATTTATTAATTTAACCATTAGGTTATAAGGGTATCCTATATTATGGTTCCTTCAAACTCTATTTTGAGTGATCTGTAATCTATAAAATAGATTCATTTTAATGAAATATAATTTTTAGTTTATATAAGCTAGGTGTTTTGTGTCACATAATCTATCAAATAAAATGTACGAATTTTATAATTTTTGGGTGCCATAAATATAACATATTACAAGTAGATATAATTGAAGAGATTAGAGTGGAATTCATTTTGAAACCCAGTGATTCCAAATTGGGCGGTGGTATAGGGATGAAATGAAACAAATAATCCACATATAATATTGTAGAATAATAACCATGTTCACTATTTCATAATAAATACAAAAAGAGAAAAATATTTACCTAAACTATATAAAATGGAGGGGAACCAATCGTTTTATTCCAACCATCCCCAAGTGAAATTAAATACAGGGTATAGTAATGGATGTTTAAATCGTTATGTAATGTGAACCCAATATAAAGGTAAATGTTAAAAAAATGAAGTAATTATATGTGATTGTTTTCATCATTAATTCCCATCCCCCATTAGACTTGTAATGATGAATTAAATATTTTACGACATTATTACAAAATATATAGTTCTAATTTGTGGTTTTAATATATAAAATTAGTTTTAAAATTCATTTCATGTTAATTTTATATATTATTCGATGTTTAATTATTTCATTATGATTTTTTATTTGTATGATTGATATAAATAATTTCACCCCCTAAGGAATCCATCCCGACAACACAGTGGAGACCAAAGATCTCCATGATTCCCTCCCATAAAAGGAGATGTGTTAGAGAGTATAAATTCGTGGATAATTTAAAAATGATATAGAAAATATACTCAAAACCCCAAGAATCCTTGTAAATAATCACAATTACACTCAATAATATATAAAAATGAACATAAAATACATGTAATTCCATACATAAAGTAACTATAAAATATAACCACAAAAGTAAATATTATGAATGTATACCATTAATGACATATACAAGATCCATACACTATTAAAGTCATGCATGAACACTAATTATATAAAATATATATATATATATATATAATGAAAATTTTGATCTTACTTGTATACTTAGTAGCATCATTCAAAAAACATTTAATTAATATTTGCAAGAAGAATACCAATGTCTCATTAAATAAGAATATTATATAAATCATAAGTGCATCAATTGAACTATCACTAAACCTAATCATGGTTTCGTCAACAATTATCACATCCCATTATGGTAAAATAATATCATAAAATATATAAATGTTCATGCTATAAGCACTTTTTTATTGATGGGACCAGTCTAATTCCGCAAATGACAAACTTCATGTTCTACAATACCTTCTATATCAACAAGGATACCATATATAACATTATAGTGAGAAATTATAAGTTAGATACTATGACCACATACCACACTATACATCTACATTGCATACTCATCATAGTAGTTTGTCATTAAAATTGTCAAAATTAACATTATTCCCTCCTCCTATCATATATGACTATAACTGTGTACCCACATAATAATTGTAAAACTTTAATCCAAAATATATATATTATATATACAAGAAATCATTTATTATATATACATTCCTAAATTGATCCATCATAGCCCATACTATGTCTAACTGGAGATAATGGAAAGGTTACCAATCATTCATCCCCATACTCTACAACATGTATGTTGGAGAAAACACTCCATGAAAAAACAAATACTAGAATTGATTAGATTTTAAATCATAAGTGGTGGGGTAATAATTATTGATAATGTTTAAATGCATCAATAATCATGAATAATATAAATCTATTTGATCAAGATAATCCAAAATTGTTATCTACCCCAAAATAAACCACATCATCACTACTATCAACTAATAGCCACTACCATCTCTACAAAACCAATATTTCCCATCAATTCATTAAATATAATCATATTTTTTATCATCTAATTATATTATACATTCCTTTTTAATTGGAACCACTGAATTCCTTAAATTATTTATTAGCAATTTTTTTGAAATTCGTTATTAAATAACTTTTTTAGGTTTAGAAAATAATAATTTTCCATTAAAATACATTATTTATTTCAACCCAATATATATTAAATCCCATTACTTATCAATAACCACCCACTACCCATTACAGGATTCATTACTTATATCCATCACATGTGTCTTTTAAATATAACACATGCAATATTTCATATATCTAATTCACTAATTAGTATGTCTATGACGTAAATAACTCATTGTCTCATTAACCCTTTAACAAGATATCACCCAATTTTTTAAATTTTTATAGGATTTAATTCTCTATAAAAAATAAACACAAATAATTACATCCTTTCTAAAAAAGGAATCAATATCTAGACAGATCCATTCTAACTACCACCACATGAATCCAAACATACAATATCAATTTCAGTCCAATTATTTCACAAAAAAATGACTATTACTATTATAAAGTACATTTTTCATTCCATATAAATACACATCATCATCAACAATCACCAAAATAATAATATCCATAGGAAGTTGGTTTCAATCAAAGGTGATTGAAAATCACACCAATTAATCACCATTTTATCTAACATATATATACATTAAATATAGAAATTAAAATACGTGAATTTTTTCCATATATCTAATCCTTCTATTGGATAACATTTATATTTATTATCCAATTAGGGATGGTGTAAGGGTATCAAAATAATGGTATGTAAAAAAATTGCAAATGAAAACCACATTAACCCTTTATCTATAATAATGTATAATTATACATTCGAGACAACATGCTTAAAAAATATAAATATAATTTCTAAATTTATACGTCACCATTTTTTATATGATTGTAACATTTTGAACCATTATTATAAATTAAATAAATAATTACAATGGAAATTAATAAATTTATCACCATATATATTATCAATAAAAGAATTCCATTATATAAAAAATAACTTTAATTTCATCAAGAACGTGTGTCTAAATCGATCCACATTCAGTTTCTATAATATTACTAATTATCCGATTGTGGTAAATTTTAACCATCCATTTGATGGTAAAAATTCATTATTAGTCCCCATTTACATTAAAAATATTTTTTTTTGAAATTATGAATCCCCAAACGTAATTAATGATCTAATATTTTCTTTGAAAAAATTAAAAGATGTTTAACACCACATCAATAAAATGTATGTAAGATACTTAATATCCAATAAATGTATAAGCTCTATAGAAAACATATACAATTTACAATAATCCCAAATAATACCCACATTTATTTAATATAATAATGAGTATTAATAAACAAAATTAGTTGAATAAAATAAATCTCTAAGGATCCAAAATTGGTTTGTATCATTAATTCAAGAAAAAATGAATCAAATATTTTATAAGGATATATAGTGATGATCCTATGATTACCTATATTCTATTTGAAATCATTTATGTCAAATACTCAAAAATAGGGATTAAATTTTAATCATTTTAGAAAAATAATGAATCCCATTTTGATTGAAGTCAACGTGCCGCTATGGAACTCTAATTTGAAATCCACATTGGGATATACCCTAAATCATACCAGCCAATCAATGTTATACATAATAAATATTATGATCTCCAATACAATAAAACTAATGGACCATATCACAACAGTAATACCCCAGAGGATGGAATGATTTCGTGCCACTACCTTGAAATCCAACAAAACATAGACAAAACCATGGCCTAAAAATGAACATCGATGTACTACAACAATTTGTTTTTAATAATTGATGTAAAATACCACTCATGAATATATATTTTACCAAGAATTTTCACACCCAAATGGCCTTTATAAATAAATAACACAATATTTAACATTTAGAAAATCCCAGTGACCCCATTCAATTTCCCATCTATGTAAGATAAACTCCAAACTTCTAAAGAACGCCCTATTTCAATACAACACCTTGTAGTGATAGAAAAATAATTTAAAATGATCTATTAAGAAATTATGTAGGATAAAACAAGATAATATTTTTCATAATAAAAACCACTAGATCCCCACATAGTTATTGAAAAAAAATTCTTGTTATAAACATACACCCACCTTATATACAACTTGTATAATATTCTCATATACTATCTTACAATGCATAAGAATAAGCCTCAACAAAATCCTCCCAACTAAAATATAATATATACCTTCATCATTCTTATATAAACATACTCTTGATTCCTCCAACACTTGATTTCTGTAATGTAATGGTTTGAGAATGGATAATTTTTTACATTTGATAATTATAAGACTATTCAAATACATGATAATGAAAACCAATCCACATTGAAAAAAATAGATAAAATGTAAAAAAACATGGGGTGATTTCTCTCACAAAGTAACAACCCTATAACTTAAAACACCACATAATAATGATAAAACATGAATTAATATCGAACAAAATAAAAAATATCAATATTGTCACAACCGTAGGGGAAGAAAATAAATAAAACCAAACATTATGTGATATATACATCTCACTCAAATAAATATTCCATCCAAAGAAAATACACTATAAACCATTAGAGAAATTATACTAGTCAAGGTGAAAAACTAATTATTTAAAGGAATTTCTAAACTTAATAAAAAATAAACAACACACATACAACCCTAAAATTGTGTCGAATATTAAAACACATATAGCACTGTAATAATTGATTTTTCAAAAATTAAAAATATTTTAGAATTCTCTAAAATTAAAAGTAAAATATCAAAAGGGGATTCACAAGAAAATGGATAAGTGAAGATGAAATCATTCTCTTCCACCGACAACCCCATCATAATACTCATCATTTGAAATTTTATAAAGAGAAAAGTAGTTCATATAATTATGTTTGGAAAATAATTAATCATTAAAATTATGAATTTTATTTTTAAATATTTTCAGGAATTTAAAAAACCATAAAAAAATAATGTAAACATGAAATATAATTTTTTATCGATCATAACCTATTGAATCACTCAATACATAATCAAAATTTCTATTTGAAAGAGATTTGTGATTAAAATTTTAAAAAAAATTATATAATATAAGTAGATCAAGTTTATGAAAAAGAGAACACATTAAATATGTATTTTGTGGACTATTTAGAATATTTACCTATGAAAGTAATCTGTACAGTAACATAAAAATTATTCACCAATAAATTAGAATGTCAATGAAAATCAAGACAATCTCCCTATTAAATATTGACCTCCATTCAAGTCAAAATCAACACCTAACATAATATATTAAACAGAAATATTTTTAGGCTACTTTTAATATAAACTGGGCACCACATCACAATTAATATAAATTTGTATAACTATATATGGATACATCAAGATAAACACTCCCAATGATTGATTTCACCCTCAATCTATAAAAGTGTGCCTCACAAAACCCCATAAGCTACTGTAGGAATTATAAATCAAGGCTTCAACCTCAATATTTTTTGCAATGTGGAAAAAATAAATCTCAATTAACTTTTCACAATATATCACTTCTAATTAATAATTCAACAACAAAATAACCACCATACATTGAAAATATATCTTAAAATTTTAATCAATACATCACCCTCAATGCAACATGGTAAGAGAAAAATAATAAACTCAGTAATGATTCCCCTTAAATTATTTCAAATGTGACACTCACGTGACCCATCGTACTAATACTCTGAGATAACCATCGTGAATTAATACATAAAAACATGGGAAAAACATATTCTTAATCCCAAAAATTTATTATTTCCAAAAAACATCAATTAACTGACCATGATTTATTAGAGTATACATTTTTTCGGTCCTCAAAGAAAAAACATGCCTACAAAAAATAGAGTTGTTAGGCAGTCCCCTTTAATTTAATAGAAAAATAATCGTTTTATACACTCCACAACCATAAGGATTCACTCCCTTGAAAAATAAAAATACACTTCATGATTCAATAAAATCATTATCACTTCATCCAAATACCCCTCGTGTATTCTAATTATATTTCAATAAATAATTTTTAATGAAATTTATTCAACCCACACATCAGAAAAAAATATTTAATTAAAATAGTTAAATATCATTAAACAAATAAGAAAGATATAATCCCATTAAAGGATTCATATTCTGTCATCCATTTCAATATAAAAATATTAATTCATCATTCATATAAAAATCCCATAATTTATCAAGATCAAATACACCATTCACTATAAAAAAGTATTCCACATTATCACTCATCATAGTATAATATAATAAACAATCAATCATGTGAAACAAACACATTATTCTACACATTAATTTTCATCACATAATAGTCATGGTTATCCCAATTATGGGAAAACATTACATTTAAATTCTAAAAGATATTAAAACATTTCACATATATGTTATACTTTTAATACATTTTTTAATGAAAATAATATTGATCCAAAACTATTTTTGTTTTAGAACCTTATTTCCCAAAATCCCTTTTTTGGAAAAATCATACATCAAACATTAAAACGTAGATCTAATAAAACTTCTTTTTATATACCTAAACGTTTCTAATTAATCTAAAAAATTAAAAACATCTTTGAAAACTGCAATTTCATTAACATCATTTTCTAGTTATGGAAACACGTTACTAATTAGAAGACATTATATTTTATGGAAGTAATGGAAACATTTTCAATAACTATAAAAAATTACATATATAACACACAAATATTTTCTGAGATGTAATCATTTTAATTTCTTTCATGTGTTTTTCTGTATAGTACACCATGATTAGCTTCTACAATATGCAAAACCCTATTAGCTTGTAGTATACAAAACAATATTCTTGGCTTGTGTTGCACACATTTTCAATTTATTTTGATAGAAATCATTTCATGCAACAGTAAGTATAGAATTTTTCAAATGAATTATGTTAGGATTATGTTATATGAAACACCAACTAGATATTGAATAGGATTTTCTTGTGTTACATGCTAGAGAGACTTTCCTCGATACCTTGTGTTGTATGTGATACCGAGTTTCGCTAAATAAAAGTATATTATTAAATTATTACTATTTAATGGAATATAAACTAGATATGAAAAATAGTATTATAAATATTTTTAATTTCATATAACATTATCAAATATTATAGACATTTTGTTGAAAATTATATTATAAAAAAATAAAAATAATTCGGATAAAAGAAGTATTTTTGGAAAAATAATACTATTTTACCACCTTTTGATGATGCACCCATTTTGAATCTTGTTTTCGATGCATTTATAAGTTAAATTTGAAAATATAAAATTCTCAGTTTGAATAAGGAAATAAAAATTTACTTTTGATGAATTTTCGGTACTTTTCTAGCAAAATTAAAATTTTAACGAATAGTGAAAAATACTGCATTTTAATTCAAAACTTCATTTTTATCAAATTAATTTATATTGTAATATTATCATTCTAATATGTTTTAAAGTGTAACTAGATTATGTTTTTATAATTTAATATAATTTTGGTCAACGAAAATAATTTCAATTTTGAATTGGACATAGACAAAAGTCAATATTTTGATATTTATTACATTTTAAAAACTTGCTTTTTGGGTTTGACAATATAAATTAATTTTAAATTAATTACTATAAATTCTCTATTTTAAATTTGTAAAAATAGGTTCCATATTTGGAATCATAAGTTTTAAATATTTTAAATATGTAGATTTTATTTTTAGACATTATGAATAATAACATCAGTAATTATTTTATATACCATGGTTAAAAATTTAATCTGGTGAGTAATGGTTAAAAATAATATTATAATAATACTTAACTACCGTAACAATTGTCATAATCCTATAAGATGAGATATTTTCGACCATGGAAATCCTTGGGTTGATTTTGGGGTCCCATGGTTTCACAAGGTTATGCAAATGACATTTTATAAGAATTAATTTAATGTAAGGATAATTATAACATAAAAATATATATTTTAGTAAATTGAATTTTATATAGTTTAATATAATTGATATATATTCCTATAGATATAAATTAGAAATAAAAAAAGATTCCATAATTCATGGTATTTTATTTATATTTTTTAGACATTATAATTATATATATATTCATTTATGATACATTAATGATGTAGTGATTAACACATTATTGAATGATTGAAATAAATAAATTTATAAATATGAAAATAAAAATAATATGAACATTTTGAGGAAATCAACGAGTTTTTGTATTACAATGTCATATTGGGTATGTGTTAATGACTTCTTTTATGGAATCAGGTTGTTATGAATTTTTATAAAAAAAATCGTGTATGAAGTGTGGCCAAAACTCACAGAATTTATAACACCAAATACAAAATTGTTTATTAAATGATATTAAATTACTAAAAATCATAGTTTTTACAAAATGGTTAATATAAGTCCAAAAATTTCATAAATAACTTGTTTTGGGTTTTTTTACATGATATGGTAATTATGTTTACCCATGATATATAAATAATAGGATATCACAATAAGATTAAAAAAGGTAAAATAAGGGTTAAACCAAAACTATACGGACACAAAAAATTACAAACATGGCTAAAAATTATTGGATTAAGGTTATTCGAACAAAAATCATCTTATATTCAAATTAAATACCTTTTTCCAATTTTTATCAAAATTGGATTTATTATAAATTAATATTATATTAGTTTCCAAAAGTTCACCCTCCTCTGTTATAAAAGGGAACCACTTCTCTATCATCATCACTCCATTTTGTGCATTCCAGATTAGACAAACAATTCCCATTTATCTTCTAAACATCCCTAGTAAAATTCTATAGGTGTTTTTCTTCTCAAAAAACCATTTATAGATCTCATATATGAAGTTTAAAGGAGGCAAGTCTAAGAATATGTAATCTCTTCTACCGATTCTTTCATATTTCATTATTCTTATACTTCTTATACATTAGTTGTTTCAATTTAATTTAATAACATAAGTATCACACATATATTTATTTTTAATTATAAATATTATCCCCCCTATTTCACGTTCTATCGATCCTATCAAAAAGAAAATCACCCGGTGTGCATACGTATGGCTTACCATCTCCAAGCCATAGTGTAATATGTTTCTAACCACCACCTTACATGGATTGGTATAATGGTGGAAATAATAAATATATATGATTATTCTAACATGATACTAATTATGATATATTATTCACCATAAAAATTAAAACCATTCAATAAATATTGGAAGGATATTGTCACTCGTGCATAAGAATGGCTTGCCGTCTCCACGACGGGATGGCATTCCTTCTCCATGTTAACAATTCAAGAATGATTATAAAGTTTATATAATAAATAATCCTGAAGAATATGGATTCTACTGTATTTATTTATATTTGTATATGTCATTTACTTTCTACCTTTTAATTTAATAAGTAATGGAAAATAGCGTCAATGTGTACTTACGATCTACCGTCTCCTTGAATGGTGTATTCCATTTCATTTTTAAATATATTATATATATTTATATAAAGAATATATATATAATATAAATCTTTTTTTAAATTCTAGATTTTATTAAATATTGATATATTTAATAATATGAAGAATAAAAAGTCAAAAATGTTATACTAAATAAAATGATTATATCCCAAAACGTTGCTTTAATGAGGAATTGACTAATGAATGGTAAAATAATGTTGTAAGTGAATCATATATGGTATCATAAATATTATTATGGCTCGATTACAAGTTAATAATATGTATAATCCAACTATACTATAGATTTTTACACTTATAGAAGACATCAAACCAAGGTATAATTTTGCAATCTCATTTTTATATGAGGTTGTTTATATATTAGTATATACTGGGGTCATATTTATCATCCATGTAAATGTTTTCTAATAATGTTTTGATAAAATATTTACTATTCTTATATTTATTTTTAAATTAGTTTTCATCAATTTTTTGACTTTTACTACCTGGTATGGAAATAATGAATTATTTTTACCAAACAAGTTATTTTTAGAATATTCCAAAAAAATAATGAAGAGAATGTTTCTTTAACATATACGACATGAATGTATTTTTACAGTTTCATTACACTTTTTTTCATGAATCTTCCTCTACACTAATTCATTTTTTTAAACAAAATACTTTTCTTTAAAAATTATGCTGTATATTGAAAAAAGGAAATGATTTTGAAGAAGAAAGGATATTTTCCTCAAGAATTAAGTTCAAGTAGTTTACCAAAATTATATTCCATCTATGATAACATAGTGTTATGTTTCTATCGCTTTGATTACTTTTATATTATTGTTTTTATTATGGAATTAATTTTTGATGTCCATTTATCTTATATGAATTATGTTATGATAAAATTATGTTTATGAATCCCATTTATTTCATTGGTTTTACCGAAATGAATGATTTTGGTTTATTAGAAAGATGTTAGAATGATTTCACTATGAGATGGGTGTGACTATATCTACCTCTAATGAATTAGGTAAATATTTAAATATCATGATATATACATGATTGGAATGGTAATTAAATTTGGTTCATTAATGCATGACTAGAGCGAGAAGTAAAAATGGTTTATTAATACATGACTGGATGGGAAAGTAAACCCAGTTAAGTAATGGCCATTTTCCACCATGATGATCTTGGTTGTAACTCTTGGATATTATGGAGATCAAGTTGATTGCTAATTACTTTTCAATAATTACATATTTCATGCCAATGCTATTGTATCATGGTTAATGTTCCTTTATGATCCATGTCTTACGTACTGCCAAGATTTCTTTCATGACTCGAGATTTCTATGTTTAAACATTATGTTCATTTTTTAGAGTTCAAATGTTAATAGTTTTTTTTATGTTCTCCATTTCTACCCTTACTGATCATTTGATCTCACCCTTACTATTTTTATTTTCCCTAGTATATAAAGAAGGTAATTAGGATGGAAAAAAGGGGAAGATATTTATTTGTGATTGTGATGATATTTCACCATGATTAGAAGATTTTGTTCTGAGTTTCCAAAGGTGCATAGGTAATTCGATCCTTGGGCATCTATTTATGTCATGATTTATGTATTCCTCAAAAATGTATTGTTCGTGTACATCAATCACTGGTCTCTATATTGGGTATCAGAGATAATGATTAGTTATCCTTTGGAAACTAGGTTGAAAACCCTTTAGTTAGTTCTGTAAATATGTTTCTAATGATAAGACTTGGGATGTCCCTATGGAAACGTATAACTATAGGTTATAATCCTAAAATTATGGTAATAATCATGAATAACGTATGATTAAACCTATCATGTAAAAGATTGAATGTACCCCCCTTGATTATGATGTTTTTTTAATGAGATGGTTTTCTCACCCCATGACATTTTTTAGTTAATGGAGGAAATCAGAAAGAATTGGTTTAACATTGAGTCTCTAAGAAAATAAAGTGATTATAATAAAAGAAATTCGACAATTACTGGAGAAAATGATATTATGATTATTCTGAATCATCTATCATAATATATCATTACAATGTGAGATTAGGTGAAATTCCTAACACATAGAATTCAAGGAAGATGAAAATTTTGAAGCACAGAGGAAGAAAGATTCACCTTACTAAATATCAATAATGAGGGAATAATTACCTTGAGCAATACCTCAAATGTAGGGGGCATTGTAATCAAATTGAAAAAATAGGTCATAGAGTGAGGAATTCTTATGGAGTTCAACATCTCATCATTGAAAAAATTATTCATTAGACAACTCGTTTCCCAGAGAATAGTAAATAGTTCTATGATAAGGATGGTCCTTTTCTATACCTACCATTAAAGTGTAAGGATTTAATTATTTATCAATATGAGTCCATGAATGATGAATAATGAATATTATAAGAATTATCATTTTATGTTTTTCACTAATGATTTTCAAGAATATTTTGAATATTATTAATGGATAAGAAAAGTTAATAAGGGAACAATAACCCTTAATATGATTATGATGTGGAGATAATGATATTTAGATAATGATATGTTAGTCGATATTAGTTCCCACGGAACTGGTTAATTTTTTTTACATGTGTGTTAGGATGTCACGGAGGAGGTATAACACTTTTCAAGACTTATTGAATATATCCAAAATGTTTTGGAATAAAAAAACATGCATGTTTTCGACAAAGATATATGGAAGTTTAGGTTATTACCTAAAAGTACAGAGAATACATGATGACATCATTAAAATGTTTGGAATGTGACTAACGAGATATAACTTATGATATATGAGGGTTAAATGATGGTTTTGAAATGATTATAATATGTCCATTCTTGTAATTTATTTTGATTGGAGTTTAGATAAAGTTAGTTATGACAAACCTAATGGTTGTAATGGATTATGTTGGACAGATGATACTATTATTTAAGGCTCAAACTGTTTTTCTGGAATATTATAATTGTATAATTATAGAAAAAGGACAACCCACTGGACGGGAGAAAACCCATCGCATTAGACAAGGTTGCAAGAATCGAATCCACAACATAAGTGTGAAAGGCCATTATTTCCTACCACTGGTATATGGGAAGTGCCTGGTTAGTAAAAATTATGTTTATTTTATTTAGTTTGTATGAAAGATGAAGTATATGTCTATTTTTTGGAAACTATATATAATTAATCTCACCATAGATAGTCTTATGTATATTTGATATCTTGTGATAACCTTTTTGAGATAGAGATAGATGGAATGACCAATCAATCTATCGCTTGATCTGCTAACACTTCACGAATGAAAAATTCAACATCATTACATTAAATAAGAGATGAAGTAGAAATTATTCAATCCATGAACAATAGTGAGACTGTACCAAAATCAAGTTAGAATTTATTCTCATATAGAAATATTAAAAATTAGGAAAAGGATATTGAAAACAAAAGATGTTATCCTATTACTTTTTTATCCCATGAATAATATTATCCCTTATATCATAGTAGATTTATGAATTTCATGTATTTAATTTACTCTAAACCTTATTCTCTGTCACTATCCAACAGAATATGATGGTTGGATTTCTCTTCCATATCTGTGTTCTCACTGACCACCTATGTTCTCCTACGTGGGAACCCAAATATGAGTTAATTTGGGAAATTTTTTTATTTCTAGCTTTATTTTATAAAATTAATTGTTGGTATCTGTTTTTATGATAAGGGTTTCCATGAAATAATCATTCATGTAGAAAACCATTTACAACAGTA
Source organism: Viscum album (assembly GCA_963277665.1). Classification (NCBI taxonomy): domain Eukaryota; kingdom Viridiplantae; phylum Streptophyta; class Magnoliopsida; order Santalales; family Viscaceae; genus Viscum; species Viscum album. The sequence continues at coordinate 1,835,570,331 of OY728136.1, forward strand.
ATGAATTTCTAGGGAGAAATTCAATTTAAGGGGGTAGAATGTCACACCCAGATATTTATTAAGATAGATACATTTTTTTTCTTTTTTCCCTTTTGTTGTACGCAAAACCAAGATTAGCTTGGGATATATGCAACCCGCTATTAGCTTTTAGTAAACAAAACACTATTGGTGGATTGTGTTACACATAATTTCAAGTTTTTTTGATAGAATTAATTTCATACAACATTGAGTATATCTTTTTTTAATGAATATTTTTTGGATTATGTCATATTCAACACCAGAGAATCTTTCACTAACATGTCTTTCATTCACGCAAGAGCGACCATCCTCAATAGCTTGTGTTGTACATGATATCGAGTTTCCCTAAATAATAGTATATTATTTAAATATTAATATTTAATTGGGTATAAAATAGCCATTATTAATAGTATTGACAACATTTGGAATTTCATAAAACATTATAATTCATCATAAATATTTTCTAGATCATGATTTGAAATTAAAATCAATTTTTTCATATAAAAGAAGAAGTATTTTAAAAAATGATTTTTTACCACCTTTTGATGGTGCAATTATTATAAATGTTGTTTTTCACACAATTATATCTTCTATTTGACAACATAATATTCTTCTTATGAAACCGGACGAAAAAATTACGTTTGATTAATGTTTGGTATTTTTCTAATAAAAATAAATATTTTATTGAATAGTGATGAATACTGAATTTAATTCGAAGATAGATTTTTATATAATTTATTTATACTGTTATATTCTATTCAAAATAGGTTTTAATGTGAAATTGGATTATGTTTTTATCATTTAATCCAATTTTTGAAATTTTATTTAATTCAAATTTTAAATTGGACATAAACAGATACCAATATTTTGATAGTTATTACATTTTAAAAAATGACTTTTTGTTTTTGACAACGATAATTAATTTTTATGAAAATTACCACGACTTCTATGATTTGAATTTAAAAAAAAATTATTACTTATTTGGAATTTGAAATTATAAATTTTGTAAATTGGTATATTTTATTTTTAGTCAATATGAATAGTAACTTTAGTAATTATTTATTTTCCTTTTGTTAAAATGGTAAATCTAGTATATAAGGGTTGAAAATAATATTATTATAATATTAAACTACCCAAACAAATGTTATAATCCAATTGAATAAATATTTACGACCATGGGAATCCTTGGGTAGATTTTTGGATGCCATGGATTTACATGGATGTGAAAATGACATTTTAAAAGAATAAATTTAAAGTAAAGATAATTATTACCTAAACATATATCTTCTGCTAAATCAATTTTAATGTAAGGCTATATAAATTTTCTATATGTCTATATATGATAATTATAAATATAAAAATATTTCTTAAATTATGGTATTTTATTTATAATTTTTATACATTAGATAAATATATTTATTTATGAAACAATTATGATGTAGTGATTATCTCATTAATGAAGGAATCAAATAAATGAAATTTTAAATAATAAATAAATTTAATTTTAACATTTTGATGCCATAAATGAACATTAAGGATGAAATTGACATATTAAGGATTATTTAATGCCTTGTTTTTATGTAATGAGGTTGTTATGATTTTTTCAAAATTCCAGTATGAATAGTTTCCAAAATGGAAATAATTCCTATCATAAAACATATAATAGTTTATTAAATGATATAAAATTTTTAAAAATATTTGATTCGCCTAAGTGGTTAATATAAGTCCAAAAATTTCATAATTGGCTTTTTTTGTCCTTTTACATAATATGGTAATTACATTAACCCACTATGTGTAAGTAACATGTTATCACTATAAGATTAAAAAGTGTAAAATAAGGGATTAACCAAAAAGATATGCATTGATTTTTTTTATAAATATGAATAAAAATTATCCGATGATGGATTGATAGAAAAATCATATTATATTATAATTATATTAGTTTTTGAATTTAATTTATAAATTTAATTTATAATAAGTAAATATTGTGAGAGTTTTATAAAGTGCCCCTCGCCTCTTATAAAGGGGAACCATCTCCCTCACATCTTCACACTATTTTGGTCCATCATGTTCTGAAAAACCCTACAAATTTCAATTATAAACATCCCTAGTAATATTCTAGAGGCTATTTTCTTCTCAAAAGTCTAATTGTAGAACTCAAAGAGTAATTTTAAAGGAGGCATGTTGAGGAAGCGGTAATATGTTCTAAAGATTATTTCAATTTTCTTTCTTCTTTTACTAACTCTTCTTTAGTTGATTCATTATAAATTAATAACTAAATTATAACTAAAATACTGATATGTAATTATATATATCAATCATACCTATTTCACTTTCAATATACCATACAAAAAACTAAATCATCATGCTTGCGTACATACGACTTATCGTCTGCACGTTGTGGTGTAATCAGTTTTTTACCACCAACATACATGGATTGGTATAATGGTGGAAATAATAAATATATATTATTTTTATAACATGATAATTATTATGATATATTATAAATCATCCACTTCAATACAATTCCACAACAATGTGAATGATATTATCGCTCTTGCGTACGTACAACTTACCATCTCCACAACGTGATGCTATTCATTCTCTAAGAAAACGATTCAAGAATCATTATAATGTATATATAATAAATAATAATTAAATATATGACATAATAATTCTGGATTTATGTATATATGTATATTTCATTTACATACATCCATTAAATTAAATATGGAAATCAAAATATCATGTATGATTACGTAAGGCATACTGCCTCCAAGAATGTTGTACTCTATTTATTTTATCTATCTACTATATATATATATATATTTATATACTAAATATATATTATAAATAATTTATGTTCTACATTCTTGAAGTACGTAAATCCTGATATAAGTAATAATTTCATGAATAGCTTTTCAGAACATGGGGTATAAATAAAACGATTATTACCCAAAAAGTTGTGTTATCCAAGAATTAAAAAATGAAAGAGTAATATAAATTCATTACGAAATAATATATCTATCATAAATATTATTATTTTTATCTTACAAGTTAATAATATGTTTAATCCCACTATATAGGCATGTCAGAGAAAGATAGATAAAATTGGAACAAATGTAAGGATTAATTTTTCAATCCCATTTATTTTTGAGATATTTTATACGTTTGTATATACTGGGGATATTTTTATCTTTATTTTACATGTTTTATAAAAAAAAATTCATAAAATGTTTACTATTATTCTATTTCTGTTGAATGAATTTTTTACCCATTTTTTTACTACATGGTATAGAAGGAAACTTATTTTTACCATATGAGGTTTTTATGACATTTCTGACAAATGTATGAGGTGAAAATGTTTAACATATAGGCATGAATAGATTTTTACAGTTTCTCAATGTATTATTATCATGAAGTTTCTATATAATATTTCACATCTATTTTCTACTATTTTGTTTTAAAATTACGTGTCATTTTGAGAATATAAAAATATTTGGAAGAAGAAAGGATATTTTTATGAACAAATAAGTCCAAGTGGTTTATCAAAAATTATATTCCATCTACGATTAAATAGTGTTTTGTTTCTAATCCTTTTATTACATTTATTTAATATTGTTTATGATGGAATTATTTTTTATGATGTCTATTTATCTTATATGGGTAATGTTTTAATGAAATGATTTTTATGAATTCCATTTAATTTCATGGGTTTTTCTATGATGAATGATTTATGTTTTTGTGGCACAAGTAAGAATGATTTCATTATGAGATGGGTGGGACTTATATCTATCTCCAATACATTATGTAAAGAATTATATCAAATGAGATATACATAACTAGAATTGAAATTAAATATTGATCAGCAATGTAGATCTGGAATGACAAGTATATCTGGGTTAGTAATACATAGCTGGAATGACACGTAATAATAGAAAAATAATTATCTTTATCCACTATGATGGTTTTGGAAGCAATGCCATGGATACTATGGAGGTCATATTATGTGATTAATAGTTTTCCACAATTACATGGCTTATGTGAATGCTATTCTATTATGGTTAATTTTTTTTATGATCTATGCCTTAATTACTACTTAGATTTATTGCATGACTCCTGGTTTTGATGCTCAAACATTATATTCATGTTTTTTATGTTCAATTTATTATGGTTTTTTTTATGTTCTCCATGTATTCCCTTGGTGATAATTTGAGTGCACCATTTCTATATTTTCTTTCTCCCGGAGATATAAATAATGGTTTTAGTTATTAAAACAAAAGTGGAAGATCATTATGGGAGATGTTGAAGATATTTCACCATGATTATATTTTTTTACGAGGTCCCAAAGAAACTAAACTAATACGATGATTGGGCGTTAGTTTTAGTCATGCGTTAATTATTCTACAAAAAGTAATGTACTATCTACGTATATCAGGCATGGGTATCTATAACCTATATTTAAAATTAGGAGTTCAACGCTATCATTTTGAAATCTAAAACCATTTCCCACAAATATATATTTTCTAATTAAATAGGGTTAAAATATACTACTTAATGATTTAAAATACATTTAAAATATGATATTTGATGTTTTAATATAACATGAATATATTTTAGAATGTTTTTACTTAAATAACCTTATTACTTGAAAATTTATGAAAATATTAAATAAAAAATATATTATTCATTTTTTTATAACAAATGGCATTAGATATTATTATTCAAAAACTCACAAGTCCTGAAATAATTACAATAGTACATGTTTATCAAATTTTTATTCATGTCTCGTAATGACTAAGATATTCTCAATTAAAACTTATTTATTGATAAAAATAAACCAATTTTATTTAATATTATTTATTATAAGTATATTTGATGGAATCATATATTATATAATAATTATATATTATTTTTTCCGTTTTAAAAAAAATTATTTTATTTTGGATGAATTTATCTCTTTGAAATACTTAGATTTATATAAAAATATTAATTTCTAAATATTTTATATTCAAATGGACAACATCAACTTCATTATTGTATGGAACATATTAAAATTTTATTAGGGGGTATATTATAATAATTTATAAAAATATTTATTTATGAGTGTAGTGTATAATATTAATTTATTTAAATTATATCATTTAATACAATGTACCATTTGGTTTTGTAATGGTTTTAAATTTATATAAGTATCCATTTATTGAGAAGAATGATAAAAATTCAGTTATAATATGTATTATATTTCAAATATCTATATTTTTTTATGAAATACATTGTTTTAAAATATTTTCACATTTTCATTTTCTTGCATATAAAAAATTAATGTATGAAATTTTTACAAATATAATCATAATAATGTATCTTCAATATTGGAAATATAAGTTTAAATTTTTATCTATGACCAATATCATTTTTTCCACACAAAATACATTCTAAGGTCAATCATTACCACCATTGTAAAATTCAGAATCGGTTATCAAGGCACTAAAAAAATATATACATCATAAAATATCACTAAAAAATGGATAATTGTGATCAAGTGACTGTATTCATAAAGAAAACTATATTGGATTTAATAAAATTTAATTTGGTTCTACATGGAATTCATAATGTAATTTATTATGTTTAAAATATTAATGTATTTAAATTATTTATTCTTCATTCATAAAAAAATATCGATCTCCAATCCTCACATATTCACACATTTTGATCCATGTTTATCAAAAAAATACGTAGAAACATAAAAAACTATACTACACGAAACATAGAAGTCATATTAATTTAATAAGACATATACTAGATGAAATAGTGTGTGTGAAACTATTTTATATCATTTGATTTTATATAATTCATAACCAACATATTTAATATTTGTTTATGTCATCCCACATTATTATTACTTAACATTTCATTACATTTTTCAAATAGAGGATCATTAAAGTCATGTGTCTGGAAAATAAGGTATATAATACATGAAAACATTTATTAATTTTTTAATAAAGTTGAAATGATTCTTTAATTGATAATCCATATAAAAATTACAATATCTCATAAGCTAAGGGCATACTTCAAAGGGAGGGGTGAGTATAAGGCCCCTAAAGGGTAACAGGGAAAATAATTTACAAGTGAGCTTCTGATAATACAATGCGAACATGAGGAAATATTTTAAAGTCATGAGAAATAGTTATATAATAATTATATGAAAATTAATAATATCTTAAAAATATGGCTAAAAAAGTTAATTTATACATTAATAATAATATCACCATGTTGTATCCCCATAGTTTTATCTATATTTCTATGGTTATTCACCAAGGAATTGTAAAATTGTTCATCCCTGGAGATTAAATCAATTACCCAATGCACTAGAGAGATATCAGGGTGCACCCATAATATGTATTTATTTTCATGTGATCAACATAGATCAAGATAAAAATATCATAAAAACCCCAAAGACATTAAAATAAATTGGTTTCATATGAAAATCATAGTGATTTGAAAGAATGTTTAACAACATGACCATGATTTCTTTTATTACCCACACAATGGGACAATGGGTTTTATGTTTTCAAATTAAATAATAAAATAAAAAATTTACATATTTATGGATAACCCTAGTTAATTTATTTGTATTCATTTTCACATAAATAATATTAATGAATTTCGTGAGGAAATAGAGATAGATTTTGTGACAAAAATACTACAACATACCATGTATGAAACAAGGATTTGGAAAATAATAATGATAGAGGGAAAAGGGTAAACCACTAATAAATAAATCATAATAAAGTATCAGGATATAATAAAATTGTCATAAGAACATGGTATTGAAATTTTAAAGACACCAAACATAAGAATAGTAAATAAAAGTAAAGAGATATATAGAATTACCATTACCATTAAGAGTATCTTTTAAAATACTAAGATCGGGAACTTGAGTATTGGGAACACATTAGATGGTATTAAAATAATATCTTCAAGTGAGATGAGTGTGTAATTAAAGGAAACTATGTAATGGATTGGTATTTATAGAAAAAGAGATTTTTTTTGTTAATTCTTATGGACACCTCATGGGTCGTATTTTCAAAACCAAGGGCATTCTTATGGTAGCATCCCAGGTTATTTGGATACATAGGACACCTCATATCATATTTTTATCCACATGATTATAATGTAATTTTAAATTACATATTCCATCATTATGATATCATTAATCATTCCAAAAACTAAAAAATATTATTTTTACTATTCAACAAAAACTGTTACAGTTTATGAAAATAAATAAATTTACCCAAACCAAATACAGATGTTCCGAATTAAAATAATGAACTACATTTTTTATAAATAAGTATATAAATATGAGAAATTAAATTTTTATGTATAATCATTATTTACTCGAAATAAACTAACACTAAACTAATAATATATAAAACAATTATTTTTTATACTATAATATCACATTACCATTAAAGATGAATAAATTATATTTATACTTCCTCCAATGATTTTTCTACTCCATTGGTCAGGTTATTATTCCAAAGGAAAATATAAGAATTTCTAAGTTACTATTATCCAAAAAATTATTTTATATCACCATACAGTAAATTTATTATTGATACCCACCATTTATTTATATTTTTTGAAAATTATTTCATATTGCCAATTATTTCAAGTATAAAAAGTATTTTAAAATACAGTTTTTTAATATTCATTAATAATACGAATCCTCTTTGAAAAACAATAGAAATTCAGCCAAAATTAATTTTGACAATTGAAATTCAAAATTTTTGATTATTTTTTTAGAACCACAATTTTATTTATACACATATAATACACAAAGTGATTAAGGCCTTATCACATAAACCATTATAACACCCTCATAAGACCTTAGATAATGGTTTTAAATGCTGATTTATTCATGGGGATGCTCAAGAATGATTGCCCGATGGGTGATTTCTATCAACTTGAACTTCTCATGTAGTTGATTAATTCAAGAATAGCATGTTGATTCTAGGCTTGGGATTGGGACATAGAAAAGCCCAGTGGGGATAAAACCTTCCCAAGATCTAAGAAAATGGGCTATGAATAGAACGATTCTACTGGTAGTGGCTATCAAATATTTTTTCGGCATTAATTATCCATTACCATTTCAATTTATAAACAATAATTAATTAGTTAAATTAAATTATGGTTTCCAATGATCTTATTATCCAACAGTCATATAATAATAATACTAGATGGTTATGTTTAAATTATAATCATATAGTTTTATTTATTTTGACACAGTAAAACTGATATTTTCATGAAATAAATTATGATTAAAAAATTTTTGGTTGTAACATTATTCCCCCCTTAAAAAAATTTGTCCCTAAAATTTCAAATCATACTCTTATATGAGAAAAGGTGTGGTTACATCTACCTTATTGTTTTCCCATGTTTTGACATGGATTCTTCATATTTTCGGTTCCTCCACAACACTTTAATGAGGTGGGTAGTCTTGATACCTATAAATTTGTATCTACGATCCATGTTCCCTATCGTCTGCTACTCAAAAGAGATAACATGATCTAGTTGTACCACATCAGGAATCATTACATGTGATGGGTTGGATATGTTCTTCCTCAAGAGGGATATACTGAAAAAATTAGGATCGTGAGCTAGTTTTAGAGGACGTGAAAGTTGTTTGTCTAATTTTTCTATGTGATCAAATATTTCATATAAGCCAATGTACAAAGGGATAAGCTTCTCATTCTCCCCAAACCTCATTACTCTCTTCTAATTTGTAATTAATTGGATGAATTTTTCACCAACATCAATCTCCAAGTCCCTACGATGGTTGTTGTTATAGATATTCTACTAACTCTGAGAAACCATAATTTGATATTTGATTGAATGAAATAATTTAGTCATCCCTTCCACAAGATTAAGCCCAAAAATCATTCTATCAATATCTTCATCCCATCCAGTAGGATTTCTACATTGACTTCAATATAGAGATTCATAGGGTTCCATATGCATGCTTTATTGGAAGCTATTATTGTAAGAGAAGTCAACTAAAGGGAGAAGTTGATCCCATCAACCATTAAATCATAATGAGCATGTTCACAGCATTACATTCAGTGTTCGAAGAGTCCTTTCATATTGTCCATCATTTTGAGGGTTATAGACCGTAATGATATTCAATACGGTAGTCAATGAATATTGTTTAATTTTCTATAATTATGATGTAATCCTCAGATCATGATCGAATAATATAGAAATTGGTACCACATGCAGCCTTACCGCTCCCATTTTGTATATCATGGACTTTTGATCAAGAGACAGATCATCCTAGATAGCGATAAAATGGGATGTCTTGGTGAGATGATCCACTATAATACTTATCGCATTATTTCCCTTAGAAGTTTCTTGGAGACAAGTGAAAATTTCCATTGTGATATTGTCCCACATCCATGCAGGTATAAGCAGTGGTTTTAATAACCCTTTAGGAATTTTTCTCTCTAACTAAACTTGTTGACACACCACAAAACATGTAGTGTAGTCAGAAATTTCCCTTTTTAATATATACCACCTATAATGATCACAGAAGACACTATAAATTTCAGTGCTTATAGGATGTATAAATAATGTAGAGATATGAGCTTCATCCATTATCCCCTACATTATTTCTATAATAGGCAGATCAGATAGTCTTTTACATAATTTTAGTACAACTGGATCAATATTGTACACATGAAACATCCCATCCTTCACATTCTCAATATTTTTCCATTACAATGGATTTTAATTATATTATTTCATAATCATATATAGTAATAAATGTAGAGAAATCATTTTCTACAGGTTTAATGATGTCTCTTCCAATAAAATTACCATATCAAACTTCAATAGGTTGTTGATTAAGGGACATCATTGAATCCTCATTATTTCCATACAAATAAGGTCTTTCCTACATAATGCCTCAATGAAATTGTTTTCTCTTCTAGGGTGATAATGAATTGAAAATCATAGAATTTATGAAGATCCAAAATTTTTCTATTTCTCATGTTCAATTACTTTAATTTGAAAATACAATTCAAAATTTGATTGTCTAGGTATATATCAAAATTTCTCCATAATGATAGTGCCTCCATACTTACAGATAAAAATCAATTGCATCCCGCTTCAGATCATGTGTGGGATAGTTCTACTCATAAGGATTCAACTGTATTGAATAATAAGAAATAAATTTTTCATTTCTCATGAGGATGAAACCATACCCATTTAGAGATACATCTCAAAAAATAAAAAATCCCACTCTGATAGAGTGTAGAGTAAACATGGGTGTGGTAACAAATCTCTTAATCAGCTCTTGGAATCTTTTCTCACATACCTCTGTCCAGCTGAACATGACCCCATTTCGGGATAAAATTTCTTGTGTATTTTAATTTCATGACATTTTTTCCAAAAATATCTTATAAAATATTGTTAAACAAAGGAAACTGTGAATCTAAGATTCTACTATTAGATGAGGCTACACCTCTACAACTATTTTCTTTAAAAGGTAAAATATGATTTGTTCGTTGGATGTAATCTTCCCTAAGAATGTATATAATTATAACCAAAACTCACACATTTTGATAATTTCAAAATGGATTTTCTTCCATATAGTTTGAAAAATAACCCATATATGATCATTATGCTCCTCAGAAATTTGGGAATATATCAGAATATCATCAATAAAAACTACTACATTATCTAGGTAAATCGTAAATTCTCTATCCATTGTATCCATAAATATAGAATGTGTGTTATTTAAACCCAATGGATTAACAAAAAACTCATAATTCCCTTTTCTTGAACCAAATGTTATTTCCAAAATATCATCTTTCTTCATCCTCAATTGATGATATCCAGATCAAAGATCGGTCTTGTAAAAGAATTGAGCCCCATAACACTGGTCAAATAAGTCATCAATTAGTGGAAGAGAGTATTTTTACTTCACTATGAACCCATACAGTACTCTATAATTAATAAATAGCCCCAGTAATCCCTCCATGTTGTTGAAAAGGATAAAAATCACTCCCCACAGAGACACACATGGTCGGATAAACGCTTTCTCAAAAACAACATGGAGTTGTTTCTTTAATTCTACTAGATCTACATTTCCCATCAAATATGGGGTCTTTGATAATATATGAGATCAAAGAATGAGTTTAATGGAAAACTATACATCTCTTTTTTGTGGTGTTCTGGGTAACTCTTTAGGAAATACAAAAATATATTCCATGATAATGGGGATGTTTTCTATCTATAAACTATAATTTATTTTTTCAACTTCACCGATAAAATATATAGAGAACAATAAATTATGTGATTTTAGACATATCTATGGTATAGAAATATCTCATTGGAATAAAACTATAGGTTTCTCATTCAATACATTCTATTTTTTTTATTTTGAAATTTATCTTAGAATTATACATTGAGACCCAGTCCATCCATAATATAATGTTTAATTCAAAAATGGTAATTTCTATTTTATTTTCAATAATATTATTATCATTGTATTTAATACTAGAATTTATAATCACTCTTTATTCTTGGATAAACCCTCTATGAGTTTTGATTTATAACTCCACTTATAGTATTTCAGCGACTGATTGTATATTCTTTGAAAACATGAATAAAATAAAGGAATAATAGAACCAAAATAAAAAAATTACATTCTATTTTTGAGAGGAAAACACGATTACCATCCACCACATATTTTTGAGACTCAACATCAGTTATAATGATGCATTAAGCACCACCTTTCTCCCATGGCCACTGCTAAGGTGAATGGTGATTCCCCTTCCACTACCCATAGATTTGGAAATTGATTGGCAAAGTGACCAAGCTATCCAAACATGATGAATTTGAAAGGAATTTTCCACGCCACAATCCCTTTGTATTTAGTCTAGGGAATTAGAGGCATAAAAAAACTACCATTATTCTGAGCTATATGTCTATTTCTTCACAACATGTAACACTTCCTATTCGTGAGAAGGCAGTTTGACAAATGCTTCATCCCTCATTTATTATGTGTGGGTTGTTGCACTTTTTTTCCTCTTTCCTAACTGAATATACTCCCAAATTTTTGATCTAATGATATTTTATTTTTATAATATTTTTGAGAACAATATGTCCCATAGAACCACAGTTCATTATTCACAAGACTCCACACGATGTCTTCAAATCTATTATAGTCTTGGTTGGCTGGATCCTTCCATAGTTAAGGTTTTCATCCACCAAAGAATATATAAAATTTCACATTATGATCCATAACAATTATTGATGTGTAACAAGAAATTATTCAGAAGTTCATCTCTTTGCATTCAAAAAATTCATTCTCCTTCTACATCAGCTCGATAAACTCATCCGTTTTTTTATTAATGAATGAAGGAAATACATATTTATAATGATCCCTTTAAATTTTCCTCACTCTATAGCTTCAATAATGTATCTTATAATCATTTTTTTATTCATTGAACAGTGCTGATAAACTTATTCCTCAAAGAGGTAAATAGCCAAGGTGACATTTTTTTGTTAAAAACAATGTAGTACGTAAAACAACTTTTAGATATATCTGATCCACAATGTAGTAATCAATGGGTTAAAATATACACTGAACATTATTGGTAATTTAACTATAAACAAATAAAAATATTGGCATACCCTTCATGTTGAAATTGGCCACTCACAATGATTTGAGTTATTCCCCATAACATGAGTTAGTTGGTTTACCATTCACAAGAATGTATCCATTCAAACATCGATTAGAGGACTATCAGCACATGGTCTATTGTAGTAACCATTTTCACGGTTCCTCCTATTTCCCCACATTTCCTAAAATAATAAAACATTACTGAGAATATTATTTAATTTACAAATCTTATAACAATAATGGATTTTTTATGTCTTATAAAATATTGATTAAACATATTGTTCTATAAAAACAATCAAACTTATATATAAATACATCATAACAATTCCTAATAATATTGTGATTAACTAAACATATCCCCCATGTAGTGTCCTCCCTGGAGTGTAGTAAGGTCACTTATCGTGCACCAATACCTATTTGAGTCTTGGTCAATGTGGTTTTTTTCGGATTAACCACTAGATATATTTGTGTCAGATTCACATACACTTGTTCATGTCTACACAAGGACTTAATATTTTTGGAAACCACTTACTTAATATTCCACCTAAATACTAGTATATTTTACAATATTTAATATTTTCCATGGGGTTCTTTTTAGTCTTTTTAATTCATAATTTCTGAAAATAAAAAAACTATACTATGATACCAACTATGGAATACTTCCTTTTTATTATATAACTTTTAATTAGATAGTACTAGTAGATGATTTTTAATGTATAATGTCTTGTAAATAAATGTATTAACACATGAAAAAATATAGAAATATATTAGACCACTTGAACGAATTAATGAATTGTTAAACTTATTTACAACTACTAAATCTCATAACATGGTGATATACATAAATGGAAAATGTGAGCATAAGGCACAATCAAGGGAAAATAGGGAAAATATTTTAGGTTTAATAATGTGAGAATACAATAAAGAACATTTTAATATAACATAAATGCAAGAGAAAGTGGGGTATAATGATTATAATAACTTGAATAATATCTTGAAATTGTTTCTAAAACATTTAATTTATACATTCATAATCATATGACCAAGGTCCATCCATATGGTTTTATAAAAAATTTAAAGGTTATTCACCAAGGTATCTTTAAATTTGTCATCTCTAGAGATTAATTTCATTATCCAATGAATTGGAAGAAAATCAGGGAGAACCATTGTTATGTGTTAATTTTCATGTGATCCAAATATATCATAATATATATCTCATAAATAATCCATAGAAAATAAAATAATAGGGTTTTATATCAAAATCAAGGTTAATTTAAAATGTTTTTAAAAACATGATTGTTAGTTCATTTGTAACCTACAAAAATGGAATAATGGTTTTATGTATTATAATTACAGAATAAAAAAAAATTAAATTTTACATATTAATTAATACCCCTATAATTTTAATTTGTTTGATTATTCACATAAACAATGTTGAATAATTTATTGAAGAAATATAGAGATATTTTGGGACAATAATTCATCTGAAAAATTTGTATGAAATATGTATTCTGAAAAAATTAAAAAGAAAGTGGAAAAGGGTCACCCATTTATAAATGACAAATAATAAATTAAAGGGATATAGTGAAATGGGAATAAGTACATGTTATTTAAATTTCAATAGTAATACAAAAAAAACATGAAAGGAAAAGAGATTTTGAAAAATCACTTACCATGATAAATAACATCAATAACTCTAATATTTGGACCATGAGGCTTGAGGACACATTATGAGGACACCATGGGGTAATACTGTCATTGTTTCAAGTGGAATTAATTTTAGATGAAAGGAAACTATGTAATGGATTCGTATTTACATTAATATAGAGGGAATTTTTTATAAATTCCTGAGGACCCCTCGTCGGTGGTTTTTCTCAATTCCATGGGCCTAACCATGGTACATCCCCTTCATATCTAGCCACAAGAGACACATCATATAATATTTTAATCCAAATGAGTATATGAGAGTTTAAAATTACATATTACGTCATTTTGATGTCATTAAACATTCTAAATGCTCAAAACCTATATTATTACTATTTACCAAAAAAAAATATTTTATTAAAAATTTAATAAATTTAACATAACATATTATCAATGTTTTTATTTACAAGAAAACTACAATTTTGGAAAATAATTTTCTAATTTTTTTTATTTAATTTATCTGATAAATAACTATTTACTTTATTAAATCAAATAAAAAACAAATAATTTCTAAAACAATTATTTTCTTGTAGAATTATGTCAAATTTCAATTCAAGATTCTTAAATTGTATATAAACATCCTTTGGTGATGATATTATTCCATTGTACATATTACTATTCATTATGGCAATATTATTATTCATAAGTTACGATTCTATAAAAATTAACTTGGTTTTATCATGCTCTAAATTTCGTACTAATCCAAACCGTGCATGTTTGTTTTTTTCAAAAATATTCATATTATCAATTTTTTAATGTATAAAATTATTTTAAACTAGGGTTTTTTCAATATTCATCAATAATATGAAACATCATCCAAAATTCAAAAAATTCATTCTAAAATAATTATGAAATTTGAAATTCAAAAATAATGTTTATTATACCATAAAAACATTATCCATACAAATGTATTACACAAGGTGATTAATGTCTCATTACATAACCCATCATAACACACACATATAACCCAAGAGTACGTTGTGCAACAGTGATAGAATCATGGGGCAGCTCAGGCAATATTTCCCATGTGGTGATATCTATCACCTTGATGTTCTCTCATATTTTATTTCCATTTAGAATAAAGTGTTGAATTGTGGTTTGGGATTGGTCCTGAGCATAGCCCAGTGATGCTACCTCTAACTCGTGATCAAAAAAATGGGCTTCGTATGGCACCATTGTACTCGTAGAGTCCATCGACTAAGAATTATACATTAATTATCAATTTTTGTTTCTATTTATAATAAATATTTATGATGATAATACTTTTTTTGGTTTCCAATCAACATACTAACATAAAATAATATAGTGGTCAGAAATTGACTATTAAATTTAATTATACCCATATAGTTTTATTGATTTTCATAGAGTAAAACATATATTTTTAAGAAACAATATATTATTCAAAATGTTTGGGTTGATACATTTTTCTTCTTGTAGATCAATATAATATATTATAACCAACTAAAAAAAATTATTTAATTATATTACTTTTTCTTAAACATTTTTATATTGATGTAAAACCACTTTTATTTCTCTTTTCCATCACATATGAAATGAAATTTTTGCATGTGTGTACGTGTAAACCACCACCTCCATGAAGAAATGTGTTCTATTTCCCATCATCATATCACATGGATTGTTTTAAATATGGAATGTTGAATTTATAAGATAAATATATCATTATTATCATTCATATATAATATGTTTCTATCTTTCTTACCATTTCATACAATTGGAAAATTATAATGGCTCTTATCCTTAGATGTGAAATTGCACCTCCATATAGATGTGTTATTCAATTTTCATTATATTTTCTCAGATCTGAGAAAAAAACGAGTAATTAAATAATATATAGTTCATTGAGTACATAATTATTATTATTTATATATAATTATTAAATAACTTATTAATTTCTTATCCACTTGAAATCTGGAAATATATGTCTTGTATATATATGGATCATCACCTCAATGAAATTAATTAATTATTAGTAAACATCCTACTATAATGGATGGTTATAAAATTGTTCTTATAATAATATTTTTTATGATTAATATAGTAGATATTATGTAATAATGATCCCTTTTTCTTTTTCAACCTACAAATGTCATTAAGGACTTATAAAACTAATGTCGATAAAAACAAATATGCAATAAACCATTTTAGTGAAAAAGAATCATGGTCGAAGAAAATTGAAAATATATTTATAAATAAAATAAGATGACAAAAAATTGAGAATTTATATAAATAATTTAATTTTATTCCTCAATAGGGAATACATATGAATTTAATGATTAGCGACTCGATGTGGGGAATTTTTTTTACAAGTCATATTTCTATATTTTACATCCAACTGTTTGACATTATTGAATTTTTTATATAAATTATTTTAATAATGATATATTGAAACATAAAATTATTATTATGGTAATTTAAAACTATATTTCTACATTCATAAAAATGTCTAAAAATGGTTTTGGGTAATGGTTTGTGTATGGGTAATTATATACATTTGATGAAATTTTAAAAAACTATTTTATATCATTTTTTTCATGATAATACATTCTGTAAATTATATAAAGTATTAATTTTCATTATTCATTTATAATTTTTCATTGGTTTTTAGAGAATATTATAGTCCCCATATTCTAGGAATTATGATATTTAAAAAAAATTCTATGGAAAACAAAAATTTTATATCAATTTTTGATATAGCTGAATTTGTTAATTCTAAAAAGAATTAATTCCAAATTAAATGAATCTTTTTAGATTTCACAAAATATTGGTTTTTATAATTTTTTGTTTCATGGATAGTATATATGAATTTTGGTTACCCTGTTTTAATTTTTTTGATGGGTGTGAGTGGTAATCCCACCAATTAATTAGGTAAAGTGGTTGGATTTTTTGGCTCTATGTTTCTTCAAAGAGATGAAGGAATTAACTTGTAAGGTGATTTAATATCAATGGAAAATTTAATATTTTAATTTAAGGATATTGTATCAATACACCTCTATGATATTATTTCCAATAATTTCTTATTGAAATATATTGACTTAAATAGGTAAGATATTGAGCTTAAAATTATGAGCAATGTTTAAAACTATATTAAAATGTGATTTGAATGTTTTTTATAAATAAAATTCACGATTCTTAATATTTTTAATGAATATTTAATGATAAATATTTATACTTTATATACTATTGTGATGTATTTTTGTGAATACTATTGAGTAATTATTATTATTTCACATTTTTGTCATGAAAAAGGAAATTATTCTTATGGTTTTTATATTTATTAATAGACTAATATGTCTATTTTCTTTTATATCCCTTACGATGATCTGTTTTACTCATCTAATGTTATCAAATGGTTTTATTATTGATTATGGATGATTATGAAGATTAATAATTCTTTATTTTATATTTCTTATCATGTGAGTTACCCTGAATGAAGCATGCATGTCTTTATAAAGAAAACAATAATTGGAATATTTTTCATTTTTTTAAATTATCACTATTTAATGTAATATATATCATAATTAATTGAATCTCTATACCTACAAATTTAATTTAAATGTATTTTTTGAAATAGATATAATGAAACCTATAATTGATGAGGTGATTTAGTGCAAGTTTTAGTAATTTATACCAATGATTTTTTTAAATTAATATGGTTGTTATGATGATGTTAACATATAATATTAAGAGATTTGAATTTAATCTTATATTAATAAGAGAGGGATTATATGGCTTCGCATGTCACCTCAATTTTTCAAATGTTATTTAGAATAGTTTTCCAAATTAGAAATAAGGTAAATGTTATTGAAACAGATTAAGGGGATAATATCCTTCTAAACGAGAAACTTATAAATGTTATAAAGGGATAATAATTTTTTGTATTGTTTTAACTCCATTTCTTTAGGAAATAAATGATGGCTACTATGAAATGGTGTTATATGGTTCTTTATATATAAATTTTTTTATAGTAGATTATATCATGAAATGACACACATTCAATTTTGGTGGTCCTCGGATCTAATTAAAGATGATTGGTAAAATAATTCCTAAGATAATAATTTTAATTTTATTGAATATTAAAATACATAATATGGAAAACCAATCAATTTATAACTCTATAGGTTTACTATTTCAATATGATTGTTTATTTAATAACATAATAAAATGAACAAATTTATTCCATTGGATGGAAAATATTTAATATTATATTCCTCAAAATGTACCTTTTTAATGATATTAAAATTCCTCTAGAATAAAAATTATATATTGGGTGAAAAATGAAGAGGATATATTTTTCCACCAATGAGGAAAATTTTACTGGATATTCATAGATTTCCAAAAATTTCATTCTTGTCCATGATAGTATAATTTATTGGTTATGCGCTAGATTAATGCATTGTTTGTGAAGGGAACTGCTTAAATATTAGTTGAAAAGTCAAGAGGTCGTTCCCATGTGAGGTAAGAATAGGGAGATATTTTTTGGGAATTTTGAAACTATATCGATATAAATTGAACCAGATTATAGGATATATGAACGAATTCATTTATAAATAACATATATTTTAAAACATTATTACCCTATTATTACAAGTGTGGTACGATTAATTATAATGGATTAATTATTATATTTGGGATGTTTTACTGGTGTGGAATGATAGTAAAATTATCTCATGACTATAAATAAGAGAGAAAAGATAATAGTCATATAGGTCATTAAAACAAATAAATGAATATTATTAATTGCAAAGATATAGTCCAATATGTGATTGTTTGTCTAGAGAATTTAATGAATGATAGTGAATAAAGAGACCATATATATAAATGTGTGGAAAATTAGTCTTCTATTTCTGGGACATAAAATTATATGGAGGAAGGTAAAATAAATTTTTTAGTATGTATATTCTAATGTCATGACTTATTTTAGATCTATATATTCATTTATTCTTGAAAATTTTTATCTTTAATTTTATTCACCAGTTCATGAAATAAAGACATTAATTTTGGGAAAAAATTAACTATTGACATTTAAAAAAAAGATAATATTTGTAACATTTCATCAT
Organism: Viscum album; assembly: GCA_963277665.1. Classification (NCBI taxonomy): domain Eukaryota; kingdom Viridiplantae; phylum Streptophyta; class Magnoliopsida; order Santalales; family Viscaceae; genus Viscum; species Viscum album. The sequence goes on from OY728136.1 coordinate 1,835,589,819, forward strand.
CATATATATAATGTGTTTCCCAAAAAATTATATTTTTCCAAAAATAGTTTTGTTTGATGATATTATGGGTATTGTTTATCTATTGGAATTTCATGAAATGATAGATGAAACAACTACATATTTAATATTTAATCATCATGGTAATTACAGATTTATACATATGAATTATTTTTTTCCTTCGATAATTTATTTGGATTCTAAGAAAATGAATAATGATTAAGGTGAATGTATCCATGAACATATTATTGAGAAGAAGGAAAAAGTTTATAGTAGTTATATTATTGTTTTAAATGAATTCATATAATTTTTTCATAATTATTTCTCGAATATTATTTTTATTAGGAAGAGGTTGATTTTGATTATTTATTTGTTCTGGACACTATGATAATTTAGTGGTCCCTTCATCCTACGTATTTAATTGATTTTTTGTAATTGATAATGAAAATATATGTGTTTATAGAAAATGGTTTCATTCTCACATTCACATCACCATAGGGTGGTCTAATATTTTTTAAAAATAAGGAGGATTATATGAGACCTTTCACTAAATTTAGAGAACTCAAAAATAATAATGTCTGGATTAATTTTCGTTTATCTCATATCTACCACTTATTTTAAAATATCTTGTGAGAGTTTAATTTATTAAATATTAATCTAAGTTATGGGTGACATCATCTAAAAAAAGAAAGATGGCATTCCTAGATGGTAATTTATGTCTCGGTAATACCATTATGATTTTGTGATTACTCATTTTAAGTTAACAAATTCACCCTATATATTTATTTATAATATTAATAGAATGATCAATGAGAATTTAGAAATCCTTGTTGTTGTGTTTATAAATTATATTACAGAATATTCTAAAATCATTAATGATAATGATAAATATTTACGAATTGTTTTAAAAACATGAAATGAGTACATCTTGTATTGAACATTCTGTAAATGAATCAATTTGATAAATTAAATTTATTTCAATTAATATATTATTTATAAAGTTGAAATGAATGTTGATCTGAAAATAAATATTATGGGGGAAAAGTGGATAATGCTATGAATTAAATAGAGATAAAAGGATTTCATATGTTAGAAGGATACAACAGATTTTTCTTGAGATATTTTTTTGATTATCTATTCCACTATCAATTTTGTTTTCCCAACTATGTTAAATACCCTAAGGGTGGAGAAGTGAATCATGGTATGAAATATTAAATCAAATACCCCTTCATATCTTATTTATTTGCTAAAAAACACCCATATCATTTTCTCATTGAACTGTATGAAAAAAATTATATAATTCATAAGACATAACAAATTTTCTTGGTCCTCCCACACTGGGATACCTCAAAGGAGAATATAAGAACAATGTATTGAGGTACCAGATCCACAAAGTCTCACCACCAAATTAAAATGATTGGGATTGATTAGTTCTAGGTCAATTACCATATCTATTTCAATGATTAAGGTTAGATCACTACATTCCACAAGGTCGCTCCATAGCACTCTTTCTATCGCTTACTACCCGTGAAAAGATTTACTTTCAGTCACTTCCTTGTCTAAATTATTATGATATTATTTAGAAACCTTTTATGGACACGTGGATCCCTTTAAATATCTTTAATGAATACATACTTATTTTAAGATATATTTCCTATTAATTTCCCACATTCATCAATTTTCTTGAATATAACATTACCAAATTTTGATTAGGATTTCCCTTTTAAATACATTCACGATGCTAACCTCCATCACGATGAAAACCTATTTTAAAAATCTCAAATATCCCTTAGAAAGAATCCACATGTTCTAACGCTCACTTATTTAATGATGAATAACTAGGATATATGAAGTTCAAATAATTTGTAAGGATTTTGTAGACATTTCAAATCTAAATTATTTTGTGATTATCTCAAATTTTTATGGAGTTTATATCCTTCATGAATTTCCAGTCCTCACAAACTTTTTCATAATAACTACCTTAATAAACCACCTTCGCGAATCAACAACCTTATAATATTTTTTAATTCATTGAATATTTTCAAAGGGGGTAGAGGCCTATTTATAAAAATTTCTTCAAATACTAAAATACTACATCCAGATAATCTACATTTTATGATTCTCCCCTATTTTGTTCATTTTCCCCCTACCATATTGATTCATCATGGAAATTTCCTAGTAGTAAATATTCTTATAGTAATGGAAATTATCGACAACACATTATGCACTCATGGTGTTCATTCATGATGATCTATATACTAATGAAATTCCCTTTGTGAAACCTAAATGTCTCAAAACACTTGCCTTTTTCTTATTTTTAAATATAATCCAATTAAATCAAAATTTCTCGATTCTTTTGAAAACATTTATATTTTGGACCCCAAAACATGACAGACACAAGGAAACATGCCCACCTTATGAAAGAAATTTTATATACTACATCCAAGGAATCCCATAATTTTTAATATATCAGTGTCAAAATTCCTATTGAATATTATCTATGCACCTCCATAGCTGTCTTTGAAACCCTACCATTTCGAAAAACACAATCAACCAAAAAACACTATAATGTTACATTAACATATTTTTACCCAACCATCACCCCTAGGGGTTTGATGAAAAATCATCACACTGTGATACATTATAATAGATTATACCATATTGTACAATAATTGTCTTCTAACGATTTAGATAGTGATCAAATACTTACTCAACACATACCCAGATCCCATATGATAAATGATCGACCTGAGAAATTAGAGTAGTATAAAATGGTCATCAATAAAATATATTTATTACAAAAACTCTCAACTTATTTCATCATGAACTATATATTTTGTGATATTTTACCTTTTATTGGTGACATTTATCATCCTTACATAAATGTTCCCTTAATTTACATATTTGGTTTCCATTATCCTTTTTTAATGCTTTATGATATCTGAGATAAGCAATGACATCCATGAACTATTTTCACATAGAACATGTTTATCATTACTATATACAAGTGTTGCATAATTTTTCAAAAACCGTAATAATTAAAAATATTGATTCTCAACCTATACCACTAGTCCTTCCATCTCTATCCCCTATCCTGATGACAAAATCTAATCCCCTTTAAATACAATAATTCCAATACTTTTTCAATGAACCTGATGGTCACCGTATTATTGTATGTGATCAGGTAAAGTACACAGATAATCAAATTTGGGGAAAACAACATACCTCATGGAAAAGGGGTCCCATATTCACTTTTTTCATGTTTTGGGAGTCCAACGGACTCCTAGATCCTATCAATTATATTCCAATGCTTCTTTGTGTATGTTAATTATCCAAATTCCAGCAACCTATAGTTTAGAAGGAAAATACTCCATCTTCAAAAGCCATTTCTCCACCTTCCCCTTGATTAAATGATATTTAATTTAAATTTTCATTATCCATGAGTTATGAAATTTATTTTTTATTTGATTTATAGAATCTTAATTATATTAATTGATTTATATTATAGGATTCACTTCAACTTAAATATCATCAAGATTCTTCTTCATCCACAATATATATGTGCATGTATGAGTGGATGAAATCTATGTGGCACTTAATGTATGCAATAAAATGAAATCTTGTTTCATGACAATCCAAGAAACAAAATATTTTCCAAGGTAAAATGTACCACCTAAAATTCATTTCCTATCATCATTTGATCCATCCCAATCTACATCTACATAAAAAATTAAATGTTTCATCGATTTTTCATTATGCTGAAAACTAAAAGCCACCATTTTCTTGAAATATAGATATATATTATTCATTTAAAGAAAGTTGTTTCCTTATGGTTGATTTTATAACATGCTACTTGTCAGGTGGAAAACAAATATATGGTCTTTTATTTTTCAATTAAAATAAATAATCGATTATTTTCCTATATTCAATTACATTAACACAATTGCATTAATCATCCAGTTACATTTTTATCCAAGTACCCACCCAAGTCACCATAAATTTATAATTATCCATTAGAAATAAATAAAAAACAACCATTTCATAGATATATTGAGAGATGAATTCTTCCTTCAGTGTGTCACCTATAAACCATGAAAAACTACCTGGTCAAAAATCATTATCATTAAAAATTCACATTCAATTAATTTTGTTAACTGAGTGCACCATTCTTCATTTAATCCACCATATATAATGTAATTTTCGTAAACCATCAAAATCATCCTTTAACTACGGTCATTATTGTAATATAGATTTTAATCTACTCCAACATGCTTAAAACTATGTTTTTTAAATGAAAATTATCTAGACATGAATACCGTGATATTGGAGCTAGATTCAGTCCATATAGATCCCTCTTCAGCCGACAAAATCTATTCTCATCTTCATAAATTAGATGATCATATTGAAGCTCAAAATAAAAAACATCTTCCTAAACACCATTATCAAATGAAGAAATGATATCCATCTATAAACATTAAATTTTCTTTGATCTTTTATGGGAAAGAATAATCATAATGTTACTATCGATGAATCTATGGAAAATGTTTCATGATTATCGATACCCTATATCTAGGAGTACAGATTTAAAAAATGTTTTCCTTTTTTAAAATCAATATTTAATTTTCATTTATATTTTATTCAGGGAGACTCTTTTAGACCTAATTAAATTTATATTTATTTTCCTCGACACAATATCACTTCTATAATTTTTATCGGTTTGGTCAAGATATTCTTTTATATCCTGGAACCTGATGTCATCTATTACTAAATCCATAAATCATTCAGGATTTACATGTGCTATGAACAATTATATCCATTTCTTCGTCATCTTCATTGCCTATAATAGCATTGTCTAATCACTGATTATTATATATATATATATCAATTTAAATTCATATCTTCAATATTTTCTTAGATGAATGTTTGAGCACCTATTTTCAATTAACTAAATCTTATTCTTAATTAACCTCTTGAACTAGACCAATATATGATCTAATTATATTTTCATCACAATTTTCTTGATACTGAAAATGTATTTGTTTAATATTGATCTCATTCACTAGTATACTAACATAATTACATTAAACTACACTCTCCAATTTCTTATTACAACATTTATATTCTTTTTATTTCATTGATTATCCAATAAATGTTCCTTCATCGCCACAGGATTCAAAATTCATGTGTTTCACCTCATTAAAAATTTAACACTTACGTCCAAGGAATAGAATGTACATCAACATTTGTTTCATCCCATTCCATTGGACATATAATTTCCTCTCTTCTTATGAATATTGTAACACTTTATTATTTTATAGACTAATACCATCACTACTTCATTAGATGAAATTAATGGATAGCCTCTCTCGATGATAATTATTCTATCGAGGTTGTTGATAAATAAATTTATTCACTCAAATGTTCTTTATTATGTGGGTTTCTTAGTGATGAAACAATGTTTATAATCCCATGTTTCTCACGATAAACAACTACATCGGTATTTTTGGGATCTGTTTCATTAGCTCTTTAGAACATCTATATTCATTGACCAATTTTTTTTCCAATATCCTTCAATAATTTATTTTGAAACAAAAAACCTCAAAAAAAATTGTGATGATGGAAAACCATTTAATTTTATTAAAATTATCAGTGAATATAGAATAAAATCTCTTCACATCAATATTTCTTGATGAAATAAGTCCACGCACATCAATACTCACAAAATCAAGCACTTTTCTTGATAATTTTTCTTTAACCGTATATAAATTTCGAATGATCTCCCCATTTTTATATGAATAACATGTTTGGGTATGATCAAATGATAACATTGGGGGATCTAATATAGTATCACATTCCACTAGATCTTCCAATGATGTTTAGATCAAATGAGGAATATTTTTATTCCATAAATTATTTTCTTCTTCCCTGGTAAACAGTCACATTCCATCTTCTCCACATACACAATAGAGATTTCAAACTATATTCTTTCCATATAAATCATTTATGCCATCTTTTAATGTTAAGATATAAAATTTCTTTGAAAATATAATAAAACTTAAAAAAGACACACAATTTACAAAATCATAAAAACATGTGACTAAAAAATTCAAGGAACAAAACACTTACATGTCTGATGTATTTTCACCAATCATGGATTTTCATGATCCAATAATTTTTAATACTTCATAATTTCTAAATATTAAATTACCTTATTTTTCATTTCTGATTCCTATCACTAGTAACTTGTTTCATTTCATATGGGAGGTGCATCCACTATCAATGATCGATATTTTAATTCCACTTCATGCTTTAAAATAAATAACTGAAACAAATTTCTGTTCATTTCTCCTCTTTTTGATCAATGTTTTAGACGTCATTCTTTATTTAATTTGATAATATTCATATTAGTTGAAGTATGATAGGCCAATTTCATCATAAAATGTTGGAAGCAGATTTTGAATTTTCACCTCATTTGATATTACATTAAATTTTATCATATGACCACATTTATTACTCTATGGTACATATCTCATTATTTTCATTGATATCTATATTTCCATTATCATTAATCCACCACACATAATACAAAAACCATAAAATGACATTCATGAATATTGGGTTCTATATTGATAACTATGATGGGCCTATTCCCATTAGTACCTTATGGATATGGAACATACAATTTTTGAGTGTACAATATTTATGTAATAATAACATCAAATGGATTGCCATTTCTATGTGAAATACTATAAATCAGATTGCCTCTTGAGTTCTCTAAATTTTATGGTCATTATGTGTACCCAAATCAATCATCATTCTTGGAGAAAGTGCTTGTTGTGTAACACAAACCATTACTGCTATAAATTTTCAATCAATCCTCATATCAGGCTTAATATTTAGATTTGGCTATTAAATTTTTATACTGGACATCAATTCTCTACAACCATAACTTTTGTTTCCAAAATGATATTTTTTCCTAATATCATTATGAGAGTCAGTATTTTTCCCTAATAATTAACATTTAATCAAAAGAAAACAACTTCCTCATCATGTTTTTCAGTATGCTTGATTTTATCTTTTCCAATTTCCGTAAAAATATTAATTTCACTCTTTGGTTATTTCATTTTCTGTTTGTACTCATATAAATCTTTCCATCATGAAACACATTGTTGGATTTCTATATTTTCCTCCCCAAACATCTATTTGTTTAAGAGAGTCTTGTAACTCGACATGATAGTCAATTCTTAAATTTAATTTCCCATATTCATTGTCACTTTCTTCCCATGTTTTGAAATTTTTTACAACAACCAAAATATCATTTAATTCATGATTTATATAGTCCTCCAATAATTAATCCACTAATCCTTATGAACAGTTAAATTCTTTGGAATCAATAATCTTCTTTATGAATAAATTAATCTTATATTTTTTCATTCCTTTAACATTGTCTGAAAACGACATCACGTAAATTTAAAATTCATCCTCTTCATCTTCGTGGAACACATATGAGATCCATACTACAAGACGTTTAACCTTTAAAAATCATTAAAATGCAAGGTGTTGTTTCCCATTGAATGTTCCTTTTCCTAATTGATGTGTTAGGAAAATGAATGACATCACATCATCCATATCATCATCTAACTGACCATATTCATTGGTGATCTTTTTCATGGCCATAACTTCCACTTCATTGGGCTTCCATATTCAATTAATTTATTATCTTAATTTCTCATCTTGTATTCAAAAAAATTACTAGGAAATATGTCATATTTCTGATCCATTAGAACATTATCATCCAATATAGAAACATTTTAATTCCACTATTGTTTATGTATTTTCAAAATTCCCTAAAAAATTAATACATTTTAAATAATTTATCCAAGACCATGCATATATTATATAAAAAAATTTACTCAGTTCAATAATTCATCAAAATGCTCATTAGGATGGATTCTAGGATCCTTATAATTACTCCATAGAATTAAGAGATTTTCTTCACTGATTTTTTGAGTCACCATAAAAAATATTCTTAAAATTTTACCTCATATCATGTGATGAATTAGACGACATTACCGTTGTGAATATTTATTTTGATAGGGACTATGTAAATAATTGATTCATTTATCATTATCATCCAATTAACTAATAGTATGGATTTGATAAACTACCTTTATTGATGTTGGTTGATATTCCATGCATAGATTCTTTAATGATATCCATTCCTAAGGATCAAAAGTAGTTATGCATCTAATTATTCCATAATTTAATTTTTTTCATATAATATCACAATACATTTGTGATTGATAACATATATTCCATACACATAGAGATAACTGATAACATTTAAATATTAACAGACTTAACAAATAATAGAATAACTAGGTTAAATAACTGACAGGTATGGTGTGAAGAAATTTATTAGAGATAAAAACAATTTCCCTTTAATATCTTGTTTCTTTTAAAAAAACTTATCTCTTTACCAAAGCTATGTATAATGAAAAATGTAATCATTAATGTGGCAGGGTGATTGTACATGGTTCACCCACACTGGGCTAGTCCCATATAGCATACAATGAAATTCAACAATGTACCAAATAAACTAATGCTCAGTACTTGATTAGAAGGCTCATGATAGATAACTTATATGAAATGGCTCACTTTATTAACAATGTTTAGTTTTAGCTCACTACATTCCCATGGGTCACTCCCTAAATCTATTTTGATGGCTCACTAATGGTGGAATTGGAAAATTTCGTACACTTCATGTTCTAATTTATGTTGAAAGGACTGACACTTGGTTTAAGGAAATTTATTTCCCATCATTACAGAGAATTGATAAACGATTAGTTGAAGATATTTTCTTTGTGGAAGACAATTTTTCATTGAGTTTATGAATATCCATTTACTATAGGATTAGTGGGAAATCCCCTTACAACATATTCATGATTATTTCTAAATTCACGAAGAACAGCACTTCTCAAAAGCTGAATATACTTTCACAAAGAAACCACATTTTTTGAATCTCACATCATTCTTGAAGCTCTATGAGCCTTCCTAAAGCTCACAAATTTCATTAGGATTTTATAGAATTTATTACCATCAATATATTCATGATGCTAACATTTTTTTGTTTGTATTTAGAGCTTCCAAATACATCCTTTACCCGCATATTATTTCTCAAGAGCTACCTTCACAAACAACCTTTAGGAGTCTGGATCCACATACTCTTCATTAAGCCTTTATAATTGGATAAATGTGGTAGGGGTATATTTATGTCTATTAACTCTTATTTTCATATAATCCATATATGTTATCACCATTACATGATAGCCATCAATTTCATTCATGATGTCACATTCCTTGGGGAAGAACAATATGAATTTCCAATTCATGAAGACAGTTTTAGTCATAGAGATTACCATCTACACATTGTGCATTCAGGATTTTTCTATTTGAAGATCTATACCTTCACAAAATTCCATTAACAAAAAATAATCTTCTTTAAAATCCTTTAATTTATGTAACACCCCCAGATTTCATAGTGTGTTATTTCTTCAGAATAATTCAATAACTTGCACTACACGCAACACCGAGTTCAATCACACCATGACTTACAAAAAAAAAGCCATTCAAAAGAGGTTATGAATAGTATTATCTAAATTTTAAACTTTATATAATCCTTATAATTTTAGAAATCCATATTATGAGTTTCTTAGATATAATGCAAGAACAAATTCATTTTCAGTATTGCACTTTTATCAACTTTTAATAGTGAACCCTTTTTAAATACAATATTTTAAACTTTTTGACTAAATGGGGACATCAAAAAATTTAAAATGAAACATCCCAAGCTTCCACGGTACGCTTTCCTTTGAATAATACAGTAGCGTGTGTTGTACGCAAACTTCGAGTTTTAACACACACCACAATCGATCAAACTAGCCGTTATGAATAGTAATACCTAATTTTTGAAATTATATATATTTTATATTTCAAAATGGACTTCATTTTTGGATTCGGAATATCGAATTTAGCCTAATGTGAAATTTTGGTACATTTCGGATAACTTTCATATTTTGATGAATAGTGAAAATTACTAAATTTTTATTAAAAACAACTTTTTTAATCAAAATAATTAATAGTGATAAATTATGAATTTGAGTGGTTTTAAAGTATATTTAGAATATATTTTTACAATTTAATATAATGTTGGTCATTAGACAAAATTTTACAGTTAAACCGAACATAAACAAGTGTCAATCTTTTGATAGTTATTATCTCTTAAAAACACGCTTTTTCTTTTGACAACGGGAATTAATTTTAAATTAATTTCTGCCACTTCTGTGTTTTGAATTTAGAAAAATGGATTCCATATTTGGAATCAGGATGTTCTAATTTTGTAAATAGGTAACTTTTATTTTTAGACATTTTGAATAATTACTGCGGTAAATATTTTATTTACCATGGTTAAGGGTAAATCCGGTAAATAAGGGTTAAAAAATAATATTATAATAATACTATATTACCCTAAAACGTGTCTTAACCCTATTGGTTGATAAATGGTCGACCATGGGAATCTTTGGGTCTATTTTGGGACCCCATGGATCCACTTGTAAGTGATAATGACACTTTATTTTAATTAAGTTAAAATGAATACAAAAATGACACAAGCATATATCTTTTAGAAAAACAATTGTTACATAGGGTTATATAAGTTGGATTTTAGATTATAAATATTCATTATAAAGCTAAAAAGATTTCCTACATAATGATGTTTTATTTATAATTTTTAGACATTAAATAATTTATTTTATTTATGACACAATGATGATGCAGTAATTACTAAAATAGTAAAAAATTAACATAATTGATATTATAAATACCCAAATAAATATAATATGAAACTTTTAATGAATTAAACTAATTTTATAGGATAATATGATATATTATGATTGATTTAATTGACTTTTTTCGAAGTAATCAATCTTTTATGAGTTTCACAAAAATCAACTATTGAATAGTGTCAAAATTGACATAAAAGAGTTCTTAAAACAAATATTATATTATTAATTGATATTAAATTCCTAAAAAATCTAAGGTTCTGCCAAGAGACTTATAGCATGATAGGTTCATCATTAATGTACCACTTGGGGGCCTCTTGGATGTATATAGTATGTTTATTAACCATATTATATAAAAATACAAAGAGACATTGTAAAAGTGAAACTAATTAACTTAGAGTTAATACTAAAAGATAAGGTTAATATAAGTACCCAAACCTGTCTAAATTCTATTGGTTGAGTGGTTTTCGACCTATCCCCACATTAAACTTTGAATAATATGCTTTTGAGCCATTAGAAACCGAATATGAATTTATTATAAATTAATATTTCTAGCTTTTCCAAAGGTTCCCCTCACCCCTCTTATAAAAGGGCACTCCTCCTTCTCATTTCTTCACACCTTCAAAGCCTTTAGGTTCGGCAAAACTCTGCCCAAATACTCTCCCAACATCCCTCACTACAACCTAGAGGACTTAGTTTGATCAGAAAGCCAAACTAAGGAGCCCTTTTGATCAAATCAAAAGGAAGAACCCGAAGAAGAGGTAATGATTTCACCACCCTTTTCTAAGTTCATTTCTTCTTCCACTTCTTCTTCCTTTGTTGTTACCATTATAATATAATAAATCAAGTATCATATATATACTGTGATGTTATTATAAATATGGTACAACCATATTCAGTATTCTATCCACCCTTTGAATAACATGTCACCATACGTGCGTACGTACGGCTTACCGTCTCCACGTCGTGGTGTAATTGTTATTCAATATAATATTATTTGGATGGGTATAATAATGATGTGTAACTCATGTACATAATAAATATAACATGTTAATGATTCTGTATATATGATATACCATCCATTTATATATTATTTTAATATCAAAAGAATGATATTGTCGCTCGTGCGTACGTACGGACTACCGTCTCCACGAACGCGATGAGATTCATTCTCCATCGTATCCATTCAAGTATAATTATCATTTGATGATTTAAAAATGATGTTTAAGGACTTGATATCATTCCGGATATTAATAATATACAACCTATCCTTTACAAACATGTCTTACGTAACAAAACATATAAAAGAAAACAAGTAAGTTAACACCCGATATAATGATAATACTAAGATATTATTATCAAATCAATATTAAAAGATCATATATGATATCATATTAATGTATATGATTCTTGTATAATTTAATAACAATTATTTCACCATTATACAGGAGGTTAACCTACCCCAACCAAGGAAAAGTACAAGGTAAGGGTTATTTCACAATCTCTTCATTATCCGAGGTTGTTTATACGTAATAATCTACTGGGATTTCTTTATCATCCACATCCATGTTTCTTCGAAATGTATTTCAAAACATATTTATTATTTACAAGAATATGGGTTAAATTAATTTATACCCTTGTTTGACTTTTTGTAAGAGGTTTATAAAGGAATCTTTCCGTCGTTTTCAAAACAAGGTCCTTTTTAACCTTTTCGACAGAATTAAGATAAGAATGTTTTTTTAACTTATACGGCGGGTGCGGTTATTTTCCGCCGTTATAAAATCGTCAAAGCTTTCCTTACAATCTTACAAGAATATTTTCAAGAAAATGTTTTATTTTATATGGCTCTTAAATGATTTCAAAAATAGAAAGAGATATTTCTCTAAAAAGTGTTTTGATTTCATCTATGTCAACATCCTTTAATGGATTTTACGCTTATTTGAAGTTGATTTATTATAATACAAAACTTCTATATTGTATTGAAGGTTTTGTGATATGTTTGACTGTGGATGTTCTATTTTATACCATTCATAGTTTATGGTGAAACTATAGACATTTCGTATGCTAGTTTTAATCCGAATGTTTATGTTATATTTCAAACTTTTCTTCAGATGAATGTGCTAAACAAGTATGTTCCGGGTTGGGGACCGGTAAAAGTAAGCCCTCCAGGTTGGGGACTGGTTAAAGTAAGCCCTCCAGGTTAGGGACTGGTAAAAGTATGCCCTCCGGGTTGGTGTCCGGTTATTAGAGGCACTCCGGGTTGGTGTCCGGTTATTAGAGGCACTCCGGGTTGGTGTCCGGTTATTAGAGGCACTCCGGGTTGGGTTCCAGTTAGAAGTAACCCCTAGGTCTTGGGATGAGGCCTAGACAAAGAAATTAACGTTTAGCATTATGCATTCCATAATTATGAAAGTGGTTATTGATATTGCATGTGATTATTCGATTAGTAGAATATCCATGTGAATAAGTAAATGGCATTATTTCATTTTATTTTCTCCATACTATGTTGAAGTTCAATTTTAAAAAGGCTTTTGTTTTAGTAATTCATTGCCTTAAATGTTTATGCTTATTATGAATGTTCCGCTATATTGTTATCCTTACTGGGCATTTGAGCTCACCCCTTTTCTATGTTTTATTTTTTCCCAGGTAGTGAAGAAGTAAATTATGAATGACTTGCAGGGATATTATGAGGGGTTAATAGTGTGGATATGAAGACTTTGTTGTTGTAGTAGTTTTTCACTTTGAAATGTAATGTAAAACTTTATGATTATATCTAGTGTTTCCAAGGCTACTAAACCAATCGGTCTTTCGAGATTTGATCTTTCTTGTGATCATGCCAATGTTATGTAATTAATGCACCGACTCTGGGTAGCTGGGGTCGGGGTGTTACAGTTGGTATCAGAGGAAGTTTAGTAAAAACCTTGGAAGCTAGATTTAGATAAACTCTGATTAGAGCACGTAGACCTAAGATGAACTTTGAGGATTAGTATAGAAGAACTTCCTAGAATTTTGGTATTGTAGAGATTTTGTGAGTTTTCCGAGCAATACATCCCTGTCTGGATACGAGCAGGTAGAGGCGGCTCTGGCACAGATGTACCTAGGGGTAAAACCTGAAAACACCGCTTTGAGCTAGACTCGAACGGGAACTGGTGCACGACAACGGGCCTTGCTGCACTCTTGGTTACGACACTCCCAGGGGATATGCTTAGGATAACTCTCATTTTCTTTACATATCATTTTGAAGGGATTATGAGTATATACATCCTCAAAGAAAACATTCTTATGATTATGGATTATATCCATAAATAGTTCAATTTATGTTAAGTGTTTTATAAGTATGGGATTATGTGTTTTGATTCATAAACTGATCTAGTTTATGCCATGGTATATAAATGGCGCCCAGTAGAAGGAATGAGAACTCCAGAAATACACATGATTCAAAGAGAAGGAAGGATCATATCTTTCATGGTCTTAAGCTAGAATTTATAAGAGAAATAGTCTCCCATGTATTATCATCATATGAAGAAATAATATCATGTGTTGATAAGATATGTAAAGAGTTTACTGAGTCCTATGGCATTGAAGGGAAGCAAGAGAAGAAAAGGCTGGAAGAGAGAAAGATGGATAAAGGGAAGAGGGAAAAGAAGAATTTTCCCATATGTGGTAACTGTGGAAAGAAACACCCTGGAACTTGCCTGAAAGTAATGGGAGTTTGTTATAAGTGTGGAGGAAAAGGGCACAAAGTACATGCCTGCAAGGGTAAGAAAATGGTTTTAAATGTACAATGCTTCATTTGCAAGGAGTTTGGACACTATGCGAACCTATGTCGCAGTCATCAGACTATGCTTCAAATGATGTTATTGGATAATAACCAAGTTATGATACTACCACAGATAAAGAGGAATGATTAGAGTTCTTATGTTGATTATGTCAATTGAGTGTTGTATCAACAATGTACTTGTTATAATAATTATGAAGTATATAAGGATTGTACTGCAGTACTATTTCATTAAGGACTTGAGATTGTGTGGAACAAAGAAAAGTGACTCAATAGAAGGTTAAATTTTTGGAAAATATATGGTTGAGAGAATGATAAATCATAATATAGTTCTGATACTGAGGTAGTGATTTTGGAATAATATGTGATTATTTTGGATAAATTATATTGGATATTCTTGACTACCTTGGAACTGATTAATGATTTGTATATTCCATCATTGTTGGGGTTTAAAACATTTTTGGATTAATGATGTATATCCAGCATTCTATATGGAATAAGGGAGCATGAATGTAATCAATAAGGAATATGGTAATACATGATGAAGGTATTCATATTCTATTATGGGGTAAAAAGGATCTATATTATGTTTACCTTCCTTATAAATGTTGGACTGTGAGTTTAGACAGAAGTATTTTGGATAGTTCTAGTTTGGATTATTTTGGATTGCCATAAATGGACAACCCGGAGGTCGGGCGGCAACCCATCGCGTCTGACAAGGCTGCGAGACTTGAACCCGCAACTGAAGGGCGACAAGGGTGTATCACCTACCACTGGCCCATGAGATGTCCTGGATTAAATAATGTTGTTTTTTTAAATATCTGGTAGATGAATTATAAATTCATTTATTTTGGAACCCTGTACGAATAGTATAAATAAATAAAAATTACATTCTATTATCTTTTAGAGTGAAAGATGAGTTTGTGGTAGAAACTTATTAATGGATAAAACTCTGATTATAAAGTAAGTATAGCTCCTTATGATCTTAGCCAATCTCATAAATAAATTCCTCAACATTAATAAAAGGAACTTAGAACCAAAATGTTTCCCTAGATGGTACCTTAAATCATCACTAATTTATGGCTTTGGGATTGTTGGCCTTTTCATAGCCATGTTCTCTACCACTCTCCATCATATAATTGATGGTTAGATTTCTCCTCCATATCCATATTTTCCTACATGGAACCCTAGTATGTGTTATTTTCGGTAATCTTTATACTTTCCACTCTTTATTTTAAATAGAGGCCTCATTAATTCATTTTTCGATGTGGGATTTCAACTAAGGTATTTTGAAACGTCAAAAATGTGTTATCCCAATACCCTATATTTTGTTGAACCGATGGTACTTCAAATCATTATAGATTGCTGAGTTTAAGGACTTCAATTTTATACTTTTTTGTGATTGATGACCTCAATCACTACCTATAAATATTTACGTTTTTCCTCCAATTATATGTCTCTAATTGCCACCAATGTTCTCCTAATCAAGATCATAATTTGGTGGTGACCCTTTCATTTCTCTTTTCCTCATATTAAGACTAAATTTTAGTAACCCAATTTCCGATGTGGGTTTTCCCACAAATATATTTTCTATTTTCAACCTTTTATTTTCGAAGAACAATTTCAAATTGCGAGGACGCAATTTATTGAAGGAGGGGAGAATGTAACACCCCAAGATTTCATAGTGTGTTATTTCTTCAAAATAATTCAATAACTTGCACTACACGCAACACCGAGTTCAATCACACCATGACTTACAAAAAAAATCCATTCAAAAGAGGTTATGAATAGTATTATCTAAATTTTAAACTTTATATAATCCTTATAATTTTAGAAATCCATATTATGAGTTTCTTAGATATAATGCAAGAACAAATTCATTTTCAGTATTGCACTTTTATCAACTTTTAATAGTGAACCCTTTTTAAATACAATATTTTAAACTTTTTGACTAAATGGGGACATCAAAAAATTTAAAATGAAACATCCCAAGCTTCCACGGTACGCTTTCCTTTGAATAATACAGTAGCGTGTGTTGTACGCAAACTTCGAGTTTTAACACACACCACAATCGATCAAACTAGCCGTTATGAATAGTAATACCTAATTTTTGAAATTATATATATTTTATATTTCAAAATGGACTTCATTTTTGGATTCGGAATATCGAATTTAGCCTAAGGTGAAATTTTGGTACATTTCGGATAACTTTCATATTTTGATGAATAGTGAAAATTACTAAATTTTAATTAAAAACAACTTTTTTAATCAAAATAATTAATAGTGATAAATTATGAATTTGAGTGGTTTTAAAGTATATTTAGAATATATTTTTACAATTTAATATAATGTTGGTCATTAGACAAAATTTTACAGTTAAACCGAACATAAACAAGTGTCAATCTTTTGATAGTTATTATCTCTTAAAAACACGCTTTTTCTTTTGACAGCGGGAATTAATTTTAAATTAATTTCTGCCACTTCTGTGTTTTGAATTTAGAAAAATGGATTCCATATTTGGAACCAGGATGTTCTAATTGTGTAAATAGGTAACTTTTATTTTTAGACATTTTGAATAATTACTGCGGTAAATATTTTATTTACCATGGTTAAGGGTAAATCCGGTAAATAAGGGTTAAAAAATAATATTATAATAATACTAAATTACCCTAAAACGTGTCTTAACCCTATTGGTTGATAAATGGTCGACCATGGGAATCTTTGGGTCTATTTTGGGACCCCATGGATCCACTTGTAAGTGATAATGACACTTTATTTTAATTAAGTTAAAATGAATACAAAAATGACACAAGCATATATCTTTTAGAAAACCAATTGTTACATAGGGTTATATAAGTTGGATTTTAGATTATAAATATTCATTATAAAGATAAAAAGATTTCCTACATAATGATGTTTTATTTATAATTTTTAGACATTAAATAATTTATTTTATTTATGACACAATGATGATGCAGTAATTACTAAAATAGTAAAAAATTAACATAATTGATATTATAAATACCCAAATAAATATAATATGAAACTTTTAATGAATTAAACTAATTTTATAGGATAATATGATATATTATGATTGATTTAATTGACTTTTTTCGAAGTAATCAATCTTTTATGAGTTTCACAAAAATCAACTATTGAATAGTGTCAAAATTGACATAAAAGAGTTCTTAAAACAAATATTATATTATTAATTGATATTAAATTCCTAAAAAATATAAGGTTCGGCCAAGAGACTTATAGAATGATAGGTTCATCATTAATGTACCACTTGGGGGCCTCTTGGATGTATATAGTATGTTTATTAACCATATTATATAAAAATACAAAGAGACATTGTAAAAGTGAAACTAATTAACTTAGAGTTAATACTTAAAGATAAGGTTAATATAAGTACCCAAACCTGTCTAAATTCTATTGGTTGAGTGGTTTTCGACCTATCCCCACATTAAACTTTGAATAATAATCTTTGGAGCCATTAGAAACCGAATATGAATTTATTATAAATTAATATTTCTAGCTTTTCCAAAGGTGCCCCTCACCCCTCTTATAAAAGGGCACTCCTCCTTCTCATTTCTTCACACCTTCAAAGCCTTTCAGTTCGGCAAAACTCTGCCCAAATACTCTCCCAACATCCCTCACTACAACCTAGAGGACTTAGTTTGATCAGAAAGCCAAACTAAGGAGCCCTTTTGATCAAATCAAAACGAAGAACCCGGAGAAGAGGTAATGATTTCACCACCCTTTTCTAAGTTCATTTCTTCTTCCACTTCTTCTTCCTTTGTTGTTACCATTATAATATAATAAATCAAGTATCATATATATACTGTGATGTTATTATAAATATGGTACAACCATATTCAGTATTCTATCCACCATTTGAATAACATGTCACCATACGTGCGTACGTACGGCTTACCGTCTCCACGTCGTGGTGTAATTGTTATTCAATATAATATTATTTGGATGGGTATAATAATGATGTGTAACTCATGTACATAATAAATATAACATGTTAATGATTCTGTATATATGATATACCATCCATTTATATATTATTTTAATATCAAAAGAATGATATTGTCGCTCGTGCGTACGTACGGACTACCGTCTCCACGAACACGATGAGATTCATTCTCCATCGTATCCATTCAAGTATAATTATCATTTGATGATTTAAAAATGATGTTTAAGGACTTGATATCATTCCGGATATTAATAATATACAACCTATCCTTTACAAACATGTCTTACGTAACAAAACATATAAAAGAAAACAAGTAAGTTAACACCCGATATAATGATAATACTAAGATATTATTATCAAATCAATATTAAAAGATCATATATGATATCATATTAATGTATATGATTCTTGTATAATTTAATAACAATTATTTCACCATTATACAGGAGGTTAACCTACCCCAACCAAGGAAAAGTACAAGGTAAGGGTTATTTCACAATCTCTTCATTATCCGAGGTTGTTTATACGTAATAATCTACTGGGATTTCTTTATCATCCACATCCATGTTTTTCGAAATGTATTTCAAAACATATTTATTATTTACAAGAATATGGGTTAAATTAATTTATACCCTTGTTTGACTTTTTGTAAGAGGTTTATAAAGGAATCTTTCCGTCGTTTTCAAAACAAGGTCCTTTTTAACCTTTTCGACAGAATTAAGATAAGAATGTTTTTTTTAACTTATACGGCGGGTGCAGTTATTTTCCGCCGTTATAAAATCGTCAAAGCTTTCCTTACAAGCTTACAAGAATATTTTCAAGAAAATGTTTTATTTTATATGGCTCTTAAATGATTTCAAAAATAGAAAGAGATATTTCTCTAAAAATTGTTTTGATTTCATCTATGTCAACATCCTTTAATGGATTTTACGCTTATTTGAAGTTGATTTATTATAATACAAAACTTCTATATTGTATTGAAGGTTTTGTGATATGTTTGACTATGGATGTTCTATTTTATACCATTCATAGTTTATGGTGAAACTATAGACATTTCGTATGCTAGTTTTAATCCGAATGTTTATGTTATATTTCAAACTTTTCTTCAGATGAATGTGCTAAACAAGTATGTTCCGGGTTGGGGACCGGTAAAAGTAAGCCCTCCAGGTTGGGGACTGGTTAAAGTAAGCCCTCCAGGTTAGGGACTGGTAAAAGTATGCCCTCCGGGTTGGTGTCCGGTTATTAGAGGCACTCCGGGTTGGTCTCCGGTTATTAGAGGCACTCCGGGTTGGTGTTCGGTTATTAGAGGCACTCCGGGTTGGGTTCCGGTTAGAAGTAACCCCTAGGTCTTGGGATGAGGCCTAGACAAAGAAATTAACGTTTAGCATTATGCATTCCATAATTATGAAAGTGGTTATTGATATTGCATGTGATTATTCGATTAGTAGAATATCCATGTGAATAAGTAATGGCATTATTTCATTTTATTTTTGCCATACTATGTTGAAGTTCAATTTTAAAAAGGCTTTTGTTTTAGTAATTCATTGCCTTAAATGTTTATGCTTATTATGAATGTTCCGCTATATTGTTATCCTTACTGGGCATTTGAGCTCACCCCTTTTCTATGTTTTATTTTTTCCCAGGTAGTGAAGAAGTAAATTATGAATGACTTGCAGGGATATTATGAGGGGTTAATAGTGTGGATATGAAGACTTTGTTGTTGTAGTAGTTTTTCACTTTGAAATGTAATGTAAAACTTTATGATTATATCTAGTGTTTCCAAGGCTACTAAACCAATCGGTCTTTCGAGATTTGATCTTTCTTATGATCATGCCAATGTTATGTAATTAATGCACCGACTCTGGGTAGCTGGGGTCGGGGCGTTACAATTTACATATTTTGTAAACTCATCAGATAAAATCCAACATTTATGATGCTTCATCCAAAATCGTTATTTTTAACCCAAAAATTTTAGATAACACTCAGAAATGGGATAACCTTGTGTCCCCAATTTTCTATTCCACATCCAATAAATTCATTCCATTATATTAAATCTTTTCCAACATTATATGTGAAATATATAATTGGACCACTAAATCTATCATTAGAAACATTATTTTCCATCCTACTCAATCAACCCTAAAGCACTGTAATGTTACCTTGAGGAATTTTTTACCGATATATTTTAACATGGAAGATAGTTATGTTTATCTAGTTTATGTAATGAGAAGAATTTATTCTAGAATTTAAATGAAGAATGTTTAATGATCAACTATTGACATTACAATCGAGATATGGGGAGTTTTATAATTTTAGCGATTCATCATAGTAATGCATTGGTTTTATCATGATGATGGAGGATTAGGTTATCATGTATGAATCATAGTTATTGAAAACCAATTTGAATAATAATCATAGACAAGACCACATTTAGTTTGATGATATTTTCAATTTACAAATACAGATTCACACTCTATGAAGAGATAAATTTGAAATATATATTTTTAATAAATGTTTAGTGTCTATATTCACAAAAAAATTATAGAACATGGAGTATATAATATTTACAGAACTAGATAATGAATATGATTCCCTAATTAAAATTTTTTATGTTAAAGATAACAAGGTATCTTATTCGTTAATTTAAAAATACAATGCATCATTAACTATGATACATTTATAACAAGTTAATTTTGTAAATTATTTAATAAATATTGTGCTGGAAATTAATTATAAAAAATTACATCTATTTTAGATATGGTATCATTGTAATATAATTTTTCAAATAAAATTAAGGAGGATCATAAATAATGTCATGGTTAAAGATAAAAATAAAAATTGGTCAAAAAAGTAAATGTTTCCCCAGGATAATATTTATGACGATTTTTTTTTCATTTTTGAAAACAAGTTATATAATTTCATTCATTCTTATTTGAAGAAATAATTTTTATATGATGCTCATAGCTCTTTATATTCTCTTCATCATAAGACCAATAAATATATATATAGACCATTAATATTATTTTTTATAGGATGGTATGAAAGAAGATATAGATGGATTTTCTAATAATATTGTTTATATTTCATCATGTTGACGATGAATCAAAATTATATTTTGGTGATTATCTATTATTTGTTAGATCCAAAATGGAAAAATGGGTATATATTGATTGTTTTTAAAAGGAATGAGCAAATACATCCGAAGATAATAATTTTATTTAGGAAAATATAATACAACTAAATCTATAAAATTGCATACCTACTTGAAATTGTATGACTCTATATCATATTTATAGTATTTATATTTTGGAAATAGTCATGTTATAAGGAGTTACACTCTCTTTTTTATTTCACAATGATCAACTATTAACATTGTATTTTGTTAATGTACTTATGAACATTTTGGGTACAATATTGAAATTTAGTACATATTTTCATCTTAAATATGATATATACTCAGAGTGTAGAGTTTTTAATTTTGAGGATATTATTTATGTATTCTAATTATTTTTTAAATTATATTAGGTTTAGAAAATGTATATAGATTATTTTTCATATAACATATGATTTCAATCATGTATTCATAAAAACCCATTTGAATAATTTTTTGGAAATTGGATTTAGATTCAACATCTTTGGATGATGTTAATGAGTTAAAATTATTATAAGACCAATAGGTAGAATTTGAGGTTGATAATGAAAAAATGATTAAAGAACACATTCTAGAAGTAAAATGTATGAGTACGAATTATGACTATATCCTATTGAAAATATTTCATTTGATGTAAGTGACCATGAATTTTTAGAATGATATTTAGGAAAGTATAATATAATATATAAAGTGGTATTAGTTTCATATGTGGTAAATTTGTATCATATTTTATTTCTAGTATATGATATGATTACTTTTTCATTATAATAGGAATTATATAGAATATTTGCCTCATGTAATATATCAATAATAAGTATAAGGAGTGAGAAATATCTCTTATATTTACCAAAACATTTATATTATTAATACAAAAATATATATTTTTATGGAATAATTAAAGATTCCTAGTAAAATATTTCTTGAGAAACCATATTATTGATGAAGAAACATGGGAATTGGAGGAACCTATAAGGTAAAAACACATTAACTTACTCAAGTATTAAAATAAATTTTGATAATGAAATTTATAAAAGTGGGAGGAATCTAAATAACTAATTAATTCTAATAATAAATATTTTTATTTTCTTATAAAATCCCTTAGATATTATTTTTAGATATATATTTTTATAATCATCCAATATTATATAACTTTTCAGTCATAGGATAATCAATTAATATCAATTATAAATGCTTTCCTTGAAAATATATATTTTTCGTATAATAATTAAATTTTTAAATTTTGAATTTTTACATTTTAATACATAAATTAATTAATGGATTCTGATTAAATATTGTGATTATTATATTTTGTTTTCTAGAAAACAATGATTTTTTAGTATATAGTATAAATTATGGATTTTAAAAAATTTCATTTCATTTAATGAAATTAAGAACTCCAATTTTCCATTTGATAGTTTTTAAAGATTAATAAAATAAAATTTTTAAAAAAATTTCCTAATAGTTACATAATAATAATTCTAATGTTTTATTTTCGTATAAAATCATTTGAGGCCTAAAAAAGGAATTTTAAAAAAAAATCACAACATTTTGCATACAAAAAGAAAAATTATTTAATTAAATTATTAGAATTTAAATTTTTAAAATATATTTTATATTTGTGATGATTAATTTTTAATTTTTATATTTATCCAATTTTATTAAGTGGTTAAAATTAATAGTTCCTATGAAAATAAATATCACCTGATAAATGTTGATAGGATATAACAAGAGTTAAACAAAGGTATGAGATATAAAATATTAATACAAAATTTTTAAATTTCTCATTTTGAAAGTATGTCATCCATAGATTATAATGTAATTTCATTTATATATTTATTTCAACCTTTCATTCAGATAGACATTTATTATATTACAAATTTTAATGCATCAACATGATTGTCACTCCCCTAACATATATATGGTATCCTCCACCCCAAACATAGTAATACATTTTCATATCAATGTATCATCTAATATATACCCAAAACACATCCCTTAAATCTACCCTTGTCCATGATTTCATGTTGTTCTCAAATTTCCCATCCAAGAAGGCTTTGGATGTAAGCCACAGGTAGATATTTGAGGATTACATATAAGTACTAACAGATAAATGAATATTATTTCTTCTTAAATCTTGATAATATCCATTATAATAAATATTACATAATTACATCACTATAATATATATATTTATATGTTATTATAATGTTGGAAAAGCCATTTTATATGTTATTTTTTTCTTATTAGGAATTAAAACAAATCATGTGTGCATTTTTTAAAGGTTGGTTCCGAAGCCTCATTTATTATTAAATAAAATCAAAGAACACCTTAACTAGGTATAGGGATACCCATTACATTTCCTGAAGGCTCAATGGACATTTTACCTGTTACATGGCACGTAGGCCCATTTTTTTGGCCAAAGTACCATTCTATGAATCTTACTTCAATAGTACCTACCCTGATAGAGTAATGAAAAATACCCAACACTACTACATTACGCAGCATTACTACTACATTACATGCACCAAATGCGTTTTGAACCCCTATTTTCCATGTAAAATTATGGTTTTCATACCATTAAGTGAAATCATGTGTGTATGCGAAAACAATATCCTCCCTAAATGATATGTCTCATTTTCCATCACTACAATTGAAAAATGGTTATATTGATGGAATAAATGTATTTAGATGATTCTTTAAAATTATTATTTTTAAAATATATTATATTTCATACTGTATTACGATTTCTATGATTTAGAAAATGATAACATTTCATGTGTGTAGGTTTTTAATACCACCTCCCTAAGAGGTGTTAATTTTTTTTATTACAGCCTCACATGTTCGGTCATAAGGATAGAAAAAATGAAATAATATGTACTGAATAACAAAAATATTGTTACATAAATTTAAATATTATATACCTTTTTTATTTTTAATCTAGTAGAAAAATGATAATTTCATTCAGGTGAACTTGTGTATTACAACTTCTATGATGTGACAAATTTCATTTTTAATATCACCTTCAATGGTTGGTTATAAAAATATTTTTATGTATGTAAATTATAATTATTTCAATATTATAATTATATAAATGATTTAACCATATTAAATTTTACTTAATCAACATAAAAATTTCTATTTTTGATATACAAAAAAAACAACCTCAAATCATCAACCATATAATTAAAAATTATTTTAAAATCATAAAACAGAGTAAAAATGGAAATAAATGTAGTAAATATGGTAGAATGAACTTGAAAATGGGTTTCATTAATGTACAAGAATAATAAAATTATTACCAAACAAGGTAGACATTTGAGTGAAATGATTCCAGAATCATGTTGTGGTACTTTTACTTAAAAATCATGTTTTCATGTTTTCAATCCTACACATTTCCTCCAATGGAAATGTAATTTTAAATATTTTAAAAAAATATTATTTATGATTATTTTTTAGATAATTTTACAATAATCATTACAATATTTAACTTGAATAAATATAAATCGGTTAAATGGTTTCTTTATGGGTTATTATTTACTATTTTAGATGTATTGATAGAATTATTTTTTCATTTAATACTTCAATAAGTCAAATTATCACGATTTTCACTATTAGTCATTATCAACAATCCCAAATATGTTATAATTTATCATCCCAAAATATTCTATTCCCACAATTTTATTATTTATTAGTTTCAAATATATTTTTCCCATAAATGGAAGTTTCATCTTATTTTAATGAAGTAATTGAATGTGTTATATCTTGTGGGATTGAATTAAAAATTAAATTATATTTATATATAATGTCAATTGATTATATTGTTTTTTTACATATTTTATTAATTAAATATGTGATTGATTTATTGTTTATGATTGGTGGTTTTGGTATAGCTCTCTAATGAATATAGTAGATGTAAGGATTTTACCAATGATAGGTTACTCAAAAGATATGATGGTATTATCTAGTTTGATGATTCTACTATATAGGTTCATAAAATGGTGAATATATGTATAATGTCATATGTATCTACAATAAATCAATGAAATATTTTTTGAAGGATTTTATTTCTTTCCTAAGGAGATTAAATGAGCATTAGTTATTACATAACATTTTTTACAATTAAATTTTTTTGAAATGATTATTCTTTATAAAAATATATTTATGAGTTTATATATTTTCTATGAAACCCAAAGGATTATAATTTTCCATTTATTAAATTTAAGAATTTTACTATTAAAACTAGAAATAAATTCTATTTTTATGAATGATTATAATTATTAAAAACAAATTCTTATCATTTTTTATGGATTACAAATAGACTAGAAGGTTCATGAAATTTCATTTTGTGAGCTTTTTTATCACAAATTTTTTTATTTTTTTAAATGGCATAATAATGTGTAATAATATTTATAATGTCAATCATTTTGTTATAAGATTTATCTTAATAAAAGAAAGTGTGTCTTTAAAAAGAATATTTTTTATAAGAAAATTGGAACTTTGAGGAAATTTGAATGTTTTAATGTAATATATTTCATAATTTTCTACAATCATAAAACTAAAAACATATTTGGAATTTCTGTAATTAAATATAAAGAACTAAATTTATTATATGGTTAAGTGTGGGATATTATAAACTTCGTCTAAATTTTATTACATGTCATACATCTAAATATTGAAATTTTGGTCAACAAACTACGTTATATTGGGTTTTTAAAAAAAATTTGTTAAAAAAATTGGTCTTAAAAAACCAATAGACTTTTATATTACATATATGTCATAAGTAAAATACATTACTAAAAAAATATTTATTTAAAAATATTGATATTATTGTGTAATCAAATCAGTGAATTTCTAAATTCATTTTCAATGTGATGAACAATGATAAAAAATTCATATAAAATTAATCATATATTAATAATAGATATACTTATTTTAAAACCCCAGGCTAGGAATTATATATAAAATTTCAAATCAATTAGGTATAATAGTTATCCGGATCCCAATAACACATCTTCATATCCTAAAATCATTAACATCGGTTTTTAACATGAAATGAATCATTATGTTTAGGAAAGATAATTCATTTTAGATCATTTAATCAGTTTTCCATTCATTTATATGGAAGCAATATAATTTAGTCATACATTATATGAATTATAAATCCTTAACCACTCCAATTCCACTACCATCAAATAAGTATCCACTTTAATAAAATTTTATATAAATTATTGATAATTATATTGGACCACTAGAGTCCCTACTATATGATTTTGTAGCTGATCAGAAATTCTACAAGACATGAAAAGTTAAGAATATATTACTTCTATAAAAAAAATTACATTTGTCAGTAGTCTATATCTCAAAACCGTGCGATAAATCTCATCTTTAGTAATGATACCACTCAAACAAACCCCACATGGGCATTTAGAGACTATTATTGTATACCATTAATCCAACACACAATAATCCACTCGTTTTGGTATAAAATTGGAGATATCACAAATAATGAATGAAATTCATTATTAATACCAATAATAGATAAAAATAAAATCAAATAAACTCCATAACATGAAATAAATCCAAATAATGTATTCATTTTAATACTTAATATAACTCCAAAATAAAACACTAATAGATTCTTCTAAAACTGAATTTGATGAAAAAAATTTAATAACATCTATGGGATAGGAATGTATAGATCCACTAAAAATTATATCCATGAAATATAATATTAATATAAAATATGGGGATTAAATTAATACTCAGAGGGATTATCCCCAAAACCACCCATGAAAATGATGATGAATTTAAAACCTAAAAATTCGATTTTCTTATTTATATTTGTGATTATCATTTCATTATTATTATTAGGGTGTCTCATGGACATGTTTCAGTTTTTTTAAAGTATTTAATTATCATCATAGTATGGTACATTGTTTGGGAATCAATTCTGGGGAATCAATTTGACTAGGTCAATTTTTTAGATGGTGTAAATTACTTGTTTTTAAGCTAGTTTAGTAAATCAAAAAACTAGAACCATGAAACCCACATGTGTATAAAATTTTTAAAAATTCATCAATTTTTATATTTAAACATTCCTAATTAAGTCATAATATTCCAAATAATTCAACATAAGAACCGAATAATTGACATTCCCCAAAATACAATGCATTCAGTAGTAGATGGACATTATGGAGATCAAGGGTTAAGGGATTTGGATTCCTCATATTGATGTTTTATTTCCTTTTCCTCAATCACGATAAATTATACTAACTATGGGTGGTAAAAAATTAATTACTATTCTAATTAGATGTTTTTATTTTAATCATTTTTCTATTATATATTATGGCCTATTCAAGAGGGTTATACAAAGAAGATAAGATTCATCTAATTTATGTAGTGGTATTAATTCAATTTCATTTATTTATATAGATCGATAAATTTATTGAATTTTGAAATAATATAATAACTTATATGATTCCTTCCATTTTATTTTCAATAATATATGTGATTTTTTATTTTATCCCCATTTTTAAAAAGTTTTATTTTTCATTTTTTAATTTCTTCTTTATATAAAATAGTGTTTTTAATTTTTGGATTTTGATAAAATTCATTGTATTGTTTTATTTAAGAAAAATGATTCATTCTAAATTATTTTGGAAAATTTCTATTTCATAAAGTAAGGTATATTATTTTTATAGATATCCATGAATCTAGAATGGGGTGTGTTAGTCCACTTCGGTATGTAGGTTTTTATGAATTCATTATTTGATTGGGTCTGTCAACGAATTCAAATTGACAATGTGTTTTCCAATAATATGCCTTGATATTATGTATTATTTCATAAGTGGATTTATAAAACTTTTATTCCAACTAAGGTTTGGTGTTATTTATGATATCCCTAGAACTTTTTCGGGGGATAATATTTTTTTATAAATTATATATAATCAATTTTATTTCCATGTATATAGAGAATGCCTAGTTTGCATGTTTTCGTGTGTTTATTTTTCAATTAAGGGTTTCACCATAATCATGATTTTTATCCTTTTTCATGTTTTTGTACACGTGTTATAGTTACATGCATTTTTTTTTCATGGTCGTGTCTAGTCCATTAGTCCCTTGATTGTTTCATCATTCTATGAAACATATTCTTATGAATCTTTATTATATAATGCCAGGTGATATTATTAACCCCTTTTTTAACAATAATAATATATATTAGTTATTTATGATTGTGAATTATATATATTTTAATGAAACATTTATGTAATTTTTTTCATTTTTTGTTAATCAACATGAATTTTAATTTTATTAGGGTTTCCATTTTGTAAACACGCGTTGAATGAATGTGTATATGTAAATTTTCCGAAATATTAATGATGTGGTATATTTAAATGAAAGCACTGTAAAATGAATAAATTTATAACATTATAAATCATTCATTAGTTTATTTTTATAATAATTTTAATAATATCCATATATCCTCATTCTCTAATCATGTGTTAAAATTAAAAACATTGTGATCCTCTAACTAATACAAGTGACGAAGACCCAAAAAAATATTTCAAAATCATACATCATAAAAATGAAATATTAAATCATTTGAATATCATAACAAATTTTTTGTTTAGTAAATTAAGGAATTAGGAAATAATTATTCAAAAAAATACCCATTACATCAATAGAGTAACTATACCATAACACCTAACATTTCAAATTTCATTATAAGTCATCATCACCGTCCATATGAAACCATTATAGAAAAAAGTCATTTTACACAATTAATTAAAAAATTTAGAAGAGGAATCATAATATGGTTGGGATAAAATTTTTAGTAAGGATGAACAAAATCATTAATAATTGAAAATTATAGTGACCCTATCCTTTTACAATTATTATTACATGATTTTAAGCATAATTATCCATCAAATACAATCCAAGGAACATAAATTCTTGTTTTTTTGGATGACTAGGTACATAAAACTGAAATCAGGAGAATATAATAAAACATCATTATACCAAACTTCCATAATGAGAACATAGTGTCATTTGATATCCAACAAGTGAATAAGACATACATTGGAATATACAGACAATAGGTATGAGCTAAAAGGCCTAGTAAGGGAATAAACATTGGAATAAATCATAAAATGGGTTAGAAGGAATAAACTGATATTAAAAAATGAATTGAATAGTAAATAACATAATGAAGCATAAAATATATGAATGGGGATCAGGTGATCATGGAAACATAGAAATTTGGGAGCAACATATCACATGACATAAACATGATTTGAGACTAAATTGGTAAAAAATATCACATGGTGAAAAATTTCCCACAATGTATAATATTTCCTCACTAATATAATACCTTACATATCATGAAACATTATACAATTAATTGTATTTTTATCATGGTTCACCAATCATAAAATTTTCAATAATATATGTTCCACATGAATAATCAAGCACAACAAACAACATAAGTGTTACACATAGAATGAAATGGAAATAATAATCATTTCATAATGCATAGCCAAGTGGATTATACCGTTGATATACATGAATTATGGGGTTTAGATCAATTTTGGACAATCAAAACCTAAAAATAAGAATATATCATGAATTATTATAACAAAGAAATCATCATCCACAAAGGTGGTGATTCAAGAAATCACGGATGATGTTTAAAATTTTAAGATAATAATGGAAGAGAAGGGATTTGGATATGTATATTTTGTTGACATAATAAAAGTATACTATATATATGAAAATATAGTTTTCATTATTTTTGGAAGGGTGAGGTGTATTCTTTATAAGAATGAACAAATCAAATATAAAAATAATTATGACGTTACATCTTGAATATCGTCTCTTGGAGAACCCCCTTAAAGCACGTGAGTTTGGTCTTTTGATGAGAAAAGTATCTCTTGGAGATATGGATGTGGAATTGGAATGGAATTTGATATAATTAATATAGTATACAAATCTTATAGGGTTTTAGGTGAAGGGGTGGTGTGGTGTTGTTCTATAGGGGTGGGAGTGGGCTTGTTTGATAAATTTATTCACCTGTCTATTATTTTTTTCAAACTATTAATTTTTTTCAAAATAGTACTAAATAAAAAAATATAGAAAGTAATTTTGAGATAATAAGAACTTACATAATCCATGACTGAAATATGACTCAAAGTTTTATTTATTTACATTTAATGATAAATACCATAAATTGATGTATTTCACTCTTAACAGAAAATTCATCTATTTTATAAAAATACATAAAAATAACCTAACCATTTTTTAAGGATTAGATTTAAAATATTCAATCTATTTTATGAAAATAATTTCCAATATATAAAAATTATTTAATTTAATTATAATAATAATTTATTAAGATATATAATGTTTTTATTTTACCCAATTTTATGACATTATGATCAAGTGGTTACCCTCTCATTAAATTGACATATTATTATAATAAAAGGATCTATTAATTTATGAATATATCTTCTACAGAAATCATTGAAATCCTTATATTATTTATGAATTGAAAATAAATATTAACATTTAACAAAAATATGAATACTTAGTTAGTGATTTATTAAACTTTTATTTACTTATTCCATGATAAAAATATATCATATTCTCATTTATAAGACACATAAATTTTATTTAATCTTTAGTAGGTAGGGTTACCATTCTAGCTGGATGATTACTCTTACTAATGGTATCATTACTATTCCTACATTTAGGTTACTATTCCAACATTCAAATTTTATTGTCCATAAATCTTTGTAACAACATTTAAATACCACATATTAAGTTCATCTGTCAATTATATTTTCTTCTAATAGTAATAAAAGATCATAAATAAAATTAATACCTTATTATTTACTTTATCTATTATTTATACAATTTTTTAGTGAGTGAAATCATTATATTTGACCAAGAAATTCCATATTTTTTTATTCTGGTCAATTTATTTTTTATTTTTTATCCATATCTAATATTCAATATTTCAATTACATTCATTTAAGAATAATATATCATTATTACCGTGTGATAATTAATTTTTATCAGTTTCACTATGTGAGTTATGTGATTTATGCTACATGAAGAAATTGAAAAAAGTGAATTTTTTTTGATAAAATTTGGTATAATTACATTATTCATGAATTTTGAAAATTTTCCCCTAAATTTTTGTTTTATATATAATGGTGAAAACATGTGGGGATACTCCTAATTAATAACTCACTTGCATACCAATTTTTATTCTTTATAATTATTGATGCCCCATTTTAAATTTACCAGGTGAGTAGTCTTGTTGGGAAGATAGTTATTGCTATGGTTCCAGAACTTTACAAGAAGCACCACATAAATGATATCATTTTCAAGTTGTACCACCTATTAATTCAGTACATGTGAGGGATCAGGTTTGTACTTTCTCAAGTGGGATTCAAGAAATATGAATTTTACTTAAGAAATTTTTGGTATAAGTGCTAGATGATGTTGGTACCACCGACATTTAATGTATATTGATCACTCAATCTACTTTTCATCTATTTTTTGAATATTGTAGTAATATTGGACAACAATTCAAGGATAATAATCCATACTAATGATCATATCAGTGTTTATATAATATTGTTTCCTTTTCCAAAACATGGTGGTATGTCTAGGATCATGATCAAGTATAATCGTAATGGATCTTCATGTAGCCTTGCCACTTATCAGATGAATATCCAAACATGTTTTCAAGTTAGAATGCCTTTGGAATAATTCAAAACGAAGCAAAATTTGTACTATCATACATAATAAAACATATATAATAATTTCCTCTAGATATATTTTTATCTATAGTTTCAATATCCATGGTCATGTTTTTTCAATTTCAATGTTGGAATTCGTAATGGTTTTATTATCCCCATAAACTTTTAATTTTATCCTTCACATGATGACACACCAAGAACACTAATTTATATTAAATGATATACTTCTTCGTAGTGTCCCACTTCTAGAGCTCTCAGATATATTGATATATATTTGTGATCCCTTGGTAAATAGAAAGGATTATACTATGTGAATTATTTAAAATACCCATATTTATCTCATGATTTTGTGGTATACATAGGTATGAACCAATAAATTTTAATCCTTCTTCATCAATTTTTAAATCTTATGATTTCCTTTTTCTAATTTCTTACACCCTATTTTGAATTTTAAAATTCTTTCTTTTTGAATCCTTTAACATTTATAAATGTATTATTTGAGAAATAATTTTTGAAATTAATTATTATATTAAATAATTTATGATTCTTATATCTAACCTTTGATAGTATTGTATGATTTGATCCTTCTCGATTCTAATTGGTGGTATTGTTTCAGGATCATATATTCTTGGAGATTCTACAACTTTATTCACTTTACTAGGATAATAGTGGATTGTGAATTAAAAATAAGTTATTATCATTAACCATCATCACTATAATATATTAATATATTTCAATGTGAATTTATATCTTAGTCTATTATGATCAATATATATCTCACACTTTTCCCAACAAAGATAATTCCACAATACTTTATTTGCAAAGATGATAGCCCCCCACTCTAAATTATGTCTGGGATTGTTTTTATCCTGAACATTCAACAAACATGAGTGATTTTCTATTAGATTTTTGGTTTTCATTAGTATAGAACCTAATCCCTTATTTTAAGTATCATTGTATAACAAAAGGGGTCCCCCAATTGTTGGTAGTGTTTCTATGAGTTCAGTTATAATCCATTTTCATGTTTTTTAATCCTTCTTAACATAGATTTCTCCATAAAAAATATACTCCCTTCTAGGTCAGTATGATTAGTGGGGTTTATAATTCTGAGAAGTTATTTTGGAATTAGTTGTAATTTCCATCTAGAAAAATGAAACTATATACCTCCATTATATTTACTTGTATAGGCCCCTCACAAATTTTCATTGTCTTAGAAGGGTCGAAAAATATTCCATTACTTGTGATAATACAATCAAATAATGAAATTTCATCCATTAAAATATCACACAAATTTTAATTTTTATATAGATTATTCTTTCTATAATTCATTAGAATAGAATTGATATCCTCATTCTGATCTTCCATACACTTGGAGTACATAATAATATCATTGATAAATGAGACCAAAAATTTGTCAAGTTAATGTTAAAATATTTTATTCATTATGTTCATGATTATTTAGGAATAATCGGTGATTCCAAACGGAATCACTATGAACTCATAGTGTATATACATCATTCAAATGGTAGTTAGGGGAAAATAACCCTTTCTCACTATTAATTGGTGATATCCTTATTAAAGATCAACAGTAAATAAACACTTTACCTAGAATTTTTTATCAAACAAGTCTGCAATACAATGGCTAGGATACTTGTTATTTATCATAATTTTTTAAGCTCATGATCATCAATGTAGAGGTGCACTGATCCATCCGTATTATTTATAAAGAGTATTGGAGAACCCCTTAGTGAAGAACATAGGCATATGAAATCCTTGTTGAGAATCTATTGTGACTATTTATTTCTCCAAACTCAATGGTGTCTATTATGTAAGGAGACTTTGATATATACATAGATATTAACATTTTCTAATTTCATAATTCAACCTCTCGTTCAAGAGGAAGACCATAGATTTCATTAGAGAACACATCGATGTAGTCCCTTTCAATATGGAATATCATTGAGCATTATCTTATCCATTGTCACTACCATTTAAGAATGATATTTCTTCCCACTAGGAAATAATATAAATAAATGAGTTGATGATTCTGATGGAGATTCAGAATCATTATTTAACTTGTATAAAAATGGAGGACGCCTTTGGATGTAAACTGTGATATCCCTCTCTCGACAGTTGATTTTCTCATTGTATAAAGGTAGATAATCTGTAATGACCCAAACATTCATTAGTGGAAATCCCTCTTGATCTAATTATATGTATCATTATGTAAAATGTTTATATAAAATTTCAATTTCATTGGTTGTATGTTTTTAGTTTTTAAAATAGTTTTAAGAATCGTGACCATTCCTAATATAGTCGTTGAATAGTGATAACATGATTTGTATAAATATTGGGAATTAATAAATCTAATATACTTAGAAAAAGGATGTGATAGCCACATTTAGTACACCTGCCACAAACGAAGACCATTTGTTAGAGCTCAGAAATGAGGTTTCATCTTTGGGCTTCTATCTTGACCAATCCCAAGCTGATAATGAATATGTTAAACTCGAGCAATACTGTATATGAGAGAAGTGTATGTTGATAGAGATTACCACATGAGAAATGTTATCTAAGCCACCCCAATAGTCTATCACCATCACACAAATTACTCTTCAGTCGTATGCATGCGTTATAAGAGGTTATATAACAAGACCTTAGCACTATATATTT
Organism: Viscum album; assembly: GCA_963277665.1. Classification (NCBI taxonomy): domain Eukaryota; kingdom Viridiplantae; phylum Streptophyta; class Magnoliopsida; order Santalales; family Viscaceae; genus Viscum; species Viscum album. Next base: position 1,835,625,010 of record OY728136.1, read on the forward strand.
GTACATTATTTTGGTATATAATAATTAATATACATTCATTTTATAATTTTTACCTTGTAAATTGTTTTTAAAGAACAAATTGTATTTTTAGTTAATGTTCAACTTATAAATCAATTATTCTGATTTAAGGGATTTCTTAATTTAATAATATTTTAATAAAATATTATTGTGTTTGTTAGAATAATTTTTATTATATATAAATGGTCGTATAATTTTATGAATGAAATTGTATTTTTTATAATGGTTTGAAATCCATTTTTGTCAAAACCCATGAATTTTCGATAAAAGTTGGTTTTTATTTTAAAAGTGAAAATAAAAATATTTAGAATATTAGTTAGATAAATTAATATTATTTCAGAAAATAGGATATTGAAATTATCTAATAGTGAATTTTTAATAATTTTCTAAGTTAGTCAAATTTTTGGGTAAAAATTAAATATTGTTTAACTATATAAAGTGTTTTATGACATCATAATGACCCAATAGTGATGTAATAAAAATCTTTGAACATTATGTTCAGCCACTATATGGTTTTCCATTAAAATATTATGATAATGGGATTGTTTTATTTGTTTTACAACGCTTTAGTGGACCCTACATGGCTTATTAAACATTTGGTCTTTTTTAATTGTTTTCCATGGGAGTGTGACTCACCTCCAAATTAGCAAACCCATTATTTTAAGAAGTAATTACATTGGCCTTGTAAAATACTGTTTTCCAATTCCATTTTCCAAAAACCATGGGCAAAAACCATGGGCTAATTTGTGGTTTGGATTAGTTTAATGTGTGGTGTCCCAAACCTAAATAATAAATACTCCATTCAACTTTATATATAAACCTACACAAGCTCCCTCTTCCTCCTCACTGAAAGCCTTTGTATTTCGTCCACCCTCTATTCTCTTCTCACTATAATCCTCCCATGGTGCCCCAAAATCCCAAAAATCCACTCTCAACCCTCTCTCAAGCCTTTGGATGCACACTTCCATGTAAGGGGTTTTCTTCCTTTCTCATTTTTTTCCAATATTTTTAATGTTGTTATTAGCTTTTAATTTCAATTATAAATGTTGGGGTATAGTTTCAAACCTCTCCCAAACTGCCCAATTTATGTTTTAATTATGATATACACCTTTCTATTTTAATAAATGACTCCCATGTACACCTGTTACTATGCCGAAATTCCTAAAAGAATTTATCTCTCCTCACTTACATTTAAGAAATTATTATGTATCATGAATCTAAATTACATTTAAATTGTTGGTACATGTATCTAAATGACCCCATTACTATCCATTTCATGTAAATATTATTAGACACAACTTTATCTATCATCAACCATTTTTATGAATTATTACGTCCCGCTGTTACACTGTTGAAATTGCACCGATTTTCCAAGCCAAAGTCATTTTGTAGTGAATATCATTCCCATTTCTCAATCAAGGGTATTAACCTTTATTCACATTTACATATTGATTATAATGTTTCATGTTATAATTTCACATTCCTTTATCATGGAATAAATTATGATTTTTTATGAATCGAAGTTATATCTTATATGTCGAAAACTTATGCATGAAATGAATTGTTTATGAAGGGTGTTCCCTTGTAGCGCACCAATGCATTGGGTAATGTATAATATCTTAATAAGTCATGTGAAATGGGTGTTTAATAATGATAAATAATGTGAAATTAGGTTTTACTCGTGCTTTATGAGCAATGAGGGTTTACTCAAGCCCTATGTGTAATGAGCCTTGGCTCATGCTAATTCCATGTTAAGTGTTGTTGCCACATTTCCAGGTTATGATTATCATGATTTATCATGACTATATGTTTATGTTTCTCTTGTGATCTATATATATGCATATTTTATAAAATTTACAATATTCCTCATGTTATTCTAGGATTAATCCTATACTTTTCTTTATAGCTCACCATTTTTTATGTCTGTCCTCAGGTTATCCCATGAAATACTAAGTACGAGAGAATGTAGTGGTCATGTAAAAGATGTTTTTAAATAAAGATGTTTGTTTTAATGTTTTATGTTATTATATAATGATCCTAATCCCCAATAACACTACATCTCTCGATCTTCTATATTGTATCAAATGATGTTTATGTAATAAATCAAGTTTAATTGTGAAATAAAATGAAGGGTTTTCATTGTTCGTATCAGAGGATAAGATGAGTAATTTTTGGGATTAGGATTATAAAACCCTATTAAAGACAGAGAGATTAGACTATGTATTAACGAAATCCCTACGTTTCAGTGAGTATTGAGTATTTGGTTTATCAAACAAATACATCCCCGTCTAGATACGAGTATGTAGAGGCAACTCTGGCACAAATGACTCCTAAGGGTAATACTCGAAAACATCACATTGAGCAAGACTTGAATGGGAACTGTTGCACGAAAATGGGTGTTGTTGTACTCTTGGTTACGACAATCCAATGGTATATGCTTTGGTAAATTCACAAGCATAGTATGAATCATTATTAAGGGACAAAAATATGTCCTAGGAATATATGTTTGAAAGTATATCATGGATAACAAAAACTGAAGCTAATAGATTCATATGTTAAGGAAATAAATGATATTTATTAGTCATCAGTTATTTCCATGGATTACCCTTTATGTGTTACCCCTAACAATCCTTTTATTTCATCCAATGGCTGGTAATAAGAGGACCCGGGCTAACAACTGATGTGAAGATCAATGTGATGATTATACTAATGAGATGCCCAATCCAATGAGAGCGGGAATTGCGAATATTGTCATGATTCTCTATAAGTTAAATCAATCAATGAATAGAAACATGGGTCAAGAGGAATGTTCAACACCCCTTGAGAATGAACAAGTCACTATCGAGAGCTTAATAAGACAAAGGCATTTTACTTTTAGTGGATCATCTGATCCCTCAATCACTGAACAATGGTTCAACTCCCTTGAAATGATCTTCAACATCATCCAATGTCCTGAACAAGATAATGTTCTCCTGGATTCTTATCATATTGAGGCTGAAGCTAATCTATGGTTGATGTTGATCATAATTATGAAGCCTGAGGAGTAGATCGATGTGTTTGAATGGAAGGATTTCTGTAATATTGTTTCGAAAAATATTTTCCTCACACGCTTAGGCTTAAGATGCAAAGGGGCTTCCTTGCCCTCAATCAAAAAGGTGAAGAATATGTTGGATCATACGATGAAAACATCATAGGGAATTCACAATACGCTTTTGCCTTTGTTGTTACCCCAAAATGCATTGTTGACCATTATTTTGTTAGGCCAAAACCTATCCTATGGAATGTGCTAGCGATCCATGACCTCTACAGCTATGAGAGAATTGTCTGATTTCCCCTCATGTTCAAAATGGAGATCCTAGAATCCTAGGGGTATCATGTGGATAAGAAGCATATGGTGGACTTCAATGCTGGCGGTCCGATAGATAAACCCAATGGTGCAATGAAGATCCAGCATCCCATATGCCAAATGTGTGGAAAGAATCCCCATGTAAATTTCCTGAAGGGTACAAGAAAATACCTTATGTGTGGAAGGGAAGGGAACCTTGATATTAACTGTCGTCAAGAATGACCTGTAGATACGTCAGAGGAGTGGAATCCTCCATTCGATGTTCAATGTGTGGTTCATTGCTATAACTGCAAAGAACTAGGGAATCTTGCAAATCAGTGCCCTAAGGCAAGGGTTTTATGAGGCAACCAAAAACCTCCAAGGCAGCAAGGGAGAACTTTTTCCATCACTAATACTGAAGTGAAACCCAGAATTGAAGTCTAATCTGGTTTGCATGTTATTCATGGAAGTATAGATGTTAGTGAGTATGACAAATGTGGCTATCATTGCTTCCAATGAATATAACTCCTCCCCTATAATAATCTGTGTATTAAACTTCCCTGAGAACCTATTGATACTTCTTATAGAGGAATTTTATGTTAATATTGGATTTTATTGGATTTCCATATATTAATCCAACAAAAATTTCCATGAAAGGGAAATCACTCTCCATGTAGAGAATCGACACCCAATTCATTACAAGTGCAGTGAGGAAGATGAATCTTATTTAGCACCATCAACTCAAGCATGGATATTACTACTTTATGAGCACACGTATATGTCTCAGATGATTGAGTCCAATGAAGAAACCATCCTTTAATACATGGCAATTGTGGTGGAATTTTCTAATGTTTTTTGTAAGGAATTATCTTGTATTTCTCTTAGAAGATATGTTAAATTATCAATTGATCATATACCTGGGGAATTATCAATATCCAATACTCTATATAGAATGGATGTTGTGAATCTTGAGGAGGTGAAGAAATAACTATAGAAAAATATGTATAAAGGATTTATATGCCCATGTTCTTCACCATGGGGTACACAATTCCTCTTCATCAAGAAGAAAAATGGGTTAATGCGCCTTTGCATCGATTATCGCGAGCTTCGCAAAATCACGATAAAAAACAAGTATCATCTTCCACGAATTGATGACTTGTTCGATCAGATATGTGGTGCACAATTCATCTCTAACAAGGATTTGCGGTCAATATATTATCAAGTAAGGGTGAAGAATTAAGATATCTCGAAGACTGCTTTTCGTAATGAAACATGCACTATGAATTCCTAGTAATTATTTTTGGACTCCCTAATTCTCAAAAAATATTTATGGACATGAATACTAGAGTCTTTATAGATTACCTTGACATATTTTAGGTAGTCTCTATATATGATATTCTGAAATAATCCAAATCCATGGGGGACCATGAGAATCGTCTATGAACTGTACTAAAAAACTGGTAGAAGGAGAGGCTCTATGCAATGTTCAACAACTGTGAGTTCTGGTTGAACGAGGTCTCATTCTGGGGCCAATAATCCAAAGCAATGGGATATCTATAGAACCCACAAAAAACAAGTGCAATTGAGGGATGGATGAGGATAACATAAGTAACAAATATCTGTAGCTTCTTGGGGTTATCTGGATTTTATTGATGATTTGTGAGAAATTTCTCATAATTGTCAAAGCCTCTAACCAAGCTAACTCAGAAGGGAGTAATGTTTTCTTCTATCGATTAATGTGAAGAATTCTTCAAGGATTTGAAAAGGAGGCTTATCACTATTCCCATGCATACTTTACCCACCAGTGAAAAACATTTTGTTTTATTCTGGGATACTTCGAAGAAGGGAATGGGATGTTTGATGATGCAAAATGAAAAATTCATTACCTACACTTCAAGGAAATTGAATGTTCATCAACAGAACTATCCAACACATGTCCTCTAGTTAGCTGTAGTGGTCTTCACTTTGAAATTTTGGCAGCGTTATCTCATTGGGGAGATGTGTGAAATATATACTGACTACAAAAGCCTCAAGTATATATTCACAGGGTAAGTGTTAAAAAATATCCAACAAATATGTTTAGATCTTATCACTGACTATGACTACTCAACCCATTTCCACCGTGGGAATTAGAACAATTTTTCAGAAGCCCTATTTGGAAAAGAACCTTGTGATTCTATCATTAATGATAATTGAGAAGGATCCAATATTCATAGATTTGATGAAGATAGGAAAGGGAATCATAAAGAAGGGAACGTCATAAATCATTTCACAAATGATTTATCAACAATCACTTTTGGAAAGGTTAATGGATGCTCATACAGGAGAAGTAATAATTATAAAAAAGTTGAAGCAATCAGAAAAGGGAAATCCTAGTTGTATAAGGTTAACAAAGTAGGAATTGTGAGATGTGGGAGAAGACTACATGTTCCATCCAGTATGGATCTGAATAATGAACATTTGGATTATGCACATAGTTCAAATTTCTCAATTCACTTAGGAAAAACAATAACATAACGAGATATCATAGAGAATTATTGGTGGGATATTATGAAAAAGAGATCGCTGAATATATATCAATGTTCCTCGTGTGTCAGAAAGTGGAGGGAGAGAGACATAAGTATAAGGGTTTTATTAAACGATTTCCCATACTAGAATGGAAATGGTAGAACATCCCCATGAACTTTGTCACCAGATAACTGAAGACATCCAATGGACACAATGAAATCTGGGTTGTTATGGATCATCTTACAAAGGATGCACACTTCATTACTATTTTGGAAGGATTTCTCATTGGATCAACTAGAACTAATATATATTAGGGAAGTTGAATGGATTTATGGAGTAAAACTATCTATTATGCCTCATCGAGATCCAATATTGAGCTCTAAGTTTTGGAAGAGTCTTTAACATGCTCTGATTACTAAACTAAACCTCAGTACGACCTATCATCTTCTAAATGATAGCCAATCTAAGAAGACTATTGAAACACTTGAGGACATTTTGAGAGCATGGTCAATGGACTTTAAAGGAGGATGAGATCAATATATTCCTCTAGTTGAGTTTTCTTATAATAAAATTTTACACTCGAGCATCCAAAAGGCACCATATGAAGCCCTTTATGGGAAATGGTTCATAACACTGGAATGTTGAAATGATCTCGGTGAGTGTTTGCTGCTAGCACTATAAATGGTTGATGAAATGGTGGAGAAGGTGAAAACCATTAAACAACATATCAAGGCTGCCCAAAGTTTTCAGAAGAGTTATGTTAATAACCGTTGATGAAACCTTGAGTTTAAAGTTGGAGGCATGGAATGTACATTCACATCTCTGTGGAATAAGGTCATGAGGTTATGAAATAAAGGGATTTTTAGACCATCATACATAGGCCCCTTAGAGATTCTTGACCATGTCGGGGTTCTGGCCTATCGACTAGCACTTCCACCTCTCATGGATAAAGTACATGATATATTTCATGTATCCCTCATATAGAATTACATACCGTACCCTTAACATGTACTCTGTTTAGAGGTGGTACAGCTAGAGGATGATCATTCTTATGTGCAACAACCCGTGAAGATCATAGATCATAGAGAAACGGTTCTACGAAATAAGATAATGTCCCTCATCAAGATGTTGCTTTGAATCCACATGTTTGAAGAAGTGACGTGGGAAATAGAGGAAATGATGAAGCAGAGTTACCCACATCTATTTTAGTGTGGGAAAAGAAAATTTTGAGGGAGAAATTTCTTAATGGTGGAAGATTGTAATGACCAAATGTTTCATTAGTGGAAATCCCTCTTGATTTAATGAAATTTCTCTCCATGTAAAATGTTTTTATAAAATGTCAACTTCATTCGTTTTACATTTTTGGATTTTGAAATACTTATATGAAGTGTGACCGTTGCAAATATAGTCGTTGAATAGTGATCACATGATAGTAATAATATAGGTCCTTAACAAATCAAATTTACTCTATCATAGGAAACGATGGCCTCATCCAGTAGACATGCCCCATATGAAGCCCATTTGTCATAGCTCGGAAATAAGGTTACGACATTGGGCAACGTTTTTGACCAAACCCAAGCCAAGCTTGAATATGATAAACCCGAGCGGGACCACCTATGAGAGATGTAGATGTTGATAGAGATTCCCACCTTGAGTAATGTTATCTGAGCCACCCCAAGAGTCTATCACCATCATACACCATACTCTTCACTCGTATGCAGGTGTTATAAGGGTTTATGTAATAAGACATTAACACTATGGTTATGTACAATATTTTCTTATATCATAATGAATATACTTTCATTTTATTATTGTTACCATGAAAATTGTTTTTAAAGCACAAATAGTATTTTAGTTAATGATCAACAATGAAATATATTTTGATGAATTAGTAGATTTATTAATTAATTAATATTTTAATAAAATATTAGTATTGTTATTAAATTATTTTTTATTAAATATAAATGATTGTATAATTTTATGAATGAAATTGTAATTTTTGTTAAGGTTTGAATGCCATTTTTCTCAAAACCCATTATTTTTCGATATATGTCAGTTTTTTATAAAAGTAAAAATTAACATCTTTAGAAAATTATTTAGATAACATGTAATTTATTTATTGAATCAGGACATCAAAATTATTCAACATTGAATTTTTCAAAATTTCCTGAGACAGTAAAATTTTTGGGCAAAAATTAAACATCATTTAAATATATAATGTGTTTTTTGAGAAACATAATAACCCAATAGTGATGTAATAAAATACTATAAATGATTGTTTCAGAAAATATATGTTTTAACATTAAAATAATGTTATTTTGGGTTTGTTTTATTAAATTTTCAAAGCTTCAGTGGACCATTCAAGACTTATTAAACATTATGACTTTTTAAATAGTTTACCTTGGGATTGTGACTCACCTCCACATAAGAAACCCCATTATTTAAAGAATTTCTAACTTTGGAATTATAAAATATTTTGTTCCACTTTCCTTGCCCAAATGAATGGGTAGAAACAATGGGCTTGTTTGTGTTTTGGATTTGTTTAATTTGAGGTGTCCCAAACCTTATAATAAAGAAATCCCTCACCTTTCTTATAAAATCCCACCCAATCTCCAATTTTATCCTCACTAAATGACTTTTCAGTTCATCCAAACTATTATATCCTCTATTTATAATCCTCACAAGGTTCCCCAAGCTCCCAGGAAGCCTCTCTCAAGCCTCTCTCATTCCATTGGAAGCACACTACCAAGTACATGTTTTTCTTCCTTTCTCATTTTTGTCCAATATTTTTAATACTGTTATGCCTTTTTTATTTCAATTATAAAAGTTGGTGTCGTGACCCCCTCCCCACAAAGTGTACCCCTCCTGGGCTGGCAAAGTGAAAAGGGAGATAATGACCCCCGAGTCCCGCCTCCAGTAGGCCCCGGGTTGACGACTAGCACCGAGGGTATAATAACATACATATGGGAGGCATTACCCTCTAAGAGAACACATGCAGAAGAGAGAGATAGAATAGACTCCAATCAAATCCAACTCAGAACTGAAATATAAAATGAAACCAAGTACATATATGAAATGTCATGCAAAAGTACTACAACTGAAAGGGGAAAATAAAAGTACCCAAAAGAAAGTAAAACGACAGCGACCACAAGCCCGAACAGCTCCTCCTCCTACCGCAAGCTAGTAGTAACCAGCTTGATCTCCAACCTGCTCCATGTGACCTGAAAACAGTTTATATGTACATAGGGTGAGTATAACAGTATACTCAGTAGGATCCTCCCCAAGACTCTCATGCAAAAGTAAAGAAAGCATGCTAAAGCCCAGTGAACAACAAGTGAAACTAACTCGTCACCTAAACAGATATACTATGTTCCCAACCTCACCATGGCTACTCTCACCAAGTAACGCATACAAGAATATAGCATATAGTAAATAATATCAAGGGTACCCCACTACTACTTCCCCACTGGTTTGCCACTTTCCCCAACGACATACGTCCTGTGCATCTCTCTCCAAGGCTTGCCCGCAGACACCTGGGCTAAGCTCCACAATCTTCACCTCGTGCACCACATAGGCTTGCCCGCAGACACCTGGGCGAAGCACCACACCGTCCTCACAACCAAAAGTAACCAGGTAGTTTCCGGGAGCCACCACAGCCCACATAACGTGTATCATACATCGGGTATAATACCTCAAGCCATTACAGCCCATACATCGAGTAAGGATCCTCAAGCCATTATAGCCTATACACATTACACCTATAGTAGTCCATAGGATACTATATCCAGAATATATGTGTGTGAATAACCACAATCCATTACAGCCCTCTAAACACATATATGTGGCAACTAACCGTTGTGCCTCATGGCACAAGTATCTACCAAGAGAAGAGAGCGGGGCCAAAGGGGGTAGTCAGCCATTCAACCTCCCATCAGAATGTTGGGGAAAACACCCCCCAGGGCTCAGAATCCCCGGGGTGTCAGTTACCCTTACCGACAGGGTGGAGTAGCGTTTAGAAACACAAAAAGTACAGATATATATAACTCACAACCACACTATGGGCATTACCTAGTCATAGGAACAACTATAGCTAACGTCTCTCAGACTCCAGGCTGCTACTTCTAAGACTAGGTATCCTATAAGAACACATCCATTTGAAAAGCTTTATTAGATTACTCCATTCTCATTTTATCAGTTCTACTGTACGTTAATTTAATTCTTTAAACATTAATTAAGAATGAACAATTCCACATTAAACTGAATTGGCATCACATTCAAAAACAACTGCTCCTTTTTAAGATTCACATCACCTTTAAATTCCAGCATCTCCATCCCCGTGGATTTCCACCATTTAATCAAACATTCATTACAGATTTATTTTTCCACATTCCCAGGAATTCTATAAAAACATCATATGCTTCTAAACACAAAGGAGGCTCAACACGGTGAATTGATATACTACCCGTCGAGTCTTCGCCGCCTATATAAAGAACATATACCCATTCTCCCTCGAGAGGCTAAACACGGAAAGCACGTGGCATACCCCGCGCGTCTTCGCCTCCTTTAGAAGAATGGTAGCAAGACCAGCTTCCTTGAGCAGTGGGGAAAAGCAAAGCAGATTAACATTCATGAAAACCGCAAGCAACTAGCAACCACATCCAACCCATTTCATCACCCCTGGTTTCCTCCCCGACACCCATATGCATAAACTGATGAATCTCGCCACACTAGGCATCATCCGCTGCCACAACCACAAGGCCTCCATGCCTCTACATATCACAAAAACCATACAGGCTCAAATCACAGCACACGCAGCAGGAAAACAAACATCACATCATGGGCTCTTGACCCTTTAACAAACAAGAGGGTAACTCAAAACCCTTTTTGAAATTCTCACACAAACTGTTCTCTAATCCATATTGAATTAACTGATTTGTTATTCGTAGGTTCCAATCGTGGATACCTAAATAGGAAGCTATCACAATTAAATAACCATTCTTACTTCCCTAATTTGATTATCCTCAAATTAGAACAACTACAACAACGACAATAACTAGATTTATTTAAATGCCTCTTTGTCTTTAGACAATTAAGTACCAATTAATTCCGGATTTACGTTCATTATCAATTTCTATCATGAACGAACAACGAATCGAAATAACATAGATATCACTATATCTAGGAAAACATGAGGCAAACCGTTATCACGGTATAAAGCAACAACATGCGATCAACCAATTCTTTTAATCCGTTTCAATTATTTAATTGGGTCAATTTCATTGTGATCCAAAGGAATAAATCATTCTAATTCTACGATTGCACATACACAATTAGAGAATCCATGAATCCCCTACCTCAAATAGTTCCTCACGTTCTTTATCCACACAACATGTCATGATCCTCCCCTCGTGACAACTGCATCCACCGGAGGATGCTTATATCGAAGATTGATCAACACGGCTCAGTTTCATCCAAAATAGAACAGAACCAATCCTCGGGGTAAAGATTCATTATGCAACTCCTAAGGAAAGGATTGAAAGGTTCTAGTGTCTCTTAGCTGAGAACAAATGGAAAGAACAAGGGAGAATGATATCTCGTCCCTTTTTAAGATTTTATGGGGCGACGGTTTAAGATCTGGTTAATTCTCCATTAAAACGGATCGCATTAACCCACGCGGTTTGACCATGTAAAACATTCCAAGCCTTAGGAATAATTATTATAGGATTTATTTCATTTGAAAAGGACTTACGAGCCCTTAAAATAAGGCTTTAAATGTATTTTACATCAAAAGAAACGTCAAAAGGGGAAAAACTGTAGGAGTCTGGAAACACTGTTCACCCACTGTTACTGTACATGAAACCGATCTGTGAAACCGATCTGTGAAACCGATCTGTGAAACTGATCTGTGAAATAGATCTATGAAACCGATCTGTGAAATTGATCTGTCACACCGATCTGTGAAACCGATATGTGAAACTGATCTGTGAAACTAATCTGTGAAACCGATCTGTGAAACCGATCTGTCAGACCGATCTGTAAAACCGATCTGTCACACCGATCTGTGAAACCGATCTGTCAGACCGATCTGTGAAACCGATTTGTCACACCGATCTGTGAAACCGATCTGTCATACCGATTTGTGAAACCGATCTCTCACACCGATCTATGAAACCGATCTGTCACACCGATCTGTGAAACAGATCTGTCAGACTGATCTGTGAAACTGATCGGTCACACCGATCTGTGAAACCGATCTATCAGACCGATCTGTGAAACCAATCTGTCACACCGATCTCTGAAACCGATCTGTCACACCGATCTGTGAAACCGATCTGTCAGACCGATCTGTGAAACCGATCTGTCACACCGATCTGTGAAACTGATCAGTCACACCAATCTGTGAGACCGATCTGTCAGACCGATCGGTGAGACCGATCTGTTACTGTTCATCAAACTGGAAACATTGTTCACAGAACTGGAAAATTGGCAAAGTGTTGGGGATAAGTCCCCTTGACCTCCCGGAATACCTCCAACACCAACATTTCACAAAGTAATGTACCGGAGAGGTCTGGGCCATTACATTAGATACCTCTCAAAACATTCTCATCCTCGAGAATTAAAAACCATCCCAGAAGAGAAGAGGGGTCCGAACAACCACCCCATAAGATACCTCTCAGTGAAAAACCACCATGAGTTGTTCGAAAGCTGGAAAAAACTATGACATCCAGGAACAAACTATCCATACCCAAACAATTCATTCACAACATCACATCAAAGGTACATAAATAAAACATGAAAGGTCTAACCAGAGAGGAAACATCCTTACATGAAAGGAGTTAAACATAAAACAACTCTGGGTGCTGAGAACGTATCTGTGACTCACGCTCCCAGGTACTCTCCTCCATGCCACCGTGTCGCCACAAGACACGAGCTATGGGGATAGAACGCCCGCGCAACACTTTCTCCTTGCAGTCTTGGATCTCCACAGGTCGCTCCTCGAAGGTTGCATCATCGTCAATATCAATCTCTCCCCAATCGATAACATGAGATTCATCATGAAGATAATGACGGAGTTTTGATACATGGAAAACATTGTGTATCTGACTCATATGAGGGGGAAGTGCTACTCGATACGCTACAGCTCCAACACGAGCCAACACCTCGAAAGGCCCAACAAATCGGGGAGAAAGCTTACTTCCACGACCAAACCATCGCTGCCCACGACGGGGAGTCACCATTAGAAACACATGATCCCCATAATTAAACTCTAAAGGTCTCCTTCTTTGATCAACATATGATTTCTGACGATCTTGTGCTGTCTTCATCCTCTCAAGAATCACCTGAACCATCTCTGTTGTATTCTTCACTAGTTCTGGTCCGAGAATTGCTGACTCTCCGACCCCAGTCCAGCACAACGGAGAACGGCATGGCCGGCCATACAAGGCATCAAACGGCGCCATACCAATGGTAGAGTGAAAAATATTATTGTAAGCGAACTCTACCAAGGGTAAGTTCTTCACCCATGAACCTACAAAATCAAGAACACAAGAGCGCAACATGTCTTCAAGAGTCTGGATGGTTCGCTCTGTCTGACCGTCCGTTTGAGGATGAAAAGCAGTTCTAAGGCAGAGTTGAGAGCCAAAAGCATGCTGGAGACCTCTCCACTCCCTAGACGTAAAACGAGGATCTCGATCAGAAATGATCGTCTTAGGAACTCCGTGAAGCCTCACCACCTCCTCCAGATACTGCCTCGACAAAACCTCCACTGAGCTCGTCTCCTTGATTACTATGAAGTGGGCCGATTTAGTTAAACAATCCACTACCAACCATATAGCATCATGTCCTCCCGGAGCTCGAGGTAACCCTGTAACAAAGTTCATTGAGATGTCCTCCCATTTCCACTGAGGAATCTCTATGTGTTGGAGAAGAGCACCAGGAACACAGTGTTTGGCCTTCACCTTCTGGCAGACTAAACATCAAGACACACACTCTGCAACCATACGTTTTAGCCCAGGCCACCAGAACTGACTCCTTAAGGATCGGTACATCTTCATCACACCAGGATGTACTGCCAAGGGTGAACTATGGAACTCTCGGAGAACCGTCTCACGCATCTCCAAGGGAACAAACAACCTTCCATGATACAACACTCAGTGTTGTTCATCCTCCGAACTACCATCAGGGGCCTCCCCACAAACAACTCTATCTCTCCAAACATCCACCTCTAGATCACCCAACCGAGACTCTTCCACCTTCTGCATCAGGGATGACTGCACCGTCATCTGGAAAATACAACCTCTACCCCCAAATTCTCTCATATCATGATGTAATGCTGACAGTTCCTCCATCACTCTCCAGGAATCACCAGATTCACACACAACATCATTACGTGACTTTCGGCTTAGTGCATCAGCTACAACATTCCCTTTTCCAGGTGTATACGATATTTAAAAGTCGTATTCCGGCAAGAACTCCATCCACTGACGCTGCCTCAAGTTCAAGTCACGTTGGTATAAAACATACCTCAAACTCTTATGATCGGTGAAAACCACATAGTTCTCACCAATGAGGTAATGTCTCCACAACTTCAGAGCAAACACCATGGCTGCCAACTCAAGATCATGGGTGGCATAGTTGCGTTCATGGGGACGCAATTGTCGGGACCCATAAGAAACAACTGTCCTTTGCTGCATGAGAACACAACCTAGCCCCAGATGTGAAGCATCACAGAAAACATCAAACTGGACTCCCTCCGCTGGAAGACAAAGGACTGGAGCACTTACCAACTTCTCCTTTAGATACTCGAAAGCTTTATGACACTGATCAGTCCATACGAACGCTTGATCCTTCCTTGTCAAACCTGTCAGAGGAGTTGCAACTCGGGAGAAATTGGCTACAAACCTCCTATAATAGCCAGCGAGACCAAGGAAACATCACACCTCTGACACGGTCTTGGGGGCTACCCATGACACCACCGCTTCTATCTTCGAAGGATCCACAGATACTCCCTGTTGGGACACAACATGCCCAAAGAAACGAACTTATCGAGCCCAGAACTCACACTTGGACAACTTCCCAAACAACTGATGTTGGCGAAGAACTCCCAAAACGGCTCGTAGATGCTCTGCATGCTCTTCTTCAGATGTGGAGTACACAAGGATGTCATCGATGAAAACCACAACAAACTTGTCCAGGAATTCACGGAACACATCATTCATCAACCCCATGAAAACAGTTGAAGCATTCATCATGCCGAATGGCATTTCAACAAAATCAGAATGCCCATTACGACAACGGAAAGCAGTCTTCGGGATATCCTCATCCTTTACACGCATCTGATGATATCCTGACCGCAAGTCGATCTTTGAGAACCAACTTGCACCCTTCAGTTGATCGAATAGGTCATCAATCCGCGGGAGAGGATAGCGGTTCTTTATTTTCACTTTGTTTAACCGACGATAATCGACACACAACCGCAAACTGCCGTCAGCATTTTTCACAAACAAAACTGGTGCACCCCACAGTGACACGCTTGGCCGAACAAAACCACACTGCAACAGACCATCGAGCTGAATACATAGCTCTCGTAACTCAGAAGGGGCCATCCTATACGGATACATAGAGATAGGAGACGCTCCCGGCTGTAGCTCGATCCCAAACTCGATCTCTCGTCGAGGGGGTAAGTATACAACCTCTTCTGGAAAGAGGTTAGGGTACTCCTCTACGACCCTAGGAAACGCCAACTGTTGAACCTATGAAGAACTCACCATCATCCCAGCCATCATGGATGATAAGGAAGGAACTCGCCTATGACTCATTCGAGGATCTCTCTCACCAACAAACACCACTTCCTCTCCATCTTCATCAAAGAAAACGACCTTCTTCCTGTAGCAATCCACAATAGCCTGCACCGAATACAACCAATCCATGCCAAGGATGACATCATATGGTTGTATTCGTAAACATAGGAAATCTCCCCAAGAGCAGTGCTGCCCCAACACTAGCTCACAGTCTCTACATACTTCAAACAAGCTAGCTCAACCTCCAACTGGCGTAGTCAACGCCAAGGGCACTGGAAGCCTCTCTACCTCAAGTCCCAAAGCGTGGACAAGGGTAGGGGATATAAAGGAGTGTGTTGCTCCTGAATCAAACAAGGCATACACCAAGGTAGAAAACAAGCAAAGGGTACCTCGGATGACGTTTGGATCGCCTGGAGATGGCAACGCTAGAGCATGAAGCTGACCAAGACCACCTCCACGGCCTCTCTGACCCTGATGACGACCACCACCACGGTCGCGCTCTGCTCTATGAGGACGGGGAGCGTCATGGGGTTGTCCTCTACCTGCTCCATCTACCCTCTGGTGATCTAAAGCTGGTGCAACCCGCTGCTGCTGCCTCGGAAGGAACTGCCTCAATGGAGGAACCTGGAGTGGAGCGCCTGGTGCATGATGACTGCTCTGAAAAGTCGGGCACACCCGCTGCTGATGACCGTGACCACCACAAGAAAAACAAGCGCCTGATCCCTTGGCATAGGTCTGAGAGTTTCTACCTCCGGAGAAACGAGATTGAAAGGGATGGGACCTACCCCCAGGTGAACGGAAACTCTTCTGCCCTGAAAACCGGTAACCCCGAACCATAGCCCTGCTTCGTGAGGAATCATGACGATTCCCCTCTCGTGATGATCCGGTCCTAGCCAAAGTCCTCTCAACAACCTCTGCCCTCGCCAGCACCTCTAGATATGTCTTCAGCATAAATGGGTTGACCTGGCGCTGGATCGCTAGACGCAAAACCTCCTCGAAATGCCTCGCCCTCGCCTCATCATCTGGTAACAGGTCTGAAGCATATCGTAGAAGGTTCCTGAAACGGATTCCAAACTCCCGAACATTGGAGCTCCCCTATCGAAGGGTAAGAAGCTCATGGTGACAGGACGACTTTGTATTCGACGAAAGAAACTCGACTCTAAACCTGTCTCGAAACTCCTCCCATGAGATCATTGACTGCTCACGATCCCCGAGGAACAAGAACCACCACTTTCTCGCTGCTCCACGCAACATCGTCACAACCAAGGACACCCAATGTTCCTTCCGAGCACGAATCGAACTGAAGCCTATCTCGACCTCCTCCAACCAGTCTTCTGTGATTGCATCTGAAACAGAGCCCTCATACTTCTGTAGACTCTGGTGCTGGAACTCTCGGAGTGTCTTCCTCCAATTGTCATCGTCGTCAACCTCTACCCGGCGGCGATCTGCCGGAACAGCCTGCTGGGAATCTTCTGCGCAAACCTGACGAGGACATCTACCTGGTGCCATACCTGTAAAATAACAACTGTTAGAGATCCTAAGCCTGGAATATGGAAGACTCAACATTAATTAATTAATTGTTTTGTTTTATTAATTTTAGGTTACCTATCCTAAGGTCTACACATTCAAACACAGGCGCAAAGAATAATGATGCATGATCCTTTCCTTGGTCTCTACCCTGCAACCTGTATCACTTTGTTTAGTAGCCATCGTAAACTTAATGGTCCGTGCAACAGGTCATAGGGGGCCCTGAACGCCTATGTCTCTGCCGGTCTCTAGTGTTTACCCCACTTGCTAAACATGAATGACAATGTTGCCCTACCATCCCATGCACCCTCACCTGTGCCTAACTCCAAACTCCATCCTATCCCTCAACCAGACCTCTGATACCACTCTGTCATGACCCCCTCCCCACAAAGTGTACCCCTCCTGGGCCGGCAAAGTGAAACGGGAGATAATGACCCCCGAGTCCCGCCTCCAGTAGGCCCCGTGTTGGCGACTAGCAACGAGGGTATAATAACATACAAATGGGAGGCATTACCCTCTAAGAGAACACATGCAGAAGAGAGAGATAGAATAGTCTCCAATAAACTCCAACTAAGAACTGAAATATAAAAGGAAACCAAGTACATATATGAAATGTCATGAAAAAGTACTACAACTGAAAGGGGAAACTAAAAGTACCCAAAAGAATGTAAAAAGACAGCGACGACAAGCCCGAACAGCTCCTCCTCCAACCGCAAGCTAGTAGTAACCAGTTTGATCTCCAACCTGCTCCAAGTGACCTGAAAAATAGTTTATATGTACATAGGGTGAGTATAACACTATACTCATTAGGATCCTCCACAAGACTCTGGTGAAAAATTAAAGAAAGCATGCTAATGCCCAGTGAACAACAAGTGAAACTAACTCGTCACCTAAACAGGTATACTATGTTCCCAACCTCACCATGGCTACTCTCACAAAGTAACGCATACAAGAATATAGCATATAGTAAAGAATATCAAGGGTACCCCGCTACTACTTCCCCACTGGTTTTCCGCTTTTCCCCAACGACATACGTCTTATGCATCTCTCTCCAAGGCTTGCCCACAGACACCTGGGCTAAGCTCCACGATCTGCACCTCGTGCACCACATAGGCTTGCCCGCAGACACCTGGGCGAAGCACCACACCGTCCTCACAACAAAAAGTAACCAGGTAGTTTCCGAGAGCCACCACAGCCCGCATAATGTGTATCATACATCGGGTATAATACCTCAAGTCATTACAGCCCATACACCGAGTAAGGATCCTCACGCCATCATAGCCTATACACATTACACCTATAGTAGTCCAAAGGATACTATATCCAGAATATATGTGTGTGAATAACCACAAGCCATTACAGCCCTCTACACACATATATGGGGTAACTAACCGCTGTGCCTCATGGCACATGTATCTACAAAGAGAAGAGAATGGGGCCAAAGGGGGTAGTCAGCCATTCAACCTCCCATCAGAATGTTGGGGAAAACACCCCCCAGGGCTCAGAATCCCCGGGGTGTCAGTTGCCCATACCGACAGGGTGGAGTACCGTATAGAAACACAAAAACTACAGATATATATAACTCACAACCACACTATGGGCATTACGTAGTCATAGGCACAACTGCAGCTAACGTCACTCAGACTCCAGGATGCTACTTCTAAGACTAGATATCCTATAAGCACACAACCATTTGAAAAGCTTTATTAGATTACTCCATTCTCATTTTATCACTTCCACTGTACGTTAATTTAATTCATTAAACAATAATTAAGAATGAACAATTCCACATTAAACTGAATTGGCATCACATTCAAAAACAACTCCTCCTTTTTATGATTCACATCAAATTTAAATTCCAGCATCTCCATCCCCATCGATTTTCACCATTTAATACATCATTCAATACAGAATTACTTTTCCACATTCCCAGGCATTCTAGAAAAACATCCTATGATTCTAAACACAAAGTAGGATCAACACAGTGAATAGATATACTACCCGTCGAGTCTTCGCCACCTATAGAAAGAGCATATACCCATTCTCCCTCGAGAGGCTAAACACGGAAATCACGTGGCATACCCCGCGCGTCTTCGCCTCCTTCATAAGAATGGTAGAAAGACCATCTACCTTGAGCAGTGGGGAAAAGCAAAGCAGATTAACATTCAAGAAAACTGCAAGCAACTAGCAACCACATCCAACCCATTTCATCACCCTTGGTGTCCTCCCCGACACCCATATGCATAAACTGATGCATATCGCCACACTAGGCATCATCCGCTACCACAACCACAAGGCCTCCATGCCTCCACATATCACAAAAACCATCCAGGCTCACATCACAGCACACGCATCAGGAAAACAAACATCACATCATGGGCTCTTGATCATTTAACAAACAAGAGGGTAACTCAAAACCCTTTTTGAAATTCTCACACAAACTGTTCTCTAATCCATATTGAATTAACAGATTTGTTATTCGTAGGTTCCAATCATGGATACCTAAACAGAAAGATATCACAATTAAATAACCATGCTTACTTCCCTAATTTGATTATCCTAAAATTAGAACAACTACAACAATGAAAATAACCAGATTAATTTACATGCCTCTTTATCTTTAGCCAATTAATTAACAATTAATTTCAGCTTTATGTTCATTATCTATTTCTATCATGAACGAACAACGAATCAAAGAAAACATAGATATCAATATATCTAGGAAAACATGAGGCAAACCGTTATCATGGTATAAAGCAACAACATGCGATCAACCAATTCTTTTAATCCGGTTCAATAATTTTATTAGGTCAATTTCATTGTGATCCAATGGAATAAATCATGCTAATTCTACGATTGCACATACACAATTAGAGAATCCATGAATCCCCTACCTCAAATAGTTCCTCACGTTCTTTATCCACACAACAGGTCACGATCCTCCCCTCACGACAACTGCAACCACCAGAGGATTCTTATATCGAAGATTGATCAACACGACTCAGTTGCATCCAAAACAGAACAGAACCAATCCTCGGGGTAAAGATTGATTGTGCAACTCCTATGGAAAGTATTGATAGGTTCTAGTGTCTCTTAGCTGAGAACAAATGGAAAGAACATGGGAGAATGATATCTCGTCCCTTTTTAAGATTTTATGGGGCGACGGTTTAAGATCCGGTTAATTCTCCATTAAAAACGGATCGCATTAACCCACGCGGTTTGACCAAGTAAAAAATTACATGCCTTAGGAATAATTATTATAGGATTTATGGAATATGAAACGGCCTTACGAGTCCTTAAAATAAGGCATTAAATGTATTTTACGTCAAAAGAAACGTCAAAAGAGGCAAAACTGTAGGAGTCTGGAAACTCTGTTCACCCACCATTACTGTACATGAAACCGATCTGTGAAACCAATCTGTGAAACCGATCTGTGAAACTGATCTGTGAAACCGATCTGTGATACCGATCTGTGAAACCAATCTATCACACTAATCTGTGAAACCGATCTGTGAAACAGATCTGTGAAACCGATCTGTGAAACCGATCTGTGAAACCGATCTGTCAGACCGATCTGTGAAACCGATATGTCACACCGATCTGTGAAACTGATCTGTCAGACTGATCTGTGAAACTGATCTGTCACACGGATCTGCGAAACTGATCTGTCAGACCGATCTCTGAAACCGATCTGTCACGCCGATCTGTGAAACCGATATGTCACACCGATCTGTGAAACCGATCTGTCAGACCTATCTGTGAAACCGATCTGTCACACCGATCTGTGAAACCGATCTGTCACACCGATCTGTGAAACCGATCTGTCACACCGATCTGTGAAACCGATCTGTCACACCGATCTGTTAAACCGATCTGTTAGACCGATCTGTGAAACCGATCTGTCACACCGATATGTGAAACCGATCTGTCACACCGATCTGTGAAACCGATCTGTCACACCGATCTGTGAGACTGATCTGTCAGACCGATCAGTGAGACCGATCTGTTACTGTTCATAAAACCGGAAACATTGTTCACAGAACTGGAAAATTGGCAAAGTGTTGGGGATAAGTCCCCTTGACCTCCCGGAATACCTCCAACACCAACATTTCACAAAGTAATGGACCGGAGAGGTCCGGGCCATTACAGTTGGGGTATGGTTTCACCCATCCCAAATACTCACCAATTTATGTTTTATTTATGAGACCCCCTTTCTCTCTCAATAAATTCCCCCCATGTACACCCCTTTTTATGTCGAAATTCCGAAAGGAAATTATCTCTCTTCACTTACATTCAAGAAATTACTTTGTACCATGAATTTAATTCCATTAAAATGGTTGGGACATGTATCTATATGACCCCCTGACTGTAAATGTAATGTACATATGATGAGATATCCCATTCTGTCTCATCAACCAATTTTATGATTTCTTACGTCAGGTCGTTATGCTGCCGAAATTGCACTGATTTTCCAAGCCAATTTCATTGTGTAGTGAATTCCATGCACATTCCTCTATCAAGGGAATTCACATTTATGAACATTTAATTATTTATTATAAATTTTCATTTATGAATTACACATGCCATTATCGTGGAATAAATGATGATGTATTATGAATCCATGTTATATGTTCCATGTGGCACACTTATGCATGAAATGAAATGTTTACGGAGGGTGCACCTTTATAGAACTCCAATGCATTAGGTAAAGTATAGTATCATGATACGCCATGTGAAATGGGTGTTTACTCATGATAATTCAATTTAAATGAGGGTATACTCTTACTTCATGTGCAATGAGGTTTTACTCATGATCCAAGTGAAATGATCCTTGGATCATGATAATTCCATGTTAAGTGTTGTTTCCACCTTTTCATGTTATTATTATCATGCTTTATCATGCCTTCATGTTTATGTTTCTCTTGATATCTATTTATATGGATATTTTCTAAAGGATCGTACACACTTGAATCACCTTCAATTTCTCCTTAGTATGTTTCTACAATTCATTTCCCACACTTTTGTTATGTGGGAATCTCGGATTTCATTCCTTGATAATATTTTTATATTCGACCTCTGGAAGATAGCCCCATCATACATTTCATGTACCTTATCCCATGATTCCTTTTATAATCACCAATATCAATCTCAATATTACAGAAAAAATGAACCATCTCTTTATAACATACAATGTCCCAAATTTACAAGGTTTTTTCAAAGACACCATTTAAACTAATTACATAATAGATCTTCCTTACATTATGTACTGATTAAAATAATGGAAGAATACCATGAATCACTATGATGTTTTCCTCTTATTATCTTATAGGCTCAACATCTATATTATAAAGAATGAGGATATCCGTATAACTATGAAGAAAAATTGTTTAAGGAATATATTTATAGAAAAATACATACATAAATTAATAAAATTCATTTAAACCCATTTAAAAGATAGAATTTCTGTTCCTTATTAGTTTCAACCACTGATAATATTCTACATCAATACAATACACCACCAATACAACATTCTATTCTTCTGAGCATTGTTTTAATGGGAATCGTTCCACAATGTCGACAGTCTATTTCTTTGTGATTAGGGGATCTAGAGATCCACAAAATATAATAGGCCTTTTTTCATATAAAATAATTAATAACAAAAAAAAATTTCTTATTGGAATGGGGGAATTCCAGAAGATTCATGTTATTATTCATAACATTAAATTCTTATGGTAGTTGTTTAGTGATGTTTTTAGGTTCAATTAATATTAGATTTATAATTTTAATAATCATATCCTCACATTTCCTATCAAATTGTTTTTTTGGTATGAGTTCTCAAATTTAAATAAATTAACTATGAAAAAGAATTTATAGTTAGGGGATTGAATATTTAGATAAAAATCTCATTAACTTATTAAATTAAAAATATATTGATATATATGTAAATAAAACATATATGCTAAATTGTGATTCCATATGATTATATCTAGGTAATCAGTAGTGAGAGAGTTATCCCTAGGGTTTTTAATAATGTTTTCATGTCCAAATATCCAAAAATAACTAGTCCATAATTTGATTACTACTTATGTGACCTATATAAATTAATAAATAGTATTACAAGATTTAATGAATAATTTTCCATCAACTAAAAACCACAGAATATAACATATAATGTCTTTATAATAATAGTTACATAAAATAGAATGGTTGGAAATATAATAAATATATAAATATATTAATCTTCCATGATGAGATCATGGCTTCCATTGTGATCCTATGTATTTATAGGATAACCTGTGGAATTGATTGATATAAGGGATGAGCTAAAAACTAGGTATCGAATAAAAATAGGAATAATGTATAAAAAATTGGATAGAAAAAATAACATGATTTCCATAATATGAATTTTAGATGAATAAATATGTGGATTCCTAACATATTGAACATGATATAATGTGATTATGGAAATATAAGAATGTTTTAGTAGTATGTTAGAAGACATAAACATGATCTTATGCTAAATTAAACAACTCTATCACATGGTGGACAATGTCCGATAATAAATGGATTTACTCCCTAATCCCACACATGACATCTTTTGAGACAAAACATTACACAATGTATTGGAGCTCTTTTTGGCTACACCTATCAAAAAAAATTTAATTCTTATGTATGCGAATTGAAGAATCAAATTTAAGTGATAAACATAATGGTTGCTGATAGAATGAAATGGTTATCATAATAATATCATAAAGCATAAGAAAAGGTAGTATAATAACGGTATCCATGAAATAATGGATTCAAATCAATTATATACAATACTAATAGAAAAATATGAATATATCAGGAATAATAATTTCCATATAATGTGAATACCTTAAAAATAGTTTTTCAGAATCCATAGAAATGTTCCATTTTAGTGCGGTTTAATGGGAGAATATTAAAGTGTATAAATTTATATTCATTCAATTTATACAAAAATTATATAAGATATTTACTAATGATAAAATGAGTAATTATTTTAAATAAAAAACGTTTTCCTTTGATAGTTTATTATTTGTATTTAGAAAACTTATAATAATTAAGGGTGTTCACATTAATCGGGTTTGTTTATCTTGAGGAATTAAGAGGGGGACATTCCAAAATTTATACCCCCATTGATGAAATATTAATTGTGATAGATTTATATTTTTCGAAAATAATTAAAACATATATACTATATAAAAAAATAATATTGAAGTGGTAAGATAAGTCAGTGAGAGAAAAAGTGTCACTCAAATGAAATATAGAGGTTTGAGCGATCCTTAATCATTTGTATGAATACATTTTGCACTGACACTTAATGTCCTTGATAATAAAAGTATAATCATTATTAATTTAATTAATTACCTATTATATATATATATATTGTATTTATTTTTAATTTATTATGTTCATTTATTTCCATATGGATGAGTTATAATGATTATTATCATTATTATAGGAGATTTTATTACATTATTTTAGGGTATGTTCTTCTCATTTTGTTATGTGAGTTCCTCTAAATTGGAGGAAAAACTACATAAGTGGAATGAAAAGGTGTTTATATACATTAATAATTTTAAATGGTCTCAATTGTCATTTTTTTCTAATATGAGTCTCATTTACTTGATAAAATTTTATTAACAAATGATATTTTTATTTCGGTGGTTTTTTGACCATCATAGAATAGTTTTATTTTTTAATTCAATATTTTTGTATATATATTAGATCTAAAAAGCGAAATTTTTTTGAATATAATATTCAAAAAAAGGTTTTAACCGTTATAATGGTTTAATGACCAGGATAGAAGGCATTAATGTTACCAGTGAAATCACCATCATGAAAATATGTGAATCGACATATCACAGATGATGTATTTCAGTGTAAGAAAAAATAGAAATAGAAGATAATTTTTTATGGAAATTAAATTTAGATAATAATATTTTGTAATATAACTGAAACAAGAGATCTCATTATATTTGGGATATGAGAGTTGAGGATAAGGAAAATGAATGAAATAATTTAAAAGGGAAATAAGTGGTATTTTACCCCTAGAATATTCATATTGTGAGAACTCTTTATTGAACATAATTTTTGTATTATATTGAGAAAATAAGACCATTTACCTCTGGATTAGGCTTGTGAGTGGATTTTGGAAAAATTTATAATATATAAAAATAATATCAGGTTAGTATAGAAGTGGTGGTGTTGGGTGGTATTTATACCGGGAGGAGAGGGGTGTTTTTTTATTATTTTATTACTTTGAATATTATTTTTTCAAAGGACTATTAGTAGTGTGGATTTACATGACTAAATATTATTAATATATCATAAGTGTGTCAGAAAATTGGAAATTATACAATACATGACTCAACCATGACTCAAAATATTGTTGGATTACATGTAACCTTAAATAACATAAATTACAATATTTTATTATTCACTAATAAATCATATTTTTTAGAAAAATATGAAAACATAAACCTAACCATTATTTGATGTTTAAATTTCATAAATGGAAACTATTTTATGACAATAATTTCGTAAATATGATGAATTAAAATTTTTATTATTATTATTATTTATTAAAAAAATATATATTTGAAATTTATAATTGATTTAATGATACTTTGGAAAATTAATTAAGGCATCATAAATAGGTGTTATAATGAAAATAAAGAAGCATAATTATATGTGAGTATAACTTATGAAAAGAAATTTTCTATTAAATTGTTGAAATAATTATAAAATTATAAATAAAAATTTACGTTTTTAAAAAATACTATTAATTAATTAATTTTTTTTTAAAAAAAATGTTTACTTATTCCATGATATAAATATTGTATATTTTCATTTATAATGTACCCACATTTAATTTACACTTTCATAGGTATGTTTACTCTGATAACATCTAGAATAATATTCATAATGGTTATATTATTGTACAAATTATCATGTCACTATTACAATGATCAAATTTATGACGGGCATAATGGTTTACTACTATATATAGATACCTCTTACTCTATCCCTCAGCCACTTCTATTTTATCCTAGACTTATTTATGAATTCATTTTTCAATTAATAATATGATTTTATTTCTACAAAAAAAATTTGAGAGTGGCCATTCTAGTGGACTGAGGAGATCTGAATTTTCATTTTATTATTATATTATTTTCTATATCATTCCATGTTGTGATATTTGGAATTTTTATTGGTTAGTTTTCGGACTAATGTATCATTATTATTTTGTGGGAATAATTTTTTTATTGGTATCTCGTATGATTTAAATCTATTATATTACATGACATAATTATAATAATTCAAAATTAAGTGATAAAATTTTGGACAGTTCAAATATCATCATTCTACACAATAGGAGAATCAGGGTATGATGAAGTAGTAAATTTGGGAGAGAAAAAATTAGAATATTCATAAAAATTAATAACTTGAGAAGAAATCATGTTGTAAGGAAAAAATCATCATTATAGTATGTATTCATAAAAATAAAAAATTATGATACATTTTATTTTAATCTATATAAAAGTAATCATAAATAATTTTATGTACAATTGTGATAAATATATTTATCAATATTATTATCTGTTGTAAATAGTCTTATTTTTTTATTAGAATTTTCATTTAGCTAGAAATAATTAAGACACAGAGTTAGAAAGAATGTTTTTGTTTAAGGATTTTCTTTATGAATGAGTAAATATTTTTTATGTCGAAGTGTTTTTGAAAAAAAAATATTCATAATCATATAGATGTCAAAATATAGTAAATTTTTCTAAATTAAAAAAAATCAAGCGATACATTTTTGATCAAGAAGTTCTCACAAATCATGAAACTTCCTTGATAAAATATTTTGAATAATGGTGGAGGCCTTTCATGAAATCAAAATCACTAAAATGATTTAAGAAATCAGATCCATCATTATTGTTTTGAAAATTTTGAACTATGTTTATGAGAAAAATGGATCCATGTTTTGTAGTTAATCAGAACCAATGTTTTGAGAAATTCAAAACAATGATTTCGATTAAATCGCAAATAGTTTTCTATAAAAATCAAAAGAATGATTCTTAAAAAATATGAACCAATATTCTATTTAAACTTGGAACTAGTTGTTTTGAGAAAAATCGTCACCAAAATTCCGTGAAAATCATAAAAACGATTCCTGTGAAAAATAGAAACCATGTTTCTAATAAAATAAATAAAATTCTTTTAAAAAATTTAAAATAAATATTCTAAACAAAATAGGAACCCTATTTCTGATAAAATTGAAACAAATATTCTGAGAAAAATCAAAAACACATTTTTTAATGAAATCATAACCATTTTTCTATGAAAATTGGATCCATTTTTTCAAAAACTACGAACCAATATTCTGAGGAAATCAATAATAGATGTTATTAGAAAATATGAACCTATTTTCATTGAAAATTAGAACCATGATTCTGAGTAAATCATAACCATGTTTAAGAGCTAATCAGAACCAGTTTTGTGAGAATATTGGAACCACGATCCATCTTGATCATACACTGAAAATAGGATGCATGATCAAAAATTATCTTATATCGAAATATATAAAATTTTAAAGAATTCAAAATTGAATTTCAATTTTTCATAAATGTTGGATGAATTTTAGTAGGTCTCAAGAAGTATGAGATTGATGATTGAATGAGAATTTATTTTTGGCGAGTTTGAGTTTTATGGACACGAGAATGTTTGCTTGTATCCCAAATTTGTTTTTTCAGGTTCATATAAATACATTATTTGATCATTCATTCAATTGAAACTATTAAAAATTTGAAAAATTTGGAGATATGGATATTTCATTGTGAAGTTTTTTTTCCAAATTGTAGAATATTTTTATTGATTTTTTTTAGTAGAGAAAAATTGGAACCATCATTACCATTCTATGATGGTCAGACACAGCCAAATTGGGCCGAAGATTTGGTCTATTCAATTTGTGATGCAGATTCAACAAGGTCATTATTATTATCTTTTGGAACAATTATTTTATTTGAAAAAATTGTAAACGAATGGGATTCATTAAAATATATACTATCTGGATATAGATGGAGTCTATCAAGAGTTGGATGAAGTTTTATTAACATCCTCATAATATTTTATTTTTATATACACAGGGGAGTGATTAT
This sequence comes from Viscum album, assembly GCA_963277665.1. Lineage (NCBI taxonomy): Eukaryota > Viridiplantae > Streptophyta > Magnoliopsida > Santalales > Viscaceae > Viscum > Viscum album. The sequence goes on from OY728136.1 coordinate 1,835,653,371, forward strand.
GGAAAGGATGTAGGTTTTCGCACGGTGACCCAACCTTTTAAATCATTTTTATTTTTCTTTCATTCTTAATTTTTCTTGCATGCATATTTACTAAATTTTTATAAGAATATAAATCATAAGTGGTTTTAGAGGTTAATTTTATAGATTATTAGTAACATATAAAAAGTGAACGATTGATCCGACCCCTAGTTGTTATTTAATCCATAGAAATTCATTTCGTAGCAGAGGTAAGGTTCACTTTTTTAATATTTATCGTAGATATTATTAATTATATCAATAATATAATAATACATACATTATATAGAATTTAATATTAGGTATTGAAAAATAATATTATCCACTACTCCTTAACTTTTGGCTTTGATGTTGTTGACTGTACAATTATTGGTTTTCCACCTTTTGATAATTATTCATCTAGGATTTTTGCTTATGATAGAAATATATATGATTATGGAAAGGCTATAAATTTAATCCTTATGTCTTTATCATATCATTTTACTGAAAATATCATGAGTCTCAAATCACCAAAATGTATGTGGGATAAGTTACAAAGTGTTTTGAAAGGGGATACGAAAGTTATGTATGAAAAGATATAAATTTGGAGTTGTAATTATGATGATTTTATAATGACGTATGAATAAACAGTTTATGAATGATTTACCAGAGTACATGATTTTTTTTTAAAAATCAGAGGATTTGTTGATATCGTAGAAGATTCTAGATTTGGGTTGAAACTTATGAGATACAATATAGAAATGTTGGATTCTAAATTTAAATCTATAAAAAAAATGTATGATTTATATTATGTTGATTTTCATAAAGTTATTTAATCTTTTAGAATGAGGAAATCCCTAATGTTTAAAAAATAGATGAAATGTTAAATGGATTTTGAAGTGATGAGATAGATGAAAACCCTTGATTTTGAAGAAGAATATCATTGTGATTCTAGACATATATAGGGTGATGAAATAAATTAAAAACTAATATCTCTTATATGAAATAAATATAAAATATGAATTTTAATGCATGGAGGTAAAATTCAACCAAAATTCTTTTATTGTTATAGAATCAGAAACAATGTTTTAAATTTCCCCATGAAGAATATTGGAAAATATCTAGTTTATTCCAATAAATACCCTCAATGTAGTAGGTGGAACAAAAATAAAAATGAAGAAGAGTCTTACAAAAGATATAATAATAAGTTTAATAGAATCAAAAGAAGTATGATGTTAAAAATGATGAATCAGACACAACTAAAAGAACTTTATCTAAAGATGACTGTTTAGATTAATTAAAATCCTTTATTGAATTAGTTGGGCAAAAAATATATTTCTTACATAGTGGACAAAGTGGTGAAGAATATTTTATATAGTTTCAACTCAGAACTAAACTTGATTCATGCATTAAGAAAAATAAAAAACTGAAGAATAAAATCAGAGTAATGTATATAGTTCATGAGGATGTTTTTGATGGAAGAAACGATATCATCAAGAAGTGGGATAATAAAATTAATGTTATTATATGTTACAAACATAGAAATGAAGAATAGGTAAAGATGACTGAATATCATAGAAATAATCTAGATGATAAGAAATAAGAGGATAAATAGTTGTAAAAAAATTTATGGAGTTCCAGAGTACCATTATGATGATTAATTAACACATTAAAAAGTTTTAGAAGTAAAATCTGAGACACATATTGTTGTTTCGATTGCTCAATATGAGAATCAGGTGATATATTCTCTTTCAAGAAAAATGTTACATATGATTCATTTAAAATTTCAGGTTCTATAATAAGTATTGGGACTGATTGGGAGGATAAATGTAATTTAGAAACATATCAATTTGATAAAGGTATAAAATTCACTCCAAATAAAACACGGTCCACATCTGAAGAATATTAGAGATTAAAGAAGTTACCAATTTCAACACTGTTTCAATAGAGAATGATATTTCTTGAATATAAAAACCCAATTTGATGGCTATTGAAGGTGTTGTAAAATCTATGGTAATGTATAATATATTTCATGTAAAAAATTATCTTTACCCAAAATAAGGTTTGAAAAAAAGGAATAAATAATGAACGAAGAATGAGTAACTTTCCTAACTTGCAAGAAGTTGAAAATTTTAATTCTAAAGATGATATAAAATTTGCAATATTGAATCAATTTGAATGTCTAGAAAAATCTTGTGGATGAATAGATTAGTCACGACATCATGTTGAAGGTTATATAAAACTCCATCCAGAACACACTTCTTATTATTGTAAAGAAAAGAAATATATAAAAATAAGGATGAAAAAATAAATTTAGTTGTTGAGGAATCATTGAAAGGATGTAAGTGGAAAAAACCATAGATACTTAAATTTGTATATTCATCTCATGTGACAAGTGATGTAAAAATCATGAACCATGTTTAATGTCATTGTGGAGGAGTAATTAAATTTTGAAATGATAGTTCCTTAAAAACCAGTGTAATTTGAAGGGAACAAATTGAAGTTGAAAAATTGAAATCTATGATTGTTTTACCTATTAATGGGATATAACATATCATACATAGTGTATTTCATCATTGTGTTGATGGGAAAAAAATTATTCAGAAATGATTAGTGTATTATGATATGTATGGATGATGAATAATTCCAAACAAATGGAGAATGAACAAGTGTGAATCTCATTCAAATAGTTGAATTCAATAACTCGTGTTACTTGAGTGATGAAGATGAAAATATGTTGTGGAACCGAAGACATGGACACCTTATGTTGATAATGATTAGTACACTTAATAATGTGTATTCATTCATGAATATTACAGAATTGAAATGAAGTGAGAATATGTTTTGTATTACCCACTAGAAATGAACAATGACTATCAAAAGCAATAAAATATTTGAGATTCAATCTACCAAAATACATGATCATAAAAATATCAATTTATGTTCATGTATGAGACAAAAACAAGTAAATGGATACTTATACCTTATCAATCTTATGGATGATTTTACACTAATGAAAAATTTCATCAACATGAAGCAAAGTCTCAGGCTATAGAAATGTTTAAATTTTTCAAAAAGATATTGACGAATAATTGGGGGTTTCCATTAAGAAGATGAGAACATATAATGTTACTGAATTAAATAATAATTATTTTGAATCTTATCTTAGAAAAAATGGTATCATACATTAGTATAGTGCTCCCTCTACTCCAAAAAAATGCAGTAGCAGAATGAAAGAATAGGAGCCCGGTAGAAATGGGTATAAGTATGATAAAAAATAAAAAAATTCAAAATAATTTTTGAGCAATGATATTAATATATTCATACATGTTCAAAATAAAATTTATTTAAGACTAGATACCAACATGACTCCTTTTGAAATGTGGTATAAAAAATCATTAATGAAATACATTATTGTTTTTCGATGTCTATGTTTTCTGAAGGTCAAAATCTGTATTTGGGAATGTTTGAGCATAACGATGATGAAGATAAATTCATGGGTTATTCTCTAAAAAAGAGACTTTACTAATGTTGGAACAAATGTTTACCAACGTTGGTGGACTCATATGCTCATTTGGTAATTTTAAATATATGTTCATGAAAAAATATTGTTGAAAATAAAAAAGAGGAAAAATTTGATATTTTCAACAATAGTGAAATTATTTACAAAAATTCTTATCATGTTTTGAAGAGTCATGTGATGTTAAAATTCTAGCAGGGAATGAAACATTAAAATTACATACCCTATGAAAAAATGTTTATTAAAAAATTTTTGGAAATCTGAAGGATCTATTTTATACTAGAATAATGTTGCAATTAGAAAATAAAATTTCACATTCTTCAAAATTTGAAATATAATTAGTTTTAGAGGTTATTCAACATAAATAATGAGAGGATGATGTGAATGAATAGTTGGATAAATTTGAGTATAATGAAATATGAAAAAAATTCCCATGGCCCTCAAAAAACTTATCATAGCCTAGCGGGATTATAAATACAAATTTAATGTTCATGGGGTTGTTTAAAACAAATAGAGAAAGACATGTTTGTAAAGAATATGAACTAGTAGATGGTGTGGATTTTAATTAATCCTTTTCCAACATATCATGGATGAAAAAAATTAGAATGTTTCTCGTAGTTTCTACTCATTGGAATTATATTGTTTATCAGATGGACGTAAAGCACACATTCTAAAATAATGAGATTTAGGAAGAAGATTACATTGACCATACTTGTGGGTTTCAACTTGATGAATATTAACAAAATGTTTTTAAATTTTTGAAATATTTTTATGGGTTAAAAGATAATCCATGTGCTTGGTATTTGATGTTAGGAAATTGTTTGGGAATGATGATCTTTAATAAGGGAATAAATGATAGCAATATTTATGTGAAATATGCTACATTTAAAACATTAATTGTAATTGTCTATGTGGATGATAAATTTTCTTATGGGGATGATGAAAATTATTGTGATGATTTTTCTTAATAATTAATGATGAATTTTGAAATTTCATTGTCGGGAGAAATAACATTCATTATTCTCTTATAGGATCAAAAAAAAGGAAAATAAATTGTCTTATCTCAAGAAAAGTATTCAAGGGAATATGTAAATATGTTTGGGCTAGATGAATTCAGAAATAAATTATTTTTATTTTATTGATCAAAATGTTTATTAAATATGAATCCTAAATAAGTGTTACTCATAATGTCTTTCATAAGGTGATTGGAATATATCTTTAACATATAGATTAGAGGTCTGATATTGTTTATGTTGTGACACAATCTTCCTGGTAACAACTTTTTCTAAAATAATCAAATATATTGGAAGTAATGAGGATTCTGAGCTATTAAAAAAAAACAAATTCAAATTGGTTTTATAAAAAATTAATTTTGAGATGAATATTCATAGTTTTTCTAATATCGATTATGTAATTGATTGTGATAATTGAAACTTGACCACAGGAGGAAATTTTTTTGGGAGACTATTGGGTGATATGGAATATTATGAAATAATATTTAGTAACATTGAGCAATGGAGAATCCGAATATATTATTTCCATTCAATATTCTGCTCTAATGATGGGGATGAATGTTTAGTTGGAATATTTTAATGTAAAAGTTTATAAAAATTCAATGATACATTATGATAATCATAGTGAAATTAAACTTTCAAATAATCCAAAACAGTGTCGAAAATCAAAAAACATTAACATAAATTATCTCTTTAATGAATAGAAAGTTGATACTTAGGATATTTTGTTGGAATACCTAAAAACAAAGTATCTTATTGTTGAACAATTTACCCATGAAATATCAGAGGAATGATTTGTTAAATTGAATCTGAAACTTCATGTTCATCCCTATCCCATATCTTTTTGATCCCTGTAATTAAATACCCCTACCATGCATTTGAATTTACTGATAATGTGGGAGAGTTAGTGACAATTTTTTTCTTTGTAAAATGCTTTTACTTAGCTTTTTTATGAATATGAACATGTTGTTATAATATAATGGGGGAGAAAAAATGAAATATTATAAAGAAGAATATAAGGCTGAGTGAAAATATAATTGAGAAAGGAAAATATATGATTGAGGGAAAAGAGAAGTGAGGTTGAGTTATCAATACATGGAAATAAAATTTTCATGCCACTGAGTGATGGAATTCACTCCAAAAATTTACTTTATCTTGTAGTTTGGTGTAAAGATTCCTTATATAGAGAAATGAAATGTTTTTACAATAGTAAAAAAATGATTTGATTGAAAATGATTAGTTGTGAACATATCTGAGAGTTGTAAGTGTTTTCAATGAAGGATTTATAAAATCAAAATTTAAAGATTAATATACCTTTGGGATAAATTATTTTAACATTATCTTTTTATATGTTGACATCTATCAAATTATTATAAGATTTTTTTTATCTAGGATGAATGAATTTTCTACGTTAGGAAGAATGAAATCATTGATGACAAATGATTCTAAATGAAGAATAATTTTGGTTGTAGATTATTTTTTGAAATAGGATATTGATGAAGATTGAGAATTCAGAAGTTATATAGTTTTTGAAAAATTCTATAAAATCAACAATTCATTAATTTTCCATAAGAACTCACAAATAATGGAAATTTACATGATAAGATTTTATGATGAAATGGTGTTTATGTTTGATGAAATCATAAACACTAAAAATGTTAACAAAATCAGATCCATAAATATAGTTCATAAAAACAGAACTATGTTTCTGAGAAAATTGGAAGAATATTTTTGTGTAATTGAAACCAATATACAATGAAAATCATAACCAATATTCTATGAGATTCAGAACTAGTTTTTTTAAAAATTAAAAAAAATCATAGAAAATTAGAACAAGGATTCTTGGAATATGAGAACAAATATTATTGGTAAATCAGTACAAAGATTCATAGAAAATAAGAACTATGATTCTGAGAAAAATTAGAATAACTTTTCTAAGAGTATCATAAAAATTATTCCCATAAAGTTAGAGCCAATATTATGAGAAAAATCAGAACCATGTTTCCGAGAAAATTAGAATCAATATTCTTAGAAAAATTTAAATCATTTATTTGAGAAAATCAAAAGAAATATTATGAGAAAATCAGAAAAAATATACAGCATAAATCCGAACTAGTTTTCTGAAAAAATTTGAACCATATATATGAGAAAGAAAATCAGAACCATTTTTATGCGAAAATTGAAACCATGATTATAGGAAAATCTGAATCTGCTTTCTAAAAAAATTGGAGAATTGTTTTCGAGAAAATTGGAAACATGATTCTGTGAATATCGAAATCAAGTTTCTATGAAAATCAAAACTAGTTTTAAGTGAAAATCATAATTATGAAACAACTTTATAGTACATAAAAAATCTAAACCATAATATTGCAATTTAATATTGAGAATTATATGAAGAGTTGAATATAATATTGAGAATTATACTAACTCTGGTTTTTTTACAATGGCATCATTTGAATGATATTCATAGTTTATGTAATTGGAGGACGAGGGAATGTATTCATGTTTCCTGCCATTATTTTTCGAGTTTCCTATATATACTTTCCAATACCATTCATTTATTTGAAACATTTTCCAAAAATAAATAGTGCGAGTTATAGATAATTCCAACAGAAAAGTTCCAAACTAATAGAAGTACATTATTATTATTGTGTTTTTTTCAGAAAAAAATAAATTGAAACAATCATTGGTGTACTGATAAGATTGAAAAAACCAAATTAGGGTATGAATTCTGAATTGAGCCTATTGTGGAGATCATTCAAAAAATTCAATATTCTTTTGTTTGGATCAATTGTTTAAAATGAATTCATTGTAAAAAAACTAGAGTTAGTATAATATTTCTTATAATGAGATAAAAGGTGTCTAATGGGATTTGGAAAATGTAGTATTCAATTTTTCGAAATTGTGGATTTTCATATACCCAGAAGAGTGGCTATGAAAATAAAATAGGCTCACATAGTGAGGAAAATATTTTTGAATAATGTTTGAATTTATATATTTACTACATTTTCATGCATGAGTATTTACTAAAAGATCATAAGGATATAAATCATAAAAGGTTGTAGGGTTTATGTTTCTAGATTCTTTGAAAAACATATAAAAAATGAATAACCGATTCAACATCCTCTTAGTTGTTTTTCAATCCATTGAAATTCAAAATCCATTGAAATTATAAATAAAATTCATTTGTATATTTTGAAAATCTTATGAATAACGCCTTTTAAAATTATTTAAAAAATAACCAGATCATGTGAAATCAAGAGGGGAAACCCTCTAGTAACTCATATATTCTTTACTCAATGGACAGGGAACATTATCCAGTTCATTGGAGAGCTACCTCGGAATATCCATTGTGTAATATATATTGTTCTCTAAAAGTACTATTTGGGTTCAACCCTCAAATAAGCTATATTAAGATAACAAAGAGCTCTCTAGTCGCACCAATAGTTTATGTTATAACAGGAACACCCATCAGTAATAATGGGGCCCTAAATTTTTTTGTAATATATATATGGCACACATGTTTATCATTAATAACTCCAAAATACATTACATTAATAAATCATTTATTGGGATTCACTTTTCAATCAGAAAAATATCAATGTTATTTCATAGCTCCATTAACCAATACAAAGGAAAACAGGTTCATGAAAAACTCATAATATATCTCGAGAGATAATAAGTATGATATAAATATCAATAATCCCCATATTATTGTAATTACAATGAATTGAATTGGTCATTATTGAATGGAAATACCACTAAAATTCAATTATATTTATTTAGGAGGAAAATATCTTTTCCTTCATAAAATTTCATTTAAAAAACAATGGAAAATTGAAAATCCATTTTATTAATAATAACTTTGGAAAAATATAAGATAATATTAAAAAAATGATAACTACGGTGAAAAAAACTGTTTATAGTATGTAAATGAAAAAACTGTATAATAATTCAAAAAACTTTTTAAATAGTTTCAAATGTGACACATTTTGATTTCTTTAAGAAATTCTTTTCTAAAATCCATTTTACATAAGGTTAAAGGTATTGAAAATTAAATTTATGAAATAATTAATATTTTGAAAAAGAAAAATTTTTATTTTTTAGAAAATAATCCGATTGAAGGGAAATGTTCAAAATCTAAAATTAATATTCCAGAAAAATATCATTCAAAATGATTTCATGATATTTAAATAAATAAAAAAGATAAGAAATGGAAATTAGACATGTAGAATAGATTCATAACCAAAATAGAATAAATGATATTTCAATAAATATAATAAGACTATATTATTTCTTCCAAATAAACCTAAAACATAAAAAATACCTTAAAAAAACGAGAATGTATCATAATGAATTTTCATGTTTGGTAAATAATCAATCATAATACCCATAAAAGGATAACTACAAATGAATCATTAAATATAAAGAATTTAATGATAATAATTATATAAAATTAAATATTTTTATTTTTATAAAAATTATAAATTAATGTACTTTTATAATATAACATATATCCTAATGAATAAAAATTGAGAGGATCAACCCTTATAATAATAAAAACAGTGATGTGAAATTAATTAAATAATCTATTTTTTGTATCAAATATAAATCCACCTATATGAAGTGTAAATATAATATAAGATAATAAAAAAAATTCACACACATAATTATATGGCATTATTTTCAATTAATAATTAATTTAACACAATGAAAAGATATTGAGTTATAAAATTATTTACCAGTTGGTAAAATTGATTCCAATTCCTCATGGATTGAATATTTCATATTGAATCATTAAATTCCATGAAGTTTAAATTATTCATTATAATAAATGTATAATAGTCATTATTCACACCATTGAAAATAAATATATTTCATAATAATAAAATATGGCTCAATGAAAAAAAATTGAATGATGCCCCTTACATCGAGTGTAGAAAATAGATTTACATATTGTGTCTCATGTATAAAATTATTATTACATTTACATTATTTCATAATGACATTTAAAAAAATTAATAACTTATAATTAATTTATTTTATATATTTATTTTTTTAGACATATTTATATACATAATCAATTAAATCCACATCGTTTGTTTTGAGGATTATTGGTTTATTATATAAAAACATATTTGGTGTATAGATCATGGTCAAATACGTCATATATACAAAATATATAGAATAAAATGTAAAAAATAATATTTATTCATCATTTATTATTTTTATACTAATCATGTAATATGGTTTTGTAAAATTAACTATCTTACAATCATGGTCACAATAGGTTGTACATATGCACGTGTAACATTTCTATTTTTAATGATCATAATAGATAGAAGGTAATTAATATCTTATAATTAATGATTTAAAATAATAACATAAATACCATTTTATATTATTATATATATATTTATATATATCATTAAAGTGATGTGGTGATGAAAACAATAATCACATCACATCGTGGAGGTTGTAGTCTACATGTACATTTGAAATACATTTTCATATATTAGCGAGTGTACAAGTAAGAATGAAGATTATATATTATATGATAATAATGAAAAATATTTCTTTTTGTATAACAATTATATCATATATATATATATATTAAATAACATTATCATTTTTACAGTCCTTGAAAATTTTATTGAGAAATAAATCGCATGGATTCATGAGGAGGATGATCACCATACACACAAGTGAGGTTATCATATCCCCGAATGAATAGAAAATAAAAAGTATATGTGATTTAATAGTTTAGTTAGTACATTTATCTTTCAAATATCATAAATATAATTTCATTTCATTATTATAACAATCCATGAGAGGTGATGATGAAAAATTATTTGCATTGATTCGTGAGGTTGTAGTCCTCTGTACACACTAATGATGGATTCATATAAAATTTGATCAAATATGTGATCAGTTTATGATATTACATTCACAAAATAAAATATAATTATATTGGATATATATTTTTGTTATTTTATCACCATAATTTAAAATTATTTGAAGCGCGTGGAATAAGAAATAAAACAAAAATTCATGGTTATAAACAATACCTCTTTATAAGACAACCTCTTTGGGTTTTCCCTAAAATATTTCTTCAGATGAAATTATTAACAAACCAATGATTCAAGGATGTAATGATTTATTTAATAAAAAATTTTGTATTGGTTTTGTCCAAAAAAATATGTGTTTGTAGCTGTGGAGAGTAGAGGAGAGTATGCGGCCTTTTATAAGATATGTGAGTGGAAAATTTGTAATTTTTGAATAGAAACATTTATAACCCTGATTTTTAGATTCCAAAGGGAACCAAAATACAAAATTATCAAGAATTAGGTATTAAAAGGTTGATATATTTCAATAAAATATATTTAAGTTTTGGTTTTATGTCATTTTAAACTTCATATTTTATGTCTATTCCCGTGACAAATTTGTTTTTTATTATAACCATGTTATTTTTTTTATAATTTGTATGGTTCCATATTAAAAAAATATATTATGAAAATTCTGTATAAATTTATATATTAATATGAACAATAATTAATCCATTTTACCAAATCAAATGTGTATTATTGGCATAAGTTTTCTTTAAATTAAGACAACATACATGGTGAAAATTTTTGTTTTGAAGAAAAGTAGTTTTTAAGAAAAAAATGATGTTATATCAACTCTATAACAAATAATAATATTAATATTAATTTATATTATTATATATACTCTAAATTATTCTTAAATTATTCATAATTATGGGTTCCTAATTAATTAAAATTTATAAATATTAATCAATGTAAAACAGATTTACGAAAAATACACTTTGTAGACCCAAAAAATTTGTTAAAATCTAATAAAATGTTGAGTAAAACTAAATTAATTTAATTGAATATAAATTAATTATACTTATTATAATTTATATCATACTAGAAACAAAATGGTACTTTTTAATTATTCAATTTATCAAGAAGACTACATTTTTATAAAAATATGTATTTTTTCATATTATTGAAATATCAATATTTTACAAAATATTTCAACATATCACAAAAATATATGATTTAAATGAAGAAATTAAAAAGATTCTGAATTTCATAAAAATAATGTTTACATTGGTTTTAAAATTTATTTTAATGAATGTTTGGAAAACATTCCTTTGAGAAAAACAACATTTTCTGAAATGATATCAATTTATTTCAAATGATTCATATTTTACATTCTAATCAATATATAACCATTTAATTTTTATTATACAATCTTAAACCTTAAATGTTTTTCTAATTTATATATTATTATACATAAAAATCAATATAATTACATGGTTATACTATTATAATGTATAAATGCTCATTTATACATGGATTTGTGCGTAAATCAATATATTTAATAAAATATACCTCTCTGGAATTAAAATATTGTTTTCTATGTGAAAGTTGATATTTAAAAAATATTACATCATTAAAATATATAGATGTCACATTATACCCCGTTTAATAAATTTAATCATTGAAATTATAACATGATCTTGATAATTAAGGGGTTGACCTTTGAAAATAATTTTAAAAACCCAACATTATAAAAAGTATTAATAAAACAACCACTAGAAAATATAATTCTGGAAATGTGAAGGTAACCTAAAATATCATTTAACTAGGTTTCCATTATTGGAATATTATTCTTATATATGGAAATTAAAAAATATATTGAGAACATTTAATATATTACACGAAATTATTCCAAAAGGAAATATTAGTTTTCTTTATTGGGAAACACATAATAATAAACAGTAGTCCATAATTGTACTAAATTATATACCAATAAGACCTCCATGACTAGAAACATTCTTACAATCATTATAAATAATATAGATCTTCATAACGTAGTGAACAGAAATATAATAATGAGAGAGATCAGATACAAAAAAATGAAAAACATGGGATATATATAATTAATTTTATGATCAAAGGGTTATAAGAACACGGTAAAAACATTATATGATCATTCCATACAAATTAAAGATCAATTTCAAGGGGCCTGGCATAAATATTGTAAATTCATACGACATTAATCATAATTGAAAAAAGTGTATAATCCATGAATTAATAAAATAATAATAAGTAATGGAATTATTATAGACATATTAAAATGTAGAATTATTTCCATAGTACTCAAGTCTCCCTGAAAAATATTATGTTAGTTAAATGGGTTACCTCCCCCAAATAGCATTGTTTTCACGGATCATCCTAAATACAGTCTTACTGGAGAGATTCATTTACTAAAATTTTTATAGACACAGTTTCATTGATGAATATCTAAAGATATATAAATCATCACCGAATTAATTGGTGGGAGATATTGATCCCATCAATTTATAATGATGTCATTCATATCTATACCACAAGATCATAAAAGACATTTATATCATAACCCATGAAATGAAATGGGCAGCATAAACATACAATCATAGTAATACACAAGGAATCATAATAGGTTTCATGATCATTTCATAATAACATAGCTAGTGAAATAAGTGAGTTCCACATGTGTTTAATAATGATATAAAATATGGAAGTAAAAGAGGTATTTTAAACATTATTCAATAAAATAATAATCCCTTAAAAAGTAATATGTATTGTATTATTGTATCATATAGTCAATATGGAGTCAGTTACCCCCATCGTATTTTATTTAGTTGTAAATTAATTTTGAATGATATTTCAAAAAAATTTCATTGGAAAAAATACTTTCTAGTTTCATATTTTTTATAACATAGTAATTATTAAAATAATTTCCCTTCAATATAACATTGAAAACATTTAATGGAAGGTTTAAAATTTTTTATACATTCTTCTATGAAAGTATCATATAAAACATATAAAGGAAGCTTCAAAAAAATTATTTTTCATTGAAGAGGATAATTAAATCCATATCGAACATGTTAAAACAATGACTCCTTATATATTTTTAGAAGAAGTCAAAAGTTCCATGATAAAAATTCAAAAAGATGATTTATTTACAAAAAAAAAACATGGTATGAATTAATTTTTTGAAATCATGGTAGATCATTTATGAAATTATATTTTTTAAACGTGATTTTGTGAGAAAACTAATTTTTTACTAATGTGAAAAATAGTGTTGGATTATCTTAAAAACATATTTTAATCATATTAAGTACAAAATATTAGTAAAATGGTTCCATTATAAGATGACATCATGAATAATAATAGGATAATATAGTTATTTAGATTTATTGATATATGGATCATATCATTTCAGTAATGGTCCATAATCATATAAAATTGAGTTAAATATGTGATTGTGGAAATATACCATTACCAATTTGTGTAGCATTTAATCATAATATCCATCATATAATAATAATTAATAAAATATAAAATATCATGAGGACTAAAATCATCATGATATTACATGTCAATGTGATGTATATAAACCTCATCAATAAATATTGGTTTGTTACAAATAAGGCTTCTCCAAGAAAGAAAACTGAGGCAAAAATATTCTTACCCATTTGGTAATATTTTAACCATACAAAAATTAAATATAAATCCTATAATGTGAATGAAAATGAAAAAAAAACAAATTGGTATGAGAACCATAAAGTACATTCATGGGTAGTATATAAACCATAAATCGGTATGAGGGGATAAATGTTGCACATGTCTCGCAAAAGTAAGGAGTGAGATGTAAATCCATTACCTTTAGTATTGGTTGTCATCATTTTCATTAAAACTAGATTCATAGATAATATATTTTAATTAAACATATATAAAAAACAATATTCATCTATAAAATACCATATATTATTTTTTATGATTTTATATTACCTATTTATTAAAAACTGAACGATAAAGATGTGTTTTAGGTAATGACTTATTTGTATTTCATATATGTTTTTATTTTTTATATTCTTGGTTTTATTAAATTATTCATTATTTCATAATATCCAAAATGTTTAAAATGAAATTAATATCATATATTTATGTATTTCTTTTGTAATAATATACAATAAACCATAAAATATATAAATTAGATTTAAAATACACCATTCAGGTATATTGTAAGCCATACATACTATTGAATAATCTTTTTATTTTCATATAAAATTAAAATAACGAAAATTATATTATATACAATCGTTAAAAACTAAATTTAATGACATATATATTACATAAGTTCATTAATAACATGATTAATTAATTCCTTGTGAATCATGAATAAATCACATCCATTTATAAGGTGGAAGTCTTCTTGACACACAAACAACGTCATCGTATTCCAAAAAAATGTGAATCATAAAGATATGTGTAGTGTAAAAATTCATAAATCATAATAACATCATAAAAATATTATATTTAATATGTAAATTATAAAACCATCATTATTTCAACCCTTAATAGGTGGTAAAGGATAATCAAATGTCATTGGTTTCTAATACGGTAGACCACCATGCACATAAAAAATGATTGGGTATCATATTAGATGCAAGTGTAAAATATTGTAGGTAATAATTTTAATATAATAAAAAAATAATTACATTTTGGATACTGAATATTATTGTATAATAATTATATAAAAAATAATCAGAATTAGGGGAAAATGAAATTGAATTGATTGTTGATGAATATTACCTCTTTATCATGTTTCTCTTTTTGTATTTCTCCAAAGGACTTCGTTTGTTGGATTAATGAAAAAAGGTTGTCTTATAGTATTAAGTAATGTATGTTTTGATATTATTTTTTATTTTTTAGATGATCGCATGGTCTTGATTTTTTTGAATAAATTGAAATTGGTGGTGGACTTATATAAGGGAGGTGACTACCAAACATGTAAATACTAAAAAGGAAAATGATATCGGAAAAAATCCCATAAAATTTTTTAATTAGAACTGCAAAATTTAGATTAAATATGACTTATGGTTTATATATGTCCTAAAATGTTTTTTGGGCATGTTTGGGGTCATTTTTACACCTTGTGACTAAATTTTAAGCACTAAGAAAACATGTTTTACTGTATGTGATTTTATTATTTTTAATTTCATTCACTATTAAAAGTGGGGGAAAATTAATTTTACCTTATTACACATTACAAATTATTATTATTTTAAATAAGAATCCCATATTCTAAAATTATTATAAAAAAGTGGTAAAAATTTATTTAACATTAATCCTACTGATGGAATGAATAATTTACATTTTAATGTAAAAGGTTTTAGATTTTTTCATTGTTTTTTATCAAATTTCAATGTGAAATTTATTTAAAGGACATAAAATGTTCTAATGGTCTTATAATTGAACTTATTATTTATTAAATTATTTTGAAATAAAATTTCACTATATAAATAGTTTATAGAAATTTTAATATTTAATTAAAACTCATTATTTGTCACTATTCATACAAAAATTAAATATTTAGGAAAAAACATAAAAATTCATAGTAATATAAATTTTGTATTTGAAATTAAACAATATTTTTATTTTATCTAATTAAATTTATAGAAGATTCAATTATTAATTTTATTATCATTCAGAGATGGCATAATAATCATTTATCTTGTGAAAATAGTAAATTAAAAACATATAGAAATTACCGAAAATTATACATTTAATTACAAATTTTTTTATTAATATTAAACCATTATATATCATATTTTCGATTTAATTTACTATTATTCATATTATCAATTTTATTTCATGGTTACATATATATTAATTAAATAATTATAATAAGAAAATGTTGTTTTTTAGACATATAGCATTACATGTAACATAAGTTAAATTAGTTCTGTATATAGAATAAGCCTTATTTGGTGATGTTTATGCTGAAAGTCTAACCCTTTATAGCATGAAATGAAATAAATCAAAAAAAAATATTTTATTTGAAAAATGTTCATAATAATAATGGTTTTACATTCTGCACCCCTTAAATTGATTTTCTCACTAAAATGTAATCACATTGATACAGAAAAATGAAAATAATTCCTCTCATAATATTATCAACTTCCCATGTAACATGATATAGTTGTATATTTCTATAAGAAAACATCGACTGTGTAGGTGGTCTTGTTTCGTATAACATTGTCTATTTGATCCATAATTTTAACTAGTGGTTCCTAATAATAATGATCATACTCCCACAATATTACTTATAATTTCATTACATGTGAAGGTTCAGGTATGAACATTATCAAGGGAGATACATGGGACATATCGTGGACTTGATATTGGATTTTTGGATGCACCAAGTGATAGGTTACCATCCTGATATGATCATTAATTTCAATGAGAGCAATTTTTCTATGTCTTACTTTCCATTTTTTCTTGAACATCATAACCTTATACTGCAATGAAATTCATAGAAACACATTTTCACCAACATCAAATTCTATATTAAATCAATTATTATCGACATATCTTTTATTTATTACTCCAAAATTCCTTTATATGATGCTAAATGGATATAACATCTTTTTTATTTCATTAGTGATCTTAGGTCCCAATAGTATTCTTTATTAAACCTAATTAAAACATGTTTTAGCTATACATTTCATCCCATGTAGTATCTAATATGTGTACATAAGAATGACTTAGTGAATTTTATTATTATATTAAATTTAATCTAGAGTAAGGTGGTGATCACAAAACCCTTTGAAATCCAAGGAACATGATATCAATATATCCACTAGGAATTGAATTGTCCTTCCAAACAGACAATCCATCCAAGGGTGACATGTAGTGATGAAACTCAATTCCATATACATTGATTTCTCAAGGACTCACCAAAAATTTGAGTTAAAATCATATCCCAATATGATATAATTGAGTGTGCTATCAAATGCCAACATTACTCTTCCTTAAAGTCTATCATGGAAAGATGGTCCAAAAATAAGAATCTTATAATAATGAAGAGGTATGCTGACATAATAAGGTGATCGAAAAAAACCAATTTAGGATTATATATTTTAGGGGTTTTGGAGTCAAATGAAAAAATACAATGTTATTTTGTCCCATATTTTTTCTCGAAAAGATAATTGATGTGACATCCCCTTAGAATTTCTTCTTTTAGCCTTAAAGTGTGGTCACAAAAAGCATCGAGACACAATATTTGTGATATCCCTCTCTATGAAAACCAACCAGATGAATTGTCTCAAATATTTATACATATACATACTTATAATATGAATAGATAATTAATAACTATGGGTATCAAAAAATACTTCACTTTCAAATCCTTTAAATATGAAATGAATTACCAACTCTGAAACCATATAATTTTATATTGATCAAGGATAAACTCAAGAATATTTCTAAACCCTCTTTTAAGGATCTACGCTTTCCTTCTATGAATATTTAATCTTTACATGGATATATAGTTTAACATAAAACTGATCATAAAAATATTTTTATCATTCCATCAATATTTCTAGGTCCATATTTTGAATATGAAGAAATAATGTATCCTTTTCAATTATCATCATGGATAAACTTATATGATCCTTTCATCTCAAAGAATTTACCACCTAGTTCCTTTTCTCATGGTGGTAATGTATGGACAACTAATAATACATTATCATTTAAAACCATCCTCAGTAGTATATGTTCAAATCATTTGGTGTGATTAAATACCACTGTCTTTTATGGATTATATATATATTTATAAAAATAATCAATAATGATAATCCCAATATATCATTAATAAAAAATTTACGGGATCTAAATCAATGTCACAAGTTAGGTAATTTTACCCATTAATCCATGATATTAATAGGCAATAGCAAGAACCATGATATTCTTCATAAAAAGCATCTGAAATCATTCATTGATCCATTAAAATAGATTAAAAACCCTTGTTTACTACAGAGTAATACATACAAAGGTGCATTGACTAACCTTTTCTATTTTTATTTGGAATTTCCCTCACATTTACCAGTGAAATCAAATATGGAACCCAAAATACAGAAATTATTTAAGGGATTAGAAATTTGGGATAAATGCTCATCAACCTGTCAATAAAATCACGATAAACACAGAAAACATCAGATATTAGTCAATTTTCATTCCCTTGGACAACACTCAATAGCCTTTATATGTGATTGATCTACTCATATACCCTACATAGGGACTATGTGGTCCATAAACAAAATTCAAACATTTTATACATTTCATAAAGATTATCCTTCCATCGGGTTTTATTACAATTCTCTAGTGTTCTTCATTATCTTCATTGATTTGTGTATATATAAGAATATAATCAGCAATTACTACCATAAATTGTTTAGGTTGACCTCTAAAGACCCTATTTATTCAATACATTAAGATTTCAAGGGAATTTATAATAATTAATGGAATCAATATATATTAATATTTTCCCTACCTTGTACAAAATTCCTTGTTTGGTGTATCCTCCTTTTGAACCCACAATTGATGATACCAAGAACGACGTTTGATCATGGAGACGTATTGATCTATTATTAGTTGAAAATAAATTTTATCATTATGGGTAAGAGTATTATTTTTCTTTACCATGACGTTGTTTATCTCTCACTAATCATTAATCATTCACATTGATTCATCTTTATTTTTAAAAAATAAAACAGGTTCACCACAAGCAGATACAATTGGCTGAATAAATACATTTTCATGGGTTTCACTGATATTCATCTACAATTATGGAAAATAAATTACATAAATTCTATTAAGAGTGTCTAAAATAGTTGAGGGACAAGTTATGAGTTCTTTTTGGAATGAATCTTATTTTTTTTTGGAGGGATATAAATGTGTCATTAAATACATAATCACATTCATGATCAATAGTTATATCATTGATGTTGACTTTATCCCTAAACATTTGACATAATTATTCCATCTATATATAAATTATAACCCATAAACTAGATGTAATCTAAATATGATGTTCAATCATTTTCCATATTGATACATGATCAATGAGTGGTTTGTAGTATCATACCTAAATTCCCTTCATCAAAAATTAGTGTGTGACATATGCAGAAAAATCAAATGTATTCATATGATGATATAAATATAGCCAACAGAGGAATGAAATTATTGGAATTAATCACATTCCCAAAAATATAAATAAGAGAAGAATCATAGATGTCAGATGGAATTGTTAATCAATTATGGGTTTTCATTTGTAAATCCATGATAAATTTTTTGGTTGGATTCATAATACCACTAGAAAATTATTTAGATAAGAAATAGTGGTTAAATAGGACATTAGTTTTTCTAGAGTGGATGGTATGTGTACCTTACAAAAAGTCTTTATCACTCCTCTCACTATAAATAGTGATCACATGATATTTCACCTGATTCATATAATTAAGAGGTTTTGGTATTGGTCATCATAATTATTCTTGGGGTAATGGAAATGGTTATCATAATTTCTATTCTCCTTACACATAAAGAACTTATGTGGGGGAGGTACATTCAATTCAAAATTCTATATGTTCTCATTTTAGACTACTTTGTCCCATCAAATAGTCAATAAATTTCACAATTAACATCTTTTCCACACGTGATGATTTTATTATCCCCCTTATGAAAATGTACTCAATGATTCTTCTTACACATAGGTCATAAATGAAATATCATATTATTCTATCCTTGGGTTTCATATTTTCCATTTAACTCCAACCATAACATCTTGTAAAGACAATGAGATTGATATATAACTCAAATGTTTATTTCCAACTTGATATCACAATTCACAATTTAATCTTATATACTGAATTATATTATGTCTAATTCATATTAAAAACATTGTTTGATTCCACAGGTTAGTGGGAAAACCATACATTTAAATTCGATGATAATAAAAGAAGTATACCTCACATTTATTTTAAAATTACTCTTGTAGGTATGAACAGATTCATCATCCCTTTACATTAACACATGTAACTCACCCTTCATTTTTTGATGATCACATGGTAGATTCTTATAAAATAATATGTTTTTGAACTCATCTAATCTGTGGATTCAATTCCATCATTCTCCCTCTCATTCTTCATTATAGTCCGCCACTACTCCACTTCTCTATCTAAATTCTAAAATCCAAAAATTATTTTTTCTTATTTGAAACACAGGGTAATGATATATATAGTATTATAGGTACTAGTCCATTATTCGAAAATAATAGGATTAGAATACCCATTGAACAAAGGATTTTTTTCCCTCATGAGTGACTCAACAAAATGTTGTTCCATCAATTTATCATTTCCAATTCATCAAGGTTCTTATCTTTAAAATCTTTTATTAGTATAATAATAAGGATTTTGATTTTATCTACCATAAAATTATCCATCTTATAATATCAATCATCATATTTTCCATTGCGCTCAATATTGATATGCTTCCTTTCAGTTTTATCCCTTCACTATGACCAAAATTCATAGAGTAAGAAACAATAATCATTGTGGGAAAGTACATAAATTGAAAACAACTTATAAGTTGTCTATGTTATGACACATTATTTTAACTATGAAATTATATTTTTACCCTATTTTAATAATAATCAAATTCTATAGAAATAATTTATGATGGTTTTTATATAGTTTGGTAATTCCAAAAACATATCCCCATGGTGTTTCAAAACAAGTGTGTATCAAGGAAAGTTTTCATGGACCAGTACTTGATTGAGTATTTAACAATGATATGTTTATATAGATGTTGACCCATGGTACATATGCGATAGAACCACATCCACATGTATTATACTAACATGGATGTATTTCTAGGAAAAAAATTTCTCTATCCTTTATATAATTCCAAGAAATTTTCCAATACTTTGACTCAGCCTTAAATGTATCCTTTGTCATGTCCCTACAAACCTGACAATGTTTTTATCATCTTAGTTTCTAAAGGAAAACATATATTTTTATCTGATACAACCTATAATCACACATGATAATCATACACAAAATATACATCATTTAAGAGTAACATTTCATACATTACACAAAGACATTAACAAGTACCATATTTTGAGCTGATTTTAAAATTATAATCCTAAATAGTTGTCCAGAATGGAGATATAATATCTTCTACTAGTATCTTAAATACTATAATCTTTTATAGATGAATCATGGAAAATATATATCTTTATAACCTATGGGAAGAAAACATAATTAATAGTGATTTCATATGCTCAATACGGTTAATCAAGGGAGATATTTAAGAATAATCAGGAGCATTAGGGAATGATAACATGAACACAACCATATAATATCATACCTTGCATAACAAATATCATAATAAAGATTCATTGAACAATGAATAACAATTAATTATAAAAGAATACATAGGTAATTAAGAGAATAAGTCATGAAATCCAAAAATAGAAATATGATCAGAAAATCTTGGAGATACATAAATATAAAAAATGATTTCAATAGTAGTCTAGGATCACTGTGAAGAATGTCTTAGTGGAATGGGTACACAACCAAAACTATCACAGATTTCATGGTTCACTCATAGGACCATAATTTTAGACAATTTTTTTTACTGAATCGGGTTCACTCTCCATTCAATATATGTATATATCATGACCTTTAAATATTTATCTAATGCATTATAGCGAGATATATGTCACAACCATCACATAATTGAATAACATATATGTGTTCAAGAAGATCATAAACAATCACCATATCATAACCCATTAAATGAAATGGATATCATAAAAATGTATTCATATAATAACATATAGATGTAATTAATATTTCTTTTTCATTTCATCATAACATTTCCCACGAAACGATGTGGCGTTCATTATAATTTTATCATGATATAACCCATTAAAGAGATATGGGTACTATAAACATCATGACATAAAAGCATAAACGGTTGAACATAAAAATATAAATGGTATCATGGGATCCCTTACTCATTAAGGATTAGGTGAAACCAAAAATTTCATCTTATTTATAAAATTATTTTGAATGATCTTTTGAAAACATTCTTTATTGAAAATATCATTTATTCTATGAAAAATTATTTTTAAAACCTTATATATTTTGAAAATAATTTTTTCAAAAAATAATAATGAAAAAGTATAAATAAAGCATGATATGTTTTATTAATTTATTATATATTTTAATAAAATTGGAAACATATATATTAATCTCTAAAGTAATAATATTTCATGTTGTTAAGGAATTTTTTCCAAGCCGTACTCATTAAAATAAAGATTCATTTCGTGTTGTCGGTATCATTAAAAACATCATTGATTATAATATTGGATGAATTTTTATTTAAAATTTTTATTAAGTTAAATAATTATTATAAATTATATTTTATGAGTAATTCATGAAAATTTCTAATAATATTTTAAGAAAATATAATTTTTGTAAAAATATATATATGACAAAAGTGAAAAATAAATTTGGATTTAATTGCATAGCATTTTTTAAATTATGATAAATATCAAACAATGAGAAAATCGGTATGTTACATTAATATGTTATTAATAGCCATTGAATAATAAAATTCATGATAGATCTTGATAGTTGGATATTAATATTTAATTAATTTAAGAATAATATTAAACAGTAACAATAAATGATGAGATTGTTTTTGTAAACTCTTACCAATTCTGTATCTTTGGATATTATTACACATGAGAGGATAAAAATACATGAAACATAAATTATCATGATTTTAAATAGGATCAACTTATTAAATTTCATTTTGGATTTATATAACCTTTATAAAATATTACATGTTAATAACATAATGAACATCTCCATGAAGTAAAATTGAGTGAAAATTTCCCTCAACACGTTGGTAAAGTTTTAACCATAAGCAAAAGAAAGTGAACCACAAAAATTGATATTTAAATACATGTTAAATTATTATCAAGATTAATAATGTGAATTCAGGGTAATTAGATACATCACATAGAATAATAACGCAGTGAATATATCATCTGTCTCACAAAATAAAAAAGTGAGTTGTAATCACATTACATTAAGTATTGACTCTCATTTTACTCTTTAAAACAACATATATAATAAATATATTTCAATAACTTGAATTTTATCTGGTTATAATTTTTTAAATTAATTTGGAAAATTTTGAGATGATGCATTAAGACGATGTGAGATTTCGAGTCACAGTGTGCCCAGATCCATTCGATAAAAAAGGATATGTTTCAAAAAAAAAATAAAATGAGGGATGTTTCCTTAAAATGGGAATAATATCAAAAAAATTAACTGGATCAGAAATCCAAGGTCCCAGTTGTGATCTGGACAGTTACTTTTCCTTAGGTAGGGCATAACATTGACTGGTGCTGGTTGACTATGATAGTTATAATTTAGAAGTAATAGTCATTTAAATATTTTAATAAAAACATTTTTTTGGTCATAGTGGAGTTTATATTTTTAATGAAATATTATTCAAGAATTTAGGGATATCCCTATATCCCATGAATTATTCTAAGGTATAGAAGGATAAACACTTGATAACGAACACAAATTGATAGAGGATCAGCAACTACATAGACCTCTGTACATTATCAATGTCTTATCCAACAATGAGGTAGGTTGGGCCTCTTCTAGTAGAGTAAACCAACCAAAAGTGCTTTTAATACTATGGTTGTCATGCTGCTCAAATGGCCAAATAGGTTAGACCCAGTGACCCCTTGGGCCAGGTCATCCAGACCTGGTCGGTTTGGGTCCGTATCGGTCTAGGTTCTAAGTGTTTTACAAAAAAAATAGCTATATCGTTCTAACCGTGTGTCCATCTGACAATCCATTTTTGGATATGGGACCCTTGTGATGAAATTAAAATTTTTTGATACTCAATGTGATATTTTTTAGAAGTTTTTTTATGAACTAATGTATTGATGATTAGCTTATCCTTGAACAATCACACCAATAGCAGAATCATATGGTTGGTTGTAACATTATGATTATGTGACTTCGAGTGCATCATTCCCCATAAATGGTTCATGAATCATGAACTCTCCATTGTCCATAGACACACCCAGTGGAATTATTTCTCCATGGTCCATCGATGCTCTAGGCTCTATCAACGCTCTATATGCCATGGACTCTTCATGCACAAAAGGTGGTTTGTGTTCCATCTATTCAATGTGAGCCATCAAGGCTCTATTGGACATCGGCCCAATGTGTTTCATCGATGTTCTATGAACCATTACTGTTTCATTCACTGTTGAAAATCCATGCTCCATTGACAGTCAATTAATAATCAACACATTGTGAGCCATCGACATTCCATGTGTCATGTAAACTGGTAGATCTATGGACTACAACTGAAAATCATTGTCTTGATGCTTTAGAAATATACCTGTGTGAGCTGAAATCACTTCGTGTATTTCATTCTGGTGTAATTCAGTTATTTCATTCTTTTTTACTTCAAATATTTATTCTTTTCTACATCGTGCTTTTTTAGTGTTATTCTTTTTGTTTTTTGGGGGATCCAATTGTGTTTTATTTATCTCACCCCTTCCCATGTATTACTCACACATGTAATGTCTTGTGTAGATGATTGATTCTCTTCTAGAGTTATAGGTTGAGACAGAAATGGTGGTGCTTCAAGTGATTATGTCGACTTTTGGTGCTCCAATAGATTCAGACATCTATCTGACACCTACACATCAGTTAGTGTTATCTATGGACGTGTTTCATGAACTTGTGTATTCAATGTTGTAGGCTCCTTTTTAGGTGGGCTGATATTTTGGACCATTTTAAATTCTTGTTTTCCCATCAATGTACTTTTCCTATTGTATCATAGAGTATGAATTCATTTTCTACTTATTGTTTTAAATTACATTATTTTGGGCATGGAGATGTGTGTGTGTGTGTGCATGAACTTAAGAAAATGCTTCCCATTTGTGGGATATTCCTACTCGGTGCTAGTAACATGCCCCTGGCCTATTGAAGGCGGGATTGGGGTAGTCATGACTCTGTTCCCTCAAAGATGGGTCATGAAATAGTGGAATCAAAGGTGGAAAGTTCTACTTAGGGACCAAGTGTCTGTGAGGATAGTTTTAGGGAAACATTGTTAAGTGTTTTGAGTTCTCCTTTCCGGCTAGTGAATCCACTATTGGTGTGGCGACCGACATATACCTACACTAGGACAACGCGTAATTTTATTCGAATCAGTGAATCAATGATCTAAGTGTTGGTAAATTAATGTCACAAGAATCATATAGGATTTTGGTGTGTTCTCATATCATTCCTGAGTCATCTCACCATGTATACTATATTGATTTTGGTTTACCTTGATCTATTTTATAATTCCTTAAAAAGGATACCTTCTAAGATTCCTATTAATTATCATGATCATTATCCTCCTATATATGAGGAGGAAATATAGAGACCAAACCTATATATAGAACCTCAAGATGGTTTACAAGTTCTACCACAAACCATTGAGAATTAGTTGCTTGAAACACAACTGGTAGAGGATGCATATAGGTTGATTTTGTCGCATGAGAACAAGAGAATGTGACCTCCCATATATTCGGGTGAGTTTGACCCACTGGTAGCATAATATTTTCTGGAGGTAGTTACACAAGTCTTTCACCTTTTGCGTATTCCTTCAGGCGTTCTATCCCTAAGCCTTCATTGAGACACAGCGGGGCGATGGTGAAGATTAGTGATATATATGCATGACGAGAAGACTCTCTCTTGGAAATAAAGTATTCTCATTTTAAAAGAGGATATATTTATAGTGACATTACACTATGTGGGAATATATGAGCACTTTCATCTATCCCATTGATGTTAGAGAGCAGCAGAGTATTGGGTCAGATTTATAGATCATTCTGACTACACCACAAATATGGTGTGAGATTCATTCATCCGGAAAAAAACATTATCTAGGGGATAAACAGGTAGATTAAGGAATCCATTATTTCCCTAATCATCCCTACATATTATGGGGTAGTATAGAGATCCTTTATACTAGAGATCTTTTTGACAAAGCAGACACCAACATTGGGAGTTATTAGTAATCACTAGGTACATATGTTTTTTTAGCCTTTATCCAACAACAGATGCATAATACCATGTTGACTATGAACTACAGGGGACGATCCCATTGTATAGGATCAATAGTGTTGGTGTCCTTGGAAATAGTGGTTCAGCTGAAGGATAATCTATGTTACGAGTATGGTGGTCGAGGAATCTGGATTGAGATTACCAAACAAGTCTTATGACCAATCAGGAGAGGATCTAGGGAACTCCGAGATAGAGGTGCAGGTACTCCCAGGGATTTCTACAGGGCAGAATGTGTGTTAGACGAGTTGGTCATGAAATATGTGGTGGGTGGAGGTTGGAGGTACCACCACCATCAACACTATGGTATCCACTATGAGCTCATGGAGCTAGTAAAAAAAGTTAAGGTCAGCTTCATGCGATGGAGGATAATGAAAAAAAGGATGCTAGAATGATTAGAGGTACAATAATTGTATTTTCCACATTATCTACAGTTTTTATAGACATGGGTTTCAGTCTCTCTTTTCTCACCAGGACACTTGTTTGCCACTCGTAGATTCTCGTTGAAATTTTGACACGGTCCCTATGCATAGAGACTCCAATTGGGGTATATTCAATTATCAGAAACTGGTGACGATAGTTTTCCATTACTCAAGGGGGGTAGAGTATAAGATGTGATATATTGGTTGATACATCAAGGACTTATAATTTCACTGTTGATATGGACTGGTTATCCGTAGTTCTTGTATAGATTTTCTATTTTCAGTACCGAGTGTGGTGGGACCATAGTGATGGGAAATGGTTTTTTTTTGGGAAAAGAAAAAAACATGAAATTTAGGATGGACGCA
The DNA here is from genome assembly GCA_963277665.1 of Viscum album. Taxonomy (NCBI): domain Eukaryota; kingdom Viridiplantae; phylum Streptophyta; class Magnoliopsida; order Santalales; family Viscaceae; genus Viscum; species Viscum album. Next base: position 1,835,680,746 of record OY728136.1, read on the forward strand.
TTCATAAGAGTGTAAAACCTATTACTTATTAGTTTTCTTGTCTCACCCTTGGTGTAGTAGATGAAAGGAGTCCTCGGTTTCCTATAGTGGTAGCTATGTATGAGGATGTCATTCCTGAGGATGTCCCCGGACTACCTCCCCAAGGTAGGGTAACTTATGTGTCGACATGCACCCCAAAAATACATGGATATCTACAACTAATTATCATATGGCTCCCATGGAACTTCATGAGTTGATGGTACAACTAGAGGGCTTATAGAGGAAGGGCTTTGTCAGACCAACTATTTCACCCAGGGTGGGCCCAGATTTGTTTTCCCTGAAGTAAGACATGAGAATGAAATTATATGTGTAATTTTAGTGCCTAAACCAAGTGACTAGGAATAATAATTATCCAATAAAGTGGACTTAAAAACTCATATATCATCTATTCAGAGTGATTTTATTCTCAAAGATAGGCCTCATTATGATTTTCCACATCTGCTTTTTTGAGGTGGGGGAATCCCTAAGACATTCTACTAATGCTGGTAAGGCCATTATGAGTACATGGTAACTCTTTCTGGGTGGATGAATTCCCCATTAATGTTCATGTGACGTATGAATAGGATCTTCTAGCCTTAAAAATACCCATTCCTTATTGTCTTCATTGATGAAATCCTACATTACTCAGTATCTGAATAGGAGCACATGTTACACTTGAGAATGGTCATGGATATACATTGGGAGAACCATATTTATGGGAAGCTCTAAATGATTCAGTTCTATATAAATGAGGTCCACATTCTAGGAAACTTCAATTCACAGGATGAAGGTGTAGTAGATCCGGTGAAGATTGAGGTGGTGCATACTTCGGAGCCACCCAATACTATTACTAAGTTGTGGAGTTTCCTTTAGTTGATTATTTACTATCAGAGGATCGAGCTTTGATTTGTTAGGGTAGTAGCATCTTTTATATCGTTGACATGAAATGTGAAACCATTTTTTTGGATGGACAAGTTCCTGGAGAGTAATTAGTAGTTGAGGCGGAGATTAACGAGTTCTCCAATCACTACATTACTAGAGGAGGGTGATGAGTACATGGTGTAATGTGAATCACAAGGGATATTTCTTGGGGTTTTCATGATTATGGGGAATGTTTTGGTTACATATGGTTCATGAATATTGTGACTACTAGAGCATAGCTACATGGCCCATGATCTTGAATTGGTAGTGGATGTCCTTTCCATGAATATTTGGAGATACTACCTAATGGGAATGTGTTTTACCATCTAATATAAAAACAAGAAACTCATGTATATCTTCACATAGAAGGATTTCAACCTGAAACAAATTCCATTTCTATAGATTCCAGGACTATGAATTTGAAATTGTCTATACTCCTGGGAATGTGAACATGGTAGAATACTCTCCTAGTATGAGATCTATATTATAGCTGATGAGTGGGGCATCATAGATTTTTCTATATAGAAGATATATTTTTTGAAAGATATGGAGCATCATACATCCAATCAATGGTAGTCATTCCTCCTCTCTTACTATGGGTCAAGGTGGTATAGCTCAGAGACACCGCCTGTGAGACTTTACATGCTCATATTTCCATAGTTAAAACCCCTATTAATTATTCTAATAGTGGGGAGCATGTCATTCTTTTAAGAGAATGCAGAGTAGTACAAATGAAATTTCATGAGGATGTATTGAGGGAGTTCCACACTTCCCCTTTAGTGGTAAATTCGGTTGTCTCAAAGATATAAAAGAACATCTAATGTCAGTTTCAGTTCTCAAGGATGAATATTGTAGTCATATATTTCATTTCTATAAGCCTCAATTTCTATTAAGTGACGACTTAGAACTAGGTTTCAATAGGTTTGACTCATACCCTATAGGATATAGATTTGATGTAGGATTTGATATGTATGGAACTTATTGTGGGTTTGGCATTATGTTTAGTGAGCTAGATACCCTCTAGAAGATCATTGAGAAACCCAAAAAATCCTCCCACTTCATAACAATTTATAAGAGGAGTTCATTATAGTTATTGGGATGACTCTATGTGTAATAGATATATTGCCATAATAGTGTGTCATCAACCATCATCTTATATTGTGACGATATTTCTCTTCCCTTTTGTGGAAGGTAATCCATGAATTTGGTACTCATTTTCACTTGAGAATGATGTTTCATCCCATGATATATGGAATGACAGAGAGGACTATCCTGGTTCTTGAGGATATGCTACATATTTGCATCCTATAATTTAGCCAAAATTGGAAGGATTACCTACAACTGGTGGAGCATGCATAAAACAATAGTTATTAATCCACCATTAGTATGGCATCATTCGAGTTCTTGTGTGTGTCACCATACAGATCACAACATTGCAGTGTTACCGTGAGAGAGAAAGCACTCAGTCATTTAGTGTTCTTTTGGGATACAACTAAGAATGTGAAAATCATCCAGGATAAGATGAAGACTTCACAGATCTAGAAGAATCTATATTCTAATAGGAGATGTAATTCCATGGATTTTGAGTAGGTACACGATGTGTTCCATTAGTTATAAACTAAATGGGTATTAAATATATTTGGTTGGGTGACAATTTTCTCTAAGATGCATCATAACTTTTCTGAATTTTATTAGATATGGTGAGGTGTAATTACACTTATCTCTACAATTGTAAATTCACCGAGTGCATAATGTCTTCCTAGTGTTGTATCTGATGATGTAAGTTCATAATTTATCACATTTCATTGACTAGGGACAACTGGACATTGATGATGGGGTGAATTTTATGGAGTACCTGGTAGAGATTGAGGAGTGATTGGAGAGTATTATTTGGGGGTGTTTAGTTTCTCTGGTGTGTGTCATGTGCCAGCACAAGAATATATAGAGATCACATTGGATTTGGAGGGTCACTGGGTCACTGGGTCTAGCCTGTTAGGCCATTGGAGCAGCATGACAACCATAGTATGGACATCACTTTCGGTTGAGTATCAAAACATTCTCATTTCATCACAAGGGTCACATATCCAAAAATGGCTTGTCAGACAGACATATGGTTTGAACGATATGGCTATTTTTTGTAAAACTCCGGGAACCTGGACCGTTTCAGACCTGAACCGACCAGGTCTGGATGACCTATCCCAATGGGTCAATAGGTCTAGCATGTTAGCCGTTGTAGTAGTATGACAACCATTGTATTACATCACTTTCGGTTGGTTTACTCTACCAGAAGAGGCCCACCCTGTCTGCACCACCCCGGATCACTTGATCCACCATGTGAGCTTGGGCTGGGGTGGTGCGGACAAGGTCGGCCACTTCTGGTAGATTAAACCAACCTAAAGTGTTGTCCATAATATGGTTTCCATGCTTCTCCAATGGCCTAATATGCTCGACCCCATGACCCATTGGGCTAGGTCATCCATACCTGGTTGGTTCGGGTCCGGATCGGTCGAGGTTTTGGGATTTTTATAAAAAATAGACTTATCTTTCGAACCGTGTGACTTTCTAACAAACCATTTTTGGATATGGGACCCTTGAGATGAAATGAGAATTTTTTGATACTCAATGTGATATTTTTTTGATTTTTGTTTATGAATTAACTTATTAATGAGTAGGTTCTCCTTGAACAATCGTACCAATATCGGATTCATATGGTTGGTTGTAACTTTATGATTACGTGACTTCGAGGGAATCATGCACCATTGATGCTCCATGCATCATCAACTCTCCATTGGCCATCGACACTCCAAGTGGAATTAATTCTCCATGGGCCATCGCAGCTCTAGGCTCCATCGACGCTCTATATTCCATAGACTCTTCATGCACCAAAGGTGGTCTGTGTTCCATCAATTCTATGTGCGCCATCAAGGATCTATTGAACATCAACACAATGTGTTCCATCCATGTTATATTCACCATTATTGTTTCATGCACTGTCGAAAATACATGCTCTATTGACAATCAATGAACTATCGACATATTGTGCACCATCGACACTCCATGTGTCATTTAAATTGGTATATCTATGGACTACAACTGAAAATACTTCTCGAGAAGCTTATGATATATACCTGTGTAAGCTCACATCACTTCGTGTATTTCATTATGGTGTAATTCATTTATTTCATTCTTTTGAACTACCAGTATTTTTTTTTCTACATCGTTCTTTTTTAGTGGTATTTCTTTTTGGTTTTTGGGGGATCTAATGGTGTTTTATTTTACTCACCCCTTCCCATGTATTTCTCACACATGTAATGTCTTGTGTAGATGATGGATTCTTTTACAAAGTAATAGGTTGAGCCAGACAAGGTGGTGCTTCAAGAGATAAGATAGACATGTTGTGCTCCAATATATTTAGACAACTATCTTACACCTACACTTGAGTTACTTTTTTCTACAAACATGTTTCTTGAACATATGTTTTCATTTTTGTAGACTCCTTCTTAGGAGGGTTCATATTTTGGACCTTTTTATATTCTTGTTTTCCCACCAATGTATTTTTCGTATTGTATCCTAGAGTATGAATTCATTTTCTACTTATTGTTTTAGATTACATTATTTTGGGCATGGAGATATGTGTGAGTGTGCATGAAGTTAAGATAATATCTCCCAATTCTGGGATATGCCTACTCGGTGCTAGTAACATGCCCCTGGCATATTGAAGGGGGTCATGGGGTAGTCATGACTCTGGTCCCCCAATGATGGGTCATGAAATAGTGGAATCATAGATGGTAAGTTCAACATAGGGACCAAGTGTCTGTGAATACAGTTTTGGGAAAACATTGTTAAGTGTTTTGAGTTCTCCGTTCAGGCCAGTGAATCCACTATTGGTGTGGCGACTGTCATATACCTAAACTAAGTCAATAAGTGATTCTATTCGACTCAGTGAATGAATGCACTAAGTGTTCGTAAATTAACGTTACATGAATCATATAGGATTTTGTTGTGTTCTCATATCATTCTTAAGTCAGCTCACTAGGTGTAAAAAATTTATTTTGGATCACTTTGATCTGTTTTATAATTCCTTGAAAATTCTACCTGCTAAGATTCATATTAATTATCATGAGAATTATCCTCTTATATATGAGGCAGCAATATAAAGACCAAAACTAGATATAGATCCTTCAGGTGGTTTACAAGTGCTACCACCAACCATTGAGTATTAGTTTCTAGAAACACAACTATTAGAGGATGCATGCAGGGTGAGTTTGTTGCATGAGAACAAGAGAATGTGACCTCCAATATTTTGGTGTGATATTGACCCACCGTTAGCTGAAGATTGTCTGGAGGCAGTTACAGAAGTCTGTCACCTTGTGTGTATTCCTTCATGCTTTCTATCCCTGAGCCTTCTTTGAGACATAGTGGGGAGATGGTGGATATTAGTGATATATATGCATGATGAGATGACACTCTCTTGGGAATAATGGTTTCTAATTTTCATAGAAGAAATATTTCTTGTGACATTACACACAGTGTGAATATATGAGCACTTGCATCTATCCCATTGATGTCAAAGAGCAGCGGAGTACTTGGGGAGATTAATAGATCATTCTCACTACTCCAAAAATATTGTGCGAGATTCATTCATCAGGGCACAACACATTATCTAGGGGATACACAGGTAGATTAAGGATTCCATCATTTCCCTTATCATCCTTACATATTATGGGGTAGTGTTGCGAGCCATTATACTAGAGATATTTTTGACGAAGCAGACACCAACATTGGGAGCTATTAGTAGTCACTAGGTAGATATGTTTTTTGGACTGTATCCGACAACAGATGCATAATACCATATTTACTATGAACTCTAGGGGGCGAGACGATTATATAGCATCAATAGTGTGGGGATCCATGGGAATAGTGGGTCAGCTGAAGGATAGACTATGTTACATGTACGGTGGTCGAGGAATCTGGATTGATATTACAAAACAAGTCTTATAACCAATCAAGAGATGATCTAGTGACCTCTGAGATAGAGGTGCAGGTACGCCCAGAGATTTCTTCAGGGAAGCGAGTGTGTTAGAGTATTAGGTCATGAAATATGAGGTGGGTGGAGGTTCAAGGTACCACCACCATCAACACTAGTTTGTACACCATTAGATCCGGAAGCTAGTAGAAAAAAGACTAGGACATCTTCATGCGATGGAGGATAATGAAAAAAAGGATCCTAGAATGATTAGATTTACAATAAGTGTATATTCCACCTTATCTATAGTTTTTATTGGCATGGGTTTCAGTCTCTCTTTTCTCACCGTGACACTTGATAGAGACTCGTAGATTCTAGTTGAAATTTTGAGTTGATCCCTATGCTTAGAGACTCCAATTGGGGTATATTCACTTATCGGAAACTAGTGATGATAGTGTTCCATTACTCAAGGGGGATAGAGTATAAGATGTTATATATTGGTGGATACATCAATGACTTATGGTTTCATTCTTGGTATGGACTGGTTATCTGTAGTTCTTGCATAGATTGTCAATTTTCGGTACTGAGTGTGGTGGGACAATAGTGATGGGAAATGGATTTATTTTTTTGGTGAAAAGAAAAAAACATTAAATGTAGGATGGACACATTCATAAGTGTGTAAAACTGATTACTTATCAGTTTTCTTGTCTCACCCTCGGTGTAGTAGATGAAAGGAGTCCTCGGTTTCCTATAGTGGTAGCTATGTATGATGATGTCATTATTCAGGATGTCCCCAGATTACATCCCCAAGGTAGGTTAACTTATTTATTTACAAGTACCCCCAAAAGACATGGATATATACACCTACTTATCAGATGTCCCCCATGGAACTTCATGAGTTGATGGTACAACTAGAGGACTTGTAGAATAAGGGCTTCGTGAGACCATCTATTTCTCCCAGGGTGGCCGCAGATTTGTTTTCCTTGAAGGAAGGCATGTGAATGAAATTATATGTGGAATTTTAGTGCCTAAACCAAGTGACTGTGGATAATAATTATCCAATAATGAGGATTTAAAAACTCATATATCATATATACATAGTGATTTTATTCACAAAGATAGGCCTCATTATGATTTTCCACATCTTCTTGTTTGAGGTGGGGGAATCCTTAAGACATTCTACTGATGCGGGTAAGGCCATTATGAGTACATGATGATTCCATCTGGGTGGATGAATTACCTCTTTGTGTTCATGGGATGTATAAATAGGATCTTCGAGACTTAAAAATTCCCGTTCATTGTGGTCTTCATTGATGAAATCCTACTATACTTAGCATCTGAATAGGAGCACATGATACACTTGATGATGGTCATGGATATACATTGAGAGAACCATATTTTTGGGAATCTCTAAAAGTGTCAATTCTAAATAAATGAGGTCCACATTCCAAGAAATTTCATTTCAGAGGATGGAGTTGTAGTAGATCCGGTGATGATTGAGGTGGTTCATACTTGGGAGCCACACAATACCGTTACTAATGTGTAGAGTTTCCTTTGGTTGGTTATTTCCTATCAGAGGTTCGAGCATTGATTTCTTAGGGTAGTAGCATCTTTTATAACTTTGACATGAAAAGGGAAACCATTCATTTGGATGGAGAAGTTTCTGGAGTGTTTTTAGTATTTGAGGAAGAGATTAATGAGTTCTCCAATAACGAGATTACTAGAGAAGGGTGATGAGTACATGGTGTTATGTGAAGCACAAGGAATATTTCATGGTTTTTTCATGATGATGGAGAAAGTGGTGATTACATATGGTTAATGAATATTGTGACTATTTGATAATAGCTACATGACCCATGATCTTGATTTGGTAGTGGTAGTCCTTTCCATGAAGATTCAGAGACACTACCTAATGGGAATGTGGTTTAACATCTAATATAACAACAAGAAACTCATGTATATCTTCACATCAAAGAATTTGAACCTGATAAAAATTCCATATTCTAGATATTCCCGGACTATGACTTTGAGATTGTCTATACTCCTGGGAATGGTAACATAGTTGAATACGCCCTTAGTATGAGATCAAGATTGTAGCTGATGAGTGGGGAATCATATATTTTGGCTATGTAGAAGATATCTTTTTTTTTGATAGATATGGAGAATCTTACATCCAATAAATGGTAGTCATTCCTCCTCTCATACAGCGGGTCATGGTGGTATAGCTCAGGGACACCGCATGTGAGACTTTACATGCTCATATTTCTATAGGTAAAACCCAAAATAATTATTCTAATGGTGAGGAGAATGTCATTTTATTAAGAGGATGCAGAGTAGTACAAATGAAATTGCATGAGGATGTATTGAGGGAGTTCCACACTTCCCCTTTAGCGGTACATTCAGTTGTCACAATGATATAAAAGGAACCCTAATGTCAGTTTTAGTGGTCATGGATGAATATGGTAGTCATAGAGTTCATATATAGATGCATCACATTCCATTAAGAGACGACATAGCACTAGGATTCAACAGGTTTGACTCCAACCCTATAGGTTATAGTGTTGATGTAGGATTGGATATAGATGGACCTCAATGCGGTTTTTCCATTATGTTTAGTGAGCCAGATACCATCTGTGAGATCATTGATAAACTCAAAAAATCCTCCCACTTCCTACCAATTCAGAAGACGATTTCATTAGAGTTCTTGGGATGCCTCTATCTATAATAGATATATTTGAATAATAGTTTGTCATCAACAATCATCTTATATTGTGAAGATCATTTCCCTTGCCTGTTGTGGAAGGTATTACATGATTTTGGGACTCAGTTACACTTGATAATGATGTTTCATCCAATGATATATGGAAAAACAGAGAGGACTATCCAGGTTTTTGAGGATATGCTACAAGCATACATCCTATACTTTAGCCAAAATTGGGAGGATTACGTACAACTGGTGGACTTTTCATAAATCAATATTTATTAATACCCAATTGGTATGGCATCATTAGAGATATTTTGTGAGTGTCCATATAGATCAAAAATTTTCTGTGCTACCGTGAGAGAGTACGCACTCAATGGTTTAGAGTTCATTCGGGCTACAACTCAGAATGTGCAAATCATCGAGGAGAGGATAAAGACTTCACAGATCTAAAAGAATCTATATTCTAATAATATATGTAATTCAATGGATTTTGAGTAGGGACATGATGTGTTCCATTTGGTCTAAAATAAATTGGTATTAAATATATTTGGTTCGGTGATATTTTTCTCTGAGATGCATCATAACTTTTTGGATTTTGATTAGAGAAGGTGAGGTGGAATTCCACTTATCTCTACAACTGTAGTTTAACCGAGTGCATAATGTCTTTATAGTGTCGTATCTAACGAGGTATGTGCATAATCTATAACATTTCATTGACTAGGTACAACTAGACATTGATGATGGGGTGACATTTTTGGAGTACTTGGTAGAGATTGAGGATCAATTGGAGAGTATTCTTTGGGGGTGTTCGGTTTCACTGGTTCGTGTCTTGTGGCAGCACAATAATATCTAAGAGATCACTTGGAAGTTGAAGGGTCAGATTCGTGCCCAGTAGAATATTCTTTTTGGTAAGTATTCATTGTTATTGAGTTTGGGGATCTAATGACCAAATTTGTGGAGAATAAACTGATTGCGATTTTTTTGGTTTTACTTTTATAAAATAACTGTCAAAATTATGAGACTAGGAAGTCAGAGGGAAAGAGAGTCTATGTACAAGTGTTCCAAAAAAAATATAATAAATTTTTTTAATATTATAATAAAGTTGGAGATAATTTTTTATTTAAAATGTGAATAACTTCTAAATAGGTTCTAATATCATAAATACAATGGAAATGTATTGTTCAGAGTACTGAGTTTTAAATTGGCAGGTCCTAACATCGATTGGTACAAGGAAGCTATGATTTTTGGAATTTGGATCTTACATTCAATAAAATATTTAAATAAAAATATATTAATAAAAAAATATTGGATGAAGTGGAATTTTTCATTTCAATGATTCCACATTCTCAAAATTTGGGTAATGACCATAACCGTTGAATTCTTTTTAGGAAAGGAATGAAACTCACATAATGATGAAAGTTGGTGGATTGAGGATCAATGAAAACATACACATTTATTATTTATCAAATACGGATCCAGCCACAACGTATGATGTTTTATCTCTTGGTGATTTCCTTTCCAATCATATATTCAAATGATTTACGCTGAGAAACACATGGATAGGTTGATCTACAATAGTCCTTTCTTACTAGAAGGATAAATTGATGCAGGGTTTAAGAAGGGATATATATCATTATGATTAAATATTTTTATTATTTGAAAAACCTTATAACATGAATGGATCAAGGAAAACATGAATAATTCAAAGATCTATTCTTTGAGCATTCATTGAGTTCTTTTTATCCTGGTTCTTGGTTTTTTCCTATGTTAGACCCTCATGGGAATGGCACAATTTTCTAGGAGGCTCTGAATGTGATCAGCCCCCCAATGTGCTAGATAGATTGATCAAAGACCAAGGATGTGAATTTCATGACCCAAGCATCATGGATGTGGAACCATTTCTAAAAATGGAGAACTGGAGCAATGGGAGTGAACTACAGAACATGGACCAATGGTTATGCACTGCGGTACTCGGTGGCACGTGGTGGAAGCCACATGCGGGTGAGGTAGGGGATGGAGGTCGCCCGTAGTGGAGACCATAAGAGTAGGTGTCATCAGTAGTACTACATAGGTGGAATTTAAATCTATTTGGATCATGTAGCGATAGAATCTATCAGTGATGATAAAGAGACTTTGTAGGAGGTCGCAGTCGTGAGTTAGATGTGGCACATAGCCACATCGAAGGAACCCAAGGTAGAGATACTACCGGACCTACAAAATAGGTAGTCTGACCATGTGAAATGTGGCTTCGTTACACATTCAACGACTGACATAGGTATCCACATAGTCAAGGAAGACCAAGTGGACTAGGGAGGATGTCCAGGGATGTTTTTGCCGGATAGAGTAAATCGACCCACAAAGTGGGTTAGAGTAGTGTGGGGGGTCGCCCCAACAGACCTGTGGTCTGTGGCCTAGCATGTTAAGTCTAGTTAACCCAGTAAGGCAGCCTATATTGGGCCAAATAAGACCACACTAGGATGGGCTAGGTTCTGACAGGACTCGTGTCAGGACATTTTGCAAAAATACCATGTCTTTCAAATAGTGAGTTTGTTTTATGAGTTATTTGTGTCTTTTGGACTCCTATGACGAGATGGTCCTTTTGATATTTTCCTTGTTATAATTTTTCGAATTTGGTTTACCACCAAATTTCTTATAGATAATTTCTCACCAGAACATGTGCATTATGAGCTGAACCATGCTGTATTATATGACTTGGTGACTACATGACCTGGGGGATGGATGACACATCAATGCTCCATGTGCCATTGACACTCTGTGTTTCATCAATTCATTATGATCTATCGACGATATACGACCCATTAAAATTTTTTGCACCATCAACACTCTTTGAAACCTTGAGAATGGGAGTTATATGTACTACAACTAAAAATCCTTCTCTTTAAGATTTATACATTTACATGTGTGAACTGACTGAACTTAATGTATTTTTTATGTACTTCAAGAATTTATTTATGCTCAAATTCGTTAATTTCATTGTGGAAAACATCATGTTTCTCATAGTGGTAAGACTATCTTGTTTTGGGGTATTCTACTAAGCATTGGTTTTTTCACCCATGAAAGAGAATTTCCGACAAGTGTTGGGTCTTTTGCTGATGGTCCACATATTTCTGGAGTTCTAGGTGGACCAGGTCTAGGGGGGTCTTAGATTTATCATACGGATGTGTGGTGATCATATGGATTCATATATCTCTCCCAAAACAACCCATATGGAAGTTTTTCGTCAGATGAGTTTCATTAAATTTTGTATTCACTGTTGGAGACTCTGTTTTCGGTGGGCTTGTATTCTGGCCCAGTTTACATTTTAGTTTTCCTACTATCATAGTCTATTCTTGTTATCATAGTGTATGGATGATTTTTGCACATAGTGTTTTTCCATCCATAATTTGGGCACTGGAGATGTGTTTATGTGTACAAGTACAATGGAAAATTCCTCCCATTTGTGTGATATGCCAACTCAATGCTAGTCACTAGCCCCAAAACTATCAGAGGTAGGCTTAGGGTAGTCACGGAAATGGACCCTCTAGGATGGGATGTGATAATATGTTTGTTATAAATCCATAAAATAACACTATTATTCTATATAATACCATATATAAATTTATTATGACTCTAAAATTATCATCAATATATTATCCCATTCAAAAGTTGCATTTTGGATTATAACAACTTTGTTGTTCATATATGTTTTGATTTTTATATTCATGATAATGTTAATTTAAAAAATATTTCAACATTTAAAAAATTATAAAATTATATAAATAACATATTTATAAATATTTTTTATATTTTTTATAATACCCTAAATAATATATATATATATATATATACAGTAATGTAAATATAGAGTTCATAGAGATGATATAACATAAATACACATGAATGTAGTTTGAAAATTAATTTTAATTAAAAGAAAGAAATGTATATGATATATCTAAATTTTATAATTATTTAAATGTCAAATATGTCACATATTTTTATTAATAACATCTTTAATACATTCCATTTAAATCTTGGACATATTAAATTTCTTTGCGAGATGGTAGTCCATCATACACCTGAAAAACGTTAAAGTGTTCCAAAAAATGGAAATTGTAAAGGTATGTGTGATATAAAAATTTAATGATAATAATATCATAAAAACTATAATACATATATTAAATACATTATTAATAATTCATTATTCCTAACCTTGAATAGTTGTTATGGATGAATAAAAAACATCAATTCCTGAGACAGTCGTCTCCCATACTTTGGAATGATGATTGTGTGACCTATTTCATCGTAGTGTGTGAATTTGTTTTTTTATGACCTTAAAATAATAAAATAACACAATATTTTTATAATTATTTCATTATATAATAATTGTAGAAAAATAAGTAAATAGGTTTGACATAGAAATGAAATACAAATGTTCATCGATGAACATTACCTCTTCTTTAGGTATCTACGTTCGTTTTGCAAAAAAGGAAATCCTTGGTTGGATTTCGCCCAAAAGTAAGGCATCTAGGATGATGGGGGGGAATTGGTTGTTTATTTTGGAATTTTTTAGATAATAATGATGGAATTAGAGTTTTTAAGAGAGGGGATTGGTGGTGGCCTTCCAAAGGGAGGTATGTGGTAAACATGTAAATATAAAAAAGGTAAAAACTATTGGTATGTATTAAAAAAATAATATGACACCAATAATGTACATATTAAAATGAAATTGAGGTTAATGTATTAATATGTCAACATAAGGTTTTTTAATATTTTAGTGTCATATTTACACCTTATGTTTTATTTTTAACAACTAATTAATATTTGGTTTACCTTAATAGCTATAATTTATTATAATTCCATTTACTAATCAATATTTTTAAAATTTTAATAAATAATATTAAAAATTATAAATTCTTCAAATTTTAAATATTAAATCAATTTTTATAAATTTTAATCCAATAATTGGTGTAAATTAACTTAAAATTAGCATTGTGAATAGGATAAATAAAATTATAAATGAGAAAATGATCCAAAGAATTAATTTTTTTTATATCCAAATTTCATGTGACATTTATTCCAATGAACTAGATTTTATAAAATTAGTTAAATTGAACAAATTTCACGTTAAAACCATATTAAAATTTAATTTATCAAAATAAATAACTTATAATAAATGTAGTTTTTCTATTAATATTTAATATTTATCATAATTTATAAAATGAAATAATTCAAAAAATTACCAAAAATTCACCCTTGGTAAATATAGAGGTTTTCAAATTAAAAATCGATGATTATTTTAAAATAATATTTTTTTATATTTTTATAAAATGTATTATATTATTTTATATATAACGACATGAAAATCAGTTCTTTTGAGAAAATAGATTTTTCGTAACATATATACAATACAAAAAAATTATACATTTCATTATGAATAGGTTTTACATATATAAATCCTTTATATATCATATTTAAAAGTATTTTAATATTTATTTAACTATGATTAATAGAGAGTTTATAACTAACATTCATAAATAATTATAATAATAATTTTTTTGTATAAACATGGAATAATGTGTAACCGAAGATAAGACGGTGTTGCATGTATCACAAGAATTCCATTTCATAGAATATAATGAATTCTTGACATGTTTTATCAATCAATTTTAAAAATAAAAAAATTATTCAAAAAACTATCATAAAAAATCAGGGTGTTACATTTCCCTTTACGAAAACATTTATGGGATGTGAAGATATTGGAATGAAAGAAAATTGAAATGGAAAAATAATAATGGAGAGTGATAGAGAAAATTTTTCATTAGAAAATGATTTATCCTGATATTTTCAACATCCCCAAAACCATAAAATAAATAGGTGTGAAATAGAATGTTGATATCCTCACGGGCTGACCATAAAAATATACCACTATGTTTAACTAATTAAGAAAATGTGAACATAAAGTTACTAGAAATCAAGAAGAAGATAGAAAACCCTCAAATGTTTTTTGTCGAGACTTAAATATAAAATAATGGGATCTTTTTATATTTCCAATGATATCTAACCAATATTTTAGAGGTTATCTGGGTTCCCAAAAATCTTATACCACAAGATTCATAGAAGGATTAAAATTATGACCTTAATTTTACCCCATATAACTTCTGCTGGGATCCCCAAAATCAAACATTAAGATCCATATAATTATAAATAGTTATATTAGTCCATTCATCTTCATGTTTTTATTCCCAATAACTATATAAAAATATCATTTTCTATGAAAATTATTTATAACAAATTAAATTAATAAATTCAATCTATATTCTTGCATCTAAATTATAATATCATTACAAATAATATATAGAAGGGTGTCAATATAAAAACCAATACTTTTATGTTATATAAATCATCAATGGAATCTTTTTCTACACAACACTTGCTTGGCTTGATTTACACGAAATCACGACCTTCCTCGATAGCTTGCGTCGTACGCAATACCGAGTTTCACTAAACAACGATATGCTATTAAAATATTATTAAAACTAGTAGTTATGAACGGTAATAACCACTTTTTCAAATTTTATAAATTTTATTTTTCAAAATGGAGTTCATTTTTGGATTCGGAATATCAAAATTAGCCTAGGGTAAAATTTTGGTATTTTTCTAAAAAATTTCAATTTTTGATGAATAGTGAAACCACTAAGTCGTAGTTAAAAAACTGAATTTTTCATAAAACGTAATTTTACCACTTCTGTGAGTGGACTTTCAAAAATTCAAGCGACACGGTTGATGTCAGTGAGTAAAATGTGGTTCAACGAGATGAAAATAATTTTTTGGTGAATAGTAACTTTTTGCTTTCTTTCACGGTTAAAAGTAAATAGGGTAATTAAGGGTAAAAATGATATTATTATTACCCTAAAATATGCCCTAATTCTTTTGGACAAGTGAAATTAGACCAAAAACAACCTTAGGAATAAAATATGACCAGTTAGGCCCACTTGGATTTGATTAGGACATTTATTATTAATTTATTTAAAGAAGGGTTAAAATAGTTAAAATCAATGTTTAATAAGTAAATAATTTTTAATATGGGGTTATACATAAGATAAATTAGACTATAAATATTAATTAGAAAGATAAAAATATTTCTTATATAAAGGTATTTTATTTTTAATTTTTAGACATTAAATAATTTAATTTATTTAAGACACAAAGATGATGCAGTAATTATCTTATTAATGAAATATTGACATAATTGATGTTATAAACACAAAAATAAATGTAATTTTATAATTTTTATGAATTACACTAATTTTCAAGGTTAATATGACATGTTATTATTTATTTAATTTACTTTTTTTGAATTAATCATTCTGTTATGATTTTCACAAAAATAAATTACTAAATAGGGTCAAAATTGACATAAAATAGTTTTTTTAAAAAATATTATATTAGTAATTGTTATTTTATTCCTAAAAATCTATGGTTTGTCCAAATGACTAATTTGAGGTTATATATATTAATAATAAACAACTTGGGGTTCTTTTGGCTGCTTATCGTATGTTTATTAACCTTATAGTGTATGAAAACAAGAAGACACTGTAAAAGTTAAATTATCTATCTTAAAAATAAATCTAAATGATAAGGTTAAAATTGATACCTAAACTTGTCTAAATTATATTGGCTGAGAGTATTTAGACCCCTACCCACCTTATCTTCGAAATATATCCATTTTGAGCTATTAAAAACCGAATTTGACTTTATAATAAAATAATATTTTTAGTTATTTCAAAGGTGCCCCTCTCCTCCCTTATAAAAGGGCACCTCCTCCCTCTCTTCCTAACACCACTTTGAGCCTTAAATATCGGCCAACCCCGGCCACTTTCTCCTCTAAAATTCCCTAGAGACGTCCTAGAGGTCTTGGTCTTCTTCAAAGACCAATTTATTTCCCTAAAAGAAGGTCTCAAATAAGAACTTCGAAGAAGAGGTGATGTCTGTTATCGATTCTTTCATCTTTATTTTTTCGTCCACTTATTCTTCTTTAGTTGTTTCATTATGAAGTAATAACATCAGTATCACTCATATACTGATATGTTATTATATGTATTAAACAACCCTATTTCACCATCTATCCATCCTATGGAAAAAGAAATCACCGCGCGTGCGTAAGTACAGAATACCGTCTCCACGCCGTGGTGTAATCTATTTTCCACCACCACCTGACTTGGATGTGTATAATGGTGTAAATAATGAATATATATGACTATTATAAAGTAATAATGATTCAGAAATAGTATACATACACTCTAATACAATTCCATGATCATGCGAACTATATCATCACTCGTGCGTAAGTACGGAATACCGTCTCCACGATGTGATGTGACTCGTTCTACATGATCTTCATTTCATAATGATTATATAAATGAATTGAATGAATTAATATGATATATATCACACTAATACCATTCTAGAAATGAGGTATCTATAACCTAAAGAGAAGAATAAGAATTTATTCGACAAGACATGCATAAGAACAAAAAGTTATAAACCTCTGAATAACAAGTAGCAATGAAATATTACTACTAAGAAACTAAAAATATGACCATATATGATATAATAACAATAATTATGATTATTTAATAAGTCAATAACATTTTTTAAATCATTATACTGGAGGTTCAGACACATACGAGGAAAATCGGACCTAAGGTAAGGGAAATATCACAATCTCATTTTTTTCCGAGATTGTTTAAACTTTGGCATTTACTGTGGTGTATTTTATCAACCACATCCATTTTTCCTCAATATGTAATATTATTTCCATCCACCTACATTTTTTTAAATCCAATTTTACCCTTCGGTGAGTTTTTTGTAAAGGATATGAAAGGAATCTTTTGTCGTTTTTCGTACGAGGTACTTTTTGACTTTTCTGACAAAAGTACGAATAATGTTTTTTTAACTTATACGAAATGAATGGATTTTTAAAACATTATTTCCAAGAAGCATACTTTACAAGTTTTCATGTTTATTTTTAATCAAATTCTTTTAGTTTAAAATTGTATGACATGTTAATAAAGGAAAATTTTTTTTGAAGTAGAAAAGATATTTTCCTCAAGAATGGAGTTCAAGTGTTTTATCAAAATTATTTTCCATCTAAGATAATAAAGCGTTCTGTTTTTATCCCTATTATTACATTTATTTGATTATGTTGTGATGGAATTATTTTTATGAATTCCTTTATATTATATGAATTTTTTTATGATGTCACGATGTTTAAGATTCCCATTTTTATTACATTGGTTATGAAATTATGAATGATTTATGATTTTTTGGCACACATATGAATGGTATCATTATGAGATGGGTGGGACCTATATCTCCTTCCAATGCATTGGGTAATGATTTTATATCTCATTAGATAGACATGGATGGAACGGTAGGTTATACCGGTTCTGTGAAACAGGACTGAAACGAGGGTGACTCAGTTCATAAATGGACTTTGTCCACTAAGAAATTCTTGGCAATGAGTCTTGATTAATAACAAATGATTCTCTATGATTATGTGTGTATGCCACGAAGTTTCATGTTTTATGCTATGATTATTGTGATTACATTTCACTGCCATGATTTATCCCATGTTATGAAATTATGATCTCTTTTGCAGGTAATGATTTCCAAAAGTTATGTGCTTATGTATATGACGTGAGTGATATTTCTTTTGTTTACCCTTACTAAGCATTTGAGCTCACCCTTTTGTATGTTTTCTTTCCCTAGGTCAGGAAAAAGGTTATTAAGTAAGATATGCCAAAAGGGACTATAGATATGATGAAATAAATTTGAGATATTGTAGACGTTTTATGAACCAGATGTTTATGTTTCCCAGTTTCTAAAGACACTATACCTATACGGTCGTTTCGTTGTTTTGTTATATGTTGTAATAAGTATGCTTCAATTTTTAAGTATTAACAATTTCTATAAAGTATGGGTCGTTATAGTTGGTATCAGAGGAATGTCATCCTTTGAAACTAGGATGCGAAAGCCTTAGTAAAACCCTAAGGATAAGTATAAGCATAGAACACAATCATAGTGTTTTAGAAATGGCCATGAATAACCTAGGATAAGACCTTAAGTGCGAAATATTATTCTTGATTATGTGGTTTTCCTATTATAATTAGTGTTTCTCACACTATTCTTCTTGGTTTTAGTCAATGGCTGGAACACGAAGGAATCATGTTAATGCGGAATGCGACGGGCAATGCAATGATTGCCCCCCTGAGCAACCAAATGTTAGTGGAGATGGAATGTAAAATCTTGTAGCCATGCTGACACAACTTTCTCAAGCTATGAATCATGCAGGCCTTCCAAATGAGAAAAGGAAGGAGCAACATTCTATTGAATCCTTCATGAGGCAGCGTCCACCTTCTTTTAGCGGGTCTACTAGTACATTAGTTGGTGAACAATGGATTAGTACTACTAAAATGATATTTTCAGTTCTTAAATGTTCTGAACATGATAAATTCATCTTAGCAGTGTATCGTTTGGAAGGTGATGCTGATCCATGGTGGAATCTTATTAAGAATATGACACAAAGGGAAGAAATTGAGTCCATGGAATGGGATGAGTTCAAGAACTTATTTTTCAATAAGTACTTCCCTCGTATTCTCCGAACAAAGATGGAGAAAGAGTTTCTTGAACTGATGCAAAAGGATGATGAATCTGTTGGTACCTATGAAGCAAATTTTACAAGACTTGCAAGGTACGCTTCTGGTATTATTATCCAACCTGAGAGTAAGATCGATCGATTCATTAGTGGATTAAAACCAAGTCATCGAAGTGCATTAGCCATAAGGGACTTTAATAGCTACGAGGAAATCGTTTTATGTGATCTCAATGTTGAGATGGAGATTGGAGTAACCCATCAGTCATATGGGTTTGATATGAAGAGGAAAATGGAATTCAAAGGAAAATCTAAAAAGCACACTGAAAAGAAGATGAGCTTTCCCTTATGCTCAAAGTGTGGAAAGAAACATGGAGGGATTTGTCTTAAAGTGACAAGTAAATGTTTCAAATGTGGAAAAGAAGGTCATCGGTCATTTGAATGCTGCGATGATGGGAAGAAGATGTCTAATGATGCAAACAAAGGAAGGGATGCCCAGAATGAACCTACCAAACTTCAATGTTTCAAGTGAAAGGAGATGGGACATTGTGCCAATAAATGCCCTAATCCAAGGGTTGATGATGATGGTCGACGTCAACAAACTCTTAAGGCTAGATACAAAGGAAAGTCACATGTAATTTATATCAGTGATGTAGAGTACGATAAAGATGTGATGAAAGGTGCACTTACCATCCACTCTAAAGTATCAAATGTTATATTTGATTCTGGATCCACCCACTCCTTTATTTATGAATAATTTTCTAAGGATATCAACATATTACCTCAACAGTTAGATGTTGAGTTAACTGTGACAACCCCTAATGGCACAATGGTCGCATCAAAAGTTTATAATTCTTCTCCAATTGATGATTGTGGGAAAGTGCTTCCTTCAAATCTTGTGATCCTTCCTATAGTGGAATTTGATGTGATTCTTGGCATGTATTGGCTTTCTCTACATGGAGCTCATATCAATTTCCAAAGAAGGGAAGTCACATTTCATATTCCAGATCAATCTATGATCGTCTATCGATGGAAGGATGAACATAACCTTCCAGTGGAAATTCCTTCCATCTTATGGGTCTTGATTCCACTAAATTAATGTTATTTATATCAAATGGTTGGTAAAAAAATCACAATTAAGAATATCCCCATTGTACGGGAGTTTTATGATGTCTTTCTGGATGAATTACTGGGTCTTCCACCGAATCGTGAAGTAGAGTTTGCAATTGAACTCGTACCGGGTGCTTTTCCTATTTAAAAGACACCTTATAGAATGGCCCCAATTGAGTTGCAGGAATTGAAGAATCAACTCCAAGAGAATCGTGATAAGGGGTTCATACGCCCTAGTGCGTCGCCTTGGAGAGCACCTGTTCTGTTATTTAAGAAGAATGATTGTTGGGCAAAAATCCCTCAAGGTAACATTGCAGCATTTTTGGGTTGATTGTGTTTGTTGACAAAGCAAGTTTCCATGGATAATTGTCGAGTTCCCGAGAAGTTGTTGACATTACATGTTGACAATGAACTATGACAAAGGAAAGGACGATCTGGAGGCGGTACAAAAGAGCAGTACAAGGTGGCGCCGTTTCCCAGTGTTTTCCAAATTTTTGGGGTCCAAAATTTGGAGTTTGGTGAGCATCGCGAAAAGTGGATTTCCATGAAGAGCATAATTTCATATGGCAAAGACATGATTTTCGCGAAGATAGGATGCATGGTTTGTAAATCGCAAAGACCATAAGAATGGAGGCGGTGATGCTTCGCGATTACGTCAAGCTTCGCGAACGGCAGATGCTGAAGCGCATCGTGGCGGAGAAGGGCTTTGCGAGAGAGCTTCGCGGCGAAGGCGCAAAGGAATGTTGGGCTTCGCGAGGGAGCTTCGCGGAGAAGGCGCGAGCCGTGAAGGTAAGTTGACGGTGATTCATCGCGACTACGTCAAGCTCCGCGAACGGAAGATTGCCGTGGAGCTTCGCGATTTGGACAGAATTCCGGCAAAAACTTTGGAGCTTCGCGATTTGAGATGACGTGGCGTTGACTTCGCGTGGAATGTTCGAGGGTCGGTGGAATCGCCTATAAATAGAGGCCGACCCCTTCAAGCGAAGAAGAGAGAATTTTCGGAGAAAATACGTTGCTCTCGATTTGCGAAGGTTGTTCGCGGAGCCAGTGTGCTTCACGAAAAAGGTGCTTCGCGGCGGCTATTGTAGCTCCGCGAAACCTGCGAGCTCCGCGTTGGTTCAGTGAGCGTCACGAGAGAAGTTGCTTTGCAACGAGTTGAGCTTCGCGAGAGAGCTTCGCGAAAGAGCTTCGCGAGTGAGCTTCGCGAAAAGGCAGAAGCTTCGCGAAGGCTTGTTGAGCTTTGCGAAATTGGGAGCCTAGCGAAGTTGAGTGCTTTGTGGAGGTCTTTCCAAAGTTAGTTTGCCCAGTGTTCAGAGGAAAAGATACATTCATCTACGGATGAAAGTAGAACTTCAAAAGAGCATCTACATACAGAGAAAGATGCATTCCTTAATTGAAATGAAGAGACCTACAGGTCTATAAACTGTGAGTGGATTCCTTCCAAGAGCAGTGAGCTTAGGAAGAGAAAGAAGGTGATCCTCTCCACCGGCAGTGAGCCAGAGAGAGAGAAACAGGGAGTGAACCTTGGGAAAGCAGTGAGCTGACCCTAAACATTGTATAGGCAGTGAGCCTGGGCATAGAAGTGATCTAGCCCGAACATTGTAATCCACAGCTAGTGAAGTTTAGTGGACTTGGTACGACCGGCAACCTGTCAGCGTATGCTCCTTGGACGTAGCCCTTAGCGGTGAACCAAGTAAAATTGTTGTGTCTTGTACTTGCTTTACTTTCTGTTTATATTGTGCAGCAGGAAAGAGAGAGAAGATTGTTTTTCTTAATAGCGAAACAAGATCAGAACGGGCTTTAATTTTTAATTCGTCAAACCCTGATTCACCCCCCCTCTCAGGGTATTCAGCCTAGTGGACCTGACAAGTGGTATCAGAGGGGAAGGTTAACAGTTGGTCTTCTCTCAATGGAGGTCACTAATCATATAGGGATTCTGATTTTCGACGGATGTAATTTTCAGATATGGAAGAAACGAATGCAACACTATTTCCGATCTTTGGGAATGGATGTGTTTTCAGCAGCTATGCATGGTATCACAGCTGATATTACTAGTGGTGTATTATCAGAAGCTGAGCACAAAGAGTTTGATGCTGATTCCAAAGCAATCAACGCCTTAGGGGGAGCCCTCTCTAATCCCATTTATACAAAGGTGATGTCATGCAAAACGTCACATTCCATGTGGGAAAAGCTTTTGAATTTTTATGAAGGGGATACAAAAGTAAGAGAGGCAAAGATGCAACTGTTGTGGAACAAGTATGAAGATCTCAGAATGAACCCGAATGAGTCTGTTGATGCATTCTTCGACAGGGTAAATGATGTGGTAGAAGACATGCGGGGTCTTGGAGAAATTATCGAAGACATTAAAATCGTAAAGCGCATCTTGAGAAAGCTTCCACCTCGGTTCAATCCGAAAGTTTCTGTGTTGGAAGATAAAGATCCGAAAGAGCTAACATTGGATAACCTACACAACACTCTTATTGCATTTGAAATGAGAAATGATGACAATGATGCTGTGGAAAAGGGGAAATCCAAAGAGGTGGAATTTAAGGCCATGAAGAGGCTCACTGTTGAAGAAACTCAGGAGGAAGAAAAGTTAGATGAGGTGATGTCATTCCTTTCTTCAAATCTGCAAAGAGGAAAAGGAATGTTTAAAGGGAAACTTCCACTAGCATGCTTCTGATGCATAAAGGTTGGTAATCTTACAGCAAGATGCCCCAAAAAGTTTCAAGAAGAAATCGATGAAGATGATGTTGAGATTCCCATGAAAAAATCTTCAACCTATGTGAAAGGGAAGAAGCAGTACAAGAGAAATTACTTTAAGAAGTAGAATCTTCTTTCCCAATAAATTGACAATTCAGCTGAGTCTGAGGG
Source organism: Viscum album (assembly GCA_963277665.1). Classification (NCBI taxonomy): domain Eukaryota; kingdom Viridiplantae; phylum Streptophyta; class Magnoliopsida; order Santalales; family Viscaceae; genus Viscum; species Viscum album. The sequence goes on from OY728136.1 coordinate 1,835,703,993, forward strand.
TAAAGAAGTTGAAGAGATAGAAAACTGCAAAGATCGTGGTCAAAATGCGATGGTGGCTGTTGCTTGTAGTGCTCTTGAAAAGAAAGAAATTAAAACTGATGAAGAAGAAGAATAAATTGAAGGGAGAGTTGACATGGAAGCTGAATTAGAAGCAGCTCTTGAAGAGATAGATGTTTGGCGAGCAAAAACAAATAAATCCAACAAGATAGTACGTGATGCCAAACTCTACATGCAACAAAAAGAAGAAGAAAAGTCTGATCTTGAGAAAGAAATTTAAAATCTTAAGTCTTTCAGGCCAGAGCGCACAGAAAAGGTTGATGAGCATAAGCTCAATATTGAAGAGCAGAAAATGGAGATCGATTGCTTGAGTCAAAAAGTGAAAGATCACGTCAGGCGTATTGAAGAGCTTGAAGAGGAAGTTGTTGGTCTGCGGAGAAAAGTTATAGACCAGGAAAAACCTATGAATCCCAACACATTCTTGGGAAATCAGGTCGTTACGAAGACAGAAAAGAAGAATGAAGAGCCTAGTAGTTCAGCAATAAAGAAGCAGCAATTGAACTCAGACGTTAAGGCTAATTCATGGCTTAATCAGAAACAAAAATCTGCGGCAGTTGAAGTTAGACCGCAAGCACCTGTCCCGAGATTGAAAGTGGATTTGAGCACAAAGCAGAATCAGAATACTCAGATATCCAAAGGGGAAACTCATAGTGCTGAAGTAACACGAAGGAATGCACCTTATATCAGGTGTTATTGTTGTGGAAAGATGGGACATTCACAGTATGTGTGTTTCATAGCCAAAAGATATCGAAGGGAACAAGAACATAGATGGCAGCCAAACAGAGAATGGTTTTCTAGAACATTTTTTGAATGACACTGTTTTTGGTGCGGAGGATTAGGACACATGGCTAGGTACTGCACTCCGACCATTCAGAAAAATGTGCCAAAGAAGAATCAAAATGGTCGCAAGCAGCAAATCAGTAAACTGACAAGTGAGTTAAAAGTTCAGAACAGATTTGTTGTTTTGCAAGATGAAGTTGGTCCATCATACTCTGAGAAATAACAGAAGCCTCAATCCATGCCGAGTATGAAAGAAAAATTATGGACTAGGAAGAAGAAAACTGAGAAGGCCGTAGTTGCTGAAATTGCCCTTAATGCATCAGATCGTTCTGGTGTGTGGATCCTTGACAGTGGTTGCACATCCCACATGACGGGTAATAAGGATCTGGTTACAGGAATAACATATGACAAAGAAGGAGTTGTCAAGTTTGGAAATGACGAAGGCCTGAAGATTGTTGGCTCAGGTAAAGCCAAGTTTGGGGGAAACGAAATGAGACATGCTGATGTCTTGGTGGTAGAGGGTCTCAGTCATAATTTTCTTAGCGTCAGTCAACTATGTGACTCTGGGCACTCTATCCTATTTACCATGAAGATGGGTTCTGTTAAAGGAAAAGATGGAATAGTCATTCTTCAGGGAAAACGAACAAAGGGGAATCTTTACCTGGTAGGTGGGGAATAAGATTCATGCCTTTTATCCAGAGAAGAAGAAAACCAGCTGTGGCATAAGCGACTTGGTCATCTATGACAACCATCTATGGAAGATCTGGTAAAGTGTGATGCTGATAGAGACCTTCCCAAACTATCACGTGATCGCACTCATACGTGTGATGCTTGTCAACAAGGGAAGATCATCAGGAATACATATAGGCCAAAGGAACAAAAAGCAACTCGAGTGCTCGAATTGGTGCATGCTGATGTATGTGGACCTATCTCACCACGAGCTATAGATGGGAAAAGGTACTATGTTCTTTTCATTGATGACTATAGCAGAATGGCCTGGGTATTCATCATTACCCATAAGACAGAGGTGGTCAGTTGCATAATGCAGTACAGGAGGGAATCAGAAAAGATGCTTGGGCAGAAAATTCTGAAGTTTCGTACTGATAACGGTACAGAATTTACAAATAGTCAGGTTGAAAACTATCTCGAGAAACATGTGATAAGGAATCAAGTTTCATCAGTAAGAACTCCCCAACAGAATGGAGGGGTTGAAAGGAGAAATCGGATAATCAACAACATGGCCAGAACAATGCTTATTGATAAGGACCTACCAGAGAAATTTTGGAAGGAAGCAGTTTTGACATCATTCTATGTTTCAAACAGGTCCCTGTTATGTCTGAAACAAGGGAAGACTCCGTATGAACCGTGGTACGGAAAGAAGCCAACGTTGAAATACTTTCGAATATTTGGAAGTAAGTGTTTCATTCTCAACAAAGAACATCATAGGAAGTTTGAGGCACGAGGAGATGAAGGGATATTCCTGGGCTATTCAGGGAAAAGCAAAGCATATAAATGCTTTAACAAGAGGCTGGGAAAAATTGTTGAGAGCAATGATGTCACTATAGTCGAAAATGAACAGACTGCTCAACGACCCAGTGAACAGGTTCTGGATGAAAGTGATGATGAGGTAAGCAACACAGGGGGAGTAGAAGTGGCATAGGCTGACTCAGAAAAAGATTCTGATGATGAACAAGAAAGTGTCAAGTCTGTATCTGCAGAGAAGCCAAAGAATCGAGCTGAAATTGATAGGCAAAATATCATTGGTGATCAGACAGCTCCAGTTCAGACTCGAAGAGTGATATCATTACAGCAAACATCATTTTTATCTCAGGTGGAGCCAAAAAAATTTTCCGATGCAGCTGAAGATGAAAACTGGCTTCAGGCTATGAATGAAGAGATTGATCAAATTGAGAAGAACCAGACATGGGAGATTGTTTCGAGGCCAGCTGACAAGAATGTCATTGGGACCAAATGGGTCTATCGCAATAATATGAATGAATATGGAACAGTGATTCGGAACAAAGCACGTCTAGTGTGCAAGGGGTACTCCCAGATCGAGGGAATTGATGTTGATGAGACATTTGCACCGGTTGCAAGGCTGGAGACAATAAGATTATTCCTAGCCATCGCAGTGCAAAGGAAGTTCAAAGTGTTCCAGATGGATGTCAAATCTGCATTCTTGAATGGTGTTCTAGAAGAGGAGGTGTATATTGAGAAGCCATATGGTTTTCTCATTCGTGAGGATGAGAAATAAGTTTGCAGGCTAAAGAAGGCATTGTATGGGCTGAAACAAGCACCAAGGGCATGGTACTCAAGGATTGATCAGTACTTGAAGAAGCGTGGTTTTCAGCGTGGAGGAGTTGATTACAATCTCTATTTCAGTAATAACAATAATCAAAGGATGATGGTGTTGGTTTAGGTCGATGACATAATATTTTGTGGATCAGATGAAGCTCAGTGCATACAGTTTTCCGAATTCATGAAAAATGAGTTTGAAATGTCAATGATTGGAGAGCTAACATTTTTCCTTGGTCTACAGGTAACACAAGGAAGGAATGGAACATTCATTTCTCAATCTAAATATGCCAAGGAGGTCCTAAGAAGGTTTGGAATGGAAAATTCCAAGGAGATGAAGACTCCGGTGGCTACCCGGATGAAATTATCAAAAGATGAGGATGGCAAGGCAGTTAATATCACAGAATACAGGAAAATCATTGGAAGTCTGTTGTACTTAACCGCAATAAGGCCTGATATTGTTTTCGCCACATGCCAAGCAGTGAGATATCAGAGTAATCCCAAGGAAAGACACATGCTCGCAGTGAAAAGAATACTTTGGTATATTAAGGGCACGGTGGACTTCGGCTTGACATACAATGAAAAATCTCAGACAGAGTTATTGGGGTACACTGATGCAGACTGGGCCGGTTCAGCGGATGATAGAAAATCAACGTCAGGTGGTGCATTCTATCTCGGTGGATTGTGTATTTCTTGGCTAAGCAAGAAGTAAGATTGCATTTCATTGATCACCGCAGAAGCTGAGTATATTGTGGCCACTCAAGCCTACACACAGTTATTGTGGATGAAGCAGCAGCTTGAAGATATGGGAGTTGAAGTGAAGTCTCCGATCGGAATTCAGTGCGACAACTCAAGTGCTATAAATCATAGCAAAACACCCGTCCATCATTCGAGGACAAAGCACATTGAGATTAAGTATCATTTTATCAAGGAGAAGGTTGAGCAGGGAATTGTGAAGTTGGAGTATGTGCCTACAGAGCTACAGGGTGCAGACATTCTGACAAAGGCCTTACCCAAGGAAGCCTTTGAAAGGCATCGACTGGCTCTGGGAGTTCAGTCGATTCCCCGCACTTGAAATAGTGTGGATGTGGGTCCCCCCCTCTCCCTGAGGTATGGTGTGTTTTTCCCTAATGTGCTAATTTGTGTTCTCTACTCTATTACAGACTACAAAGGGGTTACCTTTGGGTTCGTTGACAAAGGGGGAGAAAATAGAACTAGTGTTTGTTAAAAGGGGAGAAAATATTGACTGGGAGACAGTGTGGAGATTTGATAAATCATAATTGATACGGGGAGATGCTGACAGGTGGAGCAGCCAGAAAGGGAGAGCAATGAGAAAGGGGGAGAGAGTTTTAAATCTCATGATGCTAAAAGTGATCGTTCAAAGCATAGATATCACGACAGCTGAGATCGTGATAAAAGCAGAACAGTGGTGTTGGAATGGTGTGAGACGGTGTCCAGCTATCAACAATTGGTATCAACTTAAGAATTCACCAATTGGTATCAGTGTGGTTCAACAACTGGTTTTATTTTAAGAATTGGTATAAGGGTGGAATCGACAATTGGGGTCTGACATGAAGTGATTCATTGATGAACTTTTCATACTACTCTTGTTTCTCACGCTGAGAATTGCTCATGTGGGCTTAGAGTATGTGTTAAGTGAATCCTTGAATTCTATGAGAATCGCAAGGGGCGAATGGTGGTAGCGGTTGGAAGAAGACTCAGTGAGGTATCAAAGTGCATAAAATCATCCTGACCAAAATTGTGAAGAGTTGTCAACAAACCCAAAGGGGGAGATTGTTGGGCAAAAATCCCTCAAGGTAACATTGCAGCATTTTTGGGTTGATTGTGTTTGTTGACAAATCATGTTTCCATGGATAATTGTCGAGTTCCCGAGAAGTTGTTGACATTACAAGTTGACAATGAACTATGACAAAGGAAAGGACGATCTGGAGGCGGTACAAAAGAGCAGTACAAGGTGGCGCCGTTTCCCAGTGTTTTCCAAACTTTTGGGGTCCAAAATTTGGAGTTTGGTGAGCATCGCGAAAAGTGGATTTCCATGAAGAGAATAATTTCATATGGCAAAGGCATGATTTTCGCGAAGATAGGATGCATGGTTTGGAAATCGCAAAGACCAGAAGAATGGAGGCGGTGATGCTTCGCGATTACGTCAAGCTTCGCGAACGGCAGAGGCTGAAGCGCATCGCGGCGGAGAAGGGCTTTGCGAGAGAGCTTCGCGGCGAAGGCGCAAAGGAATGTTGGGCTTCGCGAGGGAGCTTCGCGGAGAAGGAGCGAGCCGCGAAGGTAAGTTGACGGTGATTCATCGCGACTACGTCAAGCTCCGCGAACGGAAGATTGCCATGGAGCTTCGCGATTTGGACAGAATTCCGGAAAAAACATTGGAGCTTCGCGATTTGAGATGACGTGGCGTTGACTTCACGTGGAAAGTTCGAGGGTCGGTGGAATCGCCTATAAATAGAGGCCGACCCCTTCAAGCGAAGCAGAGAGAATTTTCAGAGAAAATACTTTGCTCTCGATTTGCGAAGGTGGTTCGCGGAGCCAGTGTGCTTCACGAAAAAGGTGCTTCGCGGCGGCTATTGAAGCTCCGCGAAACCTGCGAGCTCCGCGTTGGCTCAGTGAGCTTCGCGAGAGAAGTTTCTTTGCATCGAGTTGAGCTTCGCGAGAGAGCTTCGCGAAAGAGCTTCACGAGTGAGCTTCGCGAAAAGGCAGAATCTTCGCGAAGGCTTGTTGAGCTTTGCGAAATTGGGAGCCTAGCGAAGTTGAGTTCTTTGCAGAGGTCTTTCCAAAGGTAGTTTTCCCAGTGTTCAGAGGCAAAGATACATTCATCTACGAATGAAAGTAGAACTTCAAAAGAGCATCTACATACAGAGAAATATGCTTTCTTTAATTGAAATGAAGAGACCTACAGGTCTATAAACTGTGAGTGGATTCCTTCTAAGAGTAGTGAGCTTAGGAAGAGAAAGATAGTGATCCTCTCCACCGGCAGTGAGCCAGAGAGAGAGAAACAGGGAGTGACCCTTGGGAAAGCAGTGAGCTGACCCTAAACTTTGTATAGGCAGTGAGCCTGGGCATAGAAGTGATCTAGCCCGAACATTGCAATCCACAGCTAGTGAAGTTTAGTGGACTTGGTACGACCGGCAACCTGTCGGCGTATGCTCCATGGACGTAGCCCTTAGCGGTGAACCAAGTAAAATTGTTGTGTCCTGTACTTCCTTTACTTTCTGTTTATATTGTGCAGCAGGAAAGAGAGAGAAGAGTGTTTTTCTTAACAGCGAAACAAGATCAGAACGGGCTTTAATTTTTAATTCGTCATACCCTGATTCACCCCCCCTCTCAGGGTATTCAGCATAGTGGACCTGACAAAGATGGATCAATGAGACTCTGAATTTATTATCGAGAACTTAAAAAGATCACTATCAAGAACAAATATCCTCTCTCGTGCATTGATGACCTATTTGATCATCTAGGCAGAGCTCAATAATTTTCCAAGATTGATCTTCGTTCAGGGTATCATCAATTAAGGGTCAAAAGGAAAGATATACCAAAGACGGCTTTCCGTACATGGTATGGACACTATGAATTTATAGTGATGTCATTTGGTATTACTAATGCCCCTTCTGTCTTCATGGATCTGATGAATAGAGTCTTTAGAGACAATCTTGATCAGTTTGTGGTGGTCTTTATAGACGATATTCTTTTCTATTCATAGAGCAATGAAGAACATGAAGATCACTTGAGAATTATATTGAAGACCCTGAGAAAGGATAATCTTTATGCCAAATTTACCATGTGTGAATTTTGGCTTCACAAAGTATCATTTTTGGGTCACATAATCTCAAAATAGGGGATATCTATGGATCCAGCAAAAACAGAGGTTATCGAAAGATGGTCGAGACCAATAACAGTAACTGAGATCCGATGTTTTCTTGGTTTGGCTGGATATTATCGACGTTTTGTGAATGATTTTCACGGGTATCTAATCCACTCACAAAGTTGACTCGGAAAGGAGTTATGTTTGTTTGGATGGAGGAATGTGAAGATAATTTCAAGGAGTTGAAAAGAAGGTTATCCAGTGCACCTGTGCTCACACTGACTTGTAGTGGAGAAAGGTTTGTGATCTATAGTGATGCATCCAAGAAGGGATTGGGGTCTGTTCTTATGAAAAATGATATGGTGATAGCTTATGCCTCACGACAGTTGAAAATCCATGAGCAAAATTACCCAACACATGATTTGGAGTTAGCTGTGGTAATCTTTGCATTAAAGATTTGGAGGCATTATCTTTATGGAGAACGGTGTGACATTTATACTGATCATAAAAGTTTAAAGTATATTTTCACACAAAAGGAGCTGAATATGCATCAAAGAAGATGGTTGGAGCTGATTAAGGATTATGACTGCTCAATCCATTACCACCCTGAGAAAGCAAACAAGGTCGCAGATTCATTAAGTCGACAAGACCATGCAAGTTTATCAATGATGAGGATCACAAAAGATCCAATATTTATGGATTTACAAAGGATGGATCGTGGAATTATAATGAAAGGGTAAAATCGTATCTTTCTCAAATGAATGTTCAACCATCTATACATGTGAATATTAAAGAGGCACAGAAAGAAGATGTTGAGTTACAAAAGAAAGTGAGAAATGTTCCTTAATTCAACCTTGATTGTGATGGGATAATAAAGTTCAGGAATCGAGTTTGTGTTCCTCCCATCCCCGAATTAAAGTAGGAGCTCCTGGATGAGGCTCATAGTTCTTCATTCTCTATTCATCCTGGAAGCACTGAGATGTATAGGGACCTAAAATAGTACTTATGGTGGGCTGGCATGAAAAGAGATGTAGCTGAATATGTCCCTCGATGCTTGGTTTGTCAACAAGTTAAAGCTGAGAGACAGAAGTCTAAGGGGATGTTACAACCATTACCCATACCCGAATGGAAATGGGAAAACATCACTATGGACATTGTCACAGGACTTCCTAAAACATCCAAAGGCAATAATGCTATCTAGGTCATAGTTGACCGTCATACAAAGTCTGCACACTTCATTGCTATTAGAGAGGATTTCTCTCTGGATCAACTTTCCAGGATATATGTAAAGGAAGTGGTAAGATTGCATGGAGTACCAATTTCTATTATATCTGATCGGGATCCGAGATTTACCTCGAAGTTCTAGTGATGTATTCCGCATACTCTAGATACAGAGTTGAGTTTCAGCACTGCTTATCATCCTCAGACAGATGATCTGTCTAAGAGAACAATTCAAACCCTAGAAGATATGTTGAGATCTTGCTCTATGGATTTCAAAGGTAGTTGGTATCAACACCTACCTTCGGTGGAATTTTCTTATAATAATAGCTTTCACTCCAGTATTCTGATTGCTCCTTATGAAGCTCTCTATGGAATGAAATGCAGGACTCCAACTTGCTGTTATGAAGTTAGGGAAAGAAAACTATTAGGACCTGATCTCGTTGATGAAATGTCAGAAAAAGTCAGATCTATTCAATAACACATAAGAGTAGCTCAGAGTCGGCAGAAAAGTTATGCCAACAACCGATGAAAAGACCTAGAATTTGAAGTGGGTGATGATGTGTTTTTACGAATATCTCCCTGGAAGAGGGTCATGAGATTCGAAAAGAAGGGGAAGTTGAGCCCTAGATATATCAGTCCTTTTCAAATACTGGATCGTGTTGGGAAGGTAGCTTACCGATTGGCACTTCCACCGAATCTCTCTCAAGTTCACGATGTGTTCCATGTATATCTCCTGAGAAAGTACATACATGATCCTTCACATGTACATAGCTCAGAAGTTGTACCGCTGGAGAAAGATCATTCTTATGAAGAACAGCCGATAGAGATTCTGGATCGTAGAGAAAAATTCCTACAAAACAATACCACTCGATTGGTGAAAGTTTTATGGAGGAACCACCAATTAGAAGAAGCTACATGGGAGCTTGAGGATATAATGAGGGAGAGGTATTGTAACACCCATGACATTTATGTTATATAAATCATCAAAAGAATCTTTTTTTACACAAAACTTGCTTGGCTGGATTTACACGAAATCGCGACCTTCCTCGATAGCTTGTGTCGTACGCAATACCGAGTTTCACTAAACAACTATATGCTATTAAAATATTATTAAAACTACCCATTATGAATAGTAATAACCACTTTTTGAAATTTTATAAATTTTATTTTTCAAAATTGACTTCATTTTTGGATTCGGAATATCGAAATTAGCCTAGGGTGAAATTTCGGTATTTTTCTGAAAACTTTCAATTTTTGATGAATAGTGAAACCACTAAGTGGTAGTTAAAAAACTGAATTTTTCATAAAACGTAATTTTACCACTTCTGTGAGTGGAATTTCAAAAATCTGAGAGACATGGTTGATTTCATTAAGTAGAATGTGGTTCAATGAGATGAAAATAATTTTTTTGGTTAATATTAACTTTTACTTTATTTTCCACGGTTAAAAGTAAATAGGGTAATTAAGGGTAAAAATGATATTATTATTATCCTAAAACATTTCCTAATTGTATTGGACAAGTTTAATTCGACCAAAAAAAACCTTATGAATAAAATATGACCATTTAGGCCCACTTGGATAAGATTAGGACATTTATTATTAATTTATTTAAAGAAGGGTTAAAATAGTTAAAATCAATGTTTAATAACTAAATAATTCTTAATATGGGGTTATACATAAGATATATTCGACTATAAATATTCATTAGAAAAATAAAAAGATTTCCTACATAATGGTATTTTATTTCTAATTTTTAGACATTAAATAATTTAATTTATTTATGACACAAAGATTATGCAGTAATTATCTTATTAATAAAATATTGACATAATTAATGTTATAAACACCAAAATAAATGTAATTTGAGACTTTTTATGAATTACACTAATTTTCTAGGTTAATATGACATGGTAGTATTGATTTAATTTACTTGTTTCGAACTAATCATTCTGTTATGAGTTTCAAAAAAATCAATTACTAAATAGTGTCAAAATTGACATTAAATAGTTTTTAAAACAAATATTATATTAGTAATTGTTATTCTATTCCTAAAAATATAAGGTTCGGCCAAATCACTTATATATGGTTATATATTTTAATAATAAACAACCTGGGGTTCGTTTGGCTGCTTATATTATGTTTATTAACCTTATAGTATAAGAACACAAGAAGACATAGAAAAAGTAAAATTATTTAACTTAATGTTAAATCTAAATGATAAGGTTAAAATAGGAACCTAAACTTGTATAAATTCTATTGTATGAGAGTATTTAGACCCATCCCCACCTTATCCTTGAAATAAATCAATTTGGAGCTATTTAAAACCGAACATGGCTTTATAATAAAATAATATTTTTAGTTATTCCAAAGGTGCCCATCTCCTCCCTTATAAAAGGGCACCTCCTCCCCCTCTTCCTCACACCACTTTGAGCCTTCATGCTCGGCCAACCCCTGCCACTTTCTCCACTCCACTTCCCTAGAGACATCCTAGAGGTCTTGGTCTTCTTCAAAGGCCAATTTTAGTTCCCTAAAAAAGGCCTCAAAGAAGCACTTCAAAGAAGAGGTAATGTCTGTTACCGATTCTTTCATCTTTATTTCTTCTTCCACTTCTTCTTCTTTAGTTTTTTCATTATGAAGTAATAACATCAGTATCACTAATATACTGATATGTTATTATAAGTATGAAACAACCCTATTTCACCATCTATCCATCCTACGGAAAAAGAAATCACCACGCGTGCGTATGTACAGAATACCGTCTCCACGCCGTGGTGTAATCAATTTTCCACCACCACCTTACTTGGATGGGTATAATGGTGTAAATAATGACTATATATAACTATTATAAAGTGATACTGATTCTTAAATAGTATACATACACTCCAATACAATTCCACGATCATAGGAACAATATCATCACTCGTGCGTACGTACGGAATACCGTCTCCACGATGTGATGCGACTCGTTCTACATGATCTTCATTTCATAATGATTATATAAATGAATTGAATTAATGAATATGATATATATTTCACTAATACCATTCTGGAAATGAGTTATATATAACCTAAAGAGAATAATAAGAATTTATTCGACAAGAAACGCATAATAACGAAAAGTTATAAACACCCGAATAACAAGTAGCAATGAAATATTACTACTACGAAGCTAAGAATATGACCATATATGATATAATAAAAATAAGTATGATTCTGTAATAAGTCAATAAAATTATTTAAATCATTATACAGGAGGTTCGGACATGTACAAAGCATATCAGTCCTAGGGTAAGGGAAATATCACAATCTGATTTTTATCCGATATTGTTTGTACTTTGGTAATTATTGGGGTGTATTTTATCATCCACATCCATGTTTCCTCAATATGTGATATTAATATACTTCTACAATAGTTAATATGCAATTTTACCCTTCGTTGAGTTTTTAGTAAAAGAAATGAAAGGAATCTTTTGTCATTTTTCGTACAAGGTACTTTTTGACTTTTCCGACAAAAGTACGAGAAGAATGTTTTTTTAACCTATACGGCATGAATGGATTTTTAAAACAATATCTCCAAGAATATTCATTTACAGGTTCTCAAGTTTATTTTTAATAAAAAAAATTTATTTTAGGATTTTATGACATGTTATGAAAGGAAAAGTGTTTTTGAAGTAGAAAGGATATTTTCCTCAAGAATGGAGTTCAAGTGTTTTATCAAAATTATTTTCCATCTAAGATAATATAGGGTTCTGTTTCTAACCATATTATTACAATTATTTGATTATGTTGTTATGGAATTATTTTTATAAATTCCTTTATCTTATATGTTTTGTTTTATGATGTCATGTTGTTTAAGAATCCCATTTTTATTACATGGGTTATGCAATGATGTATGATTTATGATTTTGTGGGACACATAAGAATGGTATCATTATGAGATCGGTGGGACCTATATATCCCTCCAATTCATTGGGTAAAGATTTTATATCTCATGAGATAGACATGGCTGTAATGGTAGGTTTTACCGGTTCAGTGAAACAGGACTGAAAAGAGGGTAACTCGGTTCAGAAATGGACTTTGTCCACTAAGATAGTCTTGGAAATGAGTCTTTATTAATAAGAAATGATTCTCTATGATTATGTGTGTATTCCAAAAAGTTTCATGTTTTAAGTTATGATTATTGGGATTTCATTTCACTACTATGATTTATCCCATGTTATGAAATTATGATCTCTTTTGCAGGTTAAGATTTCCAAAAGTTATGTGCTTATGTATATGATGTGATTGATATTTATTTTTTTACCCATAATGAGCATTTGAGCTCACCCTTTTGTATGTTTTCATTCCCCAGGTCAGGAAGAAGGTTATTAAGTAAGATATGCCAAAAGGGACTATAGATATGATGAAATAAATGGGAGATAGTGTAGATGTTTTATGAACCAGTTGTTTATTTTCCCAGTTTCTAAAAACACTATACCTATAAGTTCCTTTTGTAGTTTTGTTATATGTTGTAATACATTTTGCATCAATTTTGATGTATTAACAATGAATGTAAAGTATGGGTCGTTATAGTTTGTATTAGAGGAAAGGTATAGTCAACCTTTGGAAACTAGGATTCAAATGCCTTAGTAAGAACCCTAAGGGTACGTCTAAGCATAGAACACAATCTTAGTGTTTAAGAAATGGCCATGAATAACCTAGGATAAGACCTTAAATGAGAAATTTTATTCTTGATTATGTGGTTTTCCTATTATATTTAGTGTTGCTCACACTATTCTTCTTGTTTTTAGTCAATGGCTGTAACCCAAAGGAACCGTGTTAATGCGGAATGCGACGGGCAATGCAATGATTGTCCCCCAGAACAACCAAACGTTATGGGAGCTGGAATGAAAAATCTTGTAGCTATGCTCACACAACTTTCTCAAGCTATGAATCATGTAGGACTTCCAAACGAGCAAAGGAGGGAGCAACATTCTGTTGAATCCTTCATGAGACAGCGCCCACCTTCATTCAGCGGGTCTACTGATCCATTAGTTGCTGAACAATGGATTAGTACTACTGAAGAGATATTTTCAGTTCTTCAATGCTCTAAGCATGATAAAGTCATCTTAGAAGTGTATCGTTTGTAGGGTGATGCTGATCAATGGTGGAATCTTATTAAGAATACGAGGCAAGGGATGAAATTGAGTCCATGGAATGGGATGAGTTCAAGAACATATTTTTCAATAAGTACTTCCCTCATATTCTCCAAACAAAGATGGAGAAAGAGTTTATTGAACTGAAGCAAAAGGATGATGAATCTGTTGGTACCTATGAAGCAAATTTTACAAGACTTGCAAGGTACGCTTCTGGTATTATTATCTAGCATGAGAGTAAGATCGATCTATTCTTTAGAGGCTTAAAACCAAGTCTTCGAAGGGCCTTATCCATAAGGGACTTCAATAGCTACGAGGAAATTGTACGATGTTCTCTCAATGTTGAGATGGAGATTAGAGTAACCCATCAGTCATATGGGTTTGATAAGAATAAGAAAATGGAATTCAAAGGAAAATCTAAAGAGCACACTGAAAATAAGATGAGCTTTCCCTTATGCACAATTTGTGGAAAGAAACATGGAGGGAGTTGTCTTAATTGGACAAGTAAATGTTTCAAATGTGGAAAGGAAGATCGTCGGGCATTTGAATGTCGCGATGATGGGAAGAAGATTTCTAATGATGCAAACAATGGAAGGGATACACAGAATGAACCTACTACACTTCAATGCTTCAAGTGCAAAGAGATGGGACATTATTCCAATAAATTCCCTAATCCAAGGGTTGATGATGATGGTCGGCGTCAACAAATTCTTAAGGCTAAAGACAAAGAAAAGTCACATGCAATTTCTATCAGCGATGTGGAGTACGATAACGATTTGGTGAAAGGTACACTTACCATCCAATCAAAAGTAGAAAATGTTTTATTTGATTCTGAATCCACCCACTCCTTTATTTATGAAGAATTTTCTAAGGATATCATTGTATTACCTCAACAGTTAGATGTTGAGTTATCTGTGACAACCCCTAATGGAACAACAGTTGCATCAAAAGTTTATAATTCTTCTCCGATTGATGTTTGTGGGAAAGTGCTTCCTGCAAATCGTGTGATCCTTCCTATAGTGGAATTTTATGTGATTAATGGCATGGATTGGATTTCTCTACATGGATCTCATATCAATTCCCAAAGATGGGAAGTCACATTTCATATTCCAGATCAATCTATGATCGTCTATCGATGCAAGGATGAACATAACCTTCCAGTATAAATTCCTTCCATCTTATGGGTCTTGATTCCACTAAATGAAAGTTATTTATCTCGAATGGTTGGTTAGAAACTCACAATTAAGAATATGCCCATTGTACGGGAGTTTGAAGATGTTTTTCCAGATTAATTATCGGGTCTTCCACCGAATCGTGAAGTTTAGTTTTCAATAGAACTCATACCAGGTGCTTTGCCTATTTCAAAGACACCTTACAGAATGGCCCCAATTGAGTTTCAAGAATTGAAGAAGAAACTCTAAGAGAATCTTGATAAAGGGTTCATACGCCCTAGTGTGTCACCTTGGGGAGCACCTGTTCTGTTTGTTAAGAAGAAAGATGGATCAATGAGACTCTTCATTGATTATCGAGAACTTAACAAGATCACCATCAAGAACAAATATCCTCTCCCGCGCATTGATGACCTATTTAACCAACTACGTGGAGCTAAATACTTTTCAAATATTGGTATTCATTTTGGGTATCATCAATTAAGGTTAAAAAGGGAGGATATACCAAAGACAACTTTCCGTACAAGGTATGGACAATATGAATTTATAGTGATGCCATTTGGTCTTACTAATGCCCATGCTATCTTCATGGATCAGATGAATAGATTATTTAGAGACTATCTTGATCAATTTGTGGTAGTCATTATATATGATATTTCTGTCTATTCAAAGAGCAAGGAAGAAAATAAAGATCACTTGAGAATTATATTGAAGGCCCTGAGAAAGGAGAAGCTTTATGCCAAATTTACCAAGTGTGAATTTTGGCTTCAAAAAGTTTCATTTTTGGGTTACATAATCTCAAAAGAGGGGATATCTGTGGATCTAGCAAAAACAGAGGTTATCGAAAGATGGTCAAGACCAACAACAGTAACTGAGATCCGAAGTTTTCTTGTTTTGGCTGGATATTATTGACGTTTTGTGAAAGATTTTTCACGATTATCTAATCCACTCACCAAGTTGACTCTGAAAGGAGTTATGTTTTTTTGGACTGAGGAATGTTAAGAGAATTTCAAGTAGTTGAAAAGAAGGTTATCTAGTCCACCTGTGCTCACACTGCCTTGTAGTGGAGAAAGGTTTGTGATCTACAGTTATGCATCCAAGAAGGGATTGGGGTGTGTTCTTATGAAAAATGATATGGTGATAGCGTATGCCTCACGAAAGTTGAAAATACATAAGAAAAATTACCCAACTCATGATTTGGAGTTAGCTGCAGTAATCTTTGCATTAAAGATTTGGAGGAATTACCTTTATGGTGAATGGTGTAATATTTATACTGATCATAAAAGTTTAAAGTATATTTTCACACAAAAGGAGATGAATATGCGCCAAAGAAGGTGGTTGATGCTGATTAAGGATTATGAATGCTCAATTCATTACCACCCTGGGAAAGCAAAAAAGGTGGCAGATGCATTAAGTCGACAAGACCATGCTAGTTTATCCATGGTGAGGATCACAAAAGATCCAATATTTATGGATTTACAAAGGATGGATCTTGGAATTATAATGAAAGGGGAGAAATCGTATCTTTCTCAAATGAATGTTCAACCATCTATACATGTGAAGATTAAAGAGGCACAGAAGGAAGATGTCGAGTTACAAAAGAAGGTTAGAAATGTTCCTGAATTCAACCTTGATTGTGATGGGATAATAAAGTTCAGGAATCAGGTTTGTGTTCCTCCCATCCCCGAATTAAAGAATGATCTGTTGGATGAGGCTCATAGTTCTTCATTCTCTATTCATCCTGGAAGCACGAAGATGTATAGGTACCTGAAAGAGTACTTATAGTGGGATGGCATGAAAAGAAATGTTGCTGAATATGTCTCTCGATGCTTGGTTTGTCAACAAGTTAAATCTAAGGGACAGAAGTCTAAGGGGATGTTACAACCATTACTCATACCAGAATGGAAATGGGAAAACATCACTATGGACTTTGTCACAGGACTTCCTATTACATCAAAAGGAAATAATGCTATCTGGGTCATAGTTGATCGTCTTACAAAGTCTGCACACTTCATTGCTATTAGAGAGGATTTATCTCTGGATCAGCTTTCCAGGATATATGTAAAGGAAGTGGTAAGATTGCATGGAGTACCACTTTCTATTATATCTGATCGGGATCCGAGGTTTACCTTGAAGTTCTGGTGAAGTATTCATCATACTCTGGATACAGAGTTGAGTTTCAGCACTGCTTATCATCCTCAGAGAGATGGTTAGTCTGAGAGAACAATTCAAAGTCTAGAAGATATGTTTACAGCTTGCTCTATGGATTTCAGAGGTGGTTGGGATCAACGCCTACCTTTGGTGGAATTTTCTTATAATAATAGCTTTCACTCCAGTATTCATATGGCTCCTTATGAAGCTCTCTATGGAAAGAAATGCAGGACTCTAACTTGTTGGGATGAAGTTGGGGAAAGAAAGCTATTAGGACCTGATCTCATTGATGAAATGGCAGAAAAGGTCAGATCTATTCAACAACACATAAGAGCAGCTCAGAGTCGACAGAAAAGTTATGCCGAAAACCAAAGAAAAGACCTAGAATTTGAAGTGGGTGATAAAGTGTTCTTACGAATATCTCCCTGGAAGAGGGTTGTGATATTTGTAATGAAGGAGAAGTTAAGCCCTAGATATATCGGTCCTTTCGAAATACTGGATCATGTTGGGAAGGTAGATTACTGATTGGGACTTCCACCGAATCTCTCTCAAGTTCACGATGTGCTCCATGTATCTCTCCTGAGAAAGTACATACCTGATCCTTCACATGTACTCAGCTGAGAAGTTGTACCGCTGGAGCAGGATCTTTCTTATGAAGAACAACCGATAGAGATACTGGATCGTAGTGAAAAAATCCTACGAAACAAGACCACTCGATTGATGAAAGTTTTATGGAGGAACCACCAATTAGTAGAATCTACATGGGAGCTTGAGGATATGATGAGGGAGAGGAATCCTCATCTGTTTGTTACAAAGTGACGAATTTCGAGGGAGAAATTCATTTTAAGGGGGGTAGAATGTAACAACCGAGACTTTTATGTTATATAAATCATCAAAGGAATCTTTTTCTACACAACACATGCTTGGCTGGCTTTACACGAAATCGCGACCTTCCTCGATAGCTTGCATCGTACGCAATACCGAGTTCCACTAAACAACGATATTCTATTAAAATATTATTAAAACTAGCCGTTATGAATAGTAATAACCACTTTTTTAAATTTTATAAATTTTATTATTCAAAATGGAATTCATTTTTGGATTTGGAATATCGAAATTAGCCTAGGGTGAAATTTTGGTATTTTTCTAAAAACATTCAATTTTTGATGAATAGTGAAACCACTAAGTGGTAGTTAAAAAATAGAATTTTTCATTAAACATAATTTTACCGCTATTGTGAGTGGAATTTCAAAAATTCGAGAGACACGGTTGATGTCAGTATGTAAAATGTGGTTCATTGAGATGAAAATAATTTTTTTGGTGAATAGTACCTTTTTACTTTTTTTTACCACGGTTAAAAGTAAATAGGGTAATTAAGGGTAAAAATGATATTATTATTACCCTAACACATGTCCTAATTCTATTTTACAAGTGTAATTTGACCAAAATAAACCTTAGGAATAAAATATGACCACTTAAGCCCACATGGATTAGATTAGGACATTTATTATTAATTTATTTAAAGAAGAGTAAAAATAGTTAAAATCAATGTTTAATAACTAAATAATTTTTAATATGTGGTTATACATAAGATAAATTCGACTATAAATATTCATTATAAAGCTAAAAGGATTTCCTACATAATGGTATTTTATTTGTAATTTTTAGACATTAAATATATTAATTTATTTAATATACAAAGATGATGTAGTAATTATCTTATAAATTAAATATTGACATAATTATTGATATAACCACCAAAATAAATCTAATATGAGACTTTTTATGAATTAAACTAATTTTCTTGGATAATATGACATGTTAGTATTGATTTAGTTAACTTTTTTTTAACTAATCATTCTGTTATAATTTTTACAAAAATCTATTACTAAATAGTGTCAAAATTGACATAAAATAGTTTTTAAAACAAATATTATATTTGTAATTGTTATTTTATTCCTAAAAATCTAACGATCGGCCAAATGACTTATATAAGTTTATATATATTAATAATAAACAACTTAGGGTTCGTTTGGCTGCTAATAGTAAGTTTATTAACCTTATAGTATAAGAACACAAGAAGACACAGTAAAAGTAAAATTATTTAACTTAATGTTAAATCTAAATGATAAGGTTAAAATAAGAACCTAAACTTGACTAAATTCGATTGTATGAAATAATTTCTACCCATCCCCACATTATCCTAGAAATAAATAAATTTGGAGCTATTTAAAACAGAACTTGACTTTATAATAAAATAATCGTTTTAGTTATTACAAAGGTGCCCCTCTCCTCCCTTATAAAAGGTCACTTCCTCACCCTCTTTCTCACACCACATTGAGCGTTCATGCTCGGCAAAACGCTGGAACTTTCTCCTCTCCACTTCCCTAGAGACATCCTAGAGGTCCTGGTATTCTTCAAATACCAATTTTAGATCCCAAAAAGAAGGTCTCAAAGAAACACTTCAAAGAAGAGTTAATATCCGTTACCGATTCTTTCATCTTTATTTCTTCTTCCACTTCTTCTTATTTAGTTGATTAACTATGAAGTAATAAAATCAGTATCAATAATATACTGATATGTTATTATATGTATGAAACAACCCTTTTTCACCATCTATCCATCCTACAGAAAAAGAAATCACCGCGCGTGCGTTCGTACTGAATACCGTCTCCACGCCGTGGTGTAATCTATTTTCCACCACCACCTTAATTGGATGGGTATAATGGTGTAAATAATGACTATACATGACTATTATAAAGTGATACTAATTATTAAATATTATACATACACTCCAATACAATTCCACGATCATAGGAACGATATCATCACTCGTGCGTACGTACTGAATACCGTCTCCACGATGTGATGCGACTCGTTCTACATGATCTTCATATCATAATGATTATATAAATGAATTTAATGAATGAATATGATATATATTACACTAATACCATTATGGAAATGTGATATCTATATCCTAAAGAGAATAATAATAATTTATTCGACAAGACACGCTTGTGAACGAAAAGTTATAAACACCCGAATAACAAGTAACAATGAAATATTACTACCAAGAAGATATGAATATGACCATATATGATATCATAAAAATAATTATAATTCTGGAATAAGTCAATAACATTATTTAAATCATTATACAGGAGGTTCGGACACGTACAAAGCATATCAGACCTAAGGTAAGGGAAATATCACAATCTGATTTTTATCCGAGATTGTTTGTACTTTAGTAATTATTGGGGTGTATTTTATCATCCACTTCCATGTTTCCCCAATATGTGATATTAATATACTTCTACAATAGTTAATATCCACTTTTACCATTCTATGTGTTTTTAGTAACAGATATTAAAGGAATCTTTTGTTGTTTTTCAAACGATGTACTTTTTGACTTTTCCGACAAATGTACGAGAAGAATGTTTTTTTTAACTTATACGGCATGAATGGATTTTTAAAACAATATCTCCAAGAATATTCCTTTACAAGTTTTCAAGTTTATTTTTAATCAACTTATTTTAGTTTAGAATTAAATAAAATTTTAAGAAAGGAAAAGTTTTTTTGATGTAGAAAGGATATTTTCCTCAAGAATGGAGTTCAAGTGTTTTATCAAAATTATTTTCCATATAAGATAATATTGGGTTATGTTTCTAACCCTATTATTACATTGATTTTATTATGTTGTTATGGAATTATTCTTATGAATTCATTTATCTTATATGAATTGTTTTATGATGTCATGTTGTTTAAGAATCCCATTTTTATTACATGGGTTATGCAATGATGTATGATTTATGATTTTGTGGCACACATAAGAATGGTATCATTATGAGATGGGAGGGACCTATATCTCCCTCTAATGCATTGGGTAATGATTTTATATATCATGAGATAGACATGGCTGGAATGGTAGGTTATACCTGTTCAGTGAAACAGGACTGAAACGAGGGTATCTCAGTTCAGAAATGGACTTTGTCCACTAAGATAGTCTTGGCAATGAGTCTTGACTAATAAGAAATGATTCTCTATGATTATGTGTGTATTCCACAAAGTTTCATGTGTTAAGTTATGATTATTGGGATTTCATTTCACTACTACGATTTATCCCATGTTATGAAATTATGATCTCTTTTGCAGGTTAAGATTTCCAAAAGTTATGTGCTTATGTATATGATGTGATTGATATTTCTTTTGTTTACCCTAACTGAGCATTTGATCTCACCCATTTGTATGTTTTCTTTCCCCAGGTCCGGAAGAAGGTTATTAAGTAAGATATGCCAAAAGGGACTATAGATATGATGAAATAAATGGGAGACAGTGTAGACATTTTATGAACCAGTTGTTTATGTTTCCTAGTTTCTAAAGACACTATACCTATACGATCATTTAATGGTTTTGTTATATGTTGTAATTAGTATTCTTCAATTTTTAAGTATTAACAATATTTGTAAAGTATGGGTCATTATAGGTATACTCATCTGTTTGTTACAAAGTGACGAATTTTGAGGGCGAAATTCAACTTAAGGGGGGTAGAATGTAACACCGGAGACTTTTATGTTATATAAAGAATCAAAGGAATCTTTTTCTACACAACACTTGCTTGTCTTGGTTTACACGAAATCACAGCCTTCCTCGATATCTTGCGTCGTACGCAATTCCGAGTTTCACTAAACAACGATATGCTATTAAAATATTATTAAAACTAGCCGTTATGAATAGTAATAACCACTTTTTTAAATTTTATTAATATTATTTTTCAAAATGGACTTCATTTTTGGATTCGGAAAATCAAAATTATCCTAGGGTGAAATTTTGTTATTTCTCTGAAAACTTTCAATTTTTGATGAATAGTGAAACCACTAAGTGGTAGTTAAAAAAATGAATTTTTCATAAAACATAATTTTATCACTTCTGTGAGTGGAATTTCGAAAATCCAAGAGACACGGTCGATTTCAGTAAGTAAAATGTGGTTCAATGAGATGAAAATAATTTTTTGGTGAATAGTAACTTTTTACTTTTTTTACCACTGTTATAGGTAAATAGGGTAATTAAGGGTAAAAATGATATTATTATTACCCTAACTCATGTCCTAATTCTATTGGACAAGTGAAATTCGACAAAAAAACAACCTTATAAATAAAATATGACCAGTTAGGCCCACTTGGATTAGATTAGGACATTTATTATTAATTTATTTAAAGAAGGGTTAAAATAGTTAAAATCAAAGTTTAATAAGTAAATCATTTTTAATATGGGGTTATACATAAGATAAATTCGACTATAAATATTTATTAGAAAAATAAAAATCCTTCCTACATAATGGTGTTTTATTTTTAATTTTTAGACATTATATAATTTAATTTATTTATGACACAATGATGATGCAGTAATTATCTTATTAATGCAATATTGACATAATTGAAGTTATAAACACCAAAATAAATGTAATTTGAGACTTTTTATGAATTCCACTAATTTTCTAGGTTAATATGACATTTTATTATTGATTGAATTGGCTTTTTTTGAACTAATCATTCTGTTATGATTTTCACAAAAATCAATTTCGAAATAGTTTCAAAATTGACATAAAATAGTTTTTTAAAAAAAATTTATATTAGTAATTGTTATTTTATTTCTAAAAATCTAAGGATCAGAAAAATGACTTATATAAGGTTATATATATTAATAATAAAAAACCTGGGGTTCGTTTGGCTGCTTATAGTAAGTTTATTAACCATATAGTGTAAGAAAACAAGAAGACACGGTAAAAGTTAAATTATCTAACTTAAAGTTAAATCTAAATGATAAGGTTAAAATTGATACCTAAACATTTCTAAATTATATTTTATGAGATTATTTAGACCCCTACCCACCTTATATTCTAAATATATCTATTTGGAGCTATTAAAAACCGAATTTTACTTTATAATGAAATAATATTTTTAGTTATTCCAAAGGTGCCCCTCTCCTCCCTTATAAAAGGGCACCTCCTCTCTCTCTTCCTCACACCACTTTTATCCTTAAAGATCGGCCAAACCCTGCCACTTTATACTCTCCACTTCCCTAGAGACATCTTAGAGGTCCTGGTCTTCTTCAAAGACCAATTTTAGTGCCCTAAAAGAAGGTCTCAATGAAGCACTTCAAAGAAGGGGTAATGTCGGTTACCGATTCTTTCATCTTTATTTCTTCTTTCACTTCTTCGTATTTAGTTGTTTCATTATGAAGTAATAACATCAGTATAACTCATATACTTATAAGTTATTATAAGAATTAAACAACCCTATTTCACCATCTATCCATCCTACGGGAAAAAAAATCACCGCGCGTGCGTACGTACAGAATACCGTCTCCACGCCGTGGTGTAATCTATTTTCCACCACCACCTTACTTGGATGGGTATAATGGTGTAAATAATGACTATATATGTCTATTATAAAGTAATACAGATTCTTAAATAGTATACATACACTCCAATACAATTCCACGATCATAGGAACGATATCATCACTCGTGCGTATGTACGGAATACCGTCTCAATGATGTGATGCGACTCGTTCTACATGATCTTCATTTCATAATGATTATATAAATTAATTTAATGAATGAATATGATATATATTACACTAATAACATTCTGGAAATGATTTATCTATAACCGAAAGATAAGAATAAGAATTTATTCGACATGACATGCAAAAGAACAAAAAGTTATAAACACCTGAATAACAAGTAGCGATGAAATATTACTACTAAGAAACTAAGAATATTACCATATATGATATCATAACAATAATTATGGTTTTTTAATAAGTCAATAACATTATTTAAATCATTATACAGGAGGTTCGGACACTTACGAGGCAAATCAGACCTAAAGTTAGGGAAATATCACAATCTCATTTTCATCCGAGATTGTTTATACTTTGGCATTTACTAGGGTGTATTTTATCATCCCCATCCATCTTTCCTCAATATGTAATATTATTTCCATCCACCTAAAATTGTTTAAATCCAATTTTACCCTTCGGTGAGTTTTTTTGTAAAGGATATTAAAGGGATCTTTTGTAGTATTTCGTACGAGGTACTTTTTGACTTTTCTGACAAAAGTACGAAGAATGTTTTTTTACTTATACGGAATGAATGGATTTTTAAAACATTATTTACAAGAAGCTTCCTTTAAAAGTTTTCATGTTTATTTTTAATCAAATTATTTTTGTTTAAAATTGTATGACATGTTAAGAATGGAAAATTTTTTTTGAATTAGAAAGGATATTTTCCTCAAGAATGGAGTTCATGTGTTTCACCAAAATTATGTTCAATCTAAGATAATAATGGGTTATGTTTTTATCCATATTATTACATTGAATTGATTAGGTTGTGATGGAATTAGTTTTATGAATTCCTTTATATTATATGAATTTTTTTATGATGTCATGATATTTAATATTCCCATTTTTATTACATGGGTTATGAAATTATGTATGATTTATGATTTTGTGGAACACATATGAATGGTATAATTATGAGATGGGTGGGACCTATATCTCCCTCTAATTCATTGGGTAAAGATTTTATATCTCATGAGATAGACATGTCTGGAACGGTAGGTTATACCGATTCAGTGAAACAAGACTGAAACGAGGGTGACTCGGTTCAGAAATGGACTTTGTCCACTAAGATAGTCTTGGCAATGAGTCTTGACTAATAAGAAATGATTCTATTTTATTATGTGTGTATGCCACAATGTTTCATGTTTTATGTTATGATTATTGTCATTACATTTCACTGCCATGATTTATCCCATGTTATTAAATTATGATCTCTTTTGCAGGTTAAGATTTCCAAAAGTTATGTGCTTATGTATATGATGTGATTGATATTTCTTTTGTTTACCATTACTGAGCATTTTAGCTCACCCTTTTGCATGTTTTCTTTCCCCAGGTCAGGAAGAAGGTTATTATGTAATATATGCCAAAAGAGACTATAGATATGATGAAATAAATGGGAGACAGTGTAGACGTTTTTCAACCAGTTGTTTATGTTTCAAAGTTTCTAAAGACACTATACCTATACGGTCCTTTCGTGGTTTTGTTATATGTTGTAATAAGTATGCTTCAATTTTGAAGTATTAACAATGTATGTAAAGTATGGGTCGTTATAGTCAATTTAGTTGTAATGAACTTTATAAAAACATGTAGTATATATTCCTAATATTTGTATTTTTATTTTTGTTGTATATCCCATAATTTACTAATTTTACTATTTTTCCAGTCATTGTATTACCCATATATGAAATACTGTGTTGTTATATCAATATACATAGAGTTTGTGAGATTTATATTATTATATAGGTATATAACTGACTATTTATTTAATAGTACTAGGTTTTGATATTTCATACATCTGGATGAGCTATTCATGTTTTTAGAAAATTAATTTATTAATAATTATTTCACCTACATGATAATAGAATATTCCACAATAGTTTAGATAGACTATAAATCCCATTGAGAAAAAAATGATGATCAAGGAATACACCTTGAGAATGTGATATTATGAAATAGGTAGATAAAACAACCATGTTAATATGTTATATTCACCACATTAAAATATTTGATAATAGTAAACCCTCATTAATAATAAATATAAAAATGTAAATGAAATGAAATCCATTATAAATATTTATCCATAAAATTATGTGAAAAAAATATATCTCAATACATCATATGATAACTAACATAAACATTTTCACACTATAAAAATAATGATCATGAAAAAATGATTTTATGAATATCAATTGGGAAATCATGTATTCTTGATTAATTAATTATTTACATTGAAATAGAGTTACACATCCTAGTTATATCATATTTTTATCATTTTGTTACATTCATACAGGTACTAATTAACCCTTGTTGATTATACTTTGAGTTGATTATTGGTTTTTTTACATTTCTTGATCAATAAGAATTTTTTTTGAACACCATGGGGGTGTGCCCATTTGTATATGGTTAATGAAAATCTTGTAGTTTGGCCCATCCAACAATGTTTTGATTTTTATCAACTAGAAGTGGTCACACAATTTTACCAAGTCGTACGAACACTTAGTGAAAATCATGAAACATTGATATAGGAGGTTTTCATGGTTGGAGTAAGGATAAAAATATCATGTTTTCAAATCATTCCCCAAAAATAGAATTTTATTAGTATTATGTGGATAGAGAAAATAGTTTGGTTAAATATTTATAACATACTTGCAAACAATTTACATGTTTTCCAAAACCGAAAAAATGGGTTTAAATTTCATAGGAACCCATTTAAACCCTTATGAATGCAATAATTTCATATTCCCTCAGGCAAGTCCTTCCCTAATATATTATAATATTTTTTACATTGGATTCTATGAAGATTTCCATCATACATTTTTTGGTCGACTCAAGTAATCTGTTAATAATTATTTACTTTGTTATTTTATTATTAGATACTCATTTTAATTCATCTATTATCATCTTGTTAAACATGAAGGTGATATTTATTTGAGATCTAATGGCTTCTAAAAATGATTTAATTTTTTTTTGTGGATATATGGTCATGAGGAACTGATCTACTCTTTCATGATATCCTTTTTGAATGTGGATTAATTATACATCAATTCATGATATTGGTGTTTCTATTAAAATGGATAATTATATTAATCATTTTTATAATTGAATTTGGGTTTTTAAATGATTTTAATTTCTTTTTTGGTTATAGTGGGATTTTTCGGAATGGAATAATTCTATTAATGGGGATTTACATAAAAAATAATTCTTAGACCACAACTGTTTGATAAAAAAATTATGAATACTTTGATTTGAAAAATGGTGTTTCAAGAGAAAAAGTATATTGTCATGTATTTGAAAATATTTTCCAAAATGTGGTCTTGGAAATTAAATTTATTTTATGAAACAGATAACATTGGGATCGTCAGGTGCATCTAGAATATACATATCACTGATAGTGTGTGAAATTCAACATGAGTATTTTCATTCACAATAATATGTGTAATCCAATTAGATGATTTACCCCTTAGATCCACTGTTTTACAATATTGGGTAATTATTTTTATGTATTGTACACATTCCTGTTATCTTGAGCTGATATTCAATTCCATTCACAATATGATTGGATTCCCTCGTAATGTTTTGGTCAGGGTTATTTTCTCACTTGAAATTACAATATAGATTTTCCATGGTTATTTCCTTACATGATCTCACATGATATATTGGTCATGGTTATTTGATTACATTTTTACCATTTGTCATAATCAATGATTTTATATATTAATCTCTCTGGGTTTATCAGTTATAATTTTTATAATAAATTTTCTTGGATTATGAAATTATTTTATGAAAAACAAAAGGATAAATTAAAAAATGTAATAGATTTAGGAAATTGATTTTTAAAAATATATATTTTTAAACAATGAAAACTACATTTATGATATTAGACATTTTTTAGTTTATATGGTGGAATGATATTATTATTTGGCCTCACACTCAAATTTTTATATTTTGATGTTTTATAAATTATATTATTGGAACAAGGTAAAAGGAATGGATTTGTGTATCATGTATTCATATCTTTAAATTATTTCCTTCCAACAAAAATGGTGTATAACTGAAATATGGTCACATTGAGTCTTGTAGTTAGAGTATTATCTTACTGTTTGATTAGGCCAGTTTGGTTTGGATTTTATGTTACATAAATGTATATTTTTATTCATCAATGAATGTATTCTGTTATTATTTATTTCTAAAATAATAATATTGTTTATATTATCTTATTTCAGATCACCACACTACTGGGATTCCATAAGGATATTTTCTTGTTATATTGTGTTATGTTTTTTAGAATATTCTCCATGTGATGGTTGTCCTCTTATTATTTTAACATCTTGTATTTGGTAATGTTTCCTAGTTAGATAGAGGTTGGATACATTAAAAGTTTGGTAGTATTTGAGTGAGGGTCCATAGCCTGCTCAATACCTTTTCAAAACTCATCTTACCCTGGTTGGTCAGATATATTTTTCCGTTTTCTGATAATTAAATTCTATATAAATTTGGTTGAATTAGAATATTAAATAACATAAATGGACTTATTCCATTTTAATTAATTATTTATAATTAATATAATCTATAATTATATTAAATTCAATTTGTTTTAAATCATTTAAATGAATTATTGGTGATGGTGATAAGATTACGATACATGATCTAATGATTTTGGGTTTTTTTTATGTGTTTTACAAATGATTACTACAACAAGAGGTTTTCCAAATAAGAAATAGGAGGTTGTGAGATTGGATCTGTAGAAAAATCCTCTACTGTATCCTTTTTTATTTGAGGTTGTAATATGTAAAATACAAACACAAGGAAATGTGGGTGTTAGTGAAATGGTATTAGCAATGAATCATATGCACCCAACTTATACGGCGACAAGGGCCCCCAGGAATCAATGGAATGTATTTTGTGGATTGAAATGGTATTAAAGTTATTGATTAATCATGAATATTTGATGTTGAGTTTTTCGATGTATGTGCTCGAGGGAATGAGAAATTGATGAGGGAAAACTATTGTGATCACTCTCTCTCATGAGTATCATACCTGTAGTCCATTCCAGAAAACTAGAAATAAAATTTTTTATAAAGATATATTATATTATGTGAAGACCTGGAAGTTTTTTAGCACTGAATATGGGGAGAATAATATGATGTAATATTCCACTTTTTGAGTTTGATAATTTTTCACAAGTGTTATTCTTTAATGAGTACCTAAATGATTAGATGATTGAGTTTGGACTAAGGTCTAATATTCATTCAATGTTGATTTTGATGTTCCGTATAAAATTTTTAGATGTATTTCTCAAAGAATCATATTTGAATGATATAATTCCACGAAATTAAGGCTTGGGTGGTGCTTCATCATGAGTAGTTTTTATGTCGGGTGCTTCATCTATATAGAAACAGTTGCAAAAGGGCAGGAAGTATTCTTCATGGACATTATAATTGGATTTTTCAGGATATATGAATTTATTTATCTATTAATTTAGAATGAATAGTCATACCAATACTAACTATATGTAGAAACTTATGACATTTATAGTTGGGGACTATTGGGAATCTGATGTGTTTTGGGAGGATTTTATAGGTAAATAAGGATGGATCCACTCTCACCAAGATTTCTTGGGGTCATATCATTGCTTTGTGGGATGAGGATTCTAATCCTCTAGACATTGGGGATGTTAATGTGGTTACTACCTAGTGAAATTATGTGGAATTGTGTTCTCCAATGAAATATAATGTTGGACCAACATCAGTTAGAGGCATAATGCTTATTTCATATTCTGTGGTGTTGTATTTGTTTGAAATAAGTAATAATAATTTTGTATATCATCACTATTTGTTAAAGTGTTAGACATAGGTTGAGAACTCATTTCATTATTTTTTATATGATTATAAACCTTTGGTAAATATTTCTAAAAATATATTTAAATGACCCTTATGGTGTGTGGTGATAGCTGAATTCATGGTGGTTGGGGAATTTTATGTTCTTGATATTTACATCTTAAAGAAGATAAATTCTAGGATTTCATGATATGTTTTAAGGCCTAAAAAGACTTTTATCATTTTTGGATTCATTTTTTATTCTCTTATGGGGCCACTAATGTTTTTATGTTTTATTAGGATTCTAGATCTGGGATTTGTTGCTTCTTGTTCCCAGTATTCGGGTAATATTCTACCAACTATCAAATTGGTATCTTGATGTTTTGACCCTTTTATTTGATAATTGATTCCATCATTTGTATTAACATACCCCTAGGTTTTTCAATATTTTTTTTCTAGTCTACCACTATATTGAGATGTTAATTTCTCTATTTTCCAACTACCTTATATAATTTTCATTTCTTTTTCCAACATATAGAATTTCACTTCCAAAGATTGTGGAAAAAATGTGATGACTAAAATCCTAAAAGGTATGGGATTTATATATCCTTGCATATAATTATGTGATTATACAGACCTATTTTACAAGAAATCATATAGGATTCTCATATTATTTGTGTATTATTTAATGTTTAATTAAGAGACTATTAAGAACCAAATTTTCTTTTCATTGTATTGATGATCTATTTGTCTAAAAGATACAGCTAAGTTCATTTTGGAATATTTAACTTTTTTTAGGGTACCACTAGTTGATTTCTTGATAGAGGATATACCTTAGACAGCTTCTATGATGTTTTATAAGAATTTTGTTTCTAGTTATTCTATTTGTTATAACTAACTATTATGTGGTATTTAAAACTTTGATGTAAATAATATTCATCAGATATTGGACTATTTTTATTGTTGTGTTTGTTGATCGGGATTTTGTGTACTCTGAATTATAGGAGGATAATACAATCCACTTGGATATCATTCTTTATACCATGAACAGATATCTTCAATAAGGTATTCATTATAATTGTGAGTTATTAATGCTAAAAATGAAACTTTTGTGGAATTTTTCTTTTTTGAAGGGTGACATTGGATATCGTGAGAAAATATAGGCTTTAGATTCCTCTATAAAGAACATAAATGTGTTCAAGATTCACTAGTTCTTGGTTTTTATTGGTTACTATAGAAATTGTGTTCAATATTTCTCCTATGATTCAAATTTGATGAAGAAATTAAGTAGTAATAGTGTAAAGAAAATTTTTATAAGAGAAATATAAGATATTCTTTAGAACCAATTTTTATTATACTAAAATCAGTTTCATGTTATTGTATTTTTTTATTGTGTATGGTATGGGTTTTGTGTGTTTATTGATGTACACAAAAGTGTTTGTGGCATATGGATCCTTCTAGTTACACCATCACGAGAATAAGTTCCCTGCCCATGATCTTGATTTGGTAGCATGTATTCCTGAACTATGAACACTATTTAACTATCACTTTATGGAGATTTTTATATATAATTTTTATCACTACATCACAAAATATATTTTAACATAGATTGATTTTAACGTGAGGAAAAGACACTAGTTGTAGTATCATAAGACTTTTGATTTTTATTTTGAGTACACTATTTTTAAATAGAATGTGGGTTTTGATACAATTATCCTAAAATTATATGGACATTAAAATCAATAATTAGTCAAGGATTGGTCTATAATGTGTTTAATTCTTATGTTGATCTTGGTAGTAGAAGTGGTTGGTTAAATGATTTTTTTTGTATTGATAAAAGATGACTCAAATTTTTATGACAAAGTTCAAATTGAGTGGTTGACAAACATAGAGTTCCAACACATTGGTAAAATAGTTTATATTGTAGACACCTAAAGTGTGTGGTCTTCATATCCAAATGGAGGGTTCTGCTTCTTTATCAGTTTGGTTGTTTGGATTTCTCTATGAAAAGAACTGGTAGTTTGTTAACACCTTCCTATATGGTCTATGCACCATATGGATATCAAGATGTACCAGGACATGGGATTTCAGTATTTGTGTTTAGTGAAAAATAATTTGATTAATTATTTTTATCACGATGTCTCATTTGTTTTATTGTTTTTTAGAACAACAAATAACTACCTATTTTATTTTTCAAACATATATCATTCTTTTATGGTGGTGGTACTCTATTACCATTGACATAATCATTGTTTTTTTATAGAATCCTTTTGGGAAGGATTGTATTAGGATGGTCATTAATTGATTTATAAAATCATAAAATTTAGGACTAATGATGGAGGAAAAGAAAGTGGAATAGCTTGGAAATTGAACATACGATAGATGGTGAGAAACCATGGGCTTCCATTTGTTATTTTTTATGATAAGAACCATATGATAACATATATGTTATATAATTATTTGTCTAAGGTAATGTGTTTGTAGTTGAAATTTGGAACAACTTCTTCAAATTTAGATAGATGGTTAGATAGAGGGATATATCCATGATTATAAATATATTACTTAGACATCTATCCTGGAATTTGGTTAGTGACCAGAAAATAATTTTTCCTTTTATGAATTTTCCTACAATATTATTTATCATAATTCAATAAATTAGGATCCCTTTGAAGTTTCGTTTTGGTTCCCATGTAGATCACCCTTACGATTGCTAGAGTTGGGAGTGTAGTCATTGATTGTGTTGATTACCATTCAATGGTTGAGAGAAAATGTTCATTTGATCTGAAAGAGGTTTTCCACAAAAAAGAAAAATCAAATATTTTATATAGAACATATTCCTCGACCACTGGAGTTTGAGGTTATTGAATATTTTCTTCTCATAGATTCACTTTTCTTTGGAATTTTTGATTTATTTATTCTTGGTATGTTATCACTGAGGAATATTTTCCCATTTCATACAATGGAGAGACATGAAATGACATTATATCAGTTCGACTTACAATATCACAAGAGATATATTCACAAATTGTTTCATGTTTCCCATATAAGGAGGTATTTTTCATATCCTTCACTTGAGATTGAATATGAGGATATTTATGTTGAGCCCCATACCACCACTGTTAATAGAACATTTTATAATATGGATTTCTAGAATAAGGTACTCTATTGTAAAATATTTCCCTATGTTTAGTTATAATTGATATTAAAATATGTTATCCCTGAGACTGATAGTGGGAATAAATAAGGAGGAACCAAGTTATTTTCTTTTATAAATTCAAAGATCTTTAGATATTTTTGTGGAAATAAACCCTTAATTCTGAGAAGATTGTAAAATTATGTCACATTATTAAAATTAATTAATATACATTTTTTGTATCCTTTTAGTTAGGACTTGTTTTGGGTTTATTTTTAGAAATCATAATAAGATGTAGAGGCCCATGGGTTGGGCATGATTGGTGATTTGTTTGGGAATGTTCTGAGGCATGGTCAAGTAATCAATTTATATTACGTCAACCCACTGCAAGGGAGACCAATGTTTTTCTAAATGTTGTGGACACCTGGTGAAAATCATAAACCCTTAGACATAAGGTGTTTTACCATTTGGTGCATGAATAAATAAACCATTCCACCAAACCATTGACCTCAAACATCTACCAATTCGGGGAGTATGATTAGGGAGCATGGATTGTTTGACTATGCATCCCATCCTAGAAAATTGTGTCCCGTGTTTTTAATACCTCAAAATTTTGTTTTAAATTTTACCAAGACCATGGAATACCCAATTAAAACACACTAATATTAGATT
The DNA here is from genome assembly GCA_963277665.1 of Viscum album. Classification (NCBI taxonomy): domain Eukaryota; kingdom Viridiplantae; phylum Streptophyta; class Magnoliopsida; order Santalales; family Viscaceae; genus Viscum; species Viscum album. The sequence continues at coordinate 1,835,736,877 of OY728136.1, forward strand.
AGATCAATATTATCCTTACCCATGTATTTGAGAGGCTTCTTCATTGGGATTAGAGATGAATTTCTATTTTCGTAATGTACCAAATCATGGAATTTATCGTTTATACTTGGTTTCCTTTTATTCTAATGTCCTCATTGAATCTATTCTCCAATGATTTTGTAGAACCTAAAGGTGATGTTTATTCAGAATATATGTGGGTTGATAGAGGATTTATCTGTTTTTTATGGATTTATAATCATGCGAACCCAATATACTCTACCCCAGTCATTATTTTTGAAGGTGAATAGTTTTACCTCAATAATTGATGATGGTGTTTATGTGAATTACATATTTTTATTAAAAAAAAATTATTCATTCATTTAATTTTTTATATCTATGATGACATTTTTTTTAGAGGAATCATGTTTTATCAGGTTTTTAATTTAAATATAGTTTGCACACACCATGCTTTTGATAATATTATATAATTTATGTTCTCATTAAAAAACATTAGCTTTTAGGCCATAATGAATATTGGATTTTCTATCAATTATTTTCATTAAATATTAGCATGGATTCTAAATATATTTGGACAAGCTTAGCGCAACTGTATCCTTAGTTTCATTCTGAATAGGAATATCTCTCTTAGTGTGTGTAATGCCAGTTGAGGTTTTCTTTTGCATCAGTGTGCATAATGACACTATAGGTTATATTTAATGGATCTACAATATTACATTATTGGGGATTAATTTTTATGTCTATTGTGTATACCCATAAATAATATAACAAATTGTTTTCATTTTTATTTATAATTTTATTTTCAATGAAGTATTGGTCAAGGTTATTTTATCACTCTCTATCGTATGATTAATTGGACATGGTAATTTGATCGCATTATTTCGCATGATAGATTTTTCATGGTTATTAGATTGAATAATTTACTTATATATTTTTCATGAATTTTATTGATGATTATCCCATACATAATCATGTATACATGGAATATTTCAAATTTTAATAATGTTAATTAATTTTAGGAAAGAAATAATAGGACTCAAAAATGGTTTTGATTTATGAAGATGATTTTTAAAACCCTGTTTGATATTAACCAATAACTATTTTATTCATGATATTTTAATTAATATATATTAAATTTTGGAATCATATTTGTATTTGTTTTGTCACCCTCAATTTTTTTGAGTGGTTGTAGACATATTTTATAGGACCCATGTAATGGAAGGGTCATCATATTTTATTGCATATTCTATTCATTGTTTCCATCATAACATGATTTATTGGATGCGACGGTTTGTTTATGGAGACTTTTAGGTTTTGTCTTTTCCAAATTTTTGGATTGGATGGTTTGAATTAGATGTTGTGTATCTTAGATGCATATTATTCTTATTTGTTTTAATCAATTTGATTACATTAGTTTCTAAAATAATTGTCTCGAATATTTTATCTTCTTGAACCACACCAATATGAATGGGTTTCTTCAAGTGGATTGTCTAGTTTACTCATGTTGGTTTATTACAATATATATATAGTCTCTACTTCACTAAAATAATCATTAATATTACTTTATTAAATCTATATCAAATGATTTTACAAATTATTATACCCATCATATATTGAGAAACATTCAATTATGGTTAAAGAAAACTGTAATAAGATATTCACAATATATAACCATTTATTCATAGACTAATTAATAATATATCATTGATAAATATATCAAATTATGATGTTTCACATGTTGGTAACTTTTTTATCTCATGTAATAGTGATAATTACGGTGTACAAACCCAAATACAAATAATTACCTATTACATTCCACGTGTTATACTCAAAAGGGTTAGTAAATATAAAATGTCACAAGTATTCTTCCTATGTCAAATATGTATCACTATAAAACTACATACTGATTATAATCTGAAACAATTTTTAATATAATTATAATTTCATTATGATCAATGATTAGTTATTACTCATTGTTTCTCTTTGATTGATATGTACAACTGACCTCTAATATTTTTTTTTATTAATGTAAAATTGTAAAAAAATTCTAATTATAAAATATGAAAAATTTCATATTCATAGTTTTTATATCACATTATATAGATTTTGATACCATATGCACACAAGGATAAATATATTTTAACTAATAAATAAATTATTTGAAACTAAAATTATTAATGTGGTCCACATGAAATATATATGGTAACATTTTATTCAAAAATGACTAACAAATCATCATCAACATCCAATTTATAAGGATTCACTCGAATTGTTAGAATTCACTATGGGGAGGGGTGCATCACTGAATTGAACCAATTTTAAATATTTCCATTAAAAACCCATTAACCCCTATTAAACTGAAAACGAATATTTTTTTTCAAGATTAATGATAACACCACTATATTATCACATTATGAAAAATTAAATTTTAAACGGTTCCCCAACAATAATTAATGGTCTCCTATTGGAATGATCCAAAGAAATCCTAGAAACACATAATACACAATTTTTTATATTTTTATATTATTATAAAGGTTTATCTAGACTCAAGTTATTTTAGTACGATTTTTCTATAAAATAAAAATTTCATTCAATATCTTTTTTAAAATGAAACATATAACTAAAAATATTAATTCAACAAAATCACACTATTTTATCTGGTGGTGAAATTACAATAAATACATTTCTATCTTTGAAACCAATAACATTGAACCAATTTAATCTATCCCAAACTTATATCATCAGAATATTAATGTGTGATCCCCGAAAAAACCATCGATATTTTAGAATTATATATTTAGATAATTTGGATTAAACCATGAAGAAACACTTGAAAATGGTATAATGATGTACATAATCTCCCATTATTTTATTCACATCTAGTATCTTTCATATTCATTAAATAATATTAACAACTATTCCCAACGTTGGGATATAGATAAATGATAAGTGAGAGACCAAACACCCAATATGTGTAAACAAAATCAATGAAAATTCTATTTCATCATTGAGAATAAAAGGAGAAATATGGTGTGATGTCTAAATAAAATTTCTTGAGAATAAAGAAAATTATCTAATGTCAATCAAAATATAGATCATTTAACTTCTGAAATTTCATAATGATTTAATAAAAGAAGTAGTCAAATTAAATAATAATCCTAACACATATGATTTTAAACTTTATAAATAGCAGAATTCAATTCCATGTCAAGAAAATAGATATTTGTTTAGTAAATATAGATCATTAAAGTAACAGAACATTATATTAACAACCTACGTTAAACATACATTGGAATTAACTAGAGCCCAATTTTATCTATAGTAGGAACCGCCACAATTAACTCACTCAATCATATTTTATTTGATAAATAACATTACACATTTCATTTGAGAGATATAATATAAATCAACCATATTATATTATGTATCACACTCACATGATTATTATACATAATAATAAAGTATCATAATATCAATATTATATTTTAGCCATGTTCCTTTTAATCATTAAACCATTACAATCAATCATCATTCCTTAATGTATTATTCATCGAATTGAAAATAAATTGGTTTCATTTTATTCACTTTATAAAAAATTGAAATACATATAGAGAATGTATATTGATGTAATGAAATGATCACAATAAGATTAATGTCTAGATTATATTTTTTTCCAAAATGTTTTTTCTGTAACCTCTTTTAAACTATTCGAAAATTAAAAAGATGTCAATGTTTTTAAATTTTTTGTTATTAAATATTAATTATAAAAGGAAAAATATCTTATAAATGGATACTATTTTATATTTTGAGCTATATCTCGAAATAGTGCAAAAATATTGGATTTTTTAGAGTTCAAAATCATTTGAATAAATTTAATTTACTATAAAATAATATTTTTTCCATTTTTTCAGTTACGTAAAATCATAATATGTAACATGTGTCTAATAGTTGTAAAATTGTTCAAAAGTAAAATTTATTATATAAAAATGTAGATACTGTATTAATATAACTGTCCAATAAAATTTTTATAGTTTTTGATATAATATCAAAACTATTTTTTGATTAACCCCTTTGCAACAAAAATTACCTTGCGTATGACATTGACATTATCAATACTAAAGACGTATAATTGTACTTTTAAGGAAATAATTAGATCAAAATTTGAAATGTTGTGATATTATTAAAAATTAATTATCATAATATTCTTCTTAAATTACTTTTATATTTTTCCAATAGCTTCATTAAATATAATTTTTTGTATGATTATATTAATGTAATTTTAAAAAATAATCACAATAATTATCAATGAAAAAATATTATACAAATTTAATAATAGTACAAAACTAAAATAAACTGATAATATTATATATTAATCCAATATATTAGTAGGCCACATTAAATTTCATCAAAAATATATTATTTTTAGAGTTCTAAAAAATATTTTTCTTTGATTCCTCAACCACGTTCAAAAATACTAAATTAGAAATCCTTGAGAATTTATATTAAGTATTTTATGAATTAAAATTAAAAATAAATCACCATGATAAAAAATTAATTTGTTTTTCAAATAATAATTTAAAATAAAAAACCATCTTTTAATATATTTTCCAAAAAATTAAGCATTAAAAATTAAGATGATTGCATTTTTTACTTATATTTACAAAAAATATTCTATTTATAAAAATTATAGAAAAATAAAAATAAAAAACAAATATTAATAATTTCATCTATTATATACAACATATAGTCATAAAAATACAAGGAAAGTGTAATGTTTAATTATTAGTCGTTATCACATTATTGGTACCTTTAATTAACCTATTTTGACATTATAGTGGTAACAAAATTTATAATTATTGCTATTAAAAATGAATAAAAATAAAAGGGAAATTTTATTAAAATTATTCCCTCCTGATTTCATGTATGATACCCATTTTACTCTATTGAATTCAGAAAAGGGAAAGAATTTATTTGAGAACATAAAATATAAAACATGATGGTTTGTATATTTTTCATGAAAATACCTTTTATGTTTAAAAATATATTATACTAAATTAATGTATAAAAACCATTAATAAATTTATTATTGTATTAATGTTAATTAAAAGGAACTATTTAACTTTTAGATCTACAATGGTATAAAATATTAGTTTTTAAATAGTTTGAATGTAAATATTTATTTGAATAATAATTAGTATTTTTCATTATTCACTAAAAATAAATAATTAAAAAAAAAATAAAACATATATAGTCTATTGTAATTCTACCAAGAATATATATAAATTATTTTTTATAAAATAATATTTATAAAATTCTTATAAAATAATAATAATAATTTCTCAGAAAAATATATATATAACATTTTTTAGGAAAACGATTTTTTAATGATTAATATGATTTAAATAAAAAATATGTGAAACCATGAAGGGAATTAATCAATATATTTCAATTAATTAGTGAATGTTATGAATATTTAATTATTTAGTTATTCATATTCAATCTATTCAATTCAACAATTGTGTTATAATAGTCATATTTTAATAATTTTATTATTATTTGGTTATTTTAAACTATAACTTCTATATCATCTTTGTTATAAATCATTGTCTATCTATTAAACTATCTAGATACTACATTATATTCTCATTAATAAATTAAATCCATAAAATTTTACATTTTCCAAGTTGATAAATTGCTTGATAATTTGAAATATCATTGTTGAAATACCATATTGAAAAAATGTATAATAAGGGTTTCTCTGGATAAGGTATAAATTGAAGTTTGAAATGCATCTAGAATAACATCTCATATAGTTTCCAATTAGGATAAAATTATTGGGTTATGGGGAATTACAGTTTTATGAAAAATGAATTTCCATATTGGGATGGAGAACGACATAGATCATTTTTTACAAGAAGTTGAATGATCACGACAAAGCTAATGATCACAACGCATTCAACCAGAGATATGTAAAAGAGAAAATTCAATTATCAAAAATAAAGGTAATAGGATAACATTTTTTAATGACCCTTTCCCCAATATTTAGTGACTACATTACCATCAAAAAAATTATTGTATAAAATTAACATACATTATATGTATAATTTATCCTGAAATAAATTTCTACCAATACTTCATATTTTATTTCAAAATGATGTATATTCAAGTTGTTTTTTATGACTGAATATACTAAATAAACTCTCAACATATCATATAATTTATCAAAATGAAAATAGGATATTTACACTATATTTTTAAATTTTGAAAACCAAAAATGGATGTCAATTATAATGATAATTCTATAATGAATAAACTTTCAAAAAAATAATCAATACATTAATCTCCAAAATTAAAAAGTAATAAACAAAGTTAAAAATATATATTTTTATAAATAAATATCAAAACAATCATCCAAATATTCCCTATTATGATAGAATCATTGTGATTAGAAGAATTTGACCAAATATTCTTCAAAGATAAATTTATCAATTATTTCCAAATAATAGAAATAACTCATTTATTATTACACCCAAAAAATACATGACTTAATCATTTAGTCTATATAATATAATAATTATTTCTACAAATAAAATGAAACAAAAAAGATCATCTTAAAATCATATATGGCTTGAAAATTTAATTCATGCATTATCACTCAATTAAAATCTGGAAAAAAATTCCCCTTAATCTTATAACATTCCACATAAATTGTTGTTATATTATTCCAAAATATTATTAATAACTCATTTGAAAAATAATTTTAAATCAATTGGTCATCTATAAATTAAAAAAATTGTTCCAAAATATTATTAACCCATAATTACCTCAATTTCAATTAACATATAACCCTATTTTTTATCAATAGCTTCAATATAACATCTACCAAATGTAATAACACTCTTCCTCAAATAATAATTCACATTAATACTTTGGGTTACATATAAATCAACCTAATAAAATGTCAATAAAAATTTCTTTAATAAAATTAATAAACCCATTATTTAGATCCTCAAAATGGGTGACTATACATATTCATTTATGATCTACCAAAATAATATAAACCCACAGGGCTAAATTTTAGCACAATGATATGTACCCTAGAATAAGTCAGGGGGACACATCTATTCGAGATTGAATACAAGCTCAAATGACCATTAAACCCATCATAAGGGAGTTGTTTTGTGGATCTACCTCATGGAGATCCCTTCATCTCTATGAACAAGTGAATGTCATGACCAAACACTATGTGACTCCAAAAAATCCCCATGACTTCTTGAGGGACATGATATAGAGATATTTGAGTTTTAATGAGATGAGACCTTTCATGGAACCCACCATCTCTTCATGGTACCCTTCCTAGCATCGCGATACCCCTAGGTCTATAAATATACATCGCATTTTACAATATACAATGAGTACCCTAGCCATTCGAAAATTGGATTACCGATTCAAAAATAACTGGATAACCACTAACTGATTAAAAAATGAATCATTCAAGGTATAAGAGAATCAGGATACCCATGTTCCCATGTTCTTATCTACCTCCACCTAATGAGGGGATGCCATTCATGATTGTCTAGGCCCATTGACGAGGAGGATGACCCTAGGGGATACTTGAGTCATCATGGAGAATTATTCCTTCATCATATAATTTACTACCGTGTCTTGAATTCATAACAAATAATGGTCACAATTTTTTTTGAATCCCATTCCATCGTGAATCCCTTACAATTTCAAAGTATCAGAGGCTAGAAAATCACTACTCAATGAGGTCCCCTACTTCAAAAAAACCTTTAATTTTTCCTCGACATGTTTCCACCATTCTGTTAAAATATTATCATAATGGAAGGATTCTAAAATGATTTTCACCCAACATGTATAGGTTCTGTTTCACACCTTTTTCAATACCTCTATTTAATTGAAAAAATTATTTATTTACATAAAATAAATAGATGATCATTATATGTATATATTTTTTGGAAAAATGTACATAAAACTAGAAAACCAAAATAATTATTCTAATCCACTTGAAAGACATCATCATATGTTCATCCATTGAATATTTACTGCATCTCACAAGCTGGAGACATACATCAAATTAATAGGTGAGATTATGTCCTTGAATATAGTTTATATATGATCATGAAAAATATCGATTTCAAATCGAGGTATATCATAAAGTAATGAGAAATAAAAAAATAAAATATCATAAAAAAACAGTCATGAATCATAAAATATAAATGTTTCTAGAATATTTAATGGATTAATTCATAAATATATCACCTTGGTTTATCACTAAAGTTTCTTATACATTACAAAGGTTATTCACTATGGTCCCATAAAAATGCCTTCCTTTGAGAATAAATTCTTTATAAAATACATTGGATATCTATTATGTTGATCACATAATATGTATTTATTAAATGTGTTCTGCATATATCATAATAATAAATTTCATAAATAACCCATGGTGAATAAAATAAAAGGGTTTCATATCCAAATCGTAGTGTTTTTTAAAGGGCATAAAAACATCAACAATATGAAATTAATAACCCACTAAAAGGGAATTATGGATTTATTTATATTAAATATATTATAAAATAAATAATTTTTACATCTTGGAGAATACACTTCAAAAATAATGATTTCTGGAAAATAACATAAAGACATTAAAATATATTCATGATAAAAATAGAGAAACATTTAGAAGAAAATTTGGCATCATAATGTTAAAGAAACATTGTTTTAGAAAATACAAAATATGAGGGGCCAAGTATATAACATTAATTAAATACTCAAAATATAATAAATGTATAGAATAAAATGGGGAATATTACATGGTTTTGAAATTTGTATGACATTCCACATAAAAATATATCTTGAAAGGGAAAGAGAAGTTGAGATATCCCTTACCTATAAGAGTAACTCCTAAGACTCAATAAATGGATCATTGGGGGCATGAGGACAACTTTTTAAGACTCATTTTGAGGTTAAAATACAATATCTTCCTGGTTAATCAATTTTTAATGAAATATAACATAGTAATGGGTTGACATTTATATTAAAGTATTTTTATTTTTTATTGATTTCCATAGACAACTCAGTAGTGGTATTTGAAAACCCCTAGGATTGACAAATGTATTTTCCATTGGTATAGGCCACCTGAGACACCTAATATATTGATTCAATAAAAAATATTAAAATAGAATTTTTACTACTTATTACAAAATTATGTTATCATTAAACATACTAGAAACTCAAGAATTTTATTTTTACTATTCTGCGAAAAAATTATTTTATAAAATTCTCATAAATTCGCCCAAAACTAAATTCATTGCAAAGATTAAAAAAATTATTTTTTTAACACAATTAAAATATATTTCTTATAAATTCACTTTTTAAATAGAAATGTACATATTTTTAAAAAATAATAGAGGTTATAAAATGAAAATAAAAAATTATGATACTTAAAAAAACACAATTTTATTATCATTAAAATTTATATAAATGTATTTGAATCATTTTATCTCATTAAAATAAGAATTATTAATAATAGAATAGTTTATTATAATTATATTTAAAAAAAATTAAATTTCAGACAAAAAAATCAAATTTTCAAATTCTTCATATTTTATAGAAAAACTATTCTCAAAACATAATTAACGAAAAAAAATTTCATCTATACAGTTGGATTATACAATAACAAACTAAGACCTTGAAGTATAACCCTTTATAAAACTTGTGAACAACCTACGGTTGTGGTGTGTGTTATTGATAGATTCCTTGGGTTTCTCAACAAACATTCCCCAAGTGGTATTTTCTACTAACATGAACTTGTCCTATCGTTGATTTTGTTCAATATTAACATGATAATGCACTGATTGGGATTCGAGAAGATGGAATCCAAAATACGCTACATTCCATTCAATTTATGAAATATGTTACTCATACTACATGAATATACATGATAAGGCCATCAACTATTCTTTAATGCATTTGTGAACCATTATGATGTCTATTTAGGAAACTAATAATAAGAATAAAATTATTATTAATAGAAGTTTTTCCTGTGGTTAAATTGGACAACACTCATAGCTGACAAAATTTCATATAATAGTCATAACCAAATGGCCTCATATCAAAATATATTTAAAACATTGTTATAGATATATTTTTTTTGTATAATATAATATGAAACACATTTTCAGATGAAAGATATCATTCAATATTTTTACGTCATTAAATTCATCCAAACTTTAGAAACTTCTTCCATGAATTTTAGTTTCTTTAAATTGATTGGGAAAATGTGTCGGTACAAATGTCTCACTGTTTCCTCTAGTTCCAAATTGGATTCTGATATTTATTGTTCTTCTAAAACACCCTAACAATGTTCATAGTCTTGTTTCATTGAAAATTGTCTCTATGGTCCAAGATCTATACTAACTACATCTCATAATAGAGGTCATGTCCCAATCTAAAACCACTATATTTAGTAAATGTAAAAGGTAAAGTATTTACCTCCTTAAGAGATATATGTGGAATATGTCATGAAATTGATCTAGATTTTTTGAATGTGAAAGATGATAGTCCAATACTCATATATAATCAACAATTTCATCTAGGACAATGTATATAGGGATGATCTTCCCTTTCATCCCAAAAATGACTAACTCACTTCCCTGAAGAAATAATAAGGATGATCTTAGCACCAACATCAAACACTATATCCCTGTATCGGTTTCCAATATTTCTCTTCTACCAATATTGATTATCTATTATTTGTTTTTAGATGGAATGAATAATTTCTACTATCTCTTTCACATGTTCAGGACCAAGAATCATACTTTCACCACCTTCACCCAAACATGTTGTTGTTCTATATCGCTTACCATAATGCACTTGATAGGGTTCTTTTTGAATTCCCGAAAAGATGCTTTGGGGTATGAAAACTCAACAAATATGAAATTTTGAACCAATAAAACTTTGAGTTCCATCAATCATGTTCTCATCAAGACCTCGAGTATCTTAATTTTTCTTTTAGAATGGCCATAAATTTTAGGGAGATATGTCATACTGAAATTCAATTTAATATTCAGAGTGTGTGGAAGAATTCAATAGAATTTTTATGTGAAAATTCTATCGTAAACATAAATGATAGAAAGCGTCACTCCATGCATCATCTCCACATCCCTCACATAAATCCTGGCATGACAGTGTAGAGATAAATCATCCTGAATAAATATAAAATGGATTGTCTTGGTTAGATTTTTCACTATAACACCTACCAAATTATTTCAATCAGTGATTTCCTAGATAATATTGACAATACCGATAGTGATATTGTCCCACTAGTATGCTTCTATGGGTAGTGGTTTTCACACCCCTTTAATATGTTTCCACCCTTCCATAAATGTTTACAATCTAGGAACGGTGACTTCTAGTCACCAATCTCTGGTTTCATATTCTCCCACAAATAATAACCATGAAGGTACAAATAAATGTTAGTTCTTCCAGCATGTATAACGAATGTAGATATTTGAGCTTCAATATAAATCCCTTATTTATTTCATTAAAAAATTGAACACATAGCTCGATAAATAAATTATTACACCATCTAGGTCAATATTAAACCTATTAAACATCACATTTTTACAGCCTCCAAATTATTTCTTAATAAAGGAACATCACATTGAGTTTGCTTGATCATCTCTTGTAATTTTGGTTGGGAAATAATTTTTTATATGGTTAATGATGCCCCTCCCTTATTATTACCATGTAATGTTTTAATAGGTATTTGATCAGAGGATCCCATTGATTCCTCATAATTTCTATCACTATAATGTATTTCATACATAATGCATCAGCTATTTTTTATCTTCCGAGACGATAGTGAATTGAAAAATCATAGAATATAAGAAGTTCCAAACATATCTTCTATTTCATGTTCTATTATTTTTTATGATAATATACTACAAACATTAATGGTCTGTGTATATATATAATTTGTCTCTATAAATATTTATCCACCTTAATTCCAGAGAAAAATCAATTGTAGGAAGCTCTATGTCATGTTTTGGATAATTCTTCACAGGAGGAATCAACTGTCAAGAGGCATAATAAATGACCCTGATATATATATTTCATGAGGATGAAACCAATATTTTTTATATATGTACCACTAAAAACAATGAATACTTCTCCAATAGAGGGTTGAGTTAACATAGGTGTAGTCTTCAAACACTTTATCAGCTCTAAAAACCAATATTCACACTACTTAGTCCATATGAACATGATACCTTCTCGAGTAAACAATATTAGTGGACTAGAATGACGTGTTTTCTCAAAAACCACATATCATATCCCTATAATCTAATGAAACTATGAATCACAGTTACTCTAGTAGGTTGAGGCCACTCTTCCATAACCATTTTCTTTTCCTAGTCAACTATTATTACTTCATTGGTTACAATGTTCTCGATGATGAAATAGTGTTTTTACCAAAAATCACATTTTCTAAACACTCCAAATAACCTATGAATAAATATATTTTTCAATACTTCTATTATATTATCATGATGCTCCCCATATATTTTTCAATTTATTTGAATGTCATCAATAAAAACTACCACAATGTTTTCACAGTAATCCTTAAGGACTCTATTTTTCAAATCCTTAAAAATTGTACCTGCATTAGTCAAGCCAAAGGAAATAATAAAAACTGAATAATTCCCATATCTTGACTGGAAGGAAATATTTGGAATATCTTCCTTCCTCACCTTCAATATATGATAACCAGATCAAGGATTAATCATGGAGAAGAATTAATCCCTACGAATTTTGTCAAATAAATCAAAAATTCTTGGAAGAGGATACTTGTTATTCATTGTGATCTTGTTGTTTTCTCTAACATAAATGTGTATATACATTGATCCACAAATCTTCTTCACAAAGATAACTGGTTCTCCCAAGGAGACCCACCGGGTCAGATAAACCCCATCTCCAAAAGATATTGATGTTTTTATTTAATACCTAGAGGTCTAACATTTCTATTCTATAAGGGGTCAGTTATGTCATATTGGATACATAACTAAGAACAATGGGGAACTCGACCACATTTTCCGGGGGAGATCCAGGTAACTCCTCAGTTAATATGTCATTCTATTCTTGAATTATGTGTACATTCAAAATTCGAATAATTCAATTTCATTCTTCATCATCATCGGTCATCTCAATATAGTAGTCTACATGTTGTACTTCTACACATAGCCCATGGAGAGATATCACTGCTTTGAAAAAGATTATAGGTATTTCATTCAGAAATAAAAATATTTCCTTTTTTCTATATTTTCTCAAAGAATTATACATTGATAGCTAGTCCATCCCTTTTATAATGTCATATTCCAACATGGGAATGACTAATATATTTTCAATGTGATTATTTTCTCCAAAGTAAATACTAGATATTCATTACACTTTTTATTCTTGGATAATCACTCATGAATGTTTACTCATAATAATAAATCTCTATGTGTATGGATCTATTCTTTATTCTTTTTGAAATTTGAGAAACTTATGGACTACCGGGAACCAGAATCAAACAGATTACATACTAGAATTAATAGTACAAAGAAAGTACCTACCAAAACATGATTGGGATATAAAACATTCACCATCATGATAGAAAATACAACCTTTTTCCATTAGTATATTCATATAGTGATAGTGATTACCATCCATTATCCCTAAATTTGGATAGTAATTGGAACGTTCCTAAGTTGTCCACACATGAAGCATTCAACCTTAGTTAGGGAATACATTATGTTTCCTTTTTCATTAGTGTTGATAAGTTGCAGCTTCACCTCACTATGAGTGTTCTGAGCAATATGGCCTTCTCTTCCTCACTATTATCATTTCATACTCTTGAGTAGGTTGTTCCTCAATTTCTTCTTCCCACAATTGTTCCATGTGGAATGCTTCAATTTATTTCCTTCTCTTCATTGATCAAAGCTCTACCATATCGTGGATATAAATATCTCTTCTTCTCATTTGATATTTGAGACCAATGCATGTCACCGAAATCTAGTTCAACCATCATAACACTATATACTACCTGCTTATATCTATCATAGTCTATATTGGAATTATTCTTCTATATATGCAGTCATACTCCACCGAATAATCTATCAACATTTTCATGGGGATATAGGAATAATGAAGTGGTTTAGCGAGAATGTATTTTAATTTCATCATATACCTTACCACATATTTATTCCGCTCATAAATTCCCTCTAGGATTATTTTCTCCATTTTTAGTCACATCAAACAAGAATTTTTTAAAAAATAGTTACCCTAAACTCATCCCACTCCATAACATCATTCTCCCCTCATGGCTTCATATTTTGGATCAACTCCCACCACTGTTTATATTCTCTCACTAAGCGGTAAGTATCCATCGTGACTTTCTCTTCTTTTGAAAAATGGAGTACAGAAATGTGTTTTTCGATAGTTCTTATCCACTATTCATTAATCAATAGGTCAGTGCATATAGTAAAACAAGGTAGTCGACAAAAGATAATGGACTCAATGGATAGTTTTTTCATTTCATGGTGAATTCGGTCTCTTGGATTTATTCATGTTATTTTTAATAATTCGATTTAGATTATTCATAATTATAATGAAGTTTTCCACTCTGGATTCCATCAGAAAGAAATCAGTGTCTGGAACATTATGCTCAAAATTCATATGGGTTCTCTTATATCATGACATTTTCTAAAATATGAAAACCCTATTGAAAAATGTGTTTCATATATGAAATTTTAACTATAATGATTTTTTATGTAGTAAAACATCATGAATAAATATGACATTCTCCCGAAAAAATTTATTTTTATAAATCCATTATAATGTATCATAAAAAGCATGTAATTAACAAAAAATTTCCCCCATGTGTGTCAAACCAATAATGCATCATTTTGAATTTTCATTTACATGTTTACACCAAGTTAGTACTAATTCAACATTTCATATTTATTTCCCATAAGTATAACTATTCTAGATCCATATCCATATTTTTATATATATAAAGAGATTTATTTTCTTAGAAAATACATTCATAGTATTTCACTAATATTCATGGATTACTTCTAATATTTAAAATTATCTCTATGGTTATTCATAATGTTTTCAAATCAGAATTTCATTAAATAAGCAAACCATCGAATGATACCAACTATGACATCCCATATTTTCAATACACAAACGTTTCTTTTACATTGAACAAATAGTAGATCATTAAAAGTTTAGTTTCATGGAAAAATGGTACATAATAATTTAAAACACAATTCAATATTAGAACACAGAAGAAGGGAATCATCAATGGTTCATAATAAGTACATTTACAAAATCTCATTGTCTAGGGACATACATCAACTGAATGGGTTATAATAAGACCCAATAAGTGAGGGCATGGAAAATAGTTTACACGTTGTCATGAGAAATATGGATATAACATTGAGGATTATCATAATGGCATGAGAAATGGAAAATAGGAATATTATAAATAAAATAACATGAATAATAACATATAAATGTGGCTAGAAAATTTAATTTAGTAATTCATAATCATGTCCACGAGTATTATCAATGATATTTCATAAGAATTGCAAAGGTTATTCACGAAGATATCATAATACATGTCATCTCAAGAGAATATATTATTTACATAATTCATTAGATCTCTATTAGATAACACCATTAATATATATTAATATAATTTTATTCACATATATCATAATAATTAATTTCATAGATAACCGGTAGAGAATAAAATATAAGGGTTTTACATCAACATCATTGCATTTTAAAAAGATCTTTAAACATGAACAATATATCATTTATTGCACATGGAAATGTAATTAAAGTTTTATGTATATCAATTATAAAATAAAATAAATTATATTTATATCTTGGTAAATTTCTTTTTGAATGAATGAGGCTTGGTTATTCACATAATGAAAATAAAATAACTGCTTCAGAAAAAGGGAAAACTTTTGAGAAGAAATTTCATCTGGATAATGGGTATGAACTACAGTTTTAGAAAAAATTAAAAGAATATGGAAAAGGGTATTACATTAGTAAAATACAAAAAATAAAATATATTAATACAATAAATTGGAAAAAATAACTTGATATGTAAATTATAATGACATACCTCATAGAATGAAAAATGAAAGGAAATGGGAAGGTGAGATTTCCAATACCATGAAGAGTAACTTCTAAAACTCGATGATTGGGACCATGGGAGACAAAGGGACCCTTGGGGGACACCTCGGGATATAAATATTACATATAATCATATAAAATGAATTTTAATTTATTATAATGTATAAATAAATGGAAATTTATAAAAAAAAGTAAGGTATTGTTTATTGACTTCCATGGACACCACAATAGTGGTCTTTGAAAACACATGGGATTTCTCATGGTATTTTACAATGTTATTAGACACATGGGATGAATAATATGTCATATTAATCTATATGAATCAACTATAAATTTATATTACTTATTATATGTTTATGATTTCATTAATTATACCAAATATTCCAAACTGTATTTTTAATATTCACCAAAAAAGAATATTTATTAAATAATCATAAATTTACCTTAACCTAATTTCAATAAGATGATTAAAAATTAATATTCATTTAATCATAAAAAATATCTAATTAAGAGAAAATTAAATTTTAAATAAAAAATCATATATATTAAAAATAATAGCATTTTGAAATGCATAGTAAAATTTATGATGCGTGAAAATAAAATATAAACATTTAAATTTAAATAAGAGTGTCTTAATCATACCATTTGATTAAAATAAATGTTAATAATGATACCATAGTTTATAATAACAATGATAACTATTTTGAGAAGTTTACTTTCATAGTGAAAATTCAATTCATCTAATTCCTCGTATTTTAAAGAAAAACAATTCTCAAAATAGAATTGATTAAACAAAAAAATTATTTATTAAAATGTATTATACATTATGTAACAATGTAATAGACACATAACCCATTATAAAACCTATATAAAACCTAAAGATATTTTTTGCAATGGTGATAGACTCATGGGGAGGTTCAAAATATATTTCCATAGTGGTAATTTTCACTAACATGAACTTCTCTGGTAGGCGATTTCTCTCAAGCTTAACATGTTGATGCTCAGCTTAGGATTGGTCATGAGTGAAGACCAAAGTCAAAAAATCCATCCGAGGTTTGGGAAATTGGACTTTTTATGGGATGAATCAACTCATTGAGTCCAAAAACATTTCTTTCTAAATTATTTTATCATTATCATTTCAATTTAACACACTAATTATAAAATTAAAATTATTATTAAGATTATTTTTTCAAACAGTTATATTTTAAAATGCTCATACATGACCAATCGCCATCTAAATATTGAATCATGATGGTGAAAATTCAAAATATACTTACATAATTATTATAGAGATATAGTTTTGTTATGCATAATATAAAATAGCACACATTTTAAGAGGAAAAATTCACTCAAAATGTTTGGGTTGTTACAGTCTATGTCCATATGTGACTTGTACTATCCATTCGTATATCCTAATATCCATAAAGTGTAGACAAATATTCCTTTTAAAAAACATCTTTTCAATATAGGTATACTAAGGCCACATTATTTTTAGCTTAGGTATTCTAACATTGACCTCTGGAGTGATCATTCCTTCACACCATGAACATGTTGAATTGTTGAATCCATGTCCCATAAAAGGGTGTTTTTGTGATTGTTATTTAAACCCAAGGGGGGAAGAGTGATCCCCCCATGGCCGAGATACATGGTGTAAAAATTCCTAGTGCCATTGTCCTTGGAGCATGATGTTAAACTGTGGCCCCACCATGTGGAGTAAGTGCATGAAACTCCTAGTACGAGTGGCACATGATGGTCTTCCAACCACCTACCCACACAGGTTATAAAAAACTACTATAATTGAATTATATCCAATCCAAAGGGAAACATATACTCACAGGGATCCTTCATGCATTAATCTCTTAGCATTTGTTGTTGGAGGAAACACATTTTCTCCTACTCACACAGTCGACCACTAGGTTAGGGATGGGATAAGAACCAGATATTGCTATTTGTCTCTCCCTTTGGGATTTATCATCATATTATTCTTACATGAATATTTCCTAACTATTGGGAATGATATCCTCCTCAAATTAAAGGTGATCCACCTTAGGCAGCTTATATTTATAAGTCTCATATCATCTCTCATCGAGGAATCTTTCATGGAACATTAATAAGCTCTATTGCTACCTCTTCTTGCTCACAACTAGCATGATTCAAGTGTTCATATATGTAATTAGTGACCATGGAACTCTTTCATTCCTAATAGGAATATATCCTATAGTAAAGCTCAATAATTTGAACAATTTTCTTAGTCCTCCTCCACAGTTGTGATCCCCAAATTCTACCTTCATAAATATGTGGAATTTGATTCCCAACATAATGGGATATGTGGAAACCATATTAATTTTCATTCTCTAATAATAATTCCTTTATCACCTCCACTCCTTTGATATCCATAATTATTATACCGAGACCTCCACATCCAATAGATATTATGCCAATTGCCTTGGAATTTCACACATGTAAACCCAGCCTGCACCGTCATCGCTACCGTTATCACCTGAGAATCTCTGAGGCATGATCCTCACACAATCTGAAAAAATCCAACAAAGGTAAATCATCTTGTTAAGGGATAAAATCATGTCTAATCCCCACATCATATATATAAATATGTGGGTTTTTATCCTTGTCTCATGGGCATGGTACCTAGGATTCCTCTTTGATGTTCATTCGCAACCAATGAAAAACTTTGGTGACCCCATCATAGAGACACACCTATCTTATCGACCTCCGGAAGTGTTCAGATCAACATTCATAAAGTGAAAACATCCCTTTTGGGACACAAATATGTGGTTATGCGTTCAAAAACATTTGGATCCACCCATTCTGTAAAACATATAGGTTCTCACTCGTAGAGATATACCTCTCAGATCTACATATATGGGGCATTTTAATCAGTTTCCCTTCTTCTATTCATGAAATAAATCATGAAACATTTCAAACTACTACCTCATTTTAAAAATTTTAATCCTAGGTAAAACCTCAAAAATATGCCTTATATATCATATATCACATTATTTTCACGGGATTCATTAATTTCCACACCTGAGATTCCTCCATGAGATGGCCTCTAATGAAGAAGAATACAGGTGACCAATGTTCTAGTGTACTGAGATGCCATCAATGCCCAGTGTGACTAGTCCCCCAAATTAGGGTGTCATAACCAAAATTGCCCCTTGGAATGTCCAAAAAGAATAATACTAATTAATTGGTTACCATAAAGAGATGGAACTGAGAATGAGTTTCATGAGCGTGTCTTAATCGATGAGGGAGACCCAAAGTATGTGTTATGTTTCATTGAGAAATCAATGGAAGGATAAACAAACATCTCATCATCCTATTTTTATCATGGACCATACAACAATGAAAAAGTGATTAATTCCATATTAACGTGGAAATAGAGAATCCATGATACAATGCATGTACGAAACCAATAACACGTGATGTGGGGAGCCCAACAAAATGATACAATAATATAAATGGTGAACCCAAAATGAATCTGTTAGCCTAAATATGGAGAGTAGTAGTGCTCGAGATATAAATATTTGGTCATGTAACCCAATCCATATATCTAATGATAGCGACCACAAAGAAAACAATAGTCCTAGTGTTGAAGTCACTAGAAATTGGGATAGTTAATAATTTGGAATTCGGGTCAATGACATCGTCATTATAGGTTTCTCTCTTCATCCATGGAATATTGGAGGTTTCTGGTGAATTGGAAATTAATTTCTATGTATACTTATTGACAAATAAATCTTCCATATTTTTTGGGCCCAAGCTATATTAACGCAATTCCCTCTCGCTTATAGATTTAGGGGCATGATTAATGTCAATGTGGAAATCTCACACAACTCCACCTCCACCATGTCATTAGTTGTGACTATGGCTATTCACCTCTCATGCATCATCTCACCCAAATATATCATTTAAATGAGGATTATAAACTCCAAATTATGATGATATGTGTATGATGGGATCATTCCTACAAGGGACAAGGCCCACTCAGACCTGGTGGATTCTGCGCCACTCTGACACTGCATCCAAAAAGTGCTCCATAGGTATCCATTTATTCCCACTCCAATAGTAAAATTCATTGAGATCATATCACTAGAGTTTTCCTATGACTCTCTCACCTACATTGATTAGGTAATGGATGTTCGAGTCATCCTTTCTAAGACAACCATTTGGAACCTTCCATAGAGGGATTCCATTAGGCCTTGTCAATTCAACCACTGAATGGTCTATCATCCCGAAGAACATGAGATATATACCGATACTCTATCGGCCCTAATTTTTATGAACCAACACAAATGTTTGGTGCATGAATAGTATCATTTCCATAAGTGGTAATCATCATCCATAGATCCAATGGCTTCTTCCACCCTCTGTGAACTCTAATAGATCCACGACACTATAGAGTAGGGACTCTTCAATTCCCAATCAGAATTGAGACCACAACTACCCCACATGCTAGTTGGGTTGACTATTTCAATCAAATGAACAAAAAGAAACAATCACGGGCCAACCTATGAGGTGCGGATTCAGTACATAGATTCCTCTAATACTATTTCTAACAGAAACAATCGGGATCAAGCCACTCCACCAGTAGCTCCACATGCCACACCACAATGAGCCCCATAGGATACTAGGATTTCTTATCATGTTATTGAGAATGTGAATGTATTAGTAATTACATATCCTCTTCAAGTCATGAACCTTTTTTAGGGTGACCTAATAGCTTCTCTCACCTCTTTCCTCAAATTCTTTGAGATGAGACAAGGGGAAATACCACATTAATGAAAGTCATATGTGGCATGGTTGGGTGTTATGAATGCACCACAATATTTATTTAGTTCATACTTCATCAACTTCAATGGGATGGGAGACCCTCTCTACCATCTGGCCCACTTCATCTCAGGTGTAGAACAATGTTGGGGACTCTTGTGTAGTAGTAATATATCAATATCTGATGTTTTTTAGAGAAATTGGAAGGGGATGTGTTCGTATGGTACAACCATCGACCCATTGGTTCTTTCATTGGTTAGGAAACTTTCATAGGAAGTTACATTTTTGATTTAGCTCCACCTCCTACAAGACAAGTATTTCAAACCGCTTCTATTCGAAAGAAATTTCTATATGATCATGTTTGAGGGTTTTTCACCTAGTGCAAGGGCCTCATTTTTTCAGGTTATAGGACTGCAGCTCAAGAGAATCTAATAAATATTTGCATGGTGAATGTTAATATTTAGTTATTCCATCCCTCTTATTTTGATCCTCCATGTTAGGTTATTGAATTTCTCTAACAAGGCCCATTGCCTTGAGGAAGACTTTCAGTAGGCTATCGAGTAATGTTCATTACATATTCTGGCTCCTGCAAGAAGAACCACCAAGTAAAATATAATAGCTTCACGATATGTAGAGGTTCTAGAGTAATTACTAGTAGAGCCCCTCCTAGCACACCCTTCGCATGTGCCACATTACTGAGTGCAGTAATCATAGGCTCAGCTCCACCAATCACAGAATTTGTTGGCACCCCCACACAATGAATCATCGCCTTGACGAGAAAATGTGTATCATCCACCCATCAGAATATATCCCCTCACTATGGTCAATTAATGAGATATCACTTCTTGGATAATAGAGACATTACCTACACCTTTATGGATTCACATGTTCCATTTTATTTCTGTAGGGCATTTTAATAAGGGCTTATGAATTATTTAGACTTTAAAAATTCATATAAGGCTTAGATCACTAATATCCTTGACCACTGAACATACCATACGATCCATGTAAATTCAAAAAATCAATTTTATGAGTTCAATTACTGCATCTACGGCCTTGTTTACAGTGGTTTATTCCAGTTGAGACCTAAATTGGAAAAGGTGTCATGCATTTCTACTGAGCATGACATCGACAATGACTGTGAATAAAATATGGTTTATAATAGTATGTCTCATATTTATAATCAATGGTTGGATCAAATTGTATCCACATGAACCCATGGAGTAATTATTGTCTACTAAAATTGACCCAATCCAATTACAGTCAATGAACCTCGCTCGGCTACAAGTTTTCTTCGATGTCGCAACCTTCAATGCCTTAAATAAGTAGGTGCAAGAAGCATAAGGAAATGTAATATCCCCCATAGGGGCTGAAGGAATCCATAACTCTTAGTGATTTTATGCCTCTAGAGATAATAATCAGGAAAAGAGCCTTCCTAGAATTTGAGGATTCCTCTAGTTATGAACATGAGTATGCATCTGTGAGTATTGTCGAGCTAGTGGATCCCTAGATAATTCCAGATGAAAAAGTGTGTCAAGAAATAATCATGGTTGTCTCATATCATTATCAAATGAGAAGGAGTCGAGGATTTGAGAATCTCCAAAATTCCTGATCTTTGTCTATAAGAAATGTTTTTCATTCTACCTATACCTGACCGTATGTTCTATGCCAAGATCAACATGAATAGTTCTCTAAGTATGTCTTGTTAGATTCTATATGACCATCGATCGTTCTTCACATAGAGGATAAATATATGTGAACACATCCTAATTGACCACATATATCTTCGTTCGAACCTCATCCATATGAAATTCATCCATTACTGATCCTGGGTGAGTTTTCTAATGAGCATGAGGTCATTTGCAGCACCAGCCAAAACCAACCAGTTTGGCAAACAATGCCCATCATGGATCATGTCAAAGAGAAACCCCTGGTGCTTAGAAACCACTTCCTAACATGGAATTATGATGTTTTTAAGAACCATTCCATCATCCTGTTGAATCTCTCAATCATGTATCCCCTGGTTATCTTAAGAGATGTATGTGTCCCTTATAAAAGCATTGAAATACCCCCTCTTATTAGAAACTTATGTAGCAGAAGTAGTGACCTTATATTATCTGAAATTGAAATGAGGATATTTTGAATCTATTATTATGTTCTCTGAAGAAGATGTAGGATCAATCATTTAAGAGGAACATCCAACCACTTTAAATCATTGGATAGTTTAATGTTGCGGAATTACACCACTATCATGTGGAAATAGGTACTAGGTTTAATATCATCCTTACCTGGATGCTTCGTAAGATACAGCTGAATAAAAAATATATGAGTCTCTCTTGCATAAAGATTCCGGATTATTAAAGGACCACGAACATTTCATGTGTTGGAATATGTTTGAATACCCAGTTATTTGGGTTTGTAGAGAACGCAAAATTCATGTTTGTCTCCTAGGATACTATCTACAATGTGATCATGGGTACGTTCTATCTCCATCTGCATGAAGTAGATCCCTCCTTATATGACCAGAACCTCATGTACCCCCTAAATGGTTATGTGGGCACACTCCAATGTGATTCATCTCCATTTTACTATTTTGATTCTTTTTACATAGATGTAGGCGATTAATAGTGGAGAGAATAGAATGTTCAAACTAATAAGGTCAAGAACTTTAACAAATGGGGCTGACCTATGGGAAAATTTGGATGAATCTTTTGTCATAAAATATCATCAGTTGTAGGTCAAGATTCCATACATGGGATAATTATTTTATAATTTGTAAAGGAAGTGTAGGTGTGTTCCTAGGTATAAGGAATGTCAAAATAATTCCTTGTACTCAAACACACGACATTTTTGGGTGATCCCAAAAAACCCATACCACTATGAAGTATCGACCTATTCTCCAAATGGCCACCAATCCATTACACCATCATATATTTTTTAAAATTTGATTGATTCACTAGACACTGATCCACCAAATATCTTTGACCTTAGCTATGGATCATGTGGTTGAAGTCATTATGGAATCAGATCGACCACTATAGTCCCCATGCATTCTATAGAGCTGGGATCCAAAAGTAATGATTTTGTATCTACCTATGAAGGTTCCAATGTTCCTCCAAAATCAGTAGACATGGATGAGATGTCTCCACCCATTGATCACACGGCTTGAGATAAAGAAAAAGATTTTGATAACCCCTCCTCTTACAGTCAAATAATGTGTCCCCACCACAATTGGTGAGTTTGTTTATGTGATCCTTAGCACTGAGATAGATCCAAGGCTAACACTGTTTAGTTCACCCATGCTTGTATATGAATAGTTGTTATATGTTGAATTTTAAAAACAAAGACATTGTGTCATCTACTAAAGAAATAATAATATTTTAGGAATTGACCATCAGGATTTCATCCACAGTTTTGTCTCCCAATGAATAATAATGTGTTCAAATAGCCTCCCTAAACATATTAATCCTTCTCATGATGCCAGGATTGAGGCTTATTTTGATAATATCATCAAAGAAAACAATATGAATGCGGTTTAATAACTTATATGGATGGACATAATTATTATAGTTATGAATATTAATGGACATATAGATGTTTCTATAGACATATAGGACCTCAATCGCCACATCATGACGGATTATTTTCCCCTTCCGGTTACATAGAATTTGATTTCTGTCACATATAAGATCATGGATCATTCAAATATGGATGGGTATTATGGATTAAATTAGATCTGGATTCCTCAAAAAGATAAGGAAACTACTGCATTTAGGGTATATCAAGAAACATTGTACTATAAAAGTAATGAACATCAGTCTAAAGAATGCTATAGCTACTTATCAGCGATCCATAAAATGTATCTTCAAACCAATACATAAGATGCCAATAAAATGTTATGTTGACGATTTGACTATCAAATCCCAAAATCATGAGGACTATATCATAGTTTTGAAAAAATTTAAATGGCTTCCACCACTCGGGGAATCACATGATAAACCTTATGATATGTCCCTTCAGGTTAACCTCCGGGAGGCTCATTGGTTTCATCATCATCTACCTTGGAATACAGATTTACCAAGAGGAGATCATTAACATCTTCTAGATTCCACCACTTCACAAACTTTAGGAGCTCCAGGGACATCCACAAAACACAGACAACATAATTCAATTCATCATGAATCAGGCTCCAATGTGAATGATCATTTCCATGCTCATGAAAAACGTGTTGTCTACCAGTAGGATTGAGACTGCCTAACCCTGATTCAAGAAATCAATAAATACATGATTCAAACTCTAAATCTAATTCCACTTATCTCAGGGATGTTTTTGTCCATTATTTGACCTCCATAGAATGATACATTAGTTCCCCTACCACTTAGAAAAAACAATAAACAAATCAATAACTACTTATACAATCTTAGTTGCATGATCCTCGATATAGTCATAATACTCACCTATCCAGAAGGGAAGCCTCATGTTGGTTTCCGTAGTACTGATGTTAGGCGACAACCTACAACACTAGGTGATATGTAAGGTATAATGTGGATCCACTAATGTAAATATTAAAACACCCCTTGTTGTCATGATGACTAGTATGCTCTATAGTGATCCTTCAATAGTTCACAATCTAGTTTGTTCTATAGAAGTCCATCAGTGGTGAAGATTTTTTATACTTTATGCATGTATATCCATCCCTATAAAATAATTACCTTGATACTGATTTTCCATATGTGGTCATCCTCTTAGTTGATCATGCTATGCCATGTTTGCAGATTGATTTCAATGGTGTCTCTGAATGTTCAACTTCTATAAGGATAAATGAAACCGTACTCAATAGAACGGGACAGAGGGATATCTTCAACACCCTGATATAGGCTATTATTCAATATTCATTTCTAATATCATAAGAAATCACTAAAAATGAAGAATAGTATCAGTATCTCAATATTTTTTCCAAGATATCTCTAGAGATTGATGTTCCCATATTTCACGTCAAGGGAGAATCCAATTGGTTCATCATGAAGATCAATAGTGATTATGCTATCTTGAGGCCAGAACGCATGCCCTTGCCAAATCAACCACACCAACTAGTGGCCTAGTACCCTTCTTATCCAGAGGTAACTCATGTTCCTCAATCACTTAATGGTCTACTTAATACCATGGATAGTTGAGCTACATCCCATAAAGAGCCTGAAGATGATGAATTATTCATCCATGTTGAAAACTGAAGAGTAATCACTCATGTACTTCTAGATGATGACATCGAAAAGGTAAACCACATGACTGATAGAAATTCTATATCAGGACTTACAGACCCCCCTATAGTTAAATAAATGATAAAATGGTAATCTCTATTTGATGAGTATCTCTAGTGTAGTGGTCACCCCTTGGACAGAGATGAACATGAGTAAATTCATTAGTGTGCATCACAATTCACCCTTCAATGTGGGCCCAACCATAAGAAGAACCTCTATTGAATTTTTTTTGATGGAATACTCCATTATTGAATAAATGGAGTTGATATTCCTCATGCTATGAAGGATGGTCATTTTAGTTCATGTATATCTAATTATATATGATTTATGTTTTATAACTAGATTAATTGTTTCAGATACTTATGGCACACTAGGATCCAATTTTATATTGAGACCATATATAGGTTCCACACATGATAGATCCCTTCCAACACTATGTAGTGACCACTAAATATCCTCCATGTTACAAAGTATCATTAGCCCTTTTGAGTCAATGGAATTGATGTTGTGGGACTGTATTTGCTAGAATAGTCTCACCAATATCTGTTAATTATGACCACGAATAATATCTTATCCAAGATTCAATAAGTAATATCTCCAAATGATGTTAAGGCCAGATAGGTCATTGAATATGATAGCTCTAATACAATCCATTGATTTAGATTCCCAAACCCTATTATCACCAACAACATCACCAACATCCATGCTAAAAATCTGAAAATGTTGTACGCTTAGTGCAAAATCCAGTCTATCCATAATTAATGATACCATGAATAGGAGAATGGAAAAATCAAGGAATTAAAAAAGAAACTCTCAAAAAATCATCCTAATATGATTCTCCAAAATAAGAAAAAAAAATTCCATAAGCTCCCCAACTAACATTGGGATTATCAGACACTAACTCATTATTCCACCCTAGTGACATCATATTTCATGGTGTATGGAACACTAGTAGTCGTTCTCATCATGATACAACTACCTACTCTCTATAAAATAGTCTATTATTAGTAGAAGTCTGTCAAGATAGCAAAAATTCATATATATGAACTAAGAAACCAAATCAAGAACATTCTCTAGGCCGTGGATAATCTAGAGAGACACCATAAGTAGATATCCATAGCATTGAACTAGTATATTATACTCCTCTATTTCATCCAAGGACATATAGTATTGTCTCTCTAAGCACTAATGATACTTGGTAGGAAACCAACAATGTATGATATGATGTTTTAAAGAAAATACATCATTTCCAAGGTCTATCCTAATGGGTAAAACTATTTTTCATCTTTGGTCGTATAACATATCACTTCTCCAAATAATTAAAAGATACAAAATTAGTAAATTTCATTAAAGAGGAAGTCCAATGTGAGAATTCTAGGACATTAATCTAAGTTCCAACGGTCTGAATTTCATGACTGTAAACTAAAAACCTTAGGTATGAATTCTATTACCATTTACTAAGAACAAAAGCCATTGATTCTATGACCTTTAATTAATTACCAAATGTCTGAATATTATGGCCTTAAACTAATAGTACATGGTTCGAATTATTTGAACTTCGACTAAAAAACGGTCATAATTCATTGACATTAAAGTGAGAACCAAGGGTAATAATTATATGACCATAAACAATAAACCAATGGTCTATGTTTTATGTCTTTAATCTATATAAATATAGTTTCCTTCTCATTATGACAAAATTAACTAAATAGATTGTTCTTTTTATATGACCTTAATATAAATGTACACAACATCCTAGGCACAAAACGTAAAAATAGATTCCCAAGTCCAACCATCATTACTCGAAATTATTTAGGGGTTTTACATGGGGGTGTGGGGGATTTTGTTCCCATTCACATTGTGTTATAGTTTTATTTCCTTACACATATATTTTGGAACATATTTCTCCACATTTTCATAACTACATGATCTTATAATGTGTAGTTAAAACCATCACTAGTTTATGATGTTAAACTTCATGGAACAGTATGTAAGATGACCTTAAACTATTACACTTTTATCCTGGATGCATGATGAAATGAGGAACAACATCATGGGGTTCTTTCCAGATAGAAAATCTAATTTGGAACTGGTTATCTATAGTAAAACATGTCAAGAACCACATATGTCATGATTCTTGTCTACATAAGATACATAGAGATGCCTAGATTTTTCATCCTATTTTAGCCACACAAAAATAAGAATAACAAAAAAAACAAAAAAAAACTTCTATTTGTGTGTACATGTCATCCCTATGTAGAGAGTTCCTCTACCAATAACCTCAAGGGGCTTGATTCACATCCCCATGGTATATGTTGTGACACCCGAATAATCAATATATGGTCTAGATGGATCATTCACCCCCTTTAATGTTGGTTCACCTACAACCTTAACACATGATGTAAATCTGTCTGGGATTTTATTAAGTAGATGTGAGTTGATTCTCATCATCATCTGATATATAGCAATTACTGGACACATTGTATTTGGGCTATGACACAAATTCATCTCGATTTTTTTCCCTTGGGCCTCTTTTATGGAATATGATCTTATTTAGCTCAACCACCTTTGGTATTCCATCCTTTCAAACCATATTGATGTCTAAAGGGGAAATTCCAAAAAACCTTACGTTAAAATGTGGTTCTTCTACAAGACTCTTAAGTCTTCATGCATGTCAGATTTATTATTCTGTCATGCCTGATATACCATTTTAAGGGGTTCTCCTCCACCAAGTCTGAACTCCATGCCCATAAACTGTTATATTAGTCCACACATTATGACTTTAATCAATTTACAGATCACTTCACGGATGTTTTTTATGGTGTTGGGCCGCCATGGACCTGATTAATTTTAGTTTTGTCCTAAAACCGTATTGAACATACCAATTATAGATTCCATCCCTTAGGCGTTGATCTCTATTAACTAACGCTAATATCCAACATCCACAATGCACAATGTTAAACTGAAATCATAAACTTAATAATTATAGGATTCCCTATAAAATTCATGGGATTCATAAATTCCAATGCCCTAGTGTGTTTACCCTACCAGTTTTATCCTCCTTCCACAAATCTGTTGGAGATATATTTGTGGCTTGAATTCCATCCTCAAGGGATTGGTATGAAATCCT
Source organism: Viscum album (assembly GCA_963277665.1). Taxonomy (NCBI): domain Eukaryota; kingdom Viridiplantae; phylum Streptophyta; class Magnoliopsida; order Santalales; family Viscaceae; genus Viscum; species Viscum album. The sequence continues at coordinate 1,835,766,271 of OY728136.1, forward strand.
TGAAATTTTGTTTTTAGGCCCACTAGAAAAACCTTCTAGCATTTGGGCATAACGCCTCGATTACAGTCCAATATCCAAGACCCAAAACTAAACGCAGTTTATATTATGATATCAATGTGTAATGTGGGATCCTTTGACCATCATTAATGTCATGTTTTTCCTAGTGTGTGCCTCGTATATACCATTGTAATGAACATTTATCCTATATTCCGGGACTCACTGCTTAAAATTTGATGCTAAAATTGTTTCAGTTCAATTACATTAAACATAGATCTTATATTCCATGAAGCCTTACTTTAGACTGTCTATCCTAGTCCCAAAAATATGACCTTAAACAGAGATATTATTATCCATAAAATAGGATGATAAATTTTCTTGTCAATGTCCAAGAAATATGACTTTGAACTATTCAAAATACCCATGTTTGATCCCCTGAACACTGATACTTCCATCCCAATCTTCTATCGTTTCCATGATTTCATCTACAAAACCTATCACCCCAATATGATTTCCTAACTGTTCTGGTCTCATTCAATTTTTGTGTGCACATCACCCTATTGGATTTTTGGTAGATAATAATGAATATTGTGTTCAAATTTGGTCAATAGCTATTTCATAATTTTCATAACCGTCATGAATTGAATTGTTATTGTCTCAATGATAGAAAAAGGTGAATGTTCATCCCTTACTCACTAGTCTCCCCATTATTTATTCCATGAGATTCTTGAATTACCTCCCTTCCATGATTTTGTATCACAGAAAGATTCCACTCTTGGTGTCACCACTAATGTACATCCCTAAATTTCAGGTAATCCACCAATACCATTCAATGTTTCCCACACCTTTAATGGATATCATGGGATTTGGAGTTCGGGTAGGGTGGATACTGATCTGGTCGACCCACAAAATGGATTCTTGTTACATGCACAATGACATTAAACCCAGATACTCATTGGGGAAGGTGGTGTGGTAGTAGGTGTAACACCCGAGACATTTATGTTATATAAATCATCAAAGTAATCTTTTTCTACAAAACACTTTTTTGGCTTGCTTTACACGAAATCACGACCTTCCTCGATAGCTTGCGTCGTACGCAATACCATGTTTCACTAAACAATGATATGCTATTAAAATATTATTAAAACTAGCCATTATGAATATTAATAACCAATTTTTTAAATTTTTAAAATTTTATTTTTCAAAATGGACTTCATTTTTGGATTCGGAATAACGAAATTAGCCTAGGGTGAAATTTTGGTATTTTTCTGAAAACATTCAATTTTTGATAAATAGTGAAACCACTAAGTGCTAGTTAAAAAATTGAATTTTTCATAAAACTTAATTTTACCGCTTTTGTGAGTGGAATTTCAAAAATCCGAGAGACAAGGTTGATGTCAGTATGTAAAATGTGGTTCAATGAGATGAAAATATTTTTTTTGGTGAATAGTAACTGTTAACTTTTTTTACCACGGTTAAAAGTAGATAGTGTAATTAAGGGTAAAAATGATATTATTATTACCCTAACACATGTCTTATTTCTATTGGACAAGTGTAATTCGACCAAAAACAACCTTAGGAATAAAATATGACCATTTAGGCCCACATGGATTAGATTGGGACATTTATTATTAATTTATTTAAAGAAGGGTTAAAATAGTTAAAATCAAAGTTTATTAACTAAATAATTTTTAATATGGGGTTATACATAAGATAAATTCAAATATAAATATTAATTTGAAACATAAAAAGCTTTCCTACATAATGGTATTTTATTTGTAATTTTTAGACATTAAATAATTTAATTTATTTATGACAGAAAGATGATGCAGTAATTAACTTATTAATGAAATATTGACAAAATTGATGTTATAAACAGTAATATAAATGTAATTTGACACTTTTTATGAATTCCAATAATTTTTTAGATTAATATGACATGTTAGTATTTATTTAATTTACTTTTTTGGAACTAATAATTAAGTTATGATTTTCACAAAAATTAATTACTAAATAGTGTCAAAATTGACATAAAATAGTTTTTAAAACAAATATTATATTAGTAATTGTTATTTTGTTCCTAAAAATCTAAGGTTAGGCCAAATTACTTAGATAAGGTTATATATATATTAATAATAAACAACTTCTGCTTCGTTTGGCTGCTTATAGTATCTTTATTAACCTTATAGTATAAGAACACAAGAAGACACGATAAAAGTAAAGTTATTTAACTTAATGTTAAATCTATTTGATAAGGTTAATATAGGAACCTAAACATATCTAAATTATATTTAATGAGAGGATTTCGACCCATCCCATCCTTATCTTCGATATAAATCATTTTGGATCTATTTAAAACCGAACGAGACTTTATAATAAAATAATATTTTTAGTTATTCCAAAGGTGCCCCTCTCCTCCCTTATAAAAGGGCACCTCCTCCCTCTCTTCCTCACACCACATTGAGCCTTCAAGCTCGGCCAACCCCTGCCATGTTCTCCTCTCCACTTCCCTAGAGACATCCTAGAGGTCCTTTCCTTCTTCAATGACCAATTTTAGTGCCCTAAAAGGAGGTCTCAAAGAAGCACTTCAAAGAAGAGGTGATGTCCGTTACCGATTCATTCATCTTTATTTCTTCTTCCACTTCTTCTTCTTTAGTTGTTTCATTATTAAGTAATAACATCAGTATCACTAATATAATGATATGTTATTATAAGTATGAAACAACCATATTTCACCCTCTATCCATCCTACGGAAAAATAAATCACCGTGCGTGCGTACGTACGGAATACTGTCTCCACGCCGTGGTGTAATCTATTTTCCACCACCACCATACATGGATTGGTATAATGGTGTAAATAATGACTATATATGACTATTGTAAAGTGATATTGATTCTGAAATAGTATACATACACTCCAATACAATTCCACGATCATGGGAACGATATCATCGCTCGTGCGTACGTACGGAATACCGTCTCCATGATGTGATGCGACTCGTTCTACATGATTTTATTTGCATAATGATTACATAAATTAATTGAGTGAATAAATATGATATATATTACACTAATACCATTCCGGAAATGAGGTATCTATAAACTTAAAAGAAAAATAAGAATTTATTCGACAAGAAATGCATAAGAACAAAAAGTAATAAACACCTGAATAACAAGTTGTAATGAAATATTACTAACAATAAGCTAATAATATGAGCATATATGATATCATAAAAATAACTATGATTCTGGAATAAGTCAATAACATTATTTAAATCATTATACTGGATGTTCGTACACGTACAAAGCATAACAGACCTAAGGTAAGGGAAATATCACAATCTCATTTTTATCCGAGGTTGTTTATACATTAGTATTTACTGGGGTGTATTTTATCATCCACATCCATGATTACTCAATATGTAATATTGTTTCCATCCACCTACCATTGTTTAAATCCAATTTTACCATTAGTTGAGTTTTTAGTAAAAGATATAAAAGGAATCTTTTTTCATTTTTCATACGAGGTACATTTTTACTTTTCTGACAAATGTACGAGAAGAATGTTTTTTAAATTATACGACATGAATGTATTTTTAAAACATTATTTCCAAGAAGATTTCTTTACAAGTTTTCAAGTTTATTTTTAATCAAATTCTTTTAGTTTAAAATTGTATGACATGTTAAGAAAAGAAAAAAATTTTTGAAGTAGAAAGGATATTTTCCTCCAGAATGGAGTACAAGTGTTTTGTCAAAATTATTTTCCATCTAAGATAATAAATGTTCTGTTTCTATCCATATTATTACATTTATTTGATTATGTTGTGATGGAATTATATTTTTATGAATCCCTTTATCTTATATGAATTTTTTTATGATTTCGCGATGTTTAAGATTCACATTTTTGTTACATGGGTTATGCTATGATGTATGGTTTATGATTTTGTGGCACACATAAGAATGGTGTCATTATGAGATGAGTGGGACCTATATCCTCCTCAAATGCATTGGTTAATGATTTTATATCTCATGAGATAGACATGTCTAGAATGGTAGGTTATACCGGTTCAGTGAAGCAGGACTGAAACGAGGGTAACTCGGTTCAGAAATGGACTTTGTCCACTAAGATAGTCTTGGAAATGAGTCTTGACAAATATGAAATGATTCTCTATGATTATGTGTGTATGCCACAAATTTTCATGTTTTAAGTTATGATTATTGGGATTACATTTCACTACTATGATTTACCCCATGTTATGAAATTATGATCTCTTTTTCAGGTTAAGATTTCCAAAAGTTATGTGCTTATGTATATGATGTGATTGATATTTCTTTTGTTTACCATTACTGAGAATTTGAGCTCACCCTTTTGTATGTTTTATTTCCCCTGGTCAGGAAGAAGGATATTAATTAGAATATGCCAAAATGGGACTCTAGATATGATGAATTAAATGGGAGGCAAAGTAGATGCTTTATGAACCAGTTGTTTATGTTTCCCAGTTTCTAAAGACACTATACGGTCCTTTATTGGTTTTTTTATATGATGTAATAAGTGTGCTTCAATTCTAAAGTAATAACAATTTATATAAATTATGGGTCTTTATAGTTTGTATCAGAGGAAAGGTATAGTCAACCTTTGGAAACTAGGATGTGAAAGCCTTAGTAAGAACCCTAAGGATAAGTCTAAGCATAGAACACAATCTTTTTGTTTTAGAAATGGCCATGAATAACCTAGGATAAGATCTTAAGTGTGAAATTTTATTCTTGATTATGTGGTTTTCCTATTATAACTAGTGTTTCTCACACTAATCTTCTTGGTTTTAGTCAATGGCTGGAACCCGAAGGAACCATGTTAATGCGGAATGAAATGGGCAATGCAATGATTGTCCCCTTGAGCAACCAAACATTATGGGAGTTGGAATGCAAAATATTGTAGCCATGCTCACACAACTTTCTCAAGCTATGAATCATGCAGGACTTCCAAACGAGCAAAGGAAGGAGAAACATTCTGTTGAATCCTTCATGAGACATCGTCCACCTTCTTTCAGCGGGTCTACTGATCCATTAGTTGTTGAACTATGGATTAGTACTACTGAAAAGATATTTTCAGTTCTTCAATGTTCTGAACATGATAAATTCATCTTAGCAATGTATCATTTGGAAGGTGATGCTGATCAATGGTGGAATCTTATTAAAAATACGAGGAAAAGGGATGAAATTGAGTCCATGGAATGGGATGAGTTCAAAAACTTATTTTTCAATTAGTACTTCCCTCGTATTCTCCGAACAATGATGTAGAAAGAGTTTCTTGAACTGAAGCAAAAGGATGATGAATCTGTTGGTACCTATGAAGAAAATTTTACAAGACTTTCAAGGTACGCTTCTGGTATTATTATCCAACCTAAGAGTAAGATCAATCAATTCTTTAGTGGCTTAAAACCAAGTCGTTGATGGGCCTTAGCCATAAGGGACTTCAATAGCTACGAGGAAATCGTTCGATGTGCTCTCAAAGTTGAGATGGAGATTAGAGTAACCCATCAGTCATATGGGTTTGATAAGAAGAGTAAAATGGAATTCAAAGGAAAATCTAAAGAGCACACTAAAAAGAATATGAGCTTTCCCTTATGCTCAATGTGTGGAAAGAAACATGGAGGGAGTTTTCTTAAAGGGACAAGTAAATGTTTCAAATGTGGAAAGGAAGGTCATCGGGCATTTGAATTCCGTAATGATGGGAAGAAGATGTCTAATGATGCAAACAAAGGAAGGGATGCAGAGAATGAAACGACTACAGTTCAATGTTTCAAGTGCAAGGAGATGGGATATTATGCCAATAAATTCCCTAATCCAAGAGTTGAGATGATGGTCAACGTCAACAAAATCTTAAGGCTAAAGACAAAGGAAAGTCACATGCAATTTCTATCATCGATGTGGAGTACGTTAACGATGTGGTGAAAGGTACACTTACCATCCACTCTAATGTAGAAAATGTTTTATTTGATTCTAGATCCACCCACTCCTTTATTTCTGAACAATTTTCTAAGGGTATCACTATATTACCTGAACAATTAGATGTTGAGTTAGCTGTGACGACACCTAATGGAACAATAGTCGCATCAAAAGTTTATAATTCTTCTCCGTTCGAAGTTTGTGGGAAAGTGCTTCCTGGAAATCTTGTGATCCTTCCTATAGTAAAATTTGATGTGATTCATGGCATGGATTGGATTTCTATACATAGAGCTCATATCAATTGCCAAAGAAGGGATGTAACATTTTATATTCCAGATCAATCTATGATCATCTATCGATGCAAGGATGAACATAACCTTCCAGTGGAAATTTATTCCATTTTATGGGTATTGATTCTACTAAATGAAGGTTATTATACTCAAATGGTTGGTGAGAAACTCAGGATTAAGAATATTCCCATTGTATGGGAGTTTGATGATGTCTTTTTGGAGGAATTACCAAGTCTTCCACCGAATCGTGAAGTTGAGTTTTCAATAGAACTCGTACCGGGTGATTTGCCTATTTCAAAGACACCTTATAGAATGGCCCCAATTGAGTTGCAGAAATTGAAGAAGCAACTCCAAGAGAATATATATAAGGGGTTCATACGCCCTAGTGCGTCTCCTTGTGGAGCACCTGTTCTGTTTGTTAAGAAGAAAGATGGATCAATGAGTCTCTGCATTGATTATCGAGAACATAACAAGATCACTATCAAGAACAAATATCCTCTCCCGTGAATTGATGACCTATTTGACCAACTACGCGGAGCTCAATACATTTCCAAGATTGATCTTCATTCAGGGTATCATCAATTAAGGGTCAACAGGGAGGATATACCAAAGACGGCTTTCTGTACAAGGTATGGACACTATGAATTTATAGTGATGCCATTTGGTCTTACTAATGCCCCTGCTATCTTCATGGATCTAATGAATAGAGTCTTTAGAGACTATCTTGATCAGTTTGTGGTAGTCTTTATAGACGATATTCTTGTCTACTCAAAGTGCAAGGAAGAACATAAAGATCACTTGAGAATTATACTGAAGACCCTGAGAAAGGAGAAGCTTTATGCCAAATTTACCAAGTTTTAATTTTGGCTTCAAAAAGTTTCTTTCTTGGGTAACATAATCTCAAAAGAGGGGATATATGTGGATCCAGCAAAAACAGAGGTTATCGAAAGATAGTCGAGACCAACAACAGTAACTGAGATCCGAAGTTTTCTTGGTTTGGCTGCATATTATCGATGTTTTGTGAAAGATTTTTCATGATTATCTAATCGACTCACGAAGTTGACTCGGAAAAGAGTTAAGTTTGTTTGGACGGAGGAATGTGAAGAGAATTTCAAGGAGTTGAAAAGAACGTTATCCAGTGCACCTGTGCTCACACTTCCTTGTAGTGGAGAATGGTCTGTGATCTACAGTGATGCATCCAAGAAGGGATTGAGGTGTGTTCTTATGCAAAATGATATGGTGATAGCTTATGCCTCACGACAGCTAAAAATCCATGAGCAAAATTACCCAACACATGATTTTGAGTTAGCTGTGGTAATATTTGTATTAAAGATTTCGAGGCATTATCTTTATGGAGAAAGTTGTGACATTTATACTGATCGTAAAAGTTTAAAGTATATTTTCACACAAAAGGAGCTGAATATGCACCAAAGAAGATGGTTGGAGCTGATTAAGGATTATGACTGCTCAATCAATTACCACCCTGGGAAAGCAAACAAGGTGGAAAATGCATTAAGTCGAAAAGACCATCCTAGTTTATCCATGACGAGGATCACAAAAGATCCAAAATTTATGGACTTACAAAGGATGTATCGTGGAATTATAATGGAAGGGGGAAAATCGTATCATTCTCAAATGAATTTTCAACCATCTATACATGTGAAGATTAAAGAGGCACAGAAAGAAGATGTCGAGTTACAAAAGAAGGTGAGAAATGTTCCTAAATTCAACCTTGATTGTGACGGGATAATAAAGTTCAGGAATCGTGTTTGTGTTCCTCCCATCCCCGAATTAATGAAGGAGCTGCTGGATGAGGCTCATAGTTCTTCATTCTCTATTCGTCCTGGAAGCACGAAGATGTATAGGGACCTGATAGAGTACTGATGGTGGGCTGGCCTGAAAATAGATGTTGCTGAATATGTCTCTCGATGCTTGGTTTGTCATCAAGTTAAAGCTGAGAGACAGAAGTCTAAGGGGATGTTACAACCATTACCCATACCCGAATGGAAATGGGAAAAAATCACTATGGACATTGTCATAGGACTTCCTAAAACATCCAAAGTCAATAATGCTATTTGGGTCATAGTTGATCGTCTTACAAAGTCTGCACACTTCATTTCTATTTGAGAGGATTTCCCTCTGGATCAGCTTGCCAGGATATATGTAAAGAAAGTGGTAAGATTGCATGGAGTACCACTTTCTATTATATTTGATCGGGATCCGAGATTTACCCTGATGTTCTGGTGAAGTCTTCAGCATACTCTGGATATAGAGTAGAGTTTCAGCACTGCTTATCATCCTTAGACAGACGGTCAGTCTGAGAGAACAATTCAAACTCTAGAAGATATGTTGATAGCTTGCTCTATGGATTTCAAAGCTGGTTGGGTTCAACACCTACCTTTGGTGGAATTTTCTTATAATAATATCTTTCACTCCAGTATTCAGATGGCTCCTTATGAAGATCTCTATGGAATGAAATGCAGGACTCCAACATGCTTGGAAGAAGTTGGGGAAAGAAAGCTATTAGGAACTGATCTCGTTGATGAAATGGCAGAAAAGGTCATATCTATTCAACAACACATAAGAGCATCTCAGAGTCGACAAAAAAGTTATGCCGACAACCGAAGGAAAGACCTAGAATTTGAAGTGGGTGATAAAGTGTTCTTACGAATATCTCCCTGGAAGAGGGTTAGGAGATTTGGAAAGAAGGGGAAGTTGAGCACTAGATATATCGGTCCTTTCGAAATACTGGATCATGTTGGGAAGGTAGATTACTGATTGGCGCTTCCACCGAATCTCTCTGAAGTTCACGATGTGTTCTATGTGTCTCTCCTGAGAAATTACATACCAGATCCTTCATATGTACTTAGCTCAGAAGTTGTACCGCTGGAGCAAAATCTTTCTTATGAAGAACAACCGATAGAGATTCTGGATCGTAGCGAAAAATTCCTACGAAACAAGACCACTCGATTGGTGAATGTTTTATGGAGGAACCACCAATTAGAAGTAGCTACATGGGAGCTTGAGGATAGGTTGAGGGAGAGGTATCCTCATCTGTTTGTTACAAAGTCACGAATTTCGAGGGCGAAATTCATTTTAAGGTGGGTAGAATGTAACACCCGAGACTTTTATGTTATATAAATCATCAAAGTAATATTTTTCTACACAACACTTTCTTGGCTTTCTTTACACGAAATCAAGACCTCCCTCGATAGCTTGCGTCGTACGCAATACCGAGTTTCACTAAACAATGATATGCTATTAAAATATTATTAAAACTACCTGTTATGAAAATTAATGACCACTTTTTGAAATATTATAAATTTTATTTTTCAAAATGGACTTCATTTTTGGATTCATAATATTGAAATTAGCCTAGGGTGAAATTTTAGTATTTTTCTGAAAACATTCAATTTTTGATGAATAGTGAAACCACTATGTGGTAGTTAAAAAACTGAATTTTTCATAAAACATAATTTTACCGCTTCTGTGAGTGGAATTTCAAAAATCCGAGAGACACGGTTGATGTCAGTAAGTAAAATGTGGTTCAATGAGATGAAAATAATTTTTTTGGTGAATAGTAACTTTTTACTTTTATTTACCACGGTTAAAAGTAAATAGGGTAATTAAGGGTAAAAATGATATTATTTTTACCCTAAAACATTTCCTAATTCTATTGGACAAGTGTAATTCGACCAAAAACAACCTTAAGAATAAAATATGACCATTTAGGCCCACTTGGATTAGATTAGGACATTTATTATTAATTTATATAAAGAAGGGTTAAAATAGTTAAAATCAATGTTTAATAACTAAATGATTTTTAATATGGGGTTATACATAAGATAAATTCTACTATAAATATTCATTAGAAAAAAAAAGATATTTCCTACATAATGGTATTTTATTTGTAAATTTTAGACATTAAATAATTTTATTTATTTATGTCAAAAAGATGATGTAGTAATTAACTTATTAATGAAATATTGACATAATTGATGTTATAAACAACAAAATAAATGTAATTTGACACTTTTTATGAATTTCACTAATTTTATAGATTAATATGACATGTTAGTATTGATTTAATTATCGTTTTTAGAACTTATAATTCTGTTGTGATTTTCACAAAAATTAATTACTAAATAGTGTCAAAATTGACATAAAATAGTTTTTAAAACAAATATTATATTAGTAATTGTTATTTTATTCATAAAAATATAAGGTACAGAAGAATGAAGTAGATAAGGTTATATATATTAATAATAAACAACTTGGGGTTCGTTTGGCTTCTTATAGTAAGTTTATTAACCTTATTGTATAAGAACACAAGAAGACACAGTAAAAGTAAATCTATTTAACTTAATGTTAAATCTAAATGATAAGGATAAAATAGGAACCTAAACTTGTCTAAATTCTACTGGATGAGAGGATTTCGACCCATCACCACCTTAGATTCTAAATAAATCAATTTGGAGCTATTTAAAACCGAACTTGACTTTAGAATAAAATAAAATTTTTAGTATTCCAAAGGTGCCCCTCTCCTCCCTTATAAAAGGGAACCCCCTCCCTCTTTTCCTCACACCACTTTGTGCCTTCAAGCTCGGACAACCCCTTCCACTTTCTCCTCTTTACTTCCCTAGAGACATCCTAGAGGTCCTGGTCTTCTCTAAAGACCAATTTTAGTGCCCTAATAGGAGGTCTCAAAGAAGCACTTCAAAGAAGAGGTAATGTCTGTTACCGTTTCTTTCATCTTTTTTTCTTCTTCCACTTCTTCTTCTTTAGTTGTTTCATTATTAAGTAATGACATCAGTATCACTCATATACTTATATGTTATTATAAGTATGAAACAACCCTATTTCACCATTTATCCATCCTACGGAAAAAGAAATCATCGCGCGTGCGTACGTACGGAATACAGTCTCCACGCAGTGGTGTAATCTATTTTCCACCACCACCTTACTTGGATGGGTATAATGGTGTAAATAATGACTACATATGACTATTGTAAAGTTATATTGATTCTGAAATAGTATACATACACTCCAATACAATTCCATGATCATGGGAACAATATCATCGCTCGTGCGTACGTACGGAATACAGTCTCCACGATGAGATTCCACTCGTTCTACATGATTGTCATTGCATAATGATTACATAAATTAATTGAGTGAATAAATATGATATATATTACACTAATACCATTATGGAAATGAGGTATCTATAAACTAATAAGAAAAATAAGAATTTATTTGACAAGACATGCATAAGAACAAAAAGTAATAAACACCCGAATAACAAGTAGTAATGAAATATTACTAATAAAAAGCTAAGAATATGACCATATATGATATCATAAAAAATACTATGATTATGGAATAAGTAAATAACAATATTTAAATCATTATACAGGAGGTTCGGACACGTACAAAGCATATCAGACCTAAGGTAAGGGAAATATCCCAATCTCATTTTTATCCGATGTTGTTTATACTTTATTATTTACTGGGGTGTATTTTATCATCCATATCCATGATTACTCAATATGTAATATTGTTTCCATCCACCTACCATTGTTTAAATCCAATTTTACCCTTAGTTGCGTTTTTAGTAAAATATATAAAAGGAATCTTTTGTCATTTTTAATACGAGGTACTTTTTTACTTTTCTGACAAAAGTACGAGAAGAATGTTTTTTTAACTTATACGGCATGAATGGATTTTTAAAACATATTTACAAGAAGCTTCCTTTACATGTTTTAAAGTTTATTTTTAATCAACTTCTTTTAGTTTAAAATAGTATGACATGTTAAGAAAGGAAAATGTTTTTGAAGTTGAAAGGATATTTTCCTCAAGAATGGAGTACAAGTGTTTTGTCAAAATAATTTTCCATCTAAGATAATAAAGGGTTCTATTTCTATCCCTATTATTACATTGATTTGATTATGTTGTGATGGAATTATATTTTTATGAATCCCTTTATCTTATATGAATTGTTTTATGATGTCACGATGATTAAGATTCCCATTTTTGTTACATGGGTTATGCTATAATGTATGGTTTATGATTTTGTGGCACACATAAGAATGGTATCATTATGAGATTGGTGGGACCTATATCTTCCTCCAATGTATTGGATAAAGATTTTATATATCATGAGAGAGACATGGCTGGAACGGTAGGTTATACCGGTTCAGTGAAGCAGGACTGAAATGAGGGTAACTCAGTTCAGAAATGGACTTTGTCCACTATGATAGTCTTGGAAATGAGTCTTGACTAATAAGAAATGATTCTATATGATTATGTGTGTATGGAAAAAAGTTTCATGTTTTATGTTATGATTATTGGGATTACATTTCACTACTATGATTTACCCCATGTTATGAAATTATGATCTCTTTTGCAGGTTAAGATTTCCAAAATTTATGTGCTTATGTATATGATGTGATTGATATTTCTTTTGTTTACCCTTACTGAGCATTTGAGCTCACCCTTTTGTATTTTTTATTTCCCCAGGTCAGGAAGAAGGTTATTAAGTAGAATATGCTAAAAATGGACTCTAGATATGATGAAATAAATGGGAGGAAAATTAATTGCTTTATGAACCAGTTGTTTATGTTTCCCAGTTTCTAAAGACACTATACCTATACGGTCCTTTCTTGGTTTTGTTATATGTTGTAATAATTGTTCTTCAATTCTAAAGTAATAAAAATGTATGTAAAGTATGGGTCGTTACAGTAGGCCTTCTCAGGAACTTAATCACATTAGTCTTATCTCTTACCGAATCACGTATTGCTTCTTCCTTTCTATTCCCTGATACATGTATTATATGAAAGCCTATTGTGTATTGTTCTTATTGATTTTATTTCCTATTTAACACAAAAAAAATCTATGAATATACATTCATATAGTTTATTATACATGACATTAAACTATTGGATGGGGTCCAGGAATTATTACCTTGAACAATGTGAAACATCATGGTGACATGATATTAAACAATAGAGTGCATCTTGATCTAATGACATTAAAATTTTATATGTATCATATTCACTATATGACTTTAAACTGCAAGTTCATCATCCCATTTTTCATGACATAAAAATTCATGGTATACCATTACCTCACATAAATGTCATTTCCTAATGATGGTCATCTATCAATTTATTCATATTTTCTGTTGTCACTTGACATCTAATATTACTCTGTAATGGAAGATAGGTTTGATCATTTTTCATCCTAATGAACTTGTTCCTATTTTTCTCTAAGCCATGTTAGTGTAATTCCCAGATTGTTGGAATTCATATGATCATTTCATAACACTATTCTTTGACTTGGGTGCCCCATATTTGGACCCTCACCCCCTTTCATTTCTTTATGGACCATCTAATTGAATAGTTAAATTCTAGCATTGTCTCACCTACCATCCTGGACCCACATTCGAGAAGACTATGAATGAAATTTTGTGTAAGGTTTCATGTTTTGAAATTGGTTAGTGGTAATAACTCATTTTCCCCCTATTTTAGACAAGTGGAAGATATATTGTGTTTCAAACATGGTTAATAGTAATCCTATACAACTATTCCATCATCTTTATATCCTAAATTTTTTGCATCATGAATCACACTCTTCATTACCCTTTGTTAAGAAAGATTCCAATCCACCTTCAATATCCCATTTCTGAACAACCACATGTTAAAAAAGATATTTGGTTGTTCTAAGAGACAAGGTCTATAGCTATAGCCTATCTATGCCCAAACAGTCTGGATGGTCCATCAATAATTGCACACCACTAATTTCTGATTATTAAAGAACATTATGATATAATGTAAAAAATTATGTTATCATCCCTTGTTTCTCACAATGGGTATGACCCATGAGAACATGAGTATTATTAATTTGTTGTCTCACAAATTTTATTGATGTGTGATGATTTTAGAGATAAAAAAATGTGTCCATGCACATTTTATGTTTCAAAATACGTGATTTATGAGTTTAGGAATAATTATCCTTATATATCTAGCCCCAAAATCGGATACATCAGCTCCACCAACCTGTGTTGTGTGAATTATAAGGTATTTCCCCTCCTTGTGACATTTGATTCATCCTACTATGCCTCTATAAAAATCACAGTGGCCTTGATAAATTCATGATCCCACTAAACTCAGAGATCTTATAATTGACATGATGCATGTCGTATTTTATCCCCAGATTCATCATGTTGAGCATTCATTTGGATGAAGATCACTGACTGAGTATCGATAAATGAGCAACACTTGTCCGTTGGTTTTCCAAGGCAAATGATCAACTTCTTTTCCTCATATAGCTTCTAATTTTTTTTAAAATATATCCAAAGCCATCAAACATCAAAAGGATGTCTCCCTTACCACATCATGTCAGTGAGTTAGTAGTGAATTAGTGCATTGAGTGAAAAAACATCCATCCAAGAAGCACAAAAAAATTGTACCACTAGATGAGATGATAACCCAATAAACTCAACCATTGATTCTCTAGGGTTGGTCAATAAAGAATCTGAGTCACATACACACCCTGCATCAAATGATGCAACTTTACTCTACCATGTTAGAACCAGAGTCATCTATATCATCATGATATTCGTGAATGTACTTCAAAAACACATCCAAGATCTTAGTGGTTGTAATATTATTTTTCACTGTGTAATATGTATTGGGATTCATATTGTGAGGATGGTGGTCCTCACTAGGCCCCACATCAACGATGTTATCCCTATCTGCACTGAGTATCACCCAACCAATGGTGTCTATCAAAACTGTAAATAACAGTTCACTGGAATACATGGTCTAGTATCTCAAATGGATAGCTCAACATAGATTGGAATCCCTATCAGAAAAGGAAAATGGATTCTCTAACCTTTTTTGATAGCAGAATACACACTACTCCCTACAATATTCATAGAGGAATCATGTTAGTCAATTTGACTGGAGGATGATGGTTATGACTCTATAAGGAAGGAGCAATAAAAAACATGAGAGATTTTTGATCATTATCTTGGGTTGACACAATTGGAATACTTAATAGTGGCCCACAAACTATTATTGGAGTCTATTAGGATTCCATTGTTCCTTTCCTGATCTCCCAATCTTCATTTATCCTGGTTGTTCCTTCTGCACAAGGTGCTAGTTCGAAGGCATCCTCCCCACACCGATAGTGGCACCTCTATGAACTTCATCATAGTTCATTGATTCAATCTTCTCCTAAAAATAATATATTTATTTTTATTAATCTATATAAATAATGATGGATGTGATGTCTTTGGAAAATGAGTTAAATATTACACCGAGATGTTCAGTGAATTTCCTCAAGGATTCTCTGATCACAACAATCTATAGAGGGATACATATATTTTCATCTTCCCCCAAGACACATATGTATATTTGGTAAATTAAAAACAAGTAGCTAGATCAACTACTGCAGTTTTGGGGTAGACATAATTCCTAGTATAACCTTTACATGATTGGTTATCATGTTTATATAGTATTGAGAATGTACTAGATATTTTAGCTCTATCACAAACCACTCCCCATCATCCACATAGTCAATGAATCCCTCCATGAAATGAAATATCTCGAAAAGGTACATCACATATCCCTTGACGTGTTATCACATTCTATGAAGAAATTTTTAATGCATGATAACATCCCAGTTTTTCAAGCCTTTCGAAAGATAGCATCATCATGAATGTTCACATGATTCAAACACTTCCCAAGGGCGTGGAAAAACATCCCACAGAAGCCCCCAGATAGCTCTCCTTCCTCCCAAGTCTATCTGAATAGTTTATCTAGGCCTGGATCTACTACCCCTCTTCCTCCACCAATGGCCGGTGTGGGTTAGTAAACTATTATATCTCCCGTTATGGCTCTATTACCACAATGTGAACCATACCTTAGGACAATATTATCTCTCACCACTATCTGACCTTGGATCAATGGTAGATAGACCACTACCCCATTGGCCAATATAGTTGGCTTCCTCATCATTATCCCTAGGTAGGTGGACTCCCATCTCATAGAAAATTCCAGGATAATCATGAACATTGAAGTAGGTGAAAAAAACTCCTTCCAAATCATTTAGTATTCACTAATGTACATTATCTAGATTAGCCTCATCATCAACATATTTATTTCATGGAACACCTCAGAGTGTACCTTCAGATTGTTTCCAACATAATAATTTTATAGCCTTGCGAATTGATGCAAGTTGTATGGTTCTCAGATAGGCTCACAATCAACAATTTCCACCAGCACTCCATCTCAAAAGACTATGACATACAACCCTTATACCTCACTAAAAATTCTATCAGTAGTTATTACCACTATTGGTAGGATAAATTGGTGGAAGGTAAAGTGGTCAACTAACTCAAGCATCTAAAATACATCTATCAAGAACATTTTGAATGGGATTCATCCCACAATATATGGAATCATCATCAAAAATTTTGATTCATGAGTGAAAATCATGTTTTGATATTCATATCCCCTCTCATGTGGTACCTCATAATTTTACATGAAGAGGAACAACCAATACATGTTCATCAGTGCTTTACCCTGATTGATATGTCAGAGAATATACAACATTAGCAACAACATGAGGATGCCATGATTAATGAACAACCAGGTTTCCAGCTTAACCACCATTTTAAATGTTCTTGGTAGTACAACCATGTGTACATATCTAATTGGAATAATCAACCCATAGATGAGTGAAATTATGAATCCTTCTAACCGAACTATACTTTGGGGATTAGTTTTGAGAATGTTTCCGCATAAATCACATTCAATCATCTTCAGAATCCACTAGTATGATCCATCCTTAAATCACTGGGATCCTCTAGGACATGTACTGAGAATTATTGGAACATTCATTAATGGATCCTTACTCTCATATCGCTCATCCATATGCAAATTTATAAAATATCCAACACATTTACCTAATTGGAGGTCCATCATCCCTTAATTTTCCTTAGATGTTATCGGCACCAGATCTACCATAACCATCACCAAATATGGAATAAGTTCATCATCCTCCCACACTTTCTCCATGGGGAGATAATTTTCATACATTTCCACCATGATAAGGATCCAATAAATTTTATAGGGATCCTAGAGGCTAATGTTGACCTCCAAGTGATGTACATGAAATATTTTGGCCCCATCAGGACACCTACACAACGACTCTAAAATGATCTCACATGGATGGAAAACGAGGAAATATAAATCCCACACTACTTCATAGGGTCCTACACAACTAGGATATTGCCCATATTTTGTGCATGATGAACATTTCATATAGGCCCATGCCTGCTAATCGTGAAAATTACAGCCTTTTCAGAAATTGATGTCATCATTCCATACTTTATCTGGGTTTCCTAGGACAATCATTATGATTGTATGATATTATTGTATAGATACATCATCCAACATTGACCAACCATAGACAACATTTATACAACTATAAAGTTAGTAAGTTGTAATGGGTGTGTGATCCTTCTATATTTTTCATAATCATATTTTTTGTACTTGTAATACCCTGGTTATTCTCTGAAAAAGTAAGTCAGTTAATCTATAATTGCTGGTAGGATCTAGACATATTCTTTCAAAACAAATTCATACTTCAGACACCAATAACATATGGGATACTCCATATGGTCAACTGATACAATCACAATAATATATTCCTAGTTGAAGTTCCTCCAAAGTTACTCCTCGGTCATAATTTTGTTCCCCATTTCATCCCCTTGGGCGACATCTATAAAGACTTCATAAGAAACATCTTGGGCTGCCATAAAATTTGAGACATAAGTTATTTTTAGAGTGTATCTCTGGATGATTGTTCATTAGGGACGTTGACACAATAATTCATCAAAATTAATTAGTTTAATCTATGTGTTTTGTAAATAATAATCAGAAAATAATGACCAATTCGGTAAAAATATTTTACATAGAAAGGTTTTAAGGAATCAAAATAATGAAGATTGTGTTTGAGGAGAGATATCATAGAGGTAATTATAATCATGAAATGGTATCATTAAATATCATTTTCATGAATTTTTTATCTTTCTGAGGCCCCTATCATTATTTATAGGTGCACAAATTTACTTCATTCTTCATGCTCATAACCATCACGAGCCACCATGATGACCAATTTTCATGAATCAATGGATGTTTTCTCATATTTTCAGGGATTCTATCTTAGAATATGATAATTCTTTATCATAAAATCTCATTATGATGGGTTGGCACTGAAATACATGTCATGGGATAAGTAATGGAGTCCAAAATGGTTTGGGATTGAATTTAATGTCAAACAACCATGAAATATATCTATAGGGTGTTTCTTTCTAGAACACACTCATAATGATCCCATAATCTCCATGATCACATGAAAGCTATGAAATTATTCCGCATGAGTTCGTCAAAGTCCTGAAAATATGATATGGTCGTGATGGAGTGATTCACGATTCTGATGGATCCATGACCCTTCATAGCATCAACCATTGCTTCGCGGTTCCCTCTCTTGTATCATGTGAATCATGGGTATATTAATTCCTAGATCATTCCAGCTAAAATCCACTACTACCCCAATAATATATCCTTTTGATTCTCATTTCCCAAATCACCTGAGAACAATAAAAACAATGGTAAATGAATCATTCAACGTACTGAATCATAGAAAATACAACTTTCCTATGTTCTTAAATACCTCCACCCAAGTTTGGGATGCCGTTCACAAAGTCATACAACCTTCATAGGGGAAGAATTCTCTCTCGGGGACTTGTGGCTTTGAAGAGCATTAATCCTTCGGAAGGTACTCCTTTAACAACAATTTACACTATGACAAAGTTGGGTCACCATGTTTCAAAAATTCCGTTCATTTTTTATGCCCCTTATTTTCATGAAGCATCTGACCATTGCGAAGAACTTCTCAATGACCCCCCTAATTAGAGAACCCAATATTTTTTATCTCCATGTTTCCTAACATCTGTATACATTTATTCATGAAGGTTGGGTTCTATATGCTTCTAAACCCTTCAATGATTTCTTGACCATCACTCTAAGTCTTTATTTGATATGTTTTATCCATTCATGTGGACCTTTCCACTCCATGTGTAGAACGATATACATGTTTACCTATATCATTTAAACATAGGTATGATAATGCCTCTTGATTTTTATCATTGGTACATTAATTTTCACCACATGAGTGATCATTATTCTATAATGTTATCACTTGGAATTACTGAATCCGTGCCCCTCCCATGGGCATATGTGTGATAGTTATGAGACACTACGGTGTGAAGAGGGAGTCTCCCACATAAAGGATACTTGAAATATATTTTCCCAATACCACCGTCAATGTAACATGATGTTAAATTATTTCCCAACCCTATGTAGTATGTCCATGATAATATTTGTATGAGTGTCATGGGATGATCTTCATACTACCTACCCTCACATGGAATGATTTTTTCATGACCGCATCACAACAATGTGTACCCCTCCTAGGAAAACAATTTGAGATGGGAGATAATGACCCCCTGAGTCCCCCATCTAGTAGGCCCCGAGTTGTTGATTGGCACCGAGGGTATATCGAACACACAAATTGAAGGTATTACCCTCTAAGAGTGAACATACAGAAGAGAGATATAAGATAGACACCAACCAAATCCAACTAAACTAGTAAGATAATATAAATCACATGTGGAATTATAAAATTTCATGAGAAAACTACTACAACAATAAGGGGTAAACTGAAAGTACACAAAATAAAGTAAAACAACTATAACCACAAGCATGAACAGCTCTTGAACCGCATTCTAGAGGTAACCTACATGATCTCCAACCTGCTCCATGTGACCTGAAAAGATGTTTATATATTCATATGGTTTTTATAATAGACTACGTTGTAGGATCGTCCCTGAATCCACTCGCATGAAAGCATGCTAAATCATAATGAACAACAAGTGAAACTAACTCATCACCTTAATAGGTATACTATATTTCTACCCTCACCTTGGCTACTCTCGACATGTAACGCATACAAGAGTATATAATATAATAAAGAATATCAAGGGTACCCCGCTTCTACTTCGCCAATGGTTAGCCTCTTTTCCCCAACATCGCATGCCATAAGCATCTATCTCGAAAAAGGATTTACCGCAAACACCAGGGCGAAGCACCACAACATGAACATCATGCAACAAAACCACCACGTCGATGTAAGAAAAGTAACAAGTTATTTTCTAGGAGCCACAAAATCTCACATAACGTGTATCATACATCTGGTATTATACCTCAAGAAAATACAACTCATACACTGAGTATGGATCCTTAATCAAATATACCCTATACACATTACACCTATTGAAATAAATAGAAAACAATATCCAGAATATATGTGTGTGAATACCCACAAGCCATTACAGCCCTCTACAAACATATATGGGGAAAACTAACCAATGTTTCTTCCATCATAAGTAACTACTGAGAAAAGAGAGTGGGGAAATGGGGGTAGTCATCCATCCATCCTCCAACTGGAATGTTAGGGAAAAGACCCCTAAGGGCTTAGAATCTCCAGGGTGTTAGTTACCCTTACAGAAAGGGTGGAGTAGTGTATAGAAACACAAAATTTATTGAATATACTATAGCTCACAACCACACTATGGGCATAAACTAGTCTTAGAATCTACTACAACTAACGTCTCTCGGACTCCATGGTGCTACGTCTAAGACAAGGTAACCTATAAGCACACAACCATTTAATGTTCATTAATACATTACTTCATTCCATTTTTATCAGTTTCACTTTACATTAATTAATTCTTTGAACATTAATTAACCAATAATTATTCCACACTAAATTTCATTTGAATCACACAAAAAGTCAAATGTTCCTTCAAATCACAACCTCATCATTATGCCCCATCAGGCTCATAACCCCATGGGCTAACACCATTTATTCAATATGTATTTATTGAATTGCATTCCCATATTCCATGACATTATAGAAAAACAATATATGATTCTAAACACAAGGGGCTCAACACTATGAGCATATGTACTACCTGTCGAGTTGTTGCTGCCTATAGCAAGAGCATAGACCCATCCTACCTTGAGAATCTAAACACAGAAATCACATGGAATTTCCCCCGAGTCATCGCCCCTTTTATAAGATGGGTATGTGGGAACATATATCTTGAGAAGTGGGGATAGTAATGCAGATCAACAACCAAGAAGTATCTGTAGATAACAAAATACTCACATCCAACCCATTTCACAATTCCTAGTGTTCTCTTTGACACCCACATGCATAAACCAATGCATCTCTCCACTAAAGGTGTCAATTTATACAATAAGTAATAGGACTCAATGCCCCCATAAATCACAACAACCATCCGGCCTCACATCAAAACACAAGCAGCAGGAAAAAAAATTATATCGGTTGGGCCCTAGGCCCTTGATCAAGTAAGAGGATAACTCAATACCCTTCATGAAATTATAAAATAATCAGTCCTTTAATTCATATTGAATTAACAGATTAATTATTTGAATGTTCTATATTCATGAAACATATATTATAAGATATCACAAATAAATTAATCAGGTTTGCTACACCAATTTGACTAACATTAAAAAATACAACAATTAGACCCAAATTTATTTACATGCCTCTTTATCATTATCCAAACAACTATCAATAAATTCTGGTTTACGTTCTTTACCAATTTCAATCAAGAACGAACTTCTATATAAATCAATCATAGTATCACTCTATCTTGCAAAAACAAGAGGTAATTCCATACGTTTGATATCAATTTATTTATCCGGTTCAAATATTTATTATATCAATTCCATTGTTATCTAGTGGATAAAACATGCTAACTCTATAGTTTCACATAAAAATAAAATATAAGAAACAAATTCCCTATCTTAAAAAGGTTTTAAGGATCTTTATATGAAAACAATTCACACTACGGTTCACGATCGCCTCCTCCCGTGACAACTGCATCCACCCAAGGATGTCGCAGCACGTCCACACCAACCACATCCTAAGAAACTATATTAAAATCACGAAGATCAGAAGCCATAATATGAAAATTAGAATCATTAGAAGGTAAACCCAAAATAACAATGATAAACCATACCTTAATCCAATTATTGATGGTTACTACATGGTTGCACCAAAATAGGGGGTGCACATGCATCAAGAAGAACGTCGAGGGAAACCAATCCCCTGGGAAATGTTTAATATCATGATTCATATAGGATGAAAGTAATGTTTTGGGAATATCTCACTGGAGGACAAGGATAAAGAAAATGGTAGGACGATATCTTATCCCTTTAGAATATTTAACTAAGAAGCGTTTTAACCTACAGTGGATTTTCCATTAAAATTGGTTCACATTAATCCATATAGTTGGACTAATTAAATGAATTCCACACCTTAAGTAAAAAAATATATGAGTTATGGGATTTTATTCGGACTTAAATCCCTTAAAAAATGGCCATAAATGTGTTTTACGTCATTGAAAACATTAAATTGGTAAAAATAGAAAAATCTGAAAATTTGGAAAAGGAAATATGAAAAGGATTTAGAAGCACTATTCATGAGGTGTGACACTATATTTGACACACCATTTCTGCCTCAATGTTTCTGGCTCACTGTTTCTATCTCGCCGTTTCAGACTCACAGTTTCGGTCACACCGTTTTTTTCTTACCATTTATGACACACCGTTTCTGTGTCACCGTTTCTATCTCACTATTTCTGTCTCACAGTTTTTGAATCACCATTTCTGTTTAACCATTTCTATATCACCATTTCAGTGATTCCATTTATAAATCATTGTGTCACTATTCATTAAACAGGAAACACTATTCACAAAACTGTAAATTTAGAAAACAGTTGGGGATGAGTCACCTGGACCTCCCAGAAGACCTCAAACTACAAATTTCAGCAAAGTGATGTACCTGAGAGGTTTGATCCATTACATCAGATATCTCTCAAAATATTCTCTTCCTTGAGAATCCAAAACCAACCAAAAAAGAATCTGAAAAGGGTTCCAAACAGCCACTCCTCTAGATACATCTCAAAAGAGAGAAAGCCATAAGATGCAACAAATATAATTCATCATATAAAAAACAAAAGGTCTATAACCAAAAATGGGACACTGTAACAAGAAAAGATTTTAAACATAAAAAAAATTAGCATACTGAGCATCTATTTTGGACTCACGTTCTCTTATACTCTCCTCCATGCTACCGTATTGCCACCAGACATTAACTACGGGAATAGAATGCTCGCGCAACACCGTCTCATTGCGATCACAGATCGCCACTGGTCGCTCCTTGAACGTCACATCGTGATCAATAATGATCTCTCCCCAATAAATTACATGAGATTCATCATGAAGATAATTATAGAGTTGTGAAACATGAAAAACATCATTTATCAGTCAAATTTGTGGGGCAAGTGCTACTCGATACGCCATAGCTGTAACACGAGCTAACACCTCGAAAGGCCTAACAAACAAGGGACAAAGATTTCTACCATGAACAATCCTTTTCTATCCATGACAGGGAGTCACCTTCAGAAACTTGTGATCCGCAACATAAAACACTAAGGGTATACTCCTTTGGTCAGCATATGATTTCTGACGATCCTGTGCTGTCTTCATCCTCTCACGAATCACCTGAACAATCTCTGTTGTATTCTACACTAGTTTTGGTTCGAGAATTGCTGACTCTTTGACCCCATTCCCGCGCAATGGGGAATGGAAAGGCAACAAAACATGGATTTAAATGGTTCCATACTGATGTTGGGGTGAAAAATATTACTTTAATATAACTCCACCAAGGGTATGTGCCTCATCCACAATCCTCCAAAATCATGAACACAAGAGCATAACATGTATTCAAGAGTCTGGATGGTTCACTCTGTCTGACAATCCATTTGGGGTGAAAGGTACTTCTAAGGCATAGTTGAGAACTGAAAGCATGCAAGAGACCTCTCCACACCCTAGAAGTAAATGTAGGATCTTGATAAATAATTATCATGCATGGGACTCCAGGATGTCTCACCACCTCTTGCTGATACTGCCTCGACAAAACATTCACATAGCTTGACTCCTTGATCGTTATGATGTGGGCCAATTTTGTTATAGGATCCACTACCACAAAAATATCATTCTTTCCTCCTAGAGATTGAGGTAAAATAATAACAAATTCAATTGAGATGTCATCCCACTTCCACTGAGGTACATCTAATGGCTGGAGAAAACCACCGGGAATGCAGCGCTTATCCTTGACCTTCTAGAAGACTAAACATTGAGACACAAACTCTGAAACTGCACACTTCAACCCAGGCCACAATAACAGACTCCCCAAGTCTCGTTACATCATTGTAATTCCAAGATACACTGTTAAAGGATAACTATGGAACTCTCTGAGAAATTTCTTACACATATTCAACGGAACAAAATGCATTGCATGATATAACACTCGGTGTTGTTCATCCTCAGTCCAACCATGAGGGGCCTCGCCAAAAACAACTCGGTCTCCCCAAACCTCCACCTCATGATCCACCAACTAGGAATCTTCCACCTACTACAATAGAGATGATTTCACTGTAATTTGGAAAAGACAATCAATGCCCCCATAATCTCCCATATCAAGATGTAATGCTGACAATTCTTCCATTACTCTCCAGAAATCACTGGATTCACGCATAGCATCACTACATGACTTTTGACATTCAACATCAGCTAAAACATTCCCTTTTCTAAGTTTATATGCTATTTTTACGTCTTATTCTTGTAAAACCTCTATCCACTAATGATGTCATATTTTCAAGTCACATAGGGAGACTGCATACCTCGTGTTCTTAAGATCTGTGAAAACCACGAAGCGCTCACCAATGAGGCAATGTATCCATAACTTCAAAGCAAACACCATTGATGCGAACTCAACATTATGGTTGGAATAGTTACATTCATGAGGATGTAGCTTATTGAGACCCATAAGAAACATCTAATCTTTGATGCAACAGAACACAACCTAGCCCTAGATCCAAAGCATCGCCGAAAACATCAAACTGAACTCCCTCTACTAGGAGAGAAAGAACTAGAGCATTTACCAACTTCCCCATTAGATACTCAAAGGATGTCTGACACTGATCAGTACATATGAATGCCTGATCCTTCCTGGTTAAATCTATCAGAGGAGTCACAACTTCAGATAAATTGGCTACGAATTTCCTATATAAGCTTTCACGACCAAGAAAATTTCATACCACTACAGCTGTCTTTGGGCTGCCCAAGTCATAACTGCTTCTATCTTCAATGGATCCATAGCTACCCCATGCTGGGACACAACATTCCCCATGAAACATACTTATCAAGCCCAAAAATCACACATCGAAAACTTCCCAAAAATCTGATGTTGACGAAGAACTCCCAAAATGGATTGTCGATTCTCTGCATTCTCCTCCTCAGACATGGAGTACACAAGGATTTCGTCGATGAAAACCACCCAAAACATTTACAAGAACATAAGGAACCCAACATTAATCTATCCAGGAACACAACTGTAGCATTCTTCATAACAAATGGAATTGCGACAAATTCATAATGCATATGCTGACAATGGAAAGCAGTCTTCAGGAAATCCTCATTCTTCACAAGCATTGGTTGATATCCTGACCACGAATCGACTTTTGAGAACCCACATGGACCCTTCAGTTGAGAGAATAAATTATAAATTCATGGAAGAGGATATAGATTCATTACATTCACTTTGTTTAAGTGTCAATAATCAACACACAACTACATTCTTTCTTCAGCCTTCTTTTAAAAAAAACGTGTTCACCCCACGATGACAATGTCAGCCGAACAAAACCGCACTGTAACATACCATCTTGCATTATACGTAACTCTCACAACTCATAAGGTTCCATCCAATATGGGGACATAGAGATAGGAGATTCTATTAGTTTTAGCTCAATTACAATATCATTCTCTCATTGAGAGTGTAATGCTAAAATCTCTTTTAGGAAGACATCAGGGTACTCTACTGCGACCCTAGGAAATGCCAACTGCTGAACCTCTAATGAAATCAACATCATATTATCCATCATGGATGATATGGATGGAACATTCCTAGGACCCATCTGAGGGTCTCGCTTGCTAACAAACACACCATCTCTCCATCCACATCGAAGAACACAACCTTCCTCTTGATGCAATCCATGATAGCCTCAATGAATACAACTAATCCATGAAAAGGATGTCATCATATGGATATATTTGTAAACCTATAAAATCTCCCCAATATCAGTGATTCCCAAACACTAGATCAAATATTCTACATTCTTAAAACAAGTCAGCTCAACCTCTCACTGGCGTAGTCAACAACAAGGGCACTAGAAGCCTCTCAACCTCAAGTCCCAATGCATGGAAAAGGGTCTGTGAAATGAAGGAGTGTGTTGTTCCTATATCATGCAAGGAATACACCATTGTAGAAAACATGAAAAGGGTGACTCGAACGATGTCTGGCTCACCCTGTGCTAGCAATGCTAAAGCATGAAGCTGACCAAGACATCCTCCATGACCTCTCTGACCCTAATTATAACCACCACCACAGTCTTGATCTGCTCTCTGAGGATGTGTAGCATCACGAGGTTGTCCTATTCATGCCCCATCTACACTATGCTGATCTAAATCTGGTGCAACCTGCTACTGCTACCTCGACTGGAAATGCCTCAATGGAGGAACCTAGAGTGGTAAACCTGGTGCATGATGACTACTCTGAAAGGTCAGGAACTCTCGTTGTTGATGACCATGAACACCACAAGAAAAAAAAAGCTATTGATCCCTTGAAATATGCCTAAGAGATGTTTCCACCGAAGAAATGAGATGTTGAGGGTAGGGACCTACACCCAGCCGAACAGAAACCCATCTACCCTGAAAACCATGTTCCTCAGACCACAACACGACATCTGGAGTAGTCATGACAACTCTCATCTCATGATGATACGGTTTTGGCCAATGTCTTCTCAATGACCTATTCCCTTGCCATCACCTCAAGATATATCCTCAGCATAAATTGTGTGACCTAGCACTGTATCTCTGGACACAAAGCCTCTTCGAAATGCCTTTACCTGGCCTCTTCATCTAGCAACTGGTATGAATCATATCTCAAAAGGTTCCTGATGTAAATTTCGAACTCTCGCACACTGGAGCACCCCTATTGAAGGTTAAGAAGCACATGGTGACTAGACGCTTTCACGGTTGAATAAACAAACTCGACTCTAAACTTGTCTCAGAACTAATCCAATGAGATCAATGACTCCTAGCAATCCCCATGGAACAAGAACCACCACTACCTTACTGCTTCATGCCACATCGTCACAGGCAAGGACACTCAGTCCTCCTTCTGAGCAATGATTGAACTGACGCATATCTCGACCTCCTCCAAATAGTCTTCTATGACTGCATCAGAAACAGTGCCCTCATACTTATGCTGACTCTTGCATTAAAACTCGTGGTGTTTTCTCCTCCAAGTTTCATCATCATCGACCTCTACCAGGCGGCGATCTGCTGGAACAACATGCCAGACATCTTCTATGTGATCCTGATTATGACGTTGACCTGGATCCATACCTAAAAAAAACAATTAGATCTCCAAACCCTGGAATATGGGATACTCAACATTAATTAATAATTTAATTATTTACTATTATACAATTTATGTCAACCTATCACATGGTCTACCCATTCCAACATAGTCACAATGAATAATGATGCATGATTTGTTCCTAGGAATCTACATTGTACGTAGCATCACCTAGTTTAGTAGCAATTGTAAGCATAATGGTATGTGCATCAGATCATTGGTGGCCCTAAATTCCTATGTCTTGGCTGGTCACCAGTGTTTACATCACTTTATAAACATGAAGGACACTGTTTCCCTACCAACCCATGCAACATCACCTATGCCTAACTCCAAACTCCATCCAATATCTCAAGGTGACCATCGATACCACTCTATCACGACCCCCTCCCCTCAAAGTGTACCCCTCCTAGGATGGTAAGGTGGGAAAAGAGATAATGAACCAAGAGTCCCGCCTCCAGTATGCCCTGGATTGGATACTAACACCGAGGGTATAGCGAACACACAAATGGAAGGCATTACCCTCTAAGAGAACACATGGAGAAGAGAGAGATATGATATACACCAACCAAATCAAACTCGACCATTAAGGTAAAATAAATCCAAATTACACATATGAAATGTCATACAAAACAACTACAATAGAAAGGATAAAAACTGCTTGTACTAAAAAAAGTAAAACAGTAGCAACCACAAGGCCGAACCGCTCCTGCAACCGCAAGCTAGTAGTAACTAGACTGATCTCCAACCTGCTCCAAGTGACCTGAAAAGATGTTTATATATACATAGGGTGAGTATAATAGTATACTCAGAAGGATCCTCCCCAAATCCTCTCATGAAAATGAAATGAACGCTTGCTAAAGCACAGTGAACAACAAGTGAAGCTAAATCGTCACATAAACAGGTATAATATGTTCCCAGCCTCACCATGGCTACTATAACCAAGTAATTCATAAAAGAGTTTATAATATAATAAATAATATCAAGTGTACCTCACTACTACATCCCCTCTGGTTTTCCACATTTCCCCCACGTCGCATGTGCTAAGCATCTCTCTCCAAAAAGGCTTGCCTGCAGACACCTGGGCAAAGCAGCACAACATGCACGTCGTGCAAAAAATCCACAACGTCCACATAATAAAAGTAAACTAGTAATTTTTTGGAGCCACCACAGCTTAAATGACGTGTATCATACATCTGGTATTATACCTCAAGCCATTACAGCCCATACACCGAGTAAGGATCATCAAGACATCACATCCTATACACATTACACCAATAATAATCCATAGAAAACTATATCAGGAATATATGTGTGTGAATAAATACAAGCCATTACATCCCTCTATACACAAATGTGGAAAAAACTAACCAATGGTCCTTCCAGTACAGGTAACTACTAATAGAAGAGAGCAGGGACCAATGGTGTAGTCGGACATCCATCCCCCCATAGAAATATTGGGGAAAACAGCCCCCAGGTCTCAGAATCCTTCATGTATCAGTTTCCATTACTGACTGGGTGGTGTAGCGTATAGAAACACAAAAATTACTGAATATACTATAATTAACAAACACACTATGGGCATAACCTAGTCTTAGACTCAACTACAGCTAATATCTCTCTGACTCTGGGCTGCAACTTCTAAGACTAGGTATCCTATAAGCACACAAAAATTTAAGGTGTTTTAATACATTAATTCATTCCCTTTTTATCAATTTCACATAATGCTAAATACATCCTTAAAAAAATTTAATCAATAACTATTCCACATTAAATTTCATTCGAATCACTCCGAAAGTACAATGTTCCTTCAGATCACAACCTCAACATTTCACCCTATCAAGCTCCAAACTGCAATAGTTTAAATCAATTTTAAATTATTTATTTAAAACATTAAATTATCATATTCCATGGTATTATAGAAAAACAATCTATGCTTCTTAAACCGAAGAGGATCTACACAGTGAGTAGATGAACTACCCATCGAGTGTTTGTTGCCGCCTATTGAAAGAGCATAGACCCATTCTCCCTTAATAAGATAAACATGGAATGCACGTGGCATACCACATGGGTCTTCACCCATTTCAAAAGAAGGGTAACAAAGACCATCTTCCTTGAACAATGGGGGAATTAAATCAAATATACCACCAAGAAGAATCTTACAAAACCCATATATTTACATCTAACCGATTTCATCATCTCTGATGTCCTCCTTGACACCAACATACATAAACTGATGCTTCTCACCACTCTAGGAATCAACTGCTACAAAAAATAGGAGGCCTCCATTCCACCACATATCACAATAGCCAACTGAGATCCCAGCATAACACAAGTAGTAGTAAATTAACAATCATATCGATTGGGCTCTTGGACATTGAAAACGCAAGAGGGTCACATAGAAACCTTTAAAGAATTATTAAACAATCTGTTCCTTAATCAATCTTGAATTAGCCGATTTATTATTCATAGGGTCAATATAAGTGAAACCTAAATAGTAATCTATCACAAAAATAATTAAAAATTCTTACTGCACTAATTTAACTAACATTAAAAAATACAATAATAAGAACCAGATTCATTTACATGCATCTTTATCATTATCCAAACAATTATCAATTAATTCAAGTTGATGTAATTTACCAATATCCATCATGAAAGAATAGTTAAACAATGAAATCATATAAATCACACTATCTAGAAAAAACAAGAGGCAATACCATACGATTGATATCAATTTAATTATCCGGATCAAATATTTATTACGTAAATTCCATTGTGATATAGTGGCTAAAACATGCTAACTCTACAGTTTCACATAAAAATAAAAGAGAAGCAACAAATCCACTTCCTCAAAAAGGTTCTTAAATATCGTTATATGAGAACAATCCACACAATGGATCATGATCACCTCATCTCCTAACAACTACAACCACCAGAGGATGTCGCGTCATGACAGCACAAATTGAAACCCAAGAAACTCTATAATAAGAATGGCGATCACATTACATAATATGGAAAGAATAAATAGGTGAAGGATATACCAAATGAATGATGATAAATATTACTATATATAGAATATTGATGGATACTTCTTGGTGGCACCAAAATAGGGGGTGCACATGCAGCAAGATGAACATCAAGGGAAACCAATCCACCATGAAAAGTTTAATCTCACGATTCCCACAGGAATAAAGGACAGGATCGAGCATTTCGCACTAGAGAACACAGATAATGAACAATGGGGGAAAATAAATTGTCCCTTTAGAAGATTTAACAGAGCAGCAATTTACGATACAATGGATTTTTCTTTTAATATTGGACCACAATTAAACAACTTGGTTTGACCAAGTAAATGCATCCCGAGAATTATGAAAATTAATATAGGAGTTATGGGATTCTATTCAACCTCAAATACCGTAAAAGGATGTAAATGTGTTTTCTATAATGAAAACGGTAAATTGGTGAAACTATAAAAATCTAGAAATTTGGAAAAGCAAAAATGAAACAGTTTTGGAAACACTATTCATGAGCTGTGACACCGTGTCTGGATCACTGTTTTTGTCTCACTGTTTGTATCTCACCATTTTTGTCTCACCATTTATGTCTCACAATTTCTGACTCACTGTTTCTATCTCACCATTTCTGTCTCACCATTTCTGACTCACCATTTTTGTTTCACTGTTTTTGTCTCACCATTTATGTCTCACCATTTATGTGACATCGTTTCTGAATCAGCATTTCTATCTCACCATTTTTTGTCTCACTGTTTCTCTGACACCATTTCTGACTCACCATGTCACTGTTCATAAAACTGAAAAAACTATTCACATAATTGGAAATTTAGCTAAGTGTTGGGTATGAGTCACCATGACCTCACCAAACACCCCCAAACACTAGAATTTTGCAAAGGGGTGGACCCACGAGGTCCAATACATTACATATATTCTCCTTATGTAGAATTATATACTCTCCATAGGTAATGATATCCTCATTGGTATCCATAATGGAGCATGCCCCTAGAGTTTCATTCAAGGGGAATCACTTTTACTCCACACCACCACAAACACTGTGTAAGAGAGTGGATGGGCACATGAACCCTCTATTTTTCCCTCCCATTGTACTTGGTTGAAACATACCACTTCATTGTTTAATCCCCAACCACATGGATTCATTTCCTCTTCACATTTAACGAGATCTCCACAATATTATTTTATGCATAAGCCTGACATAAGATCTCATTTATGCCTATTTTGAGGCCTAATGATAAGGTATACTGGTTCCTCTTATTTCCCACACCATGCGTGAATCAAGTAGGCTTAGAGGTTAGTAATTTCCATGTCACCCACCCAACTGCAATTAGAATCCTTTTGAGTGTAATCCTCAAAAGGGCAATCCATTTTCTTAGGCCTCCTCCCTCAGTTTAATCCCGAATGACCCCTTCATAACTACATGGACCTGGATTCCCAAATCATTGGGATACATAGAACAACTTATTAAGGTTCAATCCAAAAACATCATCCATTTATCCCATCAAGTCCATCCACATCTATCCTTATTTTACTCAGGCCACCACATACAATGGATATCATGACATCATACAGGGTTGTTCCTACAAGTAATCCCCATCCACATCATCACTACTCTAAGATTATCTTTGGTAGATCCCATCCATAATCCCCACATAATAAAACACAATCAAACCAAAAAAATATATTTTATGAAGGGAAACAATCCTAAATAAACCCCCACTATCAGTCAGACTATGTGGTTTTTGATCATTGTCTGCTAGGAGTGGTTTATAGGATGTCTCATTGAGGATAAATCGAAACCAATGGTACTAAATGGTGACACCATTACAGGGGAACACCAAAATGGTCAAACTTCTTCAATGTCTACATCATCCATCATTGTGTGGTATATTCCCTTTATGGGACTCACATCCCTAGGTATGCCATTACTGGATTTCCGATCCACCCATTTGGTAAACCTTTAAGGTGCTCCCTCTTAGGGAAGTACCTCATTGATCAACCTTTTTGGGGTATCTTGATTAGTTTCACTTCATATCCATAAGTCACTAAATATGAGACCTTTCACACTTCTACATCTTGTAAAACATGTGAGTCTTTCAGAAATCATAAGAAGATATGTGTTTTGAAGCTAATACCTCATGATCAACATGGGATGCCTCGAGGACATGACCTTAGATGCCTCAATTAGATTCCCTATAATGAGGAATATTATAGTTTATCAATGATCATGTATTTATATATGATAACAATTCCCAATGTGACTACTCCCCTTACTGAAGGATTCTTCATTAACTAGTCCCCTTTGAATTTAAAGAAAAAAGAAGCACAATTAACTATTGTCCACAAAGAGATAACAATATGAATGAGTTTCAAGAACATGTATTAATCAATGAGGGATACACAAACAAGGTGACTAGTTCCAAGGCTATATATATAGAAGTAAGATTATATTATCCATGATCCTATTTCAATAAAGTGGTTGAAATTTCTGTGAATGTGATGAAATCCACCAGCCTTTGGAAAGTAGTAATGTGTGGAAAAATGCAAGTCAATGAAAAAAAACATTCTTGGTGGGAATCCACATTTAATTATTTAGAAATAGTAACCAAAACTCATATGGAAAAGTTATATGAAAAAATCCTAAACTACAATGATATCTAAAATCATTTCATATACCATCTATAATAATCCTAACCATAAATTCTAATAAATGGCGATAAAACATAATATTCAATCCTATATCATTGATACCAATACAAATGACCCAATTTCAACAACCTAAAACAAAAAATATCAAAATAAAAATAATTGATATTCTGTAAAATGAATGATCTTTTAGGATTAGATTTTTAATGAATTAGGACAACTCGTGCATAACCATTTTAAAATAAGAACTCATAGTTCAAAAAAATATACATCATCTCCCTATACGTTCTCCCCATATAGTATCCTTCATATATTTAAGATACTATAAACCATCATCACAACATGGGAA
Source organism: Viscum album (assembly GCA_963277665.1). Lineage (NCBI taxonomy): Eukaryota > Viridiplantae > Streptophyta > Magnoliopsida > Santalales > Viscaceae > Viscum > Viscum album. Next base: position 1,835,800,239 of record OY728136.1, read on the forward strand.
AATGTAAACATTAGATGGGTTAGTCAGTCTCACAAAAAGGATAAACCTGTTAAATAATAATTCAATGTCATCATTGAGCATACAAGGGGGAAAAGGATATGATCCCATAATCAACATACATGATAATAAAAAATATGAACTCTACCATATCATTACTTGGATCATTTAATATTTGGCATGGAAAAAATATCTAACAATGGAAAAATCCATTGGAATCCAAAATCATGACCAATGTGATATGAATTTTGATCAAAACAAACATATCAATCACATATAATGAAATTTTAAATATATTTATGTAACTAGTTCATAGGAATATTAGATAATTATATTAATTACCCATGTTAAACCTGTTTCAAACATAAATTAATAACAATGAAATCTATTAGATAACCCACACTAGTTAACAACATAATTATTTCAAAAAAATACAAGTAAAATTACCAGATGTGTCAGAGAGAAATAATGGAGATCACCCATATTGTAAAATATATTGATCTCACATATTTCCATTATATAATGACCATGTAAAATATTTTGAATAATTTTTTTACCATTCACATTTTAATCCTAAAATCCTAGATAAAAAATCAATGTTCATTTTTAACTTGTTCAACCCAAGGAAAAAATATTGGATTATGAAATAATCTTAATGAGAATCACCATATACATATATTTAAAAAAATATTTGTTTTCCCATAAGATAATAATGATAGTGAATTGGAGGAATCCATAGGGGTTGTTCATAATGATAAAAATACCATTAAAAGAACATTTAATACATTTAATATAAGATGGGAAAATAAACATTTGTTTTGGTAATATTATATATAAAATTATAAAATGTTTTGAAAAATATCTTCTTGAATAAAACTATTGAAAATTATATAGGTTTCATCAAAATAATGATTTCTTCTGAATACGAGAAAATCCGTTCATGTCGTATATGTCAATATTAATCATTATTTTAAAACTTTTTTAAAGAAAGTCAAAAGTTACTTATGAATAAAATAGTATGAAATTTAATTTTAAAATTATTTTAATAGATTTTAATTACCAAAAACTAACCCTACATGGGGCTAAAACTGCACTACCCCAATAATACATCCCTTGGCCAAGGGTTGCTGACAAGCACAAAAAGGTATAACCTAGTGTGAGTCCATTTTATAATGTATTTGTACATAAAATCACCCAACCATCTCAATAATAATGTGTATGGGAATGATAATTATACAATGAAAAAAAAAATTCATTAAGAAAAAAATTAATGAAAAACCTCTGTGGTGTAAAACATTACGATAGTGAAAAATAAAAAGTAAAGTGCGTAATTACAATCCTAAATTGAAAGATGTCTGAAACTGAAAAAAAAAAGAAAAGTAAAAGTGATGAGTGATCCAATATCATGATATCCATGCTCTAACCAATATATGTAGTTCAATGAAGGATTTATAGAAGTGCCCCTATAAATTCACAACAGACCTACCCGTTATCTACAAAAGTCAAGAAACATGTTCCCATGCATGAGTGTGTATATACAAACGCAATAGGACGCCATGAATGATAAAGGGGGAGAATTAAGGGACACAAATGAAAAATAAATATAATATATAGGTCAACCAAAATCAATAGTTTATAAAATACTTGGATATTAATTGTAGGTAAATGTATGTATATATATGCTAATAAAAAAAACCAAAAACTGTAGAATGGAATACCCTTTTCGAGCCCTAGTTCAAGTAAAATCTTCCTAAAATTTCAAGATTCTATCAATGATTACAATCATCTCATGTGTGTCTATCCATAATTAATTAGGGAAGTCCCACACCTAACTATTTTGATTATCAATCATGGGGGCACAATTTCCACATAAAGGAATCATTCTGTTGTGTGTCGGGGTGGTACCACTCATTATGTATCCATATATGGAAAATTCCCCAACGTTTTAAGAGGTGTATACTCAAAAATACGGGGACTTGTGCCCTGGTCCAATAGGGGGCTCCACTCATGGTTTTTGGGGACCCATGCCCTATATGATAGAGGTTTCCAACTCAATAGTCAGTGGACCCACACCCAACCGAATGAGGGATCCAATCTGGTGTCACGAGGATCCATGTTATGTCTGATATGGGATATCCACTCTGTATATAGTGTAACCACACCATGATCCTTCATTGGCGTTCCACTCTATTTGTAGAGGACCCACACACTATCCTATAGGGGTTCAATCAATATGAATCCATAGAGGACCCACACCCTCATGCATCTGGGGGGAGTGGATTGTACTCTCTAGGTTGAGAACACATTACCTCATGCATAATTTGTGTTCCAATATTGTATAAAAATGACTCACACCCTATCCAATAAAGTTTCACACCTGATAGATAAATGAAATTTACCCTGATATATAAGGGTTTTTAACTCTATAGGTCACTCGTGATCCTTTTCTTGGACAATATTGGAAACTAGTGCCGCCAAAATAATATTCAAGCCAAAAAGACCTCTCATCACATTCAAAAAACTAAAATTAAGGTAAACCACATGTTATATTCCAATTAAAGCTTACGATAGAGAATTATTAGGCCACACTCTATGTCCATAAAAAGAATTTATGAGTGTTGTCTATTTCCTCCAAAGATCCAAGGGGAACACAACGTGTGAGGGGACACTCATGGCATGTGGTGCCACTCTGTCTCATCATCATGTTAATAAATGTACACAAATAAATACACATGTAGTAATATCAAACATGAAATGGGTATACATGGTGATTACGAGCGACTTCCGGTTCTTCCATGTACATTGGATGTATATGTGTACATTAATACAAGGTGTTCCCCTAGATTGTCTATTTAATTATATACATGGTGTGAGATTTGACATTTACTCCTATATGGTGTCTTTCAACTGTGTTATGACACATGTCATTTCCAACCAGGGAGGGATACATGACATTTAGATGGGCTACATTCTATTACATCCTTACAATTTCATTCAAAACCATAGTTGTTCAAGACTATGTATCAAATGCTCTGTGTTCTTCTTATCTAAATGATGTGTTTTATGGATTTTCACAGAACATTAGATTAAGTCTCCAAATATCTGATATAGTTTTCATACCTTCATATTCAGCCTTTTTTATTTCAAAAAATGATTGATTTATCTTTTTTCCATCATTTATTTCCACCCGGTTTAGGGAAATAAAAAAAATTATTGTTTTGTTTCATACCTCACGCATCATACACCTCAAACATATTTTGTTCTTGCTCTCTTGATAATTTGTATGGTGATCATAAAAAAATAAATGTAATCCAAAAATCTAGCTTATTCCACCCCTGATTTGACGATCAATATCTCACCCAAGAATCCATCATGATATAGGTAGTTTGATTAGGCTCGGTCCTACACAAAAATATTTATCCCCAACCTTATAGTCCGATCAGAGAAGAACATGAATAATATTTGTGTTAAAGGAAAAAAGGTTAATTTTTTCGATCATGTATTCTTGGAAAATGAACATAATTGGGTGATCCAAGGATTGAAAAAAATTGAATAATTAATTAAATTTAAATATGTGGGTGAATGCGATTGTCCATAATAAGGAATTATGAATGAAAGGTCTTGTTCATGTTCACCAATATAATTATATGAGGTTGAGACTAAATCAAATGGTATCTAAATACATATTAAATCATATTATAATGAATTAAATGCTCCCAAATTATTAAGAGGTGACTCTAAATTCGTTTCACTTGGATCTTCTTTGATATGGAGTCTTAACATTCTATAAATTCAAATTTATAATATAGAGTTAAAAGAATTATCTTGACCTTATCATTGTTTTTGTGACTAAACCTATAGGATTTATCCTAATTTTGGATTTATAGATTAAATATTCGATTTAAATTTAAGGAAATAATTAAAATAATTCCTTTAGTAATACACTAAATGTACCAACAATGGTCATATTATATAATCCTCTCATGTAGACATATTTAACTTGATGAATGCAGTAATCGCCATATTACTAACCCCATAACGGTCTCATATTTATGTTTCGGGATTAATTTTATGATGTATCACTTCTTATGAAACAATGTGAACCTAATATATAATATATTAAATATTTTTATAAAAAACAACTCTGGGAACACCTGGCCTCAGATTCATAAATTTTATTAGATCATGTATCCTAAAATATATATAGAAACATATGAAATACATTGAAGAAAAAAAAAATGGTGTCTACATCATTCACTCCTTCATAATTTTCATCCCTATAAAGAAAACCTAAATAAATATATTTGGATACTAGGCCAACATCCAACTCTCCTTCTCTAGGGAACTCATTGGTATATTCTATTACTTCCAAAACACATGAACCAAGGGGATGGCCCATCCACCCATTATCCTCTCATTCCAATCAGTAATCAATTCCATGTTAATAGAAAAAGTGCGCATATTTGTTTTGTCCAGTTGGCCCCAATTAATAATGTTCATTTTTTCATGCATGTATCCCCTCAACTATGACATGTAAAATATGTCACACAACCCTCCCATTGTGGGGATAGGTGGAGTTAGTATGAAACCTTAACAAACCTATGAAAAATCATTAACTACTTAATTTACATCGGGGATAGCTATCCACACATTAATAATCTCTAAAATCCTCATCATTGGGAGACTCTTATGAAAATGTGCTCTCCCAACTAAAACTAAAATGGCCTATAATGGTGAAAAGAATCGGTTTTCTTCCTAATATTGGTCATCTTCATATTCTCATTGATTACTTGAGCCTTATCTATCGTCACATACACAAACTATGGACTCAATTGAGGTGTCTCACTAATCATATTCCATCATAAGGGAGACATGAATGGTCACCCATAGTAGAAATCATATGGTGAAATGTTTTAATTAGTGTGGTAGTTTTATTTGTACGAAAACTATAACAGGGAAATGTGATCCTCCTATCCTGGGATAAAGTCTAACATGCAAGACCAAACGATATCCTCCAACACCTGGATCATTGAATTGGTCTGTTGATTTTTTTCCGGGAGAAAGTTTTTAATCATCATCAGCTTTTTCTTCAATTATTTATTTTTTCCACTAAGAATTTATGATGCTATAAATTCATCACAATCCGAGAAAATTGTAGAGGGATCCATTTGAATGTGAAAAATCTATAATATATACATATTTCCTAAAGTGTCCACCAATCTCTTCTCCATGCGAGAAAGTATGTGTGATGAATTAGTGTATTGGTAAACTATAACCTAGAAGAAATTAGTTCCATTTACTGCCCACAGAATCCCCCTAAAAATTATAATGGATATGTGGTCTCATTTCCACTCTAGGATATCCAGGGGTTCTAACATGTATTTTGTATCCTTGTTCACATCCTTCACATAACAATAAATGATGCACTCAAAAATGAACACTTACATTCTCCATCTCATGATGGACCACCAAAACTATCATTAATTGTCTATGTAATTCTACCCTAAATAAATATGTACAACTAAAGAAGATGTTTATAAATCTATCATCAATCATTCTGACATTTTCACTAGGACAATTTTCCATCCACAAAAGTTGATAACATGTTACCTCATTCATAATATCCATGTAGAAAATATCATATGGACATTTGGTCCCAAAATAACCCCTAATTGATGTATCCCAACTAGGAATCTCCCACACACTAGAAATGTGAAGGGTTTAACACAATAAACTGATAAAAAAAATTCACCCATCTACTCCCCCATGGTATTCTAAAAAAAATAAAATTGTTCTGTAGCCTCCTTCACCAGGTGATCCAAATAATTCCTACTATGGGAATCTTCTTCCATGTTTTCCATTCATGGAATATATATTTTTTCAAAGCCATAGTACAAGAGTAACTCCAACGAATAACATTTTCATAGGTTCAATTATCTTTGTGAGAAGGAATTCTAGAGACTCAAATCGAAAGATTAAACCAAAAACCACTCCCCCAGATGATGGTGTATCCACATCCTTAGGAAGAAGTCTACAACATATATACCTAGTTCTTAGATCACATAATTCATCATTTGGTGTCTCCAATTCCTTGAATAATATGTGAGAACTGCCTACCTCTACATAAACATTGTGTCGAGAACAGCTCATGAGACATAACAACAAATAATATTCTCTATGCTATCATCTGATATTCTTAGGACAGGATAAATCATTAGCCTCAACTTCAAAATCATAATTGATCTCCAGTATAACTCATTTCATGTCAAATTATCCCCTTTCCATGTCAGGGTGGTCAATGGTGCTATAATAATGGGTAATTATTCCACAAACATCATGTAGTAAACAATGAATACAAGAAAACATTACACCTCATAAACTCTCTTCGTTGGATCCACATAATGAACTACATTTAACATGAATATGTCCATAGCTAAATGTTTCCCAGAAATTACATTCCCCAAAATTTAAACCTCAGGAATCCAGAACTGGCACTTTTCGAGCATTCCATTAATTTTAAGCTCCCAATGAAAACCATTGACCATCCACAAGTGCATTGTATTATAAACCTCTAATACATAATATATGAATATGTAATCGACTAATACAAAAAATGATCCATATATAGATTCATAATCTGGTTCATCAAATCCACCAACATGGTGGGGAATTAATCACCCCAAAGAGAATCACCAGGAGTTGAAATTGTCCATAGCGACATCAGAATGTCGTCAACATAATATCAACCTCCAAAACCAAAAACTATTGTAATATAGACCAAAGATAAATATTAGATATTGAATTCACACATCAGAACATGTCAATTTTGTCATCAATAACTAGAATGAAGTACATTTTTCTTATCGGGGCTTGGTTTAAATGATAATAATCCACTCAAATATATATTCTACCATCTAGCCATTTCAAGACCATCAAAAGAAATTAGTTAGGCGATATCATGGACTTATAAATACCTTCTCTATGTTTTCCTCTAACTACAAACACAACTCCTAGTGTTCGGTAGGGGATACCTGATATGACACATAATACATTAAAATGGTCCCCAGATAAAGGTCAATCCAAAACACCATCTTTCGCATTGGATTTAGTCCAATAATCTTCACGAGGAAGACATATATATATTTATCCATGAATAGAAGAATATATAGGCACAAATATCATGGTACACCGTGTGATTTACTAAAATAATGATTGGTGATGGAATATAGCCACCTGCATATAGAACCCACTCAACCCACCATGATTTATTTGTTTTCCATAAAGGTGAATCTCATCTCATCATTACAAAGGAATATGAATCATCTGTGATGAAATAAATATAGGCTCTATATTTGAATGACAAATCCATACCCAAGATTATTTTATAGGATTCCATCATGATTACCAAAAGAACCCATTTGAACCTCTATCAACCGATATGTATCTCGCACTACTGGAAAATAAAATAAATATTGAAAAATTATTCCTTGTAGAAACCCAAATAAGAAGATTATGGTATATGGCCACAACTAGGCACTCTAAATCCCTCACTCGGAGTAATGAGATGTCGGAATGACTTTCACCTTTATTTATTAATACAAATGAAAGAGTATTATAAATGTACACTATACCTAAGATCAACTCGTGTGCTTCCAACTCATAATTCTTTATGATCTACATCTATCTACATCACTAGCCACTAGATACATGAGAAAAAAATGGGCCACCTAGTTTTGGTTGGTGGATATTATAATGGCATCCACCATGCACAAATCCTTATTGTAGAGCTCAGCATACCCTTCTACCATCTCTAATGTGTTTGGGGCCTTTCTACCCTCTCATGAGAGATCCCAAATCATGGTTTTTCATCTGTGGCAGTGGTCGGTCTTCTATATAACGATACACCTATGCATTTCTTTTTTATGTATGTGTGTTCCTTGAGACCTCAATCATCATAAGAATAGAAATGCCCATATCCATTCTGAACTGGTACAATTTGATTCCCCTGACCACAAGCCATATTTAGATAATGGGGAGGTATCATACTCTATGATCTTTTTGACTTGAGGTTTTTTTCTACTACAGATGAATCAAACCTATAATGTTTACTTATATATCCATCATCATGTAATCCATAAAATAGGAATATATCTGTCATTAATTCAGACTCTAACACCACAACATGGGTGGGGATGAAATTTGGAACCATGCTAGTACATATATCTCTTTGGAGTCACCTCTCAAACATTTGTACCCAGATGTTCCCATCCAATATCCTATATATGGAGTACAACACAAGGAATTAGAACCATCTGTAATACTAAAACATTACCTTCCCTCCTTGATGCACCAATAAGAGATCATGAATCCAAACTAAGTAAAAAAATATTATTTGTACTCCACATGAAATAGGTGATGGGTGTCCGGCCATGAGAGTTTATTGTCATCATGAATCCAGCTAACAAGACTCTACCAGTGCTTAGATGCTCAATGGAAGATGTTAGCAAACAATATAACATCCTAATCAGGTATTGTTCAAATATGATTGAAGATAAGACCCACTGACTCTTTCCAATATAAAATTTCATTTGGATATATCTATCCATTAATCCTTAGTGACCTATAGTAGCAGAAATCGTGGAGTTCACTAAGCATATAAACATTCTTAGTCTTCTCTTCTTGTATGATCTACTTAACAACAAGTGGTAGTGCTACTGCATATTAGTTAGGATGAAGGATCTCATAGGTTGGACCCTTAATTTTTTCATAATCACTCATTATATTGTCTTCATGTTCTAGAACATGTATCTTAACTACATGTCATCATGATGGAATAAAAAAAATATAATCAATACATAAAATGGTCAGATATGAATATATTTATTCACTGGGGAGAAGACTCTATAATTACAGTTAAATAATCCATAAAATATAATGGATGTAACATTTACCCTTAAATCCAATATCTCAATATTCTGATTCAATAATCATTTAGTTAGTATCAAGGTGAGTGGGTACATTGATCACCCATATCATCATGAGGTTCCCTATAATGAAATCTTAGGTTGAATTACTTTGATAAAATTTCATTAAATCCTACAAAATATACATAATGGGACTACTCCAAACAAAATCCATTGGAATGAACTATTCTGATACTAATCTCTCATGACCATAACCGAAACTAGAAATATTTCCCAACCTAATAAAAATGGAAAGTAAAAGATCCTAAATAACAAAGATCCTAATAACCAAACTCCAACGACCATACACTATCCAATGCACCTTGTATCCATAAGATACAATTATTTCACCACCCACCAATTTTTCATCTATATAAGACACGAAACATGTGGAAAAATATCATGTAGGGTTTCGAATATACATCACGAGTAAGATTCAATGATTGATTATGGAGGATAAATAAAAGACACAACCCAAATAGAATGATTGAAGACATATCAAAAAAATAAAAGATAGTTAAAAAATACAATGAAAGGTCTCATAGATATATATACATATTCTCAAACCAATGAACGATCAATGAGATATAAGGGGATCTACATCTCTATACATAGCCTAGTTTAAAAAGACCCATTACTTTTAGGAGTCCATAATCAATTCCCAACATCTCGCTCGTATCTATCCAAATGTAATTGGTTACAGGCCCCCATATCAGTAATATAATGAAATGTCTTTGTTGAATAACATTAATATATATAGATTTCACACCAGTGTATTAACGGGTTCAATTCAATATGTATCCCTAAAAGAAACCACCTGGTTGCATTAGAGGGGTTCCATTTTTTGGCTTGAAGTGCTATTCCCTGGTGCATGATGGGGGATTGAAAATAGTTTCACGAGGACTCACTCTAAATATGATAGGGGGTTCACTTGTTACAAAGAGGACCAGGGGCCAATATGATCAATGGATACTCTCTAGTGTCATGAGGAGTTGTGCCCTATTTGATAAGGGCTTCCACTTGACAAATAGAAGACTACTACCTTAATCCGTCAAGGGGGGTACACTCTAAAGGTTATGGTCATGCAACTTATCACATACAAGGGTCTTCTCAATAAATATGTATAGAGGATCTTCACCTAGATGCGTCAGGGGGATCCACTATGTAGGTTGAGGACCGTCAATTTGGAGAATGATGGGGGTTCATGTATTTTTTAATGATGTCACATGCCCGATATATTTGGGGGTTCAATTAGGATGATAGAGGACATGTTCCATGGTATATTAATAGGGTTATCCACTCTATAGGTCACTGGTGATCCTTTCTGTAATCGCATTCGTTATTGGCAGCTGCCTAAATAAGATTCCCACATGGTTAATCTTACATCATCGACTAAAATTAATAATGGTGGTAACCATAATGTTCTACATGAAAAATCAATCTATAAAGGATACTCCCTAGAAAATATCCATGTTAAAATAAGGAGATACGATATTTGGATGTTTCTTAAAAAGTACCCATGGGGTACACAACATTTGAGGGGTCCCACATGATGTGTTGACTTACACCGTCATCTAGTTGTCTCCCTAACGGTATCTGGATCACTATTCAGGTTGGGATAAATGTAATGTGTGGGGGTTACATGGTGTGCTTGAGCCACAAGGCATGTTACCTATACACCTTGTTTGTGTCAATTTACTTCAGTACATGGGGTGTGCCTAATTGCCTACATATACATCGGTACAAGGAATCAGTACAACCATTTTCTCTTGATAGGGTATTTCTGTTGTGTTCTACCACACAGAATATACACCCAGAGATGGATGCATTGAATTTAGGAGTTCTGCAAACTATGACATTCATATATTTGTACCAAAACTCTAGCTGCCACATCCTATGTTTCATATGGTGGGTGTTACGTAAACTAAATGATGTGTAGTCGGGATTTTTTAAAAACACTAGATATTGTATATAATCTTTAAATACAATCATTCCACCCTCATATCCAAAATCAATTTTTCCCCAAAATGGCGGATCTATCATTTTTTTTGTCATTTTCGACAATTCTATGTTGGGTATTAATAAAATAGTTGAATTGTTGCTTCCTATATGAACCAACCACCTCACACATATTTGGTTCTTCCTTACTTGATAATTTTATCATCTAACATATCAAATATAACTCTTAATATGAAAAAATATCACTTATTTATTTATCCATCTCTCACATGAAAATACCTCATGAGTCTATGGGTCTGATCAGGCTCGCTCCTGCTTGATAGTGTCAAACTGATACCCTATAAGACGGTGGGGATGAACATGCTGATTTTTTAGAATGAGAAACTGACAATGGTTTAATAGTATTTTAAATATTATTTATTTAAAATGAACACAATTGGAAGATCCATGGATAAAAATAGAATAATCTATTATATTTAAATACACATGAATATGCAATTTTCTATAAATGGAACATATCAAAGAAAGTTATTGATGATGATTAATAATTTAATAAAACTAAGTAGATACCACAAGCTATTTTCCATACTAGATATTGTATTTTTTTAATGATCATTATCACCATTTATTGATTGTATTCGTTACCATCCATGAAATTTGGTTTTCTTCGATCTAGAGTCTCTTCATTGTCTCGATTCAATTCTCCAACAAAGAGGAGGAGGAATTCTCTCGATATTCCTATGTTTTACAATAACAACACTATAATATTCCACATAATATTTAATTTAAATATGAAATCCATTTTTATAATTTAATTAATTAATCAAATTAATAATTATGTTCTTCCACTAAACATACCTCCAATGGACATTTTTTAGAAAACCCCATGTAAACCTATTTTAGGTCATGCCTAGGGTTAAAATCATTTTTCGAAACCAATTGTGGTACATATTTAATATCAAATATTAAATATAATACATATATAATTTTCTTTAAATAAAATTATTTCAAATTTAAAATATATTAAATATATTTTAAAACCGAATTATTGGAATACTATGACTCATAATTGAACATTGTATCAGCATTTAGCACCGTAAATATTTGTAGAAAGATGTCGATGTCTTATAAAAAAACATAGTCCCTAGATCAGTGATCATGTAAAACAAAATAAGAAAATAATTTTTTATATAAAAAAATAATCCTAATAACATTTAATTGGATATTGATATGTAATAGAAATATTCCATATATTAATTAAGATACAATATTGGTATCACATTCTAATGACTTCCATGGTTTATATTTTATTAGTAAGAGTATAAACTAAATTTAAACATGTAAACTACATTCATTTCCAAGTTATATGATATTATATGTGTTTCAGGTAAATAATTTATTATTCAATCCACCAAAGGAACCCTGAAAATAAACAATCTCTATTAGAAAAATGTTTGTAACATAAATCTATTAATGTTTGCAAAAAATTAAAATCATGAGTAATTGAATGTAATAATATTATATGGATCTATATTTTCCATGAATTAAACGTTGTAATATTTTAAAATCTATCCATGAGTCCTTGAGTACCCCATATAAGAAAATTATGGTATAATAAATTTTATCATGTATCTAGAATATGAGATTTAGAAAAAGAAAACCCCTTAAGATTCATAACTTTTTAAGTGAAACTGAAATAATGAAGTGAATACTGGAAGGAATTTTAAATAAAAAAATTAACAATAAATATATCTTTTTTGAAATTTATTCACAAATTATCATAGAAAAAACTATGTTAGTGTGGTATACGTAAAAACAAATAAATTGAAATTGAGTCAAGAAACACTCTTCCACTGATTTTCAATATTATAAAATAGCCACAATTAAATTATTATTATATGTAACTCAATATACCAATAATTATTATGGATAAATTATATAAAATTTATAAAAGAATTTATATACAGTATGTAAATTGTGTGATTTCTATAACATTAAAATATTCTTTAATCAAATAAAATTGAGATGATATTCCCCATCAAGATCATATCATTAAAAAAAGTAATATTGAATGAAGTGATTTAGTGTAACACATTTAGTTACAAAAAATAATAGGAAACAAAAAATAAGAAAACTAAATTCCAATTCACTCATATTTATTACATAACGTATTAAATGAAGTTGTAGTATAACTTAATAAGTGGACATTCATTTAATAATCCCCTAACATCAAGTATATATTATTCATGTATTTAATTTAACCATTTTATAAAAAAATATTATATATTTACATGAATAATAATGTTTTCAAAATTATATTTCTTACATATTTAATTTACTATAATGTTATATTCAATTATTTAATAAATTTTTTTGTTATATTTTTTGATCGTATTGATCTCGAATTTCTAAGTTAACATCGATATATTGATTGTGGACAAAGAGGTTATCATTCAACATTCTAAAAAAATACCAATCACTAAATAATTACCATTTCTAAGATAAATTCAGCATGAAAATCAAATCAAGATATATGCTTTTGAATATTCAACTATATCAAAATATAGGATATGGTGGGTGGCACGAATGAAAGTGTAACATTTAAATTTTTCAAATGTCATTATAGAAATATGGTAAGTATTGTTTCATCATTATAGAATTATATTATATAGAAATATCATATTTTTCATTGAATACAGTTATATATTTCATCCAAGGGATTGGAGAGGAAACAAAATCAAACATCTTCATGAATATTGTATTCCAAAATTACTAACAAATAACATTATATATTTTCAATTAGTTGAAAAATAATAATATAGATAATATAATATCCATTTATATTGAATATAATTTCATATAAATCATATGTATTCATTAAATTCATCAATATATCTAGGTATGGTGAATGGTTATTGAAAATGAATTTCTTCGATTTCTGTTGCGATAATCCACCTAATAAATAAACAAAGGTTATATTTCCCAGTTGATGGTAATAAATATGGATATAGGTTATTAAATTATCAAAAAAATATTAATATATGAAAAATAATGATGTTATTATTTTATCATGATTAATAATTATTTAAAGAGATATAATAAGAATTAAAATAAAAAATTATGGTTAATAACCATACCTCTTCCTCATGAAACACCCATTCCATTAAAACATAATACCTATAAGGGTGGATTGATAATCAAAATAAGGACCCAAAGTTATTGGTAGGTATGTTATGAATGGAATTTTATTATAATTGTATAATCCAAAATGCTTTCGAATTTTGATGAAAAGTGGAGAGGTGGTGCCCTTATTTAGTAAAGGTGACTTCCACTATCAGAATATTCTGAACTATTATATTAATATAAATGATTTTCATATTCAAAATTTTTAAAATTTACAGGGTTAAAATTTAATATTACTATGAGTTAAATTAATATTGTAAAATAATATTAGATTGATTACGATTATATTTATAAATATTCCTTTTTGTTCAAGTCCATTATTAACCGTTCCAACAAATTTAGTTATATAAATTATTTTTTTATCTTTAGGGGTTAAAATTGTTAATATAAAAAAATGGCCCTTAAATAAACCAATAATGGTATCATAAACCATATCCTTATTAACTTTCCAAATATTGTGTTGTGATTAATTTTTAATCATTTTATAGCATAAATTTTTTCTTAAAATATCAATTATTTCATTTTTCAAATTACATGGAATATTATAATATAATAAATTTGTAACTCAAGTCTAATGGATAAAAAAATTAAATATATTATAATATAATAATGAGATAATATTTATATAAATATTAAATAAATTGTTTCTAATTTTTTATATAATTTTAATCCATTTCATATTGATGAACCATTTGTTTTACCAATTTTATCATGGACTGTATTATTGGATTTTTATTATAAGAGTAATAATTTTAATTATTAATGTTACCATAGAATCATTAATGGAAACAAGATATAATATTCTACTAAATAACATCCATTTTTTTACTTCTTTAATTTTTTTTATAATTTTAAAAGAGTAAAATAATTTTTTTATCATAAACTGTTATTTATGACTTTCTAAGAACGATTCACATAATCAGAATTTGAAAAACACATGAAATAAATTAACCTATATTATAAATATTCCAAATTATTCTAACATATTATACTTATCTTCAATATTCCTGGTACACATTAACTCACCTAAAATGTTTTTTTATTATTCAACAATAATTTACTTCATTTTTCTATTAATTGATGAAAAACTATATCTGTGTTGAATTTTAATTTATGATAATTATGACACATGTTAGAATTTAATATTAATTAACATGATAAAAAATCTTTTATTTATCAAATAACAATTTATAACTACACATTCATATGTTATATCACAATTAGTAAAATTCAATTATTATAAAATAAAGATAAAGTAATTTCCATAGATATTAAAAATTTATAAATCCACGATGATAAAAAAAAGTAATATATTAAAAATATGGATCATTAAGGAAGTATTATATCATATAAAAATAATTCAACTAGTAGTGTATCTTTTTTACATCCTATCACTTTGTTTTTATCGTTAATTAATCTATTTTATCCTTAACATTATAAGAAAATTCAGTTTTATTTCAATTCATAAAGACTAAAAAAAAATATTTGACAATTTGGGAATACTGAATTCTAGATAGGGAATCCACATAATGAGATTATATTTACAAAATTTTTATGTTTTAATTTAAATTTATTCGAGAAAAACATGGTGAAATCACATATTTCAAAATACATAGAATTTTAAATTTTAAACTATTTAAAAATGAAATAAAATTATAAATCTAACTATATAGAATAAAATTATATTATATTTATTAATATTAATATAATAAAATTTTGGATCTAATCAAAAATAAATATTAATTTTTCAAACCATTAAAAGATAAATAGGGTTTTCAACGAAAATTATAATTTTCCAGAATAAAATGATAAATTAACTGTTACATAAAATTCCATTAAATTCTCTATAAGATTATTTTGAAATGATGATTTCAGAACTGATATCCTTCTTACGAAATAAAATTTAAAAATTTTATAAAAAATATCATTATAATATTTTCTTATAAGAACCAATAAATATTATTTTTTGAAGAAAACATATTTTTAATGAATAAAATGAAATTACTGAAAATTTATGTCTTATATAAAATTTATTAATCAATAGAATTGAATTAATTTATTACATATAAATAAATATATTTTAATTTCGTTATTCCTTATTATTCCCAACAATTCGAAAAATATGTTATGTTACTAATTTTAAATAATAATAATTTTTGGTTTGTTTATGAATGGGTTGTGGATCTTATATGCAGTAATAAATAATTTTACATTTAAAATCATGGGATATCAAAAAATTACTACTAGTACATTTAAGTTATGAAATTTGAAATTCTATGTATTTCTAATAATATTACCCTTTAATAATATATTAATACTCATTAATATTAATTTAAAAATTTAAATTATGAAAATAAATATTCATACATTATCTTAGAAAATATATTATATAATCAGTTATATACAAATGACCATGTAAAATTAGTATGTTTACTTCATGAGTTTAAAAGTTTCATGTTTAGTGGTCAAAAATATTTCCATAACTGGTTTTTTATTATTATATATATAGAAATATTATGTTTTTCTATATTTTAGTATTGGGTAATTACTATAATTATATTGAATACATTCATATTTGATTTCACGATGGAATGAAATAAAAATATAGTCTTACATATAATAACTAGATAGTTTTTACTGATGTTCCATATACTATATTGTTTTATTTAAATGATAATATTCTAAATATTACAATTTTTATTTGATAAAATGGAATTATATTTTGGAATTTATAATATAGAATTATCAAAGAGTGAATTTTTTAAAAAATTCAATGCATAATTATTTTTTATTGAATAATAGAAAAATATAGTTTTATAAGTATAATAACTTTTGTTACATCATCATGATATAAATATTATATAAATAATTATGAAGTGTTTGTAGTTGCTATTAAATTATCTGACACTAAAAATATATTATAATAAAATTATATTAATATAAATAAGTATTGATTTCAAGATAAATATGAAATCCATCATTGGTGCTGACATAGTTCTCATGCATTATTAGAAAATTATAACATGGTTTCATTGTGATAATATTTAATGGGGGATTCATGTGTGATGTAATATAGTGATAAATATGCTAGTTAATAATTTATTTTAATTTAGAATTGGAATAATATATAATATTATAGTTATTGAACTACATTCGAAACAAATATAGAGGTTATGAAAGATTAACATTCTTATCTTATTTTTTTCATAATATAAATGTTTACAAGTTAGTATTATTATTGATCTCAGTGTGACTATTTCAAAATGTCATCACTTTTAAGGTTTTCTCTAGTGTTGAGTGGTGATGGTTGGAGGATTGTTAAGGAAAGACTGAGTTTCATGATTGATATAGAAATCCTCTATTAAAATGTGATGACTGAAGGATTCTTTATCAAATTAAAAAATTACCAAGAGTCAAATAAACATAGTCTCTTATTTTTTGGTATTATGTTTTAGTTTTTTGATATTGGGATGGATTTTATTTGGAGGAGGCTGAGTAACTTTATAATTGAAGCTAGTGATTTCTATTACTAATGTAAAAGTGACTCTATAGGAATTTAGGCTACACAAGTGAACGTTGGGATTTATAATCCATACATAATGGTATTCCTAACATTCCAAATCCTATAAAATGGCCGATCTATGATTTTTATGGGATATAAAGGTAGAGAATTAAATACTACTACATAAATGTAATAGAATTACATATAAATGATCAATAAAAGTTAAAAATTGGATACATTGTCTAAAAAATGGTATGAATGGTAATGTGTAAAGGTCCACAGTAGAGTCCATTTCCATTATAACGGTCATAGTCTTAAGCAATTATCTTTGGATAATTCTGATTAGAGTTACACTGGTTATCCAATGGTAAATAATAGTTGAGTATGAGTGATTAATTCTTACAAAAATACCAGAAAATGAAAAGAGATATTGTGATAAAAATCAATATAATGTGGATTTATAATAATAAGTGTGATAGATAGAGATAACCTCAACCGTAGGATTATAAAAATTGTATGAGTCAATATAGGATAACTAAATCTATGAAGTGAGATGGGTCAGACATGATTTTTTCATGTTCGTATGATCGATTTCATGAAAAAATATGCAACATGACATAGTCAAATTATTATTTTTTCATTTAATAAATCTATTTGATAAAAAGATATTTTTTTTCTATTTTAATTCAAAATATCGATACATAAATTTTGTTTCACATGAATGCATGTAATTCAATGGAATAATGTAAATACACTGATTCTAGGTTTGTGGTAAAATCAAATTATTAAAGGCGATCATATACATAATATGAGATCATGGTCTGTGTTGAATTTATTTGTATTTCCATTCATGGTTTAATGAGATTGATCCATTTTCCACGAATCAGTTGCATGTAAATATCTAACAAATATGATTAATAATAAAATTTAATATGATCTATAATGAATAATAAGTGGTTTTAATGGATACTCCGCATGGAGGAATTAATAATAGACATAAATACATTTGAATATAATTTAAATTAATGGATTATAACTTTTATTATAGGAAATATTAAAAAATTAAATATATATTTTGAAATTTGTCAATAGTTATATCATTCAAAATGCAGATTAATAGAATATTATGCTACTCACATTTTTATTGATGATCTATGAATATTAATAAATAATTATTATGTTTTTTGTTGTATTAAAGAAGAAATTATATAAATATGAAAATGAAAAATAATATCCATGGGTTATTAAATTAAAATATTTTTATACAGGTATCAAAGAAGATATAATTTTTGAAAAACATAAATCACTCACAGCAATGTGTGAGAGATTTTGGAGATCTCTATACATAAAAATATTGGAGAACGTGACGGAGTTGAATCCATGATCCATTATTATTCTTTTAACTTAATTACTACAAAATAGTGAGGGTAATTAGAAAACTGAATTGTTAAAAAAAATTCAAGAAAAAAATTATATTCCATGAAGTTGTTATAAATGTTTAAGAGTTGTAATAATGAATTCTGGTTGATATAGTTATTGGGGGGGGGGGGGTTAAATAAGATGTGTCAATGAGAATCTAACAGTATAATGAGTTATTTTTATATGTGGATGGTGCTAAAGAAGTAGGATGCAATTGGAGTGTCTAACTATTTGTTAGATCCTTATGATTGGGGTGTCGAACTAATCACTAGATATTTTTCAGGTTCTCAAAAATATTTCTATATATTTTTATCTTATGTGTCTATCCAATTATATCTACCTACTTTATCTTTTTTTAATCCATATTGGGATTTCTAACCAATTTATAAATTAGGAAAATTTAATAATTATTATTTCAATAAATTTTAAAATTTAGTACCAGTATACATGATATAAGGCTATGAGACTATAGTGATTAGATCGATAAATATTATAGGTTAATGAGGGGGAAATTAAAATAATATTAATTCATAAAATAATTCCACTAAATCACCATCAAAATAATTCCATCGATACAGATGGTACTATTATTTTTTTCATATAATGATACATACTAAATATCACCAATGAATTATGAGATATAAAAAATGAAAACTCAGGAATCAAATGAGGTTTTCCCACATAAAATAGATATAATTATCATAGTTAGAAGAATAGGATTATTCTATATATCATATCACCTGACATGGATGTAAGAGATTCTAAAATAGATAGTTTTCTACTCATTAGTAAATATATTTCTGTAAACCATGAAGAAAGGAGATATGTGGAGTTAGATACACTAAGGTAATGAGTCTCATGAAAAAATTAGTATACAAGGTATAAATTTTGTGGAAACAATAAATTTAATATAAAATTCAAAGGATCTATATTTTGGGCATTTGGGTCATGTAGTGGGTTTCATGCCCACTGGGCCATACGAGCCATGAACTGAATAAATAATTCTTTATGGGTGGGTTTTCCCTTAGGAGGCGATGACGTGCCTTTCTATCATTTTTTTGTGGTGTCTATTTAATGAAATTACACCCAAAAGCATTGAATATATATAGAAATAAAAAATTAACAGATTTGTTTCAATGATAGGATAAATTAATGAAACATGGAAGAGGAATAATGAAATCAACCTCTTCTAATGATTTTGAGGATGGTTATGACTTCAAGAATGTTGTTTGTCTTCAGTCAAGCATATTTTTAAATGAAAAAAATGATTTTTGGAATCCAAAACACATACCCATGTGAAATAATCATTATAAACTTGTAAAATTTTCCTTTTATTGTCCAAAGATGAAGGCAAATAAATTTGAATATGATGAGGAAGATGTGAGATAATAAAAATTCGTAGAAGGGTAAGATGAAAAAAAATTCATTAAGTAAAAAATAAATTCTGTGGGAATTAATGTGAAATCTAATTCAACAACACGTAATGATTGATATGGTGAGGTTAATATCAATAAAATTTATAAAAAGGGATTTTACTTCTCAGGAAGTGATGGTGATAAAGTGGAAATAACTGATATAGAATGGATAATAAATATGGTATTTTATAGAAATATTGTGAATAAGAAAAAACACATGAAATAGAAAAAAATACATGGAAAATGAAATATAAATTTGGTATCTAAGAATGATTACTATGTTAGTATAGCATTGACATACATAAAGGGGTAAATTACTATAAATCTATGGTTGTAGATAATGATAAAATAATATTTAATATTTAGGATAAGCTCGCTAAAAATATAGAGGAGATGTTTGAGACCCAAGCCAAATGCCTCTAAATTATGAATCAGAATAACATGTTTATATAATAAATCAAAAAATACATATATTCAAAATTTGAATCATCTCATCCTTCCGATAAATTTTTTTCAAATAATCATGTTAAATTAAGTGTCTTGGAATAACAAAATAGGGATACTTTAACTAAATGTGGCTGTCTCAATAGAAAACATGTATAAGTTTATCGTAAGAGGTATGTTGAGAGTTACTTCATAAATTAAAAGATAAAATGGATTTCAATAAAAACATATAATCCAATAATTATTATGTCAAACTTTTATGGAAAAATATAAAAAAATAATGATTTATAGTCATAACAGAATGACACATTTTAAAATCATAAGTTCATGTTGTCAATGTTATGTAAAAAATTATATATCTAATATTTTAATATTTTAACCAATTTAAAATCCAATATCCAAGGGGTATATTTATAAAACAACTTAAAAAATGTATAACATCATTAGACCAAAATCATAGAAAATGATTCTACCAAACATATACTTCATCATTTAGAGTAAATGTTTCGAGAATGTGGGTAGGAAATTCATCAGTATGAGATATTAATGATTATATTAAATTTATTGATTCCCTATTCTATAAAATAGAATGAAATAAATATTGAATACGAATAAAAATAAAATACAATTAGCTTCATTAATGAGTCATATGAAAATTATTAAAAATAAATTATGCAATATATAAAAGAATAACTTCTTATTTAACCTGACTAGTCGGAAAATGATACAAAATAATGTAATAATAAATTAGTATGGATGATAAAAGAATTTAGGCAGAGATATGAGAAAATTTTGACCTTTATAGAAATTCAACAACATGTAATAAGGTGAATATTCAAATATAGTGTATGTTATTTGACAAAAACTGGCACGTTACAAATCATTGATTGACTTTCCTACCATCCAATGTAGAATCTATTTATATTATGAGGAATGGAAAATTAAATGAATCTATACTGATTATGATTTGTAGATGACTCAAAGTGAAAAATTGAAATTGTATAATGAAAGGATTCCAATAGTAATAGAAACACTTCCATTATTATTATTGAAAGAATAAAAATGAAACGGTGATAGGAAACTATTATCTTGATAGATCCATCGAGTGAAAGAAAGAGGTCCCTAATTTTTATTTATTATTTTAAATTTCTGGAACTAACATTCAGTTATTTTAGGGGGAAGATTTCAAATGTATATATTGGAAAATAATAAAAATAAAATTCAGAGAGTTTCTTAACTAGAATAAATAGAACATACTAAATGATTCTCTTTTGGGGGAAGAAATGTGGGGAAAAGGCAATCAAAATATACATTCTACTTAATTAATGATTTATATTAATACACATGAAATATAATGACTGTTGTAATTATATCAAAAAAAAATACTTGTTGAGATATAATTAATAGAACTTATTAAGTCAGTTTTATTTAAAAAAATATTGAGTCAAATATAAAATGAGTTTAAATAAACATATTTTAAAATCTCATTTAGATGGGCATTGGTCGTGTAATTTATGATAAACATTTCATTAAATATCCACTAAAAATATATTTTTGATAATATGGCCACATGAATGAGTTTTATTGATAGTATATAAATCCATGATTTTATATCCCTCATTTTAATCATCATGTTATTGCAAAATAGACATTTAGTTGAGTAATTAACACCACTTTTATAAGGGTAACATGTCATTTCATATATCAATTTAGACGATAAAAATTTATTTAGATTTGAAAAGGCAAGAAGAGTATATTTTTTAAAATAAGTAATATTAATATGAGAATATTCAGACATTGTCCATCTATATTTGATTAAAAATTAGTTGTATAACTAATTGAGAACCCATACTCACATCAAGGACATGTAGTGATATTGAAAATAATCACAAAGTGGTTGATTGTTTTACCTAAAGTGAATGATTTCATTTTTTATAATTATGTAAATACATTTTTATTAATATAATATACATAGGATTCAAGGATTAGTTTAAAATAATGGATTTTATGAATAATAATGTAATCATTCTATGAAATGTGATAACAGATGTGCTGATAATATGTGTATTTATTTCTTATGTGTTGATGAAACATAGTCTAAAACATTATTGATGTATACTTGTGTTTATTATAAAATTAATGGATTTTATTAGTTGGATTTTTCCCTATATAATTGTAAATAAAATTTATATTACATAAATAAATATAAATCCATTTTCATGATAGTTGAGTAAGAGTACATTTTTTTTAAAAATACATTTTTATATATTTTACTAATATTTCAAGGAATATATAATGATTTTTAAATGACTCTTTGAGCAATGAATGTGTTAGTAATTATATTATACTATATATTGGTAATAAAAATACACATATCAGGCTAAACGTGTGCCTATTTAAAGGTAAATGACTATCTATGAAAAAACGCGAAGATAATACATGTGATGTTTAATGGTCTGTCTTAGAATCCATCAACTATGTAAACATAATTGGAATAAATATATTTATAATTAAAGGCATGAAGAGGGTTATAATGGAAATATATGGGTAAAACCAAACTATGTATTACAGGGAAATATTATTTATTGTGCCACATAATGACAAGATCAACATAGAGTGACCCAAATTGAAATCTAATCGACCATAACAAGGGTGGTTGATCAAGAGAACCAACACAATTGGATGAACTCCTTTTCAAGATAGGGGATGATAATTATTAATATTATATGTGATAGAATGAATATGACTTATATATCGCGAGAATATTGATAATGGGTTGAAAATATGGATTATACCATAGTTTTTTCATGGTGGTCATTTGGTGAGTTTATGTGATAGATGGAGATAATATAAATATATAAATTTTAATGATCAATACAAGCATATAGGCTCATAAAAATTCATGTATATTAAATGATTAAAATAAATACATGGGTTATAGGTTAGTGATAAACTAACCTGAGTTAATGTGATCCGCTATTTATGAAGATCTAATGATAGATGAAACATTTCTGAATATTTCCCAACATGATTTAAATAAATCGCTCTATTGTGGAATTATCACTTTTATGAAATTATAATGTATATATATAAGATTAATTTATTGTTTTTGATCTAATGGGAAGATGAAGTTGTGTTAAACCAGTTGACATGTTGTTGAATTAATCGGGTGTTTTAAGAAAATAAAATGTGTAATTATGACATTGGGATTAAATATTATACTAAATGATTTATTATTGAATATAATAGCTAATTTAGAATTTGTGAGCCATTAGGTAATTCAAAAATAATATTATATTAAATTTAACTAATTTACCTTGATATACTTCGACTAAAGAATATATATAAATACATGCTATTTTTGGAATATTATACATTGAATAATTTTCAGAAAAAATATTAAATAATATCCATATATTATTCAGTGACTATATTTTCATAACATTATAAAATAATAAGCTTTTTTGTATCAAAAAACCAAATACTCATATACAAAGGATTTATAGTGAATACATAAATTCAAATACATCAAATAATTAGGGAAAGAGATGGAGTCAAATTCATAATCTATTGTTTTGTCGTGAACCAAAGTATTCAATATGTATAAGGATAACATGATAAATCAAGGTCTGTTGTGTTATTTGAGACCAAAATATTAGTTATATTAATTTTTTAATGGCCTTCATGATTTACCCATAAATAACATGTTTGTCCATTCCTTTAGGATAGGTAGATCATACAACATGAAGATAACCAAATCCATGAGAATTCAAGGGTCATTCTATCAGTGGATCATTTTAAAGATATTGTTTATAAATTTATTGTATAATATGTTATTAAATACTTGTCATTTTGGTTTTTGAAAAATCACTACATAATTGAGATTCTTGTGTCTATATTTTTTTGAGAATTTTGAATGCGTTTCTTTAACCAGTTGGAGCCACATGAGTCTATAGTGGAGTATGTCTAATGGATTTTCTAGAAAACTATGAATGAAAATTGATTGTATAATAAACTATATATGTAATGTTTTATAATACCTTTTTATACTATAATATATGAGGTTATACGATGATAATTTTTTTAGTGGATCTGTGACTTCATAAGATAAAATAGGATGAATGAAAAATAAAATGAATTCATAAAACAAGACCACACAATCCACCTAACTAATTCTTCCATCTAAAATTGGATCCCTGAAATTATGAATGACTTTATAAGATTATATTTTTTAATAATAAAATTTATTTATGTTTTCAAAGTCACATAATCGGTTGATAATCCATAATTCATTCATAACATTTGTGCATTACTTATTCAAGTTGAAGAAAATTAATATAACGGGGATATAATGTTATTGGATACGTTTTTGTTAAATTAGTTATTTTCATTAATTATACATTCAAATATGAAAATCTATATATTTTATAGTATGTATATGATGAATTTTATAATAATATATTACTTTTTAATATCATGTTAAATTAATAACCATTAAAATGATATTAAGAATTATTTAATGTTAAAAAAGATTATTAAATTTATATAAATCATTAAATTCCTTATGTTATTCTATGGTAGAGGGATTTTTCATCCTCTATTCATACCTTATTTATAATATATTCCCATTAATATAATTTCATTATTATAATGATAAACTTATACATTAAATAATATATATTTCCAAAATAACAACTCAATATCACCTGTAAATGGACCTCCCCTCTACCAATCATAATAAAAAAATTATTATAATTTATCATTTATCAAACACCATATTTTCAACATGGGAATCCATTATACTATATTGGATCCTCATTTCCAAATAGGTAATAAAAAATTCAACTTTTTTAAAAGGATCATTAAGAAGTAATTGAAGCCATAAATTTAAGTTATGTCTTCTACATAGTCATTACTGTTAATTTGTATGATACACCTGTTCTTGAATATGATCTATAACATTAATAATGGATTTATTTAACCATTTAGATGCTTCAATGGTTAAATAATTGTTATAATATAACATATTCTAACTAATTCTGTTAATATAATGCTTTAATTTTTTGGTATGTTTTACCAGTTACATAGACATAGTTATAATGATTACCATATTATTAACAAATAAAATAATAACACTATTAATATTAAATATTATTTTTTAATATTTATTTTTTTAACTATGGAATAAACCTATTCCAAATTATATAATATTGTTAATTTGATTATTTTTATAATTCAGTACTCAGTAATAACATTATTTTTATGCATTTAATGTCTCTTGTTACTATGAGTTCCAATGATTAATCATGGATCTATATAAATATGTCCAAAATATATATTTGATAACTGTTAATATTATTATAGTGACGGACCAATTATGGTGGAAAAAGGATCATAACAACAAAATGAAAACATGTATTGGTAATTGATGAATTGACACATGATTATTTTTTATACATAATAAAAATTCAATACATGCATATTAATGAATTATAAATTAATTTTAATAAGTGAAATTGTTATTAATATTGTTCCATTTAATATGAAAAATTTTCATATGTTAATAACTCATGAATTTTCAACACATTTAAACAAGCCATATTATATGGTAAGGTTTCACATATCAATTTTTTATTCTTATAGAGATGCTTCATTTTAAGAAAATTATTTCTTTACTATGGTGTATATAAATGACATAAAAACTGTATATATATGAAATTTGAATGTTAAAATCGATTTTCAAATATTTTTATATATATCTCTATTTTATGGTTATTTGATTCAATGGTTATAAAAGTTGTATGAGTTCCTTTCCTTATCTCTCTCCAAATTCATGTTTTTATATCAAAAATCATGTAAGTTTTTTTTGAAGGAATCTTATATTTATAATATCAAAATATTAATATATTTTATAACCCTACATATAATTTTTCAGGTTTATATATCTTATTATAATTAATTTATTTTGATTATATTTCAATCTATAAGAATCTATATAAGTTGAACTAACTAAATTAATTTTTTGATTCAAAATATTTTTCCACTATTTCAAATTATTTTATATTTTTTCAGTTTTATTAAATTTATTTAAATTAATAACGATATTTATTTTTTATTATCATTAATTTAATTTAATATTTTTTTCAATTAAATTGTTGTTAACATTTTATACACTGGTTATTTTAAACATTACCGTCATAGGTGTGAAAAGAATCTAATTTCAAATATTTTTAATATGAATAAATTTTATAATAATTATAGAGATTATTATTTATAAATAATACCTTCCCTGATTTTTTGGTACTAAAAAGTAGTTTCAATTACCATTATATTGACAATTTTCTATTTTTTAAATTTAATTTATTAGAAGAAATAATATTTATTATAGTTTTCGAAAGACAATCCTTTGTTGCATAATAATGTTTTTTCCATTAATTCCTCATTTAATATTTTATGTACTTCAACGTAGATATTCGATAATGTTAAAATCCACATCCTATATATATATGGACTTTTATGATATTATAATTATGTTTTTCATAATGTAATCTCATTCCAATTAGTCGTGTATGTGATGGGGGAATTATAAATGCTTTCAAGTCTATGTGGTACATATATGTATGGTTTATCTTT
Organism: Viscum album; assembly: GCA_963277665.1. Lineage (NCBI taxonomy): Eukaryota > Viridiplantae > Streptophyta > Magnoliopsida > Santalales > Viscaceae > Viscum > Viscum album. The sequence goes on from OY728136.1 coordinate 1,835,827,754, forward strand.
ATCTGATGGGGGATCAGTTATATCTCTAAGGTGAACTAGGTAAATATTTATATATCATGATATGTCGTGTATGCTATTTTTTGTGAACCCTACCCATTAGATACCTCTATTAACCATTATTAAATTTATTGGTTAGTTAACCCAGTATCTTATCAGACTCTATCCAATATGTATAAGGGATTGGGAAAATAACACAATATATAATTGGAATCTTTTAGTATGTTTAAATTGAATTCGGTGAAAACAAAATACGTTATATAACTCTATCTATTAATTGTTAGTGTGAATGTTTGGTGATCCTAATACACCAATGGAAATTGTATAAAACAACCCCTACTCTAGTAACCTGATTATGGTGTATACATTATTATATTATAACAAGATATATGGGAACACATCATGATGGATTTATAAGGAAAGAGTTTTAGAAATATTAAAATTCAAATAACTTTATACTTGAATCCACTATCATTTATTTCCAATGATATTTCACGATACATATTTTCGATTACTAGTTCATAAATCTAGAATAATAACAAAATAGATTACATGGATGAATATTCTAAAAATTATCTATATTTGTAAAATTTAAAACGCTTAAAACAAAATAATAATATTTATAAATAAAAATAATCATTAACATTGATGTTTCTTATTCTTGGTTCTTTCCTATCCTTTATCCCTAAGAAACACTTTTTAAATTTGGGAGGATCGCCGAATTCATTATAAGGGACATAATAGAAAGTAGAAATAATGAATTTATTTCTTGAATACACATAAGAAATTTATTTTCAAAAACAATCTCTGGGATCAATATGAACATTTTTTAAATCAATAAATCATCTATATTTTACTATTATTTACATTAATAAATTCATAAAAAATATTTACGTAAAATGATAAATAAATATTATATCTTTTAATTCATAAAAAGAATAGAATTTTTTTCCAAAATATTATATATTTCACCACTAATATGCAGTAAATAGATTTAATTAAAAATAATCTCATCAATTTAAATTTTGAAATCATAAGATTTAAATAAAACACCATAAAAAACACAAACACACAGATATATATATATATATATATATATATATATATATCATGAAATAAAATTTGGAAATTATTTCGTATATCACTCTAACAAAAGTAATAAACAATTTAGCAGACTTCTATTCCCAACCCATTGGTAGGGTTTATATAACTACCATTATTTAGTTTTAATGGTACTAATTATCCATTATTTCCAATATAACCACCCAAAATTGGATTATAATAGAATTAACCATCATTATAAAATTTCCAAACAACAAAAAAATAATCATAAAATATAATATCCTAGATTCACTTATATTACATTCACAAAAATACTCATCTTACCCATAACGAAATACACACACACACAGACACACACAGATATATATATATATATATCGAAATATGCATTTAATTTTAGAAAACATTCTAAAAATGAATAAAACATTCAGAATAATTGTTTTATTTGAATATTAAATATAATATTTTAGTGGATTACATCAAAAAATAATTTTTTTGTGGAGGGAAAATCTATTTTCTTCATATACATGAAAATATAACATTTGTTTTGTCATTTTAAGAATAAATTAAAATATTTAAATAGAATTATTACTTTGAAAAATTATTGAATTAATTAAAAAGTGGAATTTAATATAATTTTTAGTTATTCGAGGCACATTTATGAAATTAATAAAAAATAAATTTTTTAAAAATGTACATTGAAGAAATCAGGATTCAACAGAAACATTAATATAGGATTTTGTTAAAAAAATGTCCCTTTTATTGAGTATGAATCAGCAAAAACATTTTTTTTCTTCTTGTATAGTAGACATTTAATTATATTATATATTAAAACCCATTTTTTTAAACTATTCTATTAATTTTCATTAAATTCTTAATCAATTATGTTCATGTCGAATATTATTATGATATTCAGACCATATATCCAAAAAAGCATCATTAGGTTGAGTATAGTCATATAGGTGATTATAAATTAATAATTAAATAATAATGATATAATTATCATTTTTATACATCAATTATTACATTAAAACCAATCATGAAATAAGGATATGGAAAAAACTAACTATGTAACAATCATGGAGTTAATTAGTCATATATACACATGAGCATCATTTCCATTTTTCAATGATCATTATAGAAATAAAGTAACAGTTATTTTTTCATTAGAGAGTGATGATTATATAACTAATATGATATTAACTCATTAAATACTCCTATTTATGTTATCTGTGTTTTCTGGTGATGAATTACAAATTGCATAACTTTGTGGAGATGGTAGTCGACACGTACACACGATCATCATTATAATTTTCAGTGAATTGAAGAGTAAGTTATTAAATTATATGTAACCCTTTAATAATAATAAATGTTTAATTATTTAAATATATTTACATTAAATACATCATTACAACTATCCTTAATGGGTTGTTATTGAAAATTAATTCTATCTTTTGACAAGGATGTCGTATTTCATACACCCCAATGATGGTTTCATTTCCTATTTAATTGAATAGGAGAAAAATATTGATTCTTCCAATTAACATAATAGAATAAAAGTATATAGAATATATTTTTGTTATTATATTATTATTATTTTTGAGAGTATTTTTAGGTGGTAAAAAAAGTATAATATAAAAAATGTTTGGTTAGACGGTATACCATTTCTTCAAAAATTCATTTATGGTTGAAAACGAAGGATTTAATAGATATATTAAGTGATAAAACATATGAATATAAATTTTCATTATAGATGTAACTATGATATTTGGGTATTTATTTTCTTATAATGATGGATATTTTAATTTTAACACATCGAATTAATAGGTTCTTTTTTGAAAGAGATAGGAGAGAAATTTCTGAAATTTAGAAATATATTAATTTAATGAAAAAAAATTTATATATTACAAGGGATCAAGATTTATAAAATTATAACATACTATGAGTATGAGAAAAAATATATAATAAAAAAAATTTACGTGGGGATTCCACCCATATATTTTCTTGTTATCTTGTTTTATCCATTTTTCATAACTCCCATAGTATTAAATATTTTACTCTATAGGGGTCAATAAATTTATAATAAATGTAAATTTAAACAATAAATGGATCCTTGATTATATTTTGACTCATTTAATAATATATTGGAAAATAATAAGGGTTCTTATTATTAATTATTTTATCATATAATTAATTTTTAAAAATAAATATAATTCCAATATTAGGAACTACTCACTCAATTTTACACGTAAAACAAAAGGACAATAATATAATTAGAATATAATCAATTTAATACTCTATAGACTCTCAGATTAACTTGTGGTACTAATTTAATGACATTATTCATTCATATCATATTAATTTTAATAATTTTAAGATGATTTATTTTATTCATCTGGTAATTGATTATATAATGTATCGACATTTCACGGGAATTTAATGAAACTATTTAAATGATTAAAATTAGAAATAAATTACAGTGATAAATAATTAGTATATATATTTCATAATAATAATTATATATAAAAAAAATCCTAAAATCGAAATTTCAAAATATCAAATCTAATAAATCTAATAAAATAGATATTTACAGTTTTCATTAAATTAATCTTTATAAAGATCCTATTAACATCCATATTGAAAAAAATTATAAAATATGTCAAAAATGGATTATTAATGATTAAATTAAATTAATAAGTGAAATAAAATCAATTTATAAGGTTATATTATAGTATGTATCACAATATTGTGACCCATTATTAACCCATTTTACTTTTAATTTTGCAACAAAATTTACTATAAATAATATTCATGATGACAAAAAATAAAAGGGGATTAATTAAAATACATAAAATGATGGATTGAAAACATAGAATAGATTTTTTGTGATTCAAAACACATAATTTTATGAATTTATTTTAAAAATGAACTAGAAAAATATGATGGAAAATTGTTTTTCAACAATGTCAATTTTTATGTACAAAATAGTGTTCATTCTAAATTCATGATTGAAATTATTTTCAAAAAAATATGTTTGGTTTATTATTAATAGAGTTTAACTATTTATATTATTAATACTAATCCAAAATAAAATATTAATTTTTACATAATTTAATAGAAAATTAGTTATTTAATAAAAATCGATACTTTTAACTAATCATTGAAAATCAAAATTATCAAAAAATAAATCAAAAAATATTTGAATATGATAATTTATTATTATAATTTCACAATGATTTACTTTTTATAAATTAATATTAAAAAATTATACAACAATTTTTGATAATATTCCAATATATTAATAAATAAATATCATTTTTAATAAAAACATATTTTTGATGAATAAAATGTCTTCTCTAAAAATCCAGTGTTTATTTCTATAAAATTAATCAATAAATTTTATTTATTAGGGAAATTATATATATATATATATATATATATTTGTGTGTATATATATTTTATTTTTATAAATTTCGTTCATAACATCAAATTCAATTTTTAGGATATAAAGGTAATATTTAAGTAATAATATTCATTTTTTGGTTTAAGCATGCTGTTGAATGTTTTACATGTGATGGAATATAATGAAAATCATTAAAAACATCGAGGTGTTAAATTCACCTCTTATTAACAATTTACATTCTATTAATTTTATGTAGACCATGGTAATAAATCTCCTTCCATTTGAACATATCGTTTTTGAAATACCACTTCCTAAAATGATTGAAAACTTACCACTGAGAAGAGGGAAAGAGAAAAATGTTGTTCATCTCAAATAACACCTAACATTGACTGAAAATAAAAAATAATTCCTGGGAAGTGGAATATGGATATTAAAGAAGGACATAGTGTATAAATTATTATTTAGGGAAAAAATATCATTGGAAAGAAGAAATTGAATCATCATGAAAAATCCATTGAGTACCAAACTATAAACCAAAGAGGTTTAAAAATTACCATGAATTCATGTTAAATTATGGAAATAAAAACAATGATTTTTTTCATGTTAATTTTCACCGGAATATGTAGTTAATTTAATAATTTTGATAAATGAAATAGGTAGATATACTTACGTGATAAGCTGAATTTCAATCATTTAATAATTTATACACTAATCTCTTCATTTTTTCGGAACGTTGTGTATTAAAGATGTAGTTTTTTTTCCAAATTTACTGAAATAAACTTATATTTAATCAAAAAATACTATCAAAGGATGAATAATTGTTTCTATTTTCCTTAGTCATTATCCAAAACAAAAATTTATAGAATGTGGAAGGGAAATTCCCAGAATTATTAAATCCCCAAAAGATGAAATATAAGATAAATAACAATAATAATTCAACTAAGATCATTTAAAAAATAAATATCCTTAAAATTATTCAAAACATTCACAATAATGAAGGGAAAATTCTATCATAATTATTTTGACATAATATTATTTATGACTAATTTAGCATATTTCTCTTATTAACGTTATTCATTTGTTAAGGTATAGTAAAAACATTTCTCTCAACTATTTATATAATCTCCCAAATTTTCTATTAATTATCATCAATAAACTAAAACACAATAATAATATATTACATTCACATATTCATATAAATTATAATATTATCTTTATTACAAAAAAATCCAGAATTTTCTGTTAACCTTAATCATATAAGGTTTTAAAATAGAGATCTTAATCATCTATTCATAGAATCACTTCCCAATCACACATTGATCCCAATGATAAAACAATTATTACCAAAGTAATATTAATCATTGTCTACCATAACCTTTATAAAAATAAAATTTCATACTGGAAAGTATGTCATATATGCTAGTGGTTGGATTTTCTACATTTTCATCCTTTGGATGTGGGTTCTGAAACCATGCCCACGAATCATGTGGCATGATGTCATTTTAGCTACAAATACATTAATATTATTCCTATTTAATTATAAAAAATAATAAAAACATCTTGGAAAATATAATTTACAATCAAATCACTTTTTAACCTCAATTGTTATCTATATAACGCATTATTCCTAAAATCAAATAATATTAACTCACTGACATCAATTACATATAAACTCAATTTCTTATTTATATCATATTAATATGTCTTGAAAGTAGTGAATCATAAAATATCAGCTTTTTTCTACACAACTATTCGAATATATCGATATTAGATAGCATAAGATTTAAATTTTGGAAAACATATTATATATACAATTTTATTTAATTTACATAATATTTATAATAAATCAAAATATCTTTGACTAACCAATACATAATTCATATTCATTTTTAAAACCATTACTATTATTTTTTATCTTATTCAATTTTATGAGAATTGACCTTATGATTCTTCAATATAAAATTTAACATTATTCATGGTATGAATACATAAAAATAATTCATACCTAAAATCCAGACATCAAGGTATACCATTATGTTATTTATATCACCTTAACCATTCCTCAAGAATTTTTTATCTCTAGAAATAAAATATCCAAGACCATGATGGTACTTCAATTTTTGAAAAATATTGATGAGTTGAGATTTCGAAATCATATAAAGTAAATATTATCATTAGTATAACTTTTATTGAAATAAAATGGTGTTGGGTGTATCTAATGGTTTAATGAAGGTTATTTGTATGTTCAAAAATCATTCGTAATTAATTTAACAAGTATTTCTCAATAAATTGATGATAAAATCATATGTAACAGATAACATGGATTTGTGAATTACATTTCTATTCATCTTAATTAATGTAGATTAGTCTATAAAAAATAACATCATTAAAACAAATAAGATTGTGGTCTTTTAGTAGATTAGATTCAGTAACTTTTAATCATTATCTTAAACCTCAATTGATTTTACCTTTTAGGGTTTTTATATTTGGTACTGATAAATTTAAGGAATTTTGGAATCAAATGGGGGTGTGAATTTTTGGTGTATTGTTAGGGGAAACCTTGAATCATTCCCTATGAAATTTTTATCCCATTCTAAGAAACAATTATTGGTTCACAGTTTCACAAAAATGTGTGGATTCCCTAAACAACCTGTTAACCCTATTATATATGTTATTATCACGGTTGAAACATGGCATTACAAATATTATGATAACTATAAAGTAATTATGCCCCCCATACAGTAGTGAGACATAGTTAGGGAACACTTTTTTCAAAAATTTTTGTCTCGTATAATAAACCATGCACTTGAGAATTGAAAGATATGAAATATTATTTAAAATTTCATGAATTCCTATTTTATATCTCTTATCATATTATTTTCTCCAATCACAAATTCTCTTTCAAATAGAGTATCTTCAGATCATTCCTAGGTTCTTCAATCCTATTCTAAAGTAAAAAAATAATCAAATGAATGAGATGAAACCAACTAATAAATGTAATCTCTTATACAATTTCTTTCATATCACCTATAATTCTCCATACTTTGAGAGGGATGACTTTCTCCATTGTAAATTTTATTATATCTAGCTTTGGATGTATATCATTTCATTTTTTCCTGAGAATAGTTTTTTATCCAAGATCATCCTTACAGATGTGAATGATGTGGTTCTATTTTGAATTGAGGGTGATGGTTTTTTGATCATTCATCAATGATGTTGAGATAGGTGGTCTAATTATCTATTACCATATTATTTATTATGTGAATACATATATAATTAATTTAATTCTCTTCCACGTTATCTAATTACATTTAAAATGAAAATAATGTATTGATTCCTATGTGTTGGGAGACCCTTCACAGACCTCATGAGACTTTGCATGAGAATTGAGAGAAGCCATGATGAAAATGCATTGGGTTTTCCAATTAGAGTTGAAATGTTGGTTTATGAATTGTAAAAAGAGGAATAATGTGTTAATTAAATTTAACTAAATATATATTACATGGATGATGATGGGATATAAAGTTTTTATTACCTTAACATTAAGGAGATAATTAGTTGGGAAATAAATAATTATAAGAGGGTTAATGGTGAATTTTTCATCTTATTCCATCTATATAATGTAAAGAACCATCATTGTGACTTATAAATGAGATAGTGCACCAGGATGTGAATTAGTGAAAATAAGGTTACTGGTGATGATAAAAGATATGCATGTGATACTTGCGATTATTGAGAATTATTGAACAATATGGTGTGCATTAGTGACTAATTCTCCAATTACCCATGGGGTGTTGGATTAACTCTATGGGCCCGTGATGCATTTTTGTGAACAATGTGGTGTGGGTTAGGTACCAATGATCTAAATAATAATGAATTGAGGGACTAATTCTCTAGTATATTTAGATTTTGAAATAGGATTAATGCTCCATGTGATTTGATATTGGTACCTAGACTGATTCTATAATGAAATAGAAATTAAATTAGAAATAAAATAATAATTAAATATAATGATGGAATAATTTTGGATATTCATATGATTTACTATTCATACATTATCATAAGATGATGTAGGTAAGAAATTATTGACAAACTAATGATAAATATGAATATTAATTAATTTTTTCATTTAATTATTATAATTTATAAAAATTCATAATCAATTTTATACTGGTTATTTATTTAGACACCATTGGTGGTTGAATATTTCTTTGTACTCACACCTAACACATCATTCTAGGATTGGTAACCTAATATTTTAAAGTGATGCATTGGGATTTCAGATAGACCATTGATCAGGGAACCAAATACTATGTCGACAACCAAATGGGAGATATCATGGTTTTTATATATTCAAATTTTCCGTATACAATTGTCAATTATATGTCATTAAATATTTACTTAAATCATATATTATCATTTTTACTTATTTGGATTCCTCTTGTGATGATTGGACTTTAAATAATAATTTTTTGTTATTATCTATTATCTTTTATTGGTTATTTGTAAATTTATTTCAACTTTTATCCTATATTTTCAAAGAGGGAATTTTCTCCCCTAGTTATATATTTTATTTTTGATAATATTTTGTTTCTTATAGTGTATGAGTTTGTTCACTTGATGTCACATAATGAATCGACTGTGGATGTAGAACCTAGGGTTGGACAATAACAAGTTTTATTAGTGGTGGTTTTCTATTCTTTTCAGTTGTATTACATTATAGGATAGGTAAATATGAGACAACAATGATTCAATACTTGGTAATGAGAACATACATGGGATTATCTATCCCATATATGGGGAAATCCCACTGTACCATGGGTGGGATAATAGTTCATTATGTTTTAGGTTATAATTATATTATATTTCAAATTTAGTGATGAACATTTTTGCTAACATTATTGTTTTATGTGATTTCCCTCAATAAGGGATATTAAACAATATTTGAGTATACATTCATTTTTCATGGCACTAAAGAAATTATGTGACATGAATCATTTTAAACACATGTAGAGACTAAGTTTTTGGTGAGTTATTGAATTTAAAATTATTGTCCTTACTTTTTAAATTAAAAATAACTTGTTCATCAAAAATAAATTTAAAATTATAGGTATATGGTAAATTTTCTAATTAAAAAATTTTAAAATTGTTGTCCAATGAAAAACATGGAATATGGAATTTTTTTACCCCGTGATAAACATGAATCAGTTTTGTAATGATTGGGGATACTTATAGTGCCATAGTTTTGACCGTGTGGTGGTGTATACGTGATTATTTTTTTTGGATTTATGTGAAATCGTCATATAAATGTGTTAATGATGTGTTATGTGTGATAAAAAGTTTGTTATTAATTATAGAGACATGTCACCATGACAACATTTTTCATTGGATGATTGGAGGAAATGATAGAAATGTACCTCCAATAGTGGAACTATAGGCCAAAATAGTTCTAGTTGAAGGACCGATAGCGAATTTCCAGGTTAACTCTACTCGCATTATGTGGATCTCATATAGATTCCTAGGTTAGGTTTCATCGAACATGATTGACCTGACACATGAGTTCATTTAAAGTAACCTCAGTCCATCACCGGAGAGGGTAGACATGATGTTTCCATGTTCTGGATTGGGTTTATTTAGAATTTGTTTCCATTTGTTGACTTGTATAGATGAGAGACTCAAATTGGATATTTATGTGTTTTGAAAATCGACGATGTTCTTGTGTAATATTCGGGCTCCAGATGAGTAGTTCAAACATATGGTATGGAATGACATTAATAAGTATTTCATACTTCAAATTTATCAACAAATACTAATGTAAGACATGGAAGAGGTTTTATATTGTGGAGTAGGTGGAATATGTTAGTGATGCACTATATCAGTGACATCAATTATTTTTAGTGATTTGTATCCATTTTGATAGAATATGTAGAAACCAATAACATATTGTTTTCAATACAATATTTAATTTTATATTATTTTCCATGTTAATGTCATCCATTTGAAGAAATTATTTGAGGTGGTGAATTAGGCTCCCTTTTCTATGGGGAACCATAAAGATTCACATAGTGGAGGAATGGTTCATTCTATTGGATGACTAGGAGGTAAATATTCAATTTGTGTAAACAAACCATATGTGAAAAATAATTACAAGAGTTGAATGAATAATATTAAAGGATAAGGGTACACATTTTAGGGCACTAAATGAAAACATTTCCATCAGTGAGGTAGGTTGGATACTGATTATAACCAATATCCTTGACCACTAAATATATCAATATGGGGAATATACAATTGTTCTATAGGATCCCACAATAGATAAGTAGTTATTGAGGATTTATATTTTACATGTGTATCTAAAAGGGTTCTTTAACACTATACCATTTTGGAAGATGTAGTTTAACTAGCTATGTTGGTCATGGGGATGAATGTGGTACTTCGGGGAAAGATCTCTTATATCAGTAGAGTATTCATGCTAAGGGGACTCAAACTATAGCATAGATTATATAAAAAATATAGTTTCTTTTGGTTCATCCTGGACTTATGGATAGTGAGGCTCAACTATTGATAGTCATAGGTATTATTCTTGTCAATTATAAAATATAAATACATTTTATTAATATAGGTAACAAATATTCTTTTATATATACTCGACATTTGTAAGACAATAGATTCTATGAGTTTTGTTGGGACAATCAAAAAACAATTGGGAGTTCGGTCGAAGGACAATTATTTTTGATTGGTCTGTTATTTTGGGGATGGACGGGATGGTATAGTTCTAAACCCTCATCGATTGTTATAGTAGTATACTGAACATTATGTCTCTCGATGGTGAATATTATGTTCATCATGTTGAATGGGATATTCAGTCTTTCCATGAAGGGCCAGTACATCAGATATTGTTAGAGCTCACTACATAGGATGAAAATATTTTTCTAGATAATAGGGCTATAATGCATGATTTCTTTTCACCTATACTGAATGAATTTCAAGATGTGTTTCCAAAGAAAATATTGGTGCAGCAAGATGAGATTGAATTTTTGATTACAATCAAGATCATTCCATGAACTGATCCAATTTTTAATCCACCTAAACTAATACAGAAAATATTGATTCCAGAGAATATTACTCATCTGGAGAAATTTGATGATAATGTATTTTTTAATCAATGTTTCTTACCTTGGTATTATATAATTTTATTAACTAATACATATGACAAGATGCTACATTTATGTGTCAATTAATGAAAGTTGAACCATATGAAAATGAAAAATACATATCTTATTCTTTGATTGGATGATCTCATTAACCATCTGAGGGATGAATATGTTTTCTCTATTATTGAATTGATGTTTGGCTATAATTTTTTTATAGTAATACCTATTGATATACCACACGATGCATTCAGAAGGGTACATAGACTGTAAGAGTTATTAAATGTATTTTTAATGCTAATTATTACTCATGTTGTGTATATGGACTTGACAAACTGAATATTTCACCAATATTATGATCATATTTTTTTTTGGAATACATTAGGGTGTACTCTAATACACATGATGATAATGGAAAACAACTTCACATCATCCATTGTACACTAAGATATCATTGGCTATATGCCAATCTATCAAAGTGTTAATTCCATTTCAACATGGTAAATTTATTTTTTTACATAATATCTAAGGAATGTTTATTATTGGCCCCAAAGACAGTTCATATAGTTTTTTTGAGAAGCAGACATGCAATTTTTTTATAAATCCAAGCCTTTCTAGGTTCGGAAGAATATAAATAAATATTTATTCGGGAATCTTCTCATTTAGTGGTTCCAAATTAAGGTTAACTAATAAGGTTATAATGTTGGGGTTCTATGGATCATATGAAAATTCATTCCATGAGTTAAATATGTGTTTGTCTAATACACCACATTAGATCATACCTCTATAGGGTGAAAAGTATACCTTGTTTTGAGATGCACTGATGATTGAAATTTGAAAAATAATGATATAGGGAGACCAAGTTATTATATATATTTAATTATAGTTATGAACACATGAATGTAATTAAAATATGCACAATTTTGAGTTATCATCACATGTGTATTCCTCTAGGTAATGGATGAATTTCTGGTTTAGTGAAATGTTTATTGTTTATACATGTCAAAAAATCATAAAATATAAATTTTGGCAGTGATATTTGAATCTATGTAATTGGATATGGGTTGAGTATAAGAATTAACTTTATTTTGATATATAAAATTCTCTATGAAAGATAAACATAGTTCATAAATACTTGATCTGGAAGAAATGGACTCACATCGTCATGGAGGTTATCAATGAGTAGAAGGTGATGGTTATTTTGGCAGACAGGCATGTTGAGGATCAAGAGGGCCAGGAGAAGATGACCATTGTATCCTCAGTAGTGGATTCTACACTATATAACTAGAATAAGTAAAGGAATTATGATTCTATATAATGATTATCTTTTATCAAAATCATTGATGGTGGGAAGTTACCTTAAGATTAGATTATAGATGGCGATGAGATCATATATGATTAAAACCTTGTTATGGAGAAATGATGTATGTTTTAGGAGATAATGTGTGATTTGAATTCCTCAAATTGGTGGTACAATATGGTATAACCAAAATATAACATAACCAACATAGTTATTATTGGTGATTTTGGATGAAAAAAGATATTATAGGTTTTGTGACATGGTGCTACATCTTCCAAGAGGTGGAGGATGAGCATTAATGACCTGGTGGTTTACTAAAACATTTAACCATATTGGAATGGAAGTTTTATGACACTACCATGGATTTTGAGTTGGGTCTTAAAATAATCCAGTATAATAATGATGTTATATAAGATTATGTGGACTAGTTTACAAAAGATTCCCATTTATTTCCTATGAATCAAACATTCAAGGATTATCAGATGGAGGAAACATATGTTCAACATATAGTTTATTTTCTAGGGTTTCCAATGTCCATAGTTTAAGATCATGATTCATATTATATATCATGATTTCTGAGAGGCTAACACAAGGAATTTTTTTCCGATATTAGAATGGCCATGAATTTTTTTAAATACGCATTGCATCTTATTTGATGAATATTTATTTCATTACAAAACACGAAGACTGGGAACCAAGAATTTTTACTTACTTTGGAAACATGGAAACCTAAAAATTAGATCATTAATGATATTACTCTTCCTAAATTTTCTTAACTAATATAACCCTTCTTGGACATATCATACATAATAAATATCTCATAACCTGGTTAAATAAATCATTAGAAATAGTGAACATAAATTCTTAGTAAGGGAGAAAAGGGAGATATGTAAACATTAAATGAACATAAGGGCTTTAGAACATTAGAATAATAATTTAAAACCATACCCTACATATAAAATATTACAATCATAAGTTATGTAGTTATTATTGGTAGTTTATAACACACAATTCATATTGGAATCAAATAATATGAACCATGAGAGCATATAAAATAGAATTTGTGGCGTATATATAAGTACCCAAAATCAAATGTCATGTCTACCAAACAAGATGTTCATAACATGTTAGGATTGGGATAACAACCATTGTACCTAATTTGGGAATGGGATGACCACCCTTGTACCCTACTCTTTGGTCTTGGGATGACCACTCATGTACCATAATATATGGGATTGATCTAATCATCTATGTACCCTAATCCTTGGGCTTGGTCCAAACACCCTTATAACTTCAAATTGGGATTGGGATAAAAACAATATATTATAATATATGGTATTTTTCAAAACAACCATGTTCCCCCATCATTGGGAATGTGATAAATACATGTGTAACCTCATATTTTGGCTTTGACTAAACACTAGTGTACCCTAGAAGCTCATATAGAATTTAAAATTACCCAATTAATTGAAGCACCATCTTGGTGCACCCATCATGTAATATATTACAAGATCACGTGGTAGTATATGGGACACCCCATCGAATAATTAATTTCCAATAATAACAAGATAAATAAAATTACAAAGGGATTGCATAAAAGTCATAAAAATATCAATACCTCAATTAAAAATATATTATAATATGGAAAATATATTGGATTTATTATAATAAATTTTAGACGTGATTAAATCATGGAAATGAAACAGCATCCAAAATAATATATTTGATTCGTAATTAACCAGTAAAAAAGAAAAAAATCTCTATAAACAATAATCCATTCAAACATGAACCATTAAGATAATGAATATGAATAATAACCTTTCACCTTATCCATCATACGTTATATTTTACACGAATGGGTGTCATCATGGAGGGGAAATAATTCCAAAATGGTCATTTATAACATTTAGAGTGGAAAATATAATTCCTTCTATAAAAAATGATTTCTAAAACATAAATCATTTTGATTAGAAAGTAAAATTAAAAAAAAATAATGGATTCATTGAAAATAATTTATAACTTTAAAAAAATTTAATATATCCTTGAAATTGAACTAAAAGAATGTAAATTTATTTTGGGAAAACTTTTAAGTAAACATTGCTTTTTAATAAAACATATTTATGACCAAAGAGAGAAATAAAAATTGATGGTTTAAAAAATTTCTTGAATGTTTTAAGTATGAAATAGTGGAATTATTTTAATATTACATGTACTTATAATGAATAAAAATATTAGAATAAATTAATGAAAATTGTTGACAGATGGATCTTAAGATATCATTGATGAGAGAATAAAAATTAACAATATTGATTAACAATAACATTGTATCAAAAAAATTTTACCATATTTGTAGGATTGAATCATAATACATAAGGAAGTATAAAAATACATGAAGATTAAAATTTCATGAAATAAAGGAGTTTCCTTATATAACATTTCAGATGGGATATATATACACCTCATAATATAAACTATGTTCCAAATATAATAGTTTTCTCAAAGAAGGCTAATTGAGACAAAATTCCTTTTAATATTTTGCCACATTGAAACTGAAACCCAATGAAAGAGTTACGATAAAATTTATGTGTAAATAACCAAAATTGAATCCCTATGAAATATCAATTTTTTTCATGCAATGAATATAAATTATAAAAAATGTGGTTCTGAATATGTAGTGTGTATAAAAAAATAAAAAGTGAGATAGAAAATTCTTTCCATTAAGTCTTGACTTACATCATACATATTTAAATCACCAATATAATAAATATAAATTTATTATAAATCTACCATAGAAACATTTTCATATATTTGATACCATTTGTGATTTTATTATTACATTATATTACTCCCTTATTAACAATTCCAGGTTAATGATACATTTTGGGTAATAAGTGTTTTTTTCAAATATGTTTTGACTTGTTATTTTTGGATTCATATGTAGATATTTATTTATTCATTTATATAATTTAATTCATGATATACATATTATATATATTAAGAAAAAATTAATTTATATAATTCTATATAATATAAAAATAGTAAATAATATACACCATTCATAGAGATAATAGGCCATCTGTACGCATGAACGTTGCTTTCGATTTCATTTCATATTGAAATAATTAAAATTAAATTATATAATGTTGGACTCATTTGTTTTGATAATCTGAAATCATTTTTCAATTTATGTGATAAACATGTTTTCATTATATGATAATTATGATTCATTAATGTTTATTTTTCATGTAGAGTAATGTTCATAAACTCTCAATCTCACTGTTTGAGTGGTTAAGAATACAATGCAGAATTTACCTATGTAAAAGGTCACCGATACAAGGTCATCGATACAAGGTCACCGAAACAAGGTCATCGATACATGGTCACCGATACAAAGGTTTTCGATACAATGTCACTGATACAAGGTCAACGATACAAGGTCACTGATAATAGGTCATTGATAAAAGGTAACAAATACATTTTTACCATTACATGGTCACCGATGAAAGGCTACTATTGAAGGTTACTACTGAAGTTTACCGATGGAATGTTACAGTTGGAGGTTATCGATGTGAACCTACTGTTAAAGCCTACCGATGTGAATTCTACCATTAACAGTCTACTGATACCCTTACATTGTCAAATTCTTAATATTTTTTATAACGGTCATATTTTATAACATTAATTCTTATGATATAATTAGTACTTACTGTAGAAATATCTAGATACTATATCATGATAGTGCGAGGTACGAGAAAGATTTCACATGATGTAGTTACTCTTATTTTCGAACCTCAAATATGAAGCAAAAAATATCGAGGAAGAAATATATATAGAGGTACGTAGAAAATTAAAAGAATAAAAGTCCAGAAGTTAATAGCAGGAGGATGAAATTTCCAATGAACAGGGAAGAACCATTCGAGCACTTTCACTGCGAACCCCAAGAACCTCATGATGATCTTTTTTGGAATACAATATGAGGCTGCCTTCTGTGTCTCATAAACGTTCAATAAACACAAGAAGTATAACACTCAATTCCTAAAATCTAGTACTTAGTGGTGCAACACACTATTTTGGAGTCAACTTCCAGAGATAGACTCAAACATCAAGAACTTCTTAAAAATCTGAACTGATAACACATGAGAAGTTCTAAACTCTAGCTTATAGTCTTAGAACAATTGTGTTCTTTCATTTTAAAATTTTGAGAAGTGTATATGTCTGCATCACACACTGTATATGGTGCTAGAACTGGAGGATATTAAATCATCATACATGAAACCTCACATAAATATTTTTCCCATGTAAGATTATATAAGGGACTATGTGTGGTCTGTAATGTTTGTTTTTCTCATGAAGAACTATGGAAGAGTGTGTGAATAGTGGATCATTTGTGAAAACTATTGTAAAGACCGATAGAGGTTGTGTATCAATTTTGTTGCTAATGTAAACTGTTTGGTGGCAGGTTATCACCATGTATAGATGATTATGTCTCATATTGAGACAGAACTTCTTTTTTTACTTCACTATGCACTATATTTTGTTATACACTATTTTCTCTATTTTTTGTTGCTTATATTTTCAAAAATATAAATCTATTTTTCATTTTTTGGAGATAGTTAATTTTGGATAGTGTGGGTATTTGTTGAATTTAGTAAACACGTTTCAAAAGATACAGATTTTTTTTACACAAATTCAACTAAGTGATAATCACCATTTGAGAAACTTGTTGACCAACTAAACATTTACATCTCTACTGCCTTAATTAATAATATCGATTTAATATTGGGGGGTCCTTTTAAAATTATGTTTTTAACTGAATGATTATGTTTGAACTCATGAGATTCAACTCCGACCAACATTTGGTATCAGAGGACCATGTTTATCCAGTATTCAAATTCTTTTCAACAGTGATTTTAGTCGTATCTTAATGATCATAAAATTTATATCATATCTAAATTTTCAGTTCTCTAAATTCCAAGTAACTATAGAAAATAGAGTTGAGGGTGTTGCTACTAACATTCCACCTTTCGTTAATGGTAATAACTATCCTTAGTGGAAATTAAAAATGAAAATTTATCTAGAGATCATGGGACATGAAATATAGGACACAATTGAAGAAAAACATGTACTGCCTACTACTTCTAGGGACACATGGTCTCAATTAACAAAAGCCATATATAAGAATAAATATAAAGAAATGAATGTTTCGAACTGTTCACTAGGTGGTGAATAATTCAGTAGAATATCTTCATGTAAAATAGAATATGAAATTATGGATACTCTAGCCCTTTCCCATGAGAGAACAATCAATTTTACAGAAATGAGTTTAAAAACATATAATATTAAATATGATAATTTAAAATGATTCCTAATGAATTTATTTCTAAAATGTATCTCAGGTTCAATGATATAGTTAATACTATGAGTTATCTTGGGAAAGTAGTGGAAAAGATGCCTACCAGATAGATAGAGAGGAACTTCGATTTTTATCTAAGAATCTTTTGACATAAGCAATCTACCAGTGAAAGGAACTAACTGGAAAGATCATGATGTATGAATAATAACATAAATTTAATCAAGATGTTTATGAAGAACCAATGAAAAAATATGTAGCATTGAAGACTTCTACCACAATGAACAATGATAATGATAAAGTTCAATCTATTGTGGATACTTAAACAAGTAAAAATTCAGACTCTAACAGTGATGATGAGATTGATTATCTTGCAAGGATAATCAAGTAGATTAGCCAAATGAAAATTTTCTTCAAAAAAACTACTAATGATGGTATGCTAATAAATGAAAGTGAAAAAATGACAGAAAATTGAATAACAACACAACTGATATAGTCTGTTAGGAATGTAAACAAGAAGGCCATGTGAATGCTAATTTTAATAATCTTATGTTTTATAAGAAGTATTAAGACATGATCAATGGTTATATAAAGGCTATGAAATCCACCAAGAGTGCCTCAAAATATAGATCAAGTAGATATGACAATTAAGATGCTAACAAGAACAAACTTTCAAATTTTTGTATCATGATAGAAACATTTGAGGTTACACCCAATTCCACTATACCTACCGATTATTATTCTATGAATGTAGGTAATCAAACAATGATGAAAATATGACTTAGGCTAAACTATTTTAATATTGGGTAACACTTGATGATACATTTAATGAATTCAAGGATAAATATAAACTATTGAAAAGACAACATGCATTAAATTCTAATTACAAATATGATCTAGATATTGTGAAAGAATAATGTGCTCACCTATTAATAGAAAATAACAAACTGAAATTTTTAATTGATCAATTTCAATGGGATTTGGAAAAGTTTATTGTTTGTAGAGAGAACATGATTTTGTTTCTAGGAAAAAAAATTCACGGAAATACATAATTGGTATAGGACATCAACCATGATAGAGAATGATTATTAAAACTAAATTTATTTCAAAATCTAGACAGTTCACTGCTAATTCATGTTATGGACCATTGTTGGAAAGACAATTTTCCAAAGGACCTAACAATGTCCTTATGTCTCAAAATATATCTATTGACTATATTAAATATTTAAATCAAATATGGGTTCTTAAATTTCTTCTTGCTAACCTCTCTGGGCCCATGAAAATATAGGTACCAAAGTTACACTACACTTAATATGGTTTATAAGAAAATTTTCCGAAGAGCTCCATTAAAACACTATGGTACTTGGATAGAGGCTGTTCAAGAAACATGACATGCACCTACTCATGTTTCAAAATCCTAATTAATGTTGATGGTGGACATGTCATATAAGTCCCTAGACATAAACCTTACTTAATATTGATTTATTACAAGATTACACATTGAGGATCTTTTCAGGTTTAGAGTTTTAGAGAATTAGATCATGAAACTTGAATTAGATTCCACATTTAAACAAATTGGTTATATAAAAGACTGTATTCATTCTTCCCATCAATGGAAACATATTTAAAATAAAACTTGGATTCTTTCTTGAAACATCCTTGACACTATCATCACATAATGTACCTTTTCCTTGACCTGTGAAAAACATTTCAAAAACATGGGATGAGCATAAAGTGCTCAGTAAGGGTTATAAAAATATGGATAGGAAACATGAGTTCATATATACATAATAATGAAATCATACATTACCCATAAAACATAGGCACTTTAACGAACCTCATAAAATCATGAATAAATCATAGAAATTATAAGACATAAAAGGTAACTTGAGGCATTCATAACATTCTTACGTAGGGAGTAACCCTCTTGGTTACATTTGGAATACCTATCATAGTATATTCCCTAAATCTATTCGGAGAAACCTTAACGTTTCACTCCTTCGTGTTACCCAATGCATTGGAGATCTATATCGGGCTCACCCGCCCTTAGTTTATCACGGAACCACCTGTCTTCATAATAATGCCCAAGAACTTCAACATTATCGTATCACATAAAACATGCATAAAGGAAACATAACACTTCTACCTTTCAATCACAATATATAAATACAACACATTGATATAAAAAAATTATGAAAACCATTTTCAATACCAAAATAAAAGAAAAGAAAAACATGGTATTAATTTTTCTTTTAAAAAGAAGGTATGGCTTGTAGAGGAAGCCGAAACTCAAATAATGGCCACGATGGCTGAGAAGTCGTTGTCGCCGCATACGTACGACAAAAACATTCCCTTTTGTCATTTAATAAACACTTCGTATAAAAAAGTTCCTTTTGAATAAATGTAAAAGTCAATGGGGTTTATACACCATATAAATGAAGGTTGTGTATAAAACAGAATATGCCTCAATGAAAGGAGATTGAGATGAAGTACCTTACAATGACGGTATCCTTGGTTTAAGGATAAATCAATTACATAATTATGTGTGAAAAATGAATACACCAAATATAAGTGGATATTAAGCGTAAAATAATCAAAGGTCATTCACACATATTCAAAGGATGATATATTCAATAACTACATGTTGAACCCAAAGAAATCGAAATTGGGTTAAGAAGTTCCCTTGACAGCCTAACGACGTCACATCAAAATGAGATGATGAGAGATAAAAAAGGGTCTCTCATCACTTGGACCTAAAATTTACATCAATAAGGATATATAAGAACATATCCCAACATAACAATATGTAAATTAAAATACCCAAAAAAAGGTCTTTTAAAAAAAGGAGGGTGAAAGGTTCCCTTACTAACATGGGTATCTTTCGAAACATACACCTCGTGAAAGAATGACAATACAACATTGATGTAAATACTAATAAAAGAAAGTATATTAAAAAATGAGAAAAATAATGGTTAGTACATACACCAATCAAAGGAAATTGTGGAAAATGTAGCATAAATCTCACAGGAATAAAAGTGAGATGAAAACTCCCTTACGAAAACACGGCAGCCTAACAGCGCCACCTAAAACTTTCAAAAATGGATTGATGAGATAAAATAGGGTATCTCATCACATTACAATAAAATTTACAGCAAGAGGAATACAAAATAAAATCCCCCATCATAACAAAGAGGAGTTTAAAAGAAGTGACATAAAGGAAAGTACTTAAAGAGAAAGAGAGAGGTTAGATCTCTTAAGAAAATTTGGCATCCTAACGGCGCCACTCAAAACATCCAAAATGGATTGATGAGAGAGAATAGGGTCTCTCATCATATGAAAATATAAATTAATGTAATTGTAATATAAAATAACATCACAATAACAAGAAAGATGAGCTTAGAAGGAATGACAAAAATGAGTGTACTTAAAAAGAAAGAGAGGAGTATAATTTCATACCTCAAGTCCAACTTGTGTAACAGCCCGAGATTTTATGAAAAATATTCTTTTTAATTTTATTAATGTCTTGTGCTGTACGATACACCAAAAGGAGCTTGCACAACATGCATCATTTACTTGCCTTGTATTACACGCAATCACGACCTTCCTCGATAGCGTGTGTAGTACGCAATACCGAGTTTCACTAAACAACGATATGCTATTAAAATATTATTAAAACTAGCCGTTATGAATAGTAATAACCACCTTTTAAAATTTTAGAAATTTTTGCTCTCAAAATGGACTTCATTTTTGGATTCGGAGTATTGAATTTAGCCTAAGGTGAAATTTTGGTACTTTTCAGATAACTTTCATATTCTGATGAATAGTGAAAATTATTAATTTTAATTAAAAACAACTTTTTTAATCGAAATAATTAATAGTGATAAATTATTAATTTGGTTGGTTTTAAAGTATATTTAGAATATATTTTTACAATTCAATACAATGTTGGTCATTGGATGTAATTTCACATTTACACCAGACATAAACAAGTGTTAATCTTTTGATAGTTATTATTTCTTAAAAACACGCTATTTGTTGTGACAACGGAAATCAATTATAAAATTAATTAATGGAACTTATATGTTGGGAATTTTGTAAAATATAAATCATTTTTGAACTTGGAATATCAAGTATAGATTAGGGTGAAATTTTGGCATTTTTCTGAAAAACTTCAATTTTTGATGAATAGTGAAACTACTAAGTGGTAGTTAAAAAATTAATTTTATCATAAATATTAATTTTACCTCTTCTGTGAATGGAATTTTAAAAATCCGGGAGACTCGGTTGATGTCAGTAAGTAAAATGTGGTTCAATGAGATGAAAATAATTTTTGGTAAATAGTGACTTTTTACTTTTATTTACCACGGTTAAAAGTAAATAGCTTAATTAAGGGTAAAAATGATATTAATATTACCTTAACACATGTCCTAATCCTATTGGACAACTTTATCTCGACAAAAAACAACCTTAAGTGTAAAATATTATCATTTAGGCCCACATGGATTAGATTAGGACATTTATTATTATTTAATTCAAAGAAGAGTTAAAAGAGTTAAAATCAATGTTTATTTAATAAAACATTTTTAATATAGGGTTATACATAATATAATTTCGACTATAAATATTCATTAGAAATATAAAAGGATTTATTACATAATGGTATTTTATTTGTAATTTTTAGACATCAAATAATTTAATTTATTCATGACACAAATATGATGCAGTAATTATCTTATTAATGAAATATTGGCAAAATTGATGTTATAAACAACAAAATAAATGTAATTTGAGACTTTTTATGAATACCACTAATTTTATAGGTTACTATGATATATTAGTGTTGATTTAATCAACATGTTTAGAACATATAATTCTGTTATGACTTTCACAAAAATCATATATCAAATAGTGTCAAAATTGACACAAAATAGTTTTTAAATCAAATATTATATTAGTAATTGTTATTTTATTCCTAAAAATCTATGGTTCGGCCAAATTACTTAGATAAAGATATATATATTAATAATAAACAATTTGGGGTTCGTTTGGCATGTTATAGTAATTGTATTAACCATATAGTGTAAGAAAACAAAAAGACACGGTAAAAGTTAAATTTTTTAACTTAGAGATAAAAATCTAATTGATAAGGTTAAAATAATAACCTAAACTGGTCTAAATCCTATTGGTTGATAGAATTTCGACCCATCCCCACTTTAGCTTCTAAATAAGTCCCTTTGGAACCATTATAAAGCGATTTTGACTTTAATATAAAATAATATTTTGAGATATTCCTAAGGTGCCCCTCTCATCCCTTATAAAAGGGCACCTCCTCCCTCTCCTCCTCACACCAATTTGAGCACTCAAGCTCGGCCATCCCCTTCCAAAATCCCTTCTCCACTTCCTTAGAATAATCCTATAGGTCCTGGTCTTCTTCAAAGACCAATCTTAGTTCCCTAAGTGGAGGATTCAAAGAGGCGTTCCAAAGAAGAGGAGCTTTGGACACGTACAAAGCAAATCAGACCTAAGGTTAGGGAAATTTCACAATATCAATTTTATCTGAGATTATTTATACTTTGGGATTTACTGGGGTGTATTTTATCATCCACATCCACATTCCCTTAATATGTAATATTGTTTCCATCCACTTACAATAGTTTAAATCCAATTTTACCCTTTGGTGAGTTTTTAGTAAAGAATATGAATGGAATCTTTTGTCATTTTTTTCGTACGAGGTACTTTTTGACTTTTCCGACAAAAGTATGAAGAATGTTTTTTTAACTTATACGGAATGAATGGATTTTTAAAACATTATTTCCAAGAAGCTTCCTTTACAAGTTTTCAAGTTTATTTTTAATCAACTTCTTTTATTTTAAAGTCGTATGACATGTTATGAAAGGAAAAATGTTTTTGAAGTAGAAATGATATTTTTCTCTAGAATGGATTTCAAGTATTTTATCAAAATTATTTTCCATCTAAGAAAATAAAAAGGTTCTTTTTTTATCCCTATTATTACATGGATTTGATTATGTTGTGATGGAAATATTTTTATGAATTCATTTATCTTATATGAATTGTTTTATGATGTCATGTTGTTTAAGAATTCCATTTTTATTACATGAGTTACGCTATGATGTATGGTTTATGATTATGTGGCACACATAAGAAAGGATTCATTATAAGATGGGTGGGACCTATATCTCCCTCCAATGCATTGGGTAAATATTTTATATTTCATGAGATAGACAGGGCTGGAACGGTAAGTTATACCGGTTCAGTGAAACAGGACTGGAACGAGGGTGACTCGGATCAGAAAGGGACTCTGTCCACTAAGATAGTCTTGGTAATGAGTCATGACTAACAAGAAATGATTTTCCATGATTATTTTTGCATGCCACAATGTTTCAAGTTTCATGTTATGATTATGGGGATCTCATTTTCACTTCTATGATTTCTTCCATGTTATGAATTTATGATCTCTTTTGTATGTTATGATTTTCAAAAAGATATTATATGATTTTTATTTCATTTATTTTCCCTTGATGAGCATTTGAGATCACCCTTTTATGTTTTCTTTTCCCTAGGTCAGGAAGATGGATATTGGGTAGAATATGCTAAAAGGGACCCTAGATATGATGAAATAAATGGGAGACACTGTAGAAGATTTATGAACCAGTTGTTTATGTTTCCCAGTTTCTAAAGACACTATACCTATACGGTCCTTTGTGGTTTTGTCTTATGTTGTAATAAGTGTGCTTCAATTTAGAAGTATTAACAATGTATGTAAAGTATGGGTCGTTATAGTTGGTATCATAGGGAGGATTTGTCAACCTTTGGAAACTAGGATGTGAGAACGTTAGTGAGATCCTTAGAGATATTTCTAAGATATGCCTAGGGATGTCCCTAAGGATAAGTATACGTAAAGGATATAGTCCTAGAACTATGGTAACGATGTTAGATTAAACCTAAGATGTAAGATATTGAAGTTACTCCCCCTTTATTATGATTTTTGCCTCAAACGCTATTCTTTTTGGGTTTTAAAAATGGCTGGAAACAAGATGATTCACGATAATGGAGGGTATGATGGACAATGGAATGATATTCTTCATAATGAAATGGTATTTGGAAGTCCAAACAACATTATTATGCCGAATCAGCAATCTCATAATATGATCAATAAAGTAAAATTTGGTATGTTTCCTGACTCGGATAATAAGAGAAAGATTGAGTTTCATGATGATCATAGAGGAAAGAAAGTTCAATTTCGCCTATGTAAATCATGTGGGAAGAGGCATCAAGGGGAATGTTTCAAAGGAACTGGAAGATGCTTTGGGTGTGGAATAAAAGTACACAAAGCCAGTAAGTGCAAAGGAAAAGGTTCAGTTAACACCAGGGATGAGGATAACGGTATTGCTATGACATCAACAATGGATAAATGTTTTAAATGTGGAATGTAAAGGCATTATGCAAACCAATGCCCTAAGGGAAAGTCTCATGAAGAGAATCAGTACGGCCATATGGGTAGTATTTATGTTGATGATGACGAAGAGACTACAAATGATATGTGAAATGAAAGAATTTTTGAAGCTCGGTCAATGGTTTAAGAATGTATTGGAATGATGACATGTTTATCACATGTAATGTTGTATAATTAATCTCATGGTACTATGGAATAAAGAGACATATAATGATTGTTACACTGTTGTCTTTCCTTGAGTTTTGAAAGTGTATGATTAATAGTACCAGTATCCATGAAAGGTTATTCAGATATTTTTGGAATGTAGATGATATGCGCATAATGAAGGGATAAGATGATAATGAGATGTTTGACTGTATTCATGAGCTCATGATTGATATAAGGACTAAGTGATATCATGGTTTGAGTGTATAGAATTTTGAGGATTTTGGTATGCGGAAAGTGTTAACTTTTAACTGCATTCATGTTTTCACTAAGGTATTCAAGAGAATACATGATTAAGGCATTTGAATGTTTGGAATGTGACCAAAAAGATATATCTTATGATAAATGGGGATCAACGACAGTATTAAATCTCTGGTAATCGTTTTCACTATATTATGAGAGTGGACTACGGTATTATGGATAATCCTAAATATTAGAATGGATTATGTTGGACATAAGTTAGTATTGTTTAAGGATAGAAGTTTTTTTGATATTATTGATGGGATGTTATAGTAATATAGTTTTAGAAAAAGGACAACCTGCCGGACGGGCGACAGCCCATCGCGTCGGACAAGGCTGTGGAAATCGAACCCACAATCGAAGTGCGACTGGCCTTTATCGCCTACCACTGGCCTACATGAAGTCCCTATTTAGTAGAAACTAGTTTTATTATATTAAGTAGTATGATATATGATTTATAAGTCCATTTTAGGAACCATATATGATTAATCTCACTATAGATCGACTTATGTATATAATTTTTTCTAACCTTTTGTTTGAGATATATGCAATGACCCTTCATTCTATCACATGATCTTCTAACACATCACGAATAAAAAATTCAACTTCATTTATTTAAGAGTGAAGTGGTAATTGTTCAAGGCATGAACAACAGTGAGATTGTACCGAAATAAAGTAAGTATTTATTCTAATTCAAATTCTTCAACTTTATGGAAATGATCTTGAAAAACAAAAATGTTGTCCTAGTGATCTTATACCTGACGAATCAGATGGTACCTTATATCATCACAAATATATGGATTTGTGATTACTGGCTTTTCCATAGCCATGTTATCTACCACTCTCCATCAGAACATGATGGTTAGATTTCTCTTCCATATCCATATTTTCACCTATGTGGAAACCCAGTGATTAGATTATTTGGGTAACCGTTAAGTTTCATACATTCATTTTTAAAGATTGGTTTTGGTATTCCTTTTTACGATGTGGGTTTCTATTAAAGAAACTTTCTAATAGTAAACCATTTATAACCCCGACGAATTTCGAGGGTGAAATTCATTTTAAGGGTGGTAGAATGTAACAGCCCGAGATTTTATAAAAAATATTCTTTTTAATATTATTAATGTCTTGTGTTGTACTCTACACCAAAAGGAGCTTGCACAACACACATCATTGACTTTCCTTGTATTACACGCAATCACGACCTTCCTCGATAGCGTGTGTAGTACGCAATACCGAGTTTCACTAAACAACGATATGCTATTAAAATATTATTAAAACTAGCCATTATGAATAGTAATAACAGCCTTTTAAAATTTTAGAAATTTTAGCTCTCAAAATGGAATTCATTTTTGGATTCGGGTATCGAATTTAGCCTAAGGTGATATTTTGGTACTTTTCGGATAACTTTCATATTCTGATGAATAGTGAAAATTACTAAATTTTAATTAAAAACAATTTTTTAAATCGAAATAATTAATAGTGATAAATTATTAATTTTATTGGATTTATAGTATATTTAGAATATATTTTTACAATTCAATACAATGTTGGTCATTGGCTGTAATTTCACATTTACACCAGACATAAACAAGTGTTAATCTTTTGATAGTTATTATCTCTTAAAAACACGCAATTTGTTGTGACAACGGAAGTCAATTATAAAATTAATTAATGAAACTTATTTGTTGGGAATTTTGTAAAATAGAAATCATTTTTGAACTTGGAATATCAATTATAGCTTAGGGTAAAATTTTGGCATTTTTTTGAAAAACTTCAATTTTTGATGAATAGTGAAACTACTATGTGGTAGTTAAAAAATTAATTTTTTCATAAATCTTAATTTTACCGCTATGGTGAATGGAATTTCAAAAATTCGAGAGACACGGTTGATGTCAGTAAGTAAAATGTGGTTCAATGAGATGAAAATAATTTTTGATGAATAGTGACTTTTTTACTTTTATTTACCACGGTTAAAAGTAAATAGGGTAATTAAGGGTAACAATGATATTAATATTACCTTAACACATGTCCTAATCCTATTGGAAAAGTGTATCTCGACCAAAAACAACCTTAAGTGTTAAATATTATCATTTAGGCCCACTTGGATTAGATTCGAACATTTATTATTATTTAATTCAAAGAATAGTTAAAAGAGTTAAAATCAAAGTTAATTTACTAAAAAAAATTAATATAGGGTTATACATAATATAATTTCGACTATAAATATTCATTAGAAAGCTAAAAATAGTTCCTACATAATGGTATTTTATTTGTAATTTTTAGAAATCATATAATTTAATTAATTCATGACACAATGATGATGTAGTAATTATCTTATTAATGAAATATTGACATAATTGATGTTATAAACACAAAAATAAATGTAATTTGAGACTTTTTATGAATACCACTAATTTTCTAGGTTACTATGAAATATTAGTTTTGATTTAATCAACTTGGTTCTAACATATAAGTCTGTTATGACTTTCACAAAAATCATATTTCAAATACTGTCAAAATTGACACAAAATAGTTTTTAAATCAAATATTATATTAGTAATTGTTATGTTATTCCTAAAAATCTAAGGTTCGGCCAAATTACATAGATAACGATATATATATTAATAATAAACAATTTGGGGTTCTTTTGGCATGTTACAGTATGTTTATTAACCATATAGTGTAAGAAAACAAAAAGACACGGTAAAAGTTAAATTATTTAACTTAGAGTTAAATCTAATTGATAAAGTTAAAATAATAACCTAAACTTGTCTAAATCCTATTGGATGATAGGATTTCGACCCATCCCCACTTTAGCTTCGAAATAAGACCCTTTGGAACCATTATAAACAGATTTTGACTTTAATATAAAATAATATTTTGTGATATTCCTAAGGTGCCCCTCTCCTCCCTTATAAAAGGGCACCTCCTCCCTCTCCTCCTCACACCAATTTGAGCACTCAAGCTCGGCCAACCCCTACCAAAATCCCTTCTCCACTTCCCTAGAATAATGCTATAGGTCCTGGTCTTCTTCAAAGACCAATCTTAGTTCCCTAAGTGGAGGATTGAAAGAGGCGTTCCAAAGAAGAGCAGCTTCGGACACGTACAATGCAAATCGGACCTATGGTAAGAGAAATATCACAATCTAATTTTTATCCCAGATTGTTTATACTTTGGAATTTACTGGGGTGTATTTTATCATCCACATCCATGTTCCCTCAATATGTAATATTGTTTCCATCCACTTACAATAGTTTAAATCCAATTTTACCCTTTGGTGAGTTTTTAGTAAAGAATATGAAAGGAATCTTTTGTCGTTTTTTTCGTACGAGGTACTTTTTGACTTTTCTGACAAAAGTACGAAGAATGTTTTTTTTAACTTATACAGCATGAATGTATTTTTAAAACATTATTTCCTAGATGCTTCCTTTACAAGTTTTCAAGTTTATTTTTAATCAACTTCTTTTATTTTAAAGTCGTATGACATGTTATGAAAGGAAAAATGTTTTTGAAGTAGAAAGGATATTTTCCTTAAGAATGGAGTTCAAGTATTTAATCAAAATTATTTTCCATCTAAAATAATAAAAGGGTTCTGTTTTTATCCCTATTATTACATGGATTTGATTATGTTGTGATGGAAATATTTTTATTAATTCCTTTATCTTATATGAATTGTTTTATGATGTCATGTTGTTTAAGAATTCCATTTTTATTACATGAGTTACGCTATGATGTATGGTTTATGATTATGTGGCACACATAAGAAAGGATTCAATATAAGATGGGTGGGACCTATATCTCCCTCCAATACATTGGGTAAATATTTTATATCTCATGAGATAGACAGGGCTGGAATGGTAGGTTATACCGGTTCAGTGAAACAGGACTGGAAAGAGGGTGACTCGGTTCAGAAAGGGACTCTGTCCACTAAGATAGTATTGGTAATGAGTCATGACTAACAAGAAATGATTTTCCATGATTATGTGTGCATGCCACAAAGTTTTAAATTTCATGTTATGATTATGGGGATCTAGTTTTCACTTATATGATTTATTCCATGTTAAGATATTATGATCTCTTTTGCAGGTTATGATATTCAAAAAGATATGATATGATTTTTATTTCCTTTATTTGCCCTTGATGAGAATTTGAGCTCACCCTTTAATGTTTTATTTTCCCCAGGTCAGGAAGATGGATATTAAGTAGAATATGCTAAAAGGGACCCTAGATATGATGAAATAAATGGGAGACACTGTAGAAGATTTATGAACCAGTTGTTTATGTTTCCCAGTTTCTAAAGACACTATACCTATACTGTCCTTTGTGGTTTTGTCATATGTTGTAATAAGTGTGCTTCAATTTTGAAGTATTAACAATGTATGTAAAGTATGGGTCGTTATAACTTGTCTTGTTCGTTTCTTTATATTCCTAAATAATAAACATTGTTCAATTAATAATTGCCTAATTACCTCCTTTAGAGATTATTATTCAGTTAATATCACATATTATAATGTTATAATAATTGTTTAATAATGTTAGTTCATATAAGACGTTTTTTCCGATGTTTGGAACATGAGTCAAAAATGAACTTGTTTGAAAAAATATTGCCCATGTAGCTATAAGTAAAGAATTTCCAGAATAGTATTAATGATTAAAATATCATATATATCCAGTAAATATTCATTTTATACTATTCCATATCATTTGGAGATAAAAAACGAAAAGCACCGTTCATGGAGACGGAATGCCGTATGTACGAATGAACGCTACTTTCATTTTTTGTCATATTAATGGAATTAAAACAAAATGAGAGAGATATATATATGTTATAATTCCATAATAATATCCATAATTTAGATTAATATATTAAATATATATCCATTATATATATGTACTTATAATATTACATAAAATTTTGAGATAAGAAATGAAATGTAGCGTTCATGGAGACGGTAAGCCGTACGTACGCATGAACGCTACTTCCATTTCTATTTCATATTTAATGGAATTAAAACATAATGATACATAATAGTATTTTAATTACAGTATGGTATCATATATAATATCATTAAATATATCCTTTATAAGTCCCACATATGGTATTAACGAATCAAATCATTTTGAGGGGGCGGTAGTCCGCACTTCTTTAAATGAAGATATCGTGTTTACCCATAATGGAAACCATAAAGGTATCCCATAAATAAAAAATACAGAAGCTTAAGTAAAACATAAACATATTAGATATCATATATAAATATAGTTTCATCTTAATGGCCACCATTGAAGGTGTTAGAATAATGTTGAACAATCATCATTTCAGGAAGTAGAAATTCGCCATCCACGAAAACAGTATGTTCATTAACCATTAGATGTAGGTGTGTGTAAGTGTAGATCGAATACTTCTTATAAAAACATCCTAGTATATTTAAGATACTGGATTTGTTAAAAAATAAATTAATAAAAAGAGTTTAGGGGGTTGGAGAAGCAAAATAAATCAAAAGGACACAAGTGAAGACATTACCTTAAAATCAGGTAACGCCCTTTGGTTTGAGCTCAAAGGATTCCTTGGAAAGACTTCTGCCCAAAGTGGGGCTTCAAGGAGTAATAGAGGGAAGTGGAGAGACAAAATGGGAAGGGGTTGGCCGATCCAAAGGCTTTGGGAGTGTGGATACGGAGGTAGACGTGGGGGCCTTTTATAAGAGGAGATTAGGGGCACTCTTGTAAAGTTACAAAATGATACTTTATTTTCAATAGCGTTTTGGATTTTAAAGGTCCAACATTAATGTATTCTGAGGATAAGGTGCTAAGGGTTCGAAATACACTCATCCAATATGTTTTGGACATGTGTAGGTCTTAGATATTACATTATCTTTCCATTTTATTTAAATCGTTAAATAATGAGGTCATCGCTGCATCATAATGATGTCATAAATAATTTAATTTATATAATGTCTAAAAATTATAATAAGAATACGATGATATAGTAAATCTTTTTATCTTTCCAATTAATATTTATAGTCAAAAATATGACTTATATAACCCCATGTAAATTTTTTTTAGTAAAACATATCTTGTTTGTGTCATTTTTACTTTAATATTAAATAAAAAGATATTTATGTCATTTTCCAACCAAAGTGCCTCCATGGGGTCCCCAAGTTGACCCATGGATTGTCTTGGTCGGCCATGACACATAAAATGTTGGTAGGACATGTGTCTAGGTCATTCAATTTTATTAAAACATTATTCATACCATAAACTACACTAATTACCTCTAATCGAGATTAAAAACTTAATAAGTTACTATTCCCCAAAAAATTATTTTTATCCCATTGAACCACATTTTACTTCTTAATGACAACCATGTATGTCATATTTTTGAAATTTGAAACACAAATATGGAAAAATTTCATTTAA
Organism: Viscum album; assembly: GCA_963277665.1. Classification (NCBI taxonomy): domain Eukaryota; kingdom Viridiplantae; phylum Streptophyta; class Magnoliopsida; order Santalales; family Viscaceae; genus Viscum; species Viscum album. The sequence continues at coordinate 1,835,860,352 of OY728136.1, forward strand.
ATAGAAAAATCAGTTTTTATAAGTACCACTTAGTGGTTTCACTATTCATCCAAAAATTGAAGTTTTTCAGAAAAATCCCAAAAATTCACCCTACGTTATATTTGATATTCCGAATTCAAAAATGAAGTATATTTTAAACAATTAAAAACATATAAGTCACATAAATTAATTTATCAATTAATTCCCGCTGTCATAGCAAATAGCGTATTTTTATGAAACAATAAGTATCAAAAGATTGACACTAGTTTAAGTCTGATTTCAAAGTGAAATTAATTCCAACAACCACTATTGGATTTAATTGGAAAAATATATTCTAATTTCACTTTAAAACCAATTAAATAGATAATATAATCATATAAATAATTTTGATTAAAAAGCGGTTTTGCATTAAAATACAATATTTTACACTATTCATTAAAAAAATGAACTTTATCGGAAAGATACCAAAAATTTACACAAAGTAAATTTTGATGTACCAATTCTTTAGAAGAGTTTTATTTGGTAAAATATAATGTATAAGAGTGAACAAAACTATATTTAATTAAGGTTCTCCATCAAAAGGTGATAAGTGAACCTTTAGTTAAAACTAGGGCATATACACCTAAAATTGAATTCTTTCCATATTTTAAGCATTTATCTTTTATTTGATAAATGTAAAAACATTTAAAAACATATATAATAATATTTTAGTTATTTCTATCCATTCCCGCCAATACAACGGCTACATGTTAACTACCATTTAGAATAATATTATTTTATTATTAGAGTGCAACGTAAGATTCCCAAGAAACTCGTTGTTGCGTGTTGGGTACGCCATCGAGCATAGCGTCCCCTTTAAAGTCATATTAATATTTTATTCACAAATATGGATAAATATGAATATTTCATATTCATTATTTACCGGGGGTGTTACACCCTTCCCCCCTTTTGGGAATTGCATCCTCGAAATTTTTAAAATTGAGCTTGGAAACATCGTTGAAAGTCCCACATCGGAACAAGAGTCGGTAAAAAAATCACTTAAAATAAAGGAAGATAAGTACAGAGGTCACCCGAGTTAACCCATACTAGGATTAAATGTAGAAAAACATGGACATGGATGAAAAAACAAAGGATCATGTTCTTGAGGTAGAGTGATAGTAAACATGTCTAGGAGAAAGTTAACAATAAGAAAATCAAAAAATTGTAATGGGTTAAACGGTATTTGATTCCCCAGTAGGAAAAGTTAATAGACAAAATTTTTGTTTAAAGTTGCTTTTTTTTTAGGAATTTATTCATAAGGAATCATATTCACTTATCATGTTGACTTTCAACTTTTACTAGATTCCTTAATCATACTCATATTTTTTCCAAAAGACGAGTATTTAGGGGGACTTGTTCGCATTAAGTGTACTATAATCAACTTCTAGAGAATCACCTAATCCACCAAAGAGAACTATATAATTCCCATGTCTTTAGTATTTAACCATAAACAAAACTAAAAAGGTTAGTACAAGTTCAGATAATCCAGAAAAGGATAACCCTTTAAAAAGAAAATCTATGCTTAATCTCCAAAATTTGTCCAACAAAACCCAATGTGCAATTAGGACCATCCAATAGACAATTTGTCCATAAAATTCTTCAATGTAAACCAATCTAATATTTAAAACCAAATATTTCAAGTATTTAGTCACATATTCTTCCATGTTAAATCATAACATTTATCTCCAAACAACATCAGTTGCTCCTAAAGTCTCGTATTGAAATGTAATTAACCTAATCACATATCCTCCATGATAGGTTAATAATTTTCATAAATAACCCAAAATCAACTTACTCTTAATTCATAAAATCATCTAACTAAAATAATAATCAGTCAAACTCACCAGGTAATTCACGTAGTCCAGTGGTAGGCGATAAATACCAGTCGCACTTTGGTTGTGGGTTCGATTCCCGCAGCTTTGTCCTACGCGATGGGTAGTCACACGGTCTGCGTGTTGTCCTTTTTCTAAAACTATGTAATTCTCAAATCATTCCACAAAAAGGGATAAAATCATCAAAAATAACCATAACATAATTTAACCTCAATTTTATATCATGCCTTTCACTTCAATCATAACATATAGTAAGCTATAATTACATCTAAAGTAAGGATCATATAAACCCAAAGGGTTCTTTATAACTATGTCCACAAAAAAAAGATAACTATTCCTTTAATAAAATTTGCATATATTAAACATCAGGGTTACACATAATATAAAATGTCTTCTAATGTAACCCCATCATCAAAAGAGACTTAATACTCTTACGAATATCACCATTACTCTTGAAGCCCTTATATGTTGACATCTTACTCATTCAACATTATTCATGATCCATTAACCATTCCCTTCCAACATATTCTGAAATACCTCTTTCCTACAAACAAAATCATGATTCATATCCTAAAATTCCAAAATAGGAAAACAATAGTCATGAAATAATACATACCATTGATTGGTCATTGTCAGTTTCTTCATCCTCAATTGGAATAGCATTAGGTATTGGTAAACAAACATTTTTACGCTCTTGGTGATCCCATTCACGAAACTTCTTCATAGGGAATGTGTTTCCATAATGACCATGCACACCACATTTAAAACATTCAATTGATCCCTCGGAAGGAACTTCTTTCCCTATCCTCAAGTCAACTGGATGCTTCCTTTTTCCATGGCAGGTTCTTGCATTATGACCTTCATTTCCACATCTACAGCATATTTCAGTCCCTTTGAATCATTTTCCTAGGTGTTTCTTTCCACATATTTGACACATAGGTTTTTGTACACACTTACCTTTATGATTATTACTTGTACTTCTGTATGGATTTGTTTCTTGCATATATGATTCCCTAGAGAAATCACCAAGTTATAGGTGGTCAATAATGACTCTAGATAGTTGGTTGAGGATAATCACAATAGTTCTCATTGCAGCTCCCATATCATTCAGTTGCTTGCTCAAAAAACTGTCACAGTTTCCTTCACATCCATTGTTACTTTGGTGCCTGCTAGATCTAGCCATTTACTAAAACCCAAGAGGTTAGTGTGAGTATATCAAAAAACCATCATGTACTAATGAGGAAGATAAACACTAATATATAATTACTCATTCACTTTATCAAAAACTAGGACTCTTTTTAAAATCCTAACCATTATGGTAATGCCACTTATGCTTAAATAATACCCTAACCTCTAAAGTTATCTAAACAGACCTCTGATACCAACTATAAGGCCCCAGACTTAAACCTTACTTAATCATGAGTTATTACAAGATTACACATTGAGGATCTTTTCAGATTTAGAGTTTTAGAGAATTAGATCATGAAACTTGCATTACATTCCACATTTAAACAAAGTGGTTACATAAAAGACAGTATTCATTATTCCAATCAATGGAAACATATTTAAAATAAAACATGGATTCTTTCTTCACACATTCTTGAAATTATCATCACATCATGTACCTTTCCCTTGACCTGTGAAAAACATTTCAAAAACATGGGATGAGCATAAAAAACCCAGTAAGGGTTATACAAATATGGAAAGGAAACATGAGTTCATATATACATAAGAATGAAATCACACTTTACCCATAAAACATAGGCACTTTAACATACCTCATCAAATCATGAATAAATCATAGAAATCATAAGACATAAAAGGTAACTTGAGGCATTCATAACATTCTTACGTAGGGAGTAACCCTCTTGGTTATGTTTGGAATACCTATCACAGTATATTCCCTAAATCTCTTCGAAGAAACTTTAACGTTTCACTCCTTCACATTACCCAATGCATTGGAGAGGTATATCAGGCTCACCTGCCCTTAGTTTATCATGTAACCGCCTGTCTTCATAATAATGCCCAAAAACCTCAACATAATCGTATCACATATAACATACATAAAGGAAACATAACACTTCCACCTTTTAATCACAAGATATCAATACAACACATTGATATAAAAACATTATGAAAACCATTTTCAATAACAAAATTAAAAAATGTAAAACATGGTATTTATTATTCTTTTAAAATGAAGTTATGGCTTGTAGAGGAAGCCGAAACTCAAATAATGGTCATGACGGCAGAGAAGTCGTTGTCGCTGCATACGTATGACAAAAACATTCCCTTTTGTCGTTTAATAAACAATTCGTATAAAAAATATTCCTTTTGAATAAATGTAAAAGTCAAAGGGGTTTATACACCGTATAAAAGAAGGTTGTGTATAAAACAGAATATGCCTCAATGAAAGAAGATTGAGACGAAGTCCCTTACAAAGATGGTATCCTTGGTTTAAGGATAAATCAATTACATAATTATGTGTGACAAAACAATACACAAAATATAAGAGGATATTAAGTGTAAAATAATCAAAGGTCATTCACACATATTAAAAGTATGACATATTCAGTAACTACATGTTGAACCCAAAGAAATCGAAATTGGGTTAAGAAATTCCCTTGACAGCCTAACAGCGTCACATAAAATTGAGTTGATGAGAGATAGAAAAAAGGGTATCTCATCACTTGGACATAAAATTTACATCAATAAGGATATATAAGAACATATCTCAACATAACAATATGTAAATTAAAATACCCAACAAAAGAAGTCTTTTAAAAAAAGGAGGGTGAAAGGTTCCCTTACCGACATGGGTATCTTTCGATACATACACCCTGTGAAAGAAGGACAATAAAACATTGATGTAAATACTAATAAAAGAAATTATATTACACAATTATTAAAATAATAGTTAGTACAAATACCACTAAAATGAAATTGTGGAAAATGTAGCATAAATCTCACGGGAATAAAAGTGATATGAAAAATCCCTTACGAAAACATGGCAGCCAAACAGTGCCACTTAAAACATCCAAAAATTGATTGATGAGATCAAATAGGGTATCTCATCAAATTATAATAAAATGTACAGAAAGGGGAATATAAAAGAAAATCCCCCATCATAACAAAGAGGAGCTTAAAATAAGTGACATAAAGGAGAGTACTTAAAGAGAATGAGAGAGGTTGGATCTCTTTCGAAAATTCGGCAGCCTAACGGCGCCACTCAAAACATCCAAAATTGTTTGATGAGAGAGAATAGGGAATCTCATAATATGAACATAAAAATTACAGAAAGAGTAATATATAATAACATCCCAATAACAATAAAAATTAGCTTAGAATTAATTACATAAAAGAGTGTACTTAAAAAGAAAGAGAGGAGTAGGATCCCTTACCTCAAGTCCAACTAGTCTTGTTCGTTTCTTTATATTCCTGATTAATAATCTTTGGTCAATTAATAATTTCCTAAGTACCACTTTTAGAGAATATTATTAAGTTCATATCACATATTATAATGTAATAATAATTTTTTAATAACGTTAGTTCATATCAGACGTTTCTGCCGATGTTTGGTACATGAGTCAAAAATGAACTTGTTTGAAAAACGATTTCCCATGTAGTTATAAGTAAAAAATTTCCAGAATAGTATTAATGATTAAAATATCATATATATCCAGTAAATATTCATTTTATACTATTCCATATCATTTGGAGATAAAAAACGAAAAGCACCATTCATGGAGACGGTAGGCCGTACGTACGAATGAATGCTACTTTCATTTTTTGTCATATTAATGGAATTAAAACAAAATGAGAGAGTTATATATATGTTATAATTCCATAATGATATACATAATTTAAATTTAATATATTACATATATATCAATTATATATATTTACTTATAATATTACATAACATTTTGAGATAAGAAATGAAATGTACCGTTCATGGAGACGGTAATCCGTACGTACGCACGAACGCTACTTCCATTTATATTTCATATTTAATGGAATTAACACATAATGATACATAATAGTATTTTAATTACAGTATGGTATCATATATAATTTCATTAAATATATCCTTTATACGTACCACATATGGTATTAACGAATCAAATCACTTTGAGGGGGCAGTAGTCCGCACTTCCTTAAATGAAGATATCTCGTTTACCAATAATGGAAACCATAAAGGTACGACATAAATGAAAAATAAAGAATCTTAAGTGAAACATAAACATATTTTCTATCATATATGAATATAATGTCATCTTAATGGACACCTTTGATGGTGTTAGAAGAATGTTGAACAATCATCGTTTCGGGAGGCAGGAATTCGCCATCCACGGAAATAGTATGTTCTTTAACCATTAGATGTAGGTGTGTGTAAGTTTTCATTGAATCCTTATTAAAACAACATCCTAGTATATTGAAGAAACTGGATTTGTTACAAAATAAATTAATAAAAATAGTTTAGGGGGTTGGAGAATCAAAATTATACAAAAGGACACAAGTGAAGACATTACCTTAAAATCAGGTAACTCCCTTTGGTTTGAGCTCAAAGGCTTCCTTGGGAAGAATTATGACCAAAGTGAGGCTTCAAGGAGTAAGAGAGTGAAGTTCAGAGACAAAATGGGTAGTGGTTGGCCGAGCCAAAGGCTTTGTGAGTGTGGATAAAGAGGTAGAGGTGGGGGCCTTTTATAATAGGAGATTAGGGGCACTCTTGTAAAGTTACAAAATGTAACTTTATTTTCAAAAGTGTTTCGGTTTTTAGAGGTCCCACATTGATGTATTTTCGAGATAAGGTGACATGGGTTCGAAATCCACTCATCCAATAGGTTTTGGACATGTGTAGGTCTTAGATATTAAATTTTCATTCCATTTTATTTAAATCGTTAAATATTGTGGTCATCGCTGCATCATCACGATGTCATAAATAATTTAAATTTTTTAATGTCTAAATATTATAAAAAAATTTCTATGATGTATTAAATCTATTTATCATTCCAATTACTATTTATAGTCAAAAATATGACTTCTATTACCCCATGTAAAATTTTTTTTAGTAAAACATATCATGTTTGTGTCATTTTTACTTTAATATTAAATAAAAAGATATTTATGTCATTTTCCAACCAATGGGGCTACATGGGGTCCCCATGTTGACCCATGCATTGTCTTGCTCGGCCATGACACATCAAATGAGGGTAGTACATGTTTCTAGGTCATTCCATTTTATTAAAACATTATTCTTACCATAAAATACAATAATTATCTCTAATCGCAATTAAAAACATAATAAGTTACTATTCACCAAAAAATTGTTTTTATCCCATTTAACCACATTTTACTTCTTAATGAAAACCATGTATGTCGGATTTTTGAAATTTGAAACACAAAGATGGAAAAATAACATTTAAAAAGGAAAAATCATTTTTTATAAGTACCACTTAGTGGTTTCACTATTCATCAAAAATTGAAGTTTTTCAGAAAAATCCCAAAAATTCACCCTAAGATATATTTGATATTCCGAATTCAAAAATGTAGTCTATTTTAAAAATTTCAAAACATATAAGTCACATTTATTAATTTAATAATTAATTCCTGCTGTCGGAGCAAATAGCGTGTTTTTATGAAACAATAAGTATCAAAAGATTGACACTAGTTTAAGTCTGATTTCAAAGTGAAATTAATTACAACGACCGCTATTGGATTTAATGGTAAAAATATATTCTATTTTAACTTTAAAACCATTAAAAAGATAATCTATTCATATAAATAAATTAGATTAAAAAGAGGTTTTTGAATTAAAATACATCATTTTACACTATTCATTAAAAAATGAACTTTATAGGAAAGATACCAAAAATTTACACAAAGTAAATTTTGATGTCCCAATTCTTAAGAAGAGTTTTATTTAGTACAATAGAATGTATAAGAGTGAACAAAACTATATTTAATGAGGGTTCTCCATCAAAAGGCGATATGTGAACCTTTAGTGAAAACTAGGGCATATACACCTAAAATTGAATTCTTTCCATATTTTAAGCATTTATATTTTATTGGATAAATGTAAAAACATTTAAAAACATATATGATCATATTTTAGTTATTTCTATCCATTCCCACCAATACAACGACTACATGTTAACAACCATTTAAAATAATATTATTTTATTATTAGAGTGCAACGTAAGATTCACAAGAAACTCGTTGTTACGTGTTGGGTACGCCATCGAGCATAGTGTCCCCTTTAAAGTCATATTAATATTTTATTCACAAATATGGATAAATATGAAAATGTCATATTCATTATTTACTTGGGGTGTTACATGTCACATTCAATGATAATAGAAAAGGGCAGATCGTCGACATAGGCCAAATTGGTAACCCTAATACAATAATAATTTCAAATGTACTTTTTATTGATGGGATAAAATAAAATATGTAATGTATTTAATAGTAGTGTGATGATGTATTAAATGTTAAATTTGAAAATAATTCATGGACTGTTTTTAATTTTAAAATGTATTTAATATTTATATCTCTTAGAAATTAGAATGTATATGTTGTTGAAATAGATTATTTAGTTAAGAATAGTTTTCATTTTTAAATTTGGTTCATAAGGAATCTTGGTTGTGGAATAAAAGACTAGGACACTGAAATATGGACTCACATAGGAGACTGACTTGGAATGTTTTTGATAGAGACTTAAATAAATTGGAATTCTTCTTAAAAATTTTTGTAATCTTTCTCAAAAGGAAAAACAACACAAAGTGTCTTTTAAAGCAAAGTAAGAAGATTATACTTCTCAACTGCTTGATTTGGTTCACATGGAGTTGTTTGGACCATCAAGAGTTTTTTGTTTACATGAGACACACAATGATTATGCTAATGTTTATGATTTTTCTGGTAAACTTTGGTATACTTTCTGGCTCACAGAAATGAATCATGTTCTTATTTTATCAAATCCTCAAAGTCTGTAGAAAATCATAGTGGACATAGAATTAAGACCATGAAAAGTGATCATGGTCGTGAGTTTGAGAATCAAATCTTTGAAACTTTTTTTCTCAAATATTGGATATACTAAAAATTATGTTCCTCCTAGACCACTTAAAAGGAATGGATTCATGGAAAGTAGAAATAGAACCCTCAAAGATATTGTTCGGACCATGCATAATGAATATGATATTCCACTTAATTTTTGGGCTGAAACTACTAACACAGCTTGTAACATTATCAATAGTGTCATAATGAGACTTGTTTTTAAGAAGACTTCGTAAATAACATTGAAATAATATGAAGCCTATGGTTAATAACATTAGAGATTTTGTTTTCAAAGTTATTATATGTAACACAAAACACAATCATGAGAAATTTTCATCAAAAAGTAATGAAGGAATTTTCCTAGGTTTCTAAATCTCTAGTAAATAGTATAGAATATTTCATAAGATAACAAAATGTGTGGAAGAATCTGTTCATTTAAAATTTTATGAAACTAATCCATATGATCCCAAAACCATTATTGAACATCTTAAAGAAGATATGTCAATTTTTGACCTTACTAACAAAGACAGTGAACCCTTAGTAAAAACAACCAGTTCTAGAATCATTTTTAAATCTGTGCCAGATGAATCTGAACCTACCAATAATAATGAGGAGTCTTTTTCAACTCTTTCTAGATGTATTATAAATCACAAATGTCATCCATTAGATTCTGTAGTTGGTTTTCTAAATAGAGGGATAGAATCTAGAGATTTTCTGAGAAACTAGGTTGAACGTCAAGATTTTAATTCACAACATGAACCTAAAAATATCAATGATTCAATCAGTGATGAATTTTGGGTGATATATATGTGTGTAGAATTGAATCAGTTTGAATGAAATATGGTTTGGGAATTAGTGGACAGACCTAAAGACACATTGACCATTGGCACTAAATGATTGTTTAGAAGTAAAGTTGATGAATTTGAAAATATAGTATGAATCAAAGCAAGGTTGGTAGCACCAGGGTATTGTTAAGAGGAAGGAATAGAAATTGAGGATACATTCGCACTTGTATCTAGGATAGAATCCATTAGGATACTAGTTGCTTACGCAGCTCATATGGATTTTAATCATTATCAAATAGATGTTAAATGTTATTTTCTAAATGAGTATATAGTTGAGGATGTGTCCGTTGGACAACCCCATGGAATTACAAATCCCTAATTATTTCAAATCATGTTTTTAAACATTCTAAATCCTTATATGGTCTAAAACAAGTTCCATGATCTTAGTATGAGATACATAGATCATTTCTTATTTAAAAAGGTTTGACTAGAAGAATTGAGGATCCTAATATCATTATTAAAAGGATTTTCCTATATATTTTAATAGTTAAAATTTATGCAGATGTTATAATTTGTTGATCCTCTAAAAACACTCTTTGTACAGATTTTTCAGAAATGATTCAAGACGAATGTGATATGTGTTTAATGGGGGAACTAAAAATTTTTCTTTGATTTCAAATTTTTCAAAATAAAAATGGTATTATTTTAAATACAAAGGATCTTTTGAATATTTTTGGTTTGTGTAGTAGTAATGATAGTGATACACCTATGATTACCACTTTTAAGATCGATGATGATAAAAATGGTGAATTTGTTGATAAAACCAATTACAAGGTATGATTGGGAGTATGCTCTGTATTACTACTAGATGACCTAACATTACGCTAAGTGTATGCATGTGTGGTAGTTTTCGAGACAATCCCAAAGAGTCTCAATGAAATTTTTTTGAAAGGATTTTTAAATATATCATGTATACTATAAATTTAGGACTATTTTATCCAAGTGTACAATAGTTTTATTTAATATGTTATTCGGATGCTGACTTTGCTGGTTTCAAGTTAGACAGATAAATAAAATCCAGAACATGTCAAATTTTTGGCAAGTCACTAGTATCATAGTGTAGTAAGAAACAAAATCATATTGCATTATCTATTGCATAGGCTGAATATAGAGCTACTGGTAGTTGTTGTGCTCAAATTCTATGGTTGAAACACACTTTACTAGATTATGTATATCAATTGACACATGAATCTATAAACTGTGACAACACAATTGCTATTAACATCTCTAGAAATTCAGTTTTTCATGATAGGACAAAAATATTTTAAGTGATACATTACTTCTTGAGATATCATTATCAAAGAGGTGAAAACACTCTTGAATTCATTGTTAATAAACACCAATTGGATAATATTTTCACAATGACTTTGAATTCTGAGAGGTTAAATTACATCCATCATGAGTTATGTATGATAAAATGATAAGTATAGTACCTCATAGTTAGACCTTACCGATATGACCTCACTGTTAGACATTACTGATAGGACCTCACCTTTCGACCTTACCGATTGGACCTCACAATTAGACCTTACTGATAGGACCCCCATCGTTAGACCTTACAGATAGGACCTCACCATTAGATCTTACCGATAAGACATAACTGTTAGATATTACCAATAGGACCTCACCGTTAGACATTATCGATATGACCAAACCATTATACCTTACCGATAAGGACATATCATTAGACCGTACTGATAGGACCTCACCGTTATACCTTAATGATACCTCATTACCGATTAACAACTAGAATATGGGACTTCGCATTTTTTGTGTTCACAGCCGAAATCTAAAACATTTTCTGCATATTACTTTTTTATTTTATTTGTTTCATTTTCCAATCCCTAAATGATAAAAATAAAACACAGATCACTTTTTGATCCACATCATACACTCTTCCGAAACATTTGCTCCCAAATCTCATAACCTATACCTCTATGGACTCATTGAACCACTCAAGATCAATTGTCACACTATGACTTCTTTAAATTTATTTTATTTTATTATTTTTATTTTAATAATTTCGGGACTTGTAAATATTTCATCAGGATCTGAGTTGGAGATAGATAAAAAATTTAGTACTTATTCAAAAACTCACATTTTGGCCTTGTCAACATTCAGCGCACCGCTGTCGAAGCTGCACGGCCCCACTTGGGTCACCACGCGGCCTCGACCATTTTGCTGCTTTCCTGCTGATGTTCAATGAATGAAATTAAATGAATTAAGAATGGTTTTAATAATAATATTATCAATGTCACTTGAGATTATTATTATTATTATTATTATCTTGGACTATAATTTAATTGAGATTATTATTTTTATTACTATCATTTTATTAAATTTATTATTGTATATTTTACTATTTAGTTTATTATGTTTGTTATTACATTATTATTATTAATATTACAATTTTCATAACTAATTAATACTATTTTCCTTTTACAATTATTTTTAATATTTTAAGTGTTATAGTAATTAACCTTCTTAATATTGTTTTTTATTGTTGTTATAATATTATTATGATGATTAAAAAAGACAAGTGAAGAAGGGGGAAGCCCGGACCAGCTGAGACCTCACCACCTCTTCAAAACCTTGGTGTTCACACCCCTTCCTATATGCTGAAGGCCGCCTCCCGCAACAACATTGGAGATCTCATCGCACCACTGCCTCATTCCCCTAACACACATCTTTATTTCACCTTGTTTCCCCACTCAGACCCACACTCACCTCCCCTCTCCCAGCCACTCCATCTTTCTATTCTTTCGTCTCCTCTTATGTCTGCACCCTTGCGGGCTTGGAACCAGTTGCATCACTGCCCATGCTCCGTCCGGTGACGCACCACATCCCCGGATTACCCTACTCTATCCAACAATTCGCGCACGCCACCCCTAGTTCATCCAACTGGATATTTTTTCTAGCTCCCCTCCAGCCACATGCTAATACCTCCCGATTCATTTTCCACACACGCCTTGGAACTCACTGGTCCATGAGCGCCTCGCTCCTGTGACCTCCACTGGCCGTCGACCTCCCCACCTCATGAATCACCTTGGGCTGCTGCTCTTTTGGCAGTGGTTCCCCTATGTTTCTGGTGCCTCCCCCATTTTCAGCCTGGCGCAACCCCCAACCTCCCACCTCACTAGTCGGCCCTTTTTCTGGATATCAATATTCCCTAAAAAGCTCACATAGACCCACATAATCATTTCCCTTCAGGTAGGCTTCTCTGAATTTGGTTTACTTTTTTGCCTCTTCATGTTTTGTGCATTTTAGTTTCTAGTGAGTATGTGGTCTGGTTTTGGGATAAATTTGGATTTTTTGGGTTATAATTAATTATTTAGGTTCCCAATTTGGATTTCTTGTGGTGCATTCGTGGTGCGAGTGGAGTTTTTCACCTATTTCTGATAATTATGACATCAAAGGTAGGTCGTTCTATGATTTAAACATTATTTAATGAAATAATTTTCTTAATTAGTTAGTTTTTAGTGTTCACTGATTAATTATTTTGGGTTTTGGATTGGATTTTCATGATTTCTTTCATGTGTTATATTGTATGGTAGTTTGTTCATATGGTTGGGTCCATTCTTTGGTTGAAAAATTCTAATTATTCAATCGATTGTTTTTAATAATGTATACAGTAATTTTTTATTTGTGAAAGTACTATTAAGCATGTTTTTGACATGGTTTATCATTATTTTGGTCGTAAAAAAATTAGATTTTTGGGGTAAGTGGGTTGTTTTTGTGAAAACCCACATTAAACTTCTTACTAGTGTTTCATAAATTTTGTGTTTGTTTTGTGAAAATGGTCAATGTGTGTGCTTTATGTTCTGGTGTAGCATTTATATGCCTTTTGACCGAAAATATAATTTGATTCGGTCATTGTGGTTTAATGTCACGTTTCATATTCAACAATTTTTTAATAAAATTTATAGTGTTTTCTTCAATCGGGAAAATAGTCCTTTAACTATGCTTTTGGGTAATTAATTGATGCGAGTGGTGCAAGTTGTGTTCTTGAGGTGGCATCTAGTATGTTTGGTCAGAGAGGCGGGCTGAGATTCCCTTCTGTTTTAATCCGTGTTATGTTTCTTTTCAAATAAATTTTTTACAATGAATTTATTATGATTTAATAAAAATTATTTATAATGCAGAAATTTTTTTAATTGAGTTGGGTAAAGTCTTTTGTTGTGCGCACTTTTTCAAATGTTTTTCTGTGTGTGAGAAAGTGTGTAATTGGGTTTAGGTGACCCCGTATCTATTTTTTTTTTGTCCAATTTTGAAAAGAATAGTGAAATTGGAACATCTTGAGAACATTAGCGGAAGCCTGGGTACAAGGTGGGAACCAGATCTAGTGTTCTAGTTATATGGAAGTGGCTCTGGCCAAATTTCACTTAGCTGGTTTGACAATTACAAAACTAAGGAATCTTTGGATGATGATTGGAGGCTACTAGGTTATTCGGGTGTTCCCTACTATTGTCTCATACACGAGAACGTATTTGGTTGTGATTCATATACTACTGCTCATTGAGACGAGATGTTATAGGGTCCCATTCATTTCCTAGTACCGATAGGGACTCTCCCATTTTTGGTCCTCCTAGACTACTATACACCGACCATCGGCATACATTGTAGTGTTTGGGTTTTCTTGATGGTTTGGGTTTTCTTAATTACAATGGTTTTTTATTTTTATTAATTTTTTTTTCATTGAAAAAAACATTCCACATAAAGACTGTTTTTTATAGTTGTCCATGATTTGGTTTCATTTCATTTTTTTAGCCTGTAAATGATTTTTTCATTTAATTTTTATACGTGGAACATTTTTATTGGGTGAAGTCCTACTGGGATTTTTTCTCACACCATGCATACACCTTCAGGTGTATTTAGACCTTTTTTCATGTGGTCACCAAGTTTTGAAATCGTGCTTATTAACGGTGGTTTGGGTCACTGATGGTCTTCTAGTGCAGGTTAGTGTTTGTAGCTTTTGGATGTTACACCTATCTTTTTTATTGATGTTTTGAGTTTGAGATTGACTTTCTTTTGTTGTTGTTTTCATTTGGATGTTCGTTCAAGTTGTAAACGATTAAAGTTGATTTTATTTTGAAGGTCTGTTTGGTTGACCGTTCACAATTTTAGTTGTTTATCTTGTCAATGGTTTTGTGTTTTATTTTTCGCATAAATTGTTCCCGTGTATTGTTTTGATACCTGGGAACTTGTGCCATCCTGTGGGGATAGGGAGCACCCTTCGGGACATGTCGCATACCGGGTCGGGCACCCGGTAGGATGGTAACCCTACCTAGTTCATGACAAAATGTTATCAGAGTAGGGTTTTTCACTATGATCATATTTTTTTAGGATAGGGTCACGGTAGACGGGAGTTATGGTTATTGGGATTCGACATCTTGGTTATGAGTAAGGTTCTTGGACAATGAACCTCAAGGAGGAACTTCAATTTACCAATGAAAGTTGAGATTTTCCAAAATCCTTGGTTCGTGTGGTTATTCATGATTAGGGTAAATGAAAAGGGGGTAGGGTCAGTGGTCCCAATGAGCTCACAGGGCATGGAAAGCCATGTGACGCTAAGGAAAATGACCCAAATTACTCTATGTGGTCATATCATGATTGGCGTATGGCCGCCAACCATATGTTCTAATCACCCACTGACACTGGTTTCCTCTTGAATTGTTCCTTGTCTCTTTTTTTTTGGTTTCGCAGAAATTTGGTTTTTAAGTAAAAATTAATTTGTCATGAAATAAATGTTTTGATGCCAAGCGCTTTAAAAATAAAATTACGTATGAGGTGTGAAAAGTGTTGGTTGAATTGTTTTTTATTAAAAAATGGAAAGGTATGGTTTCGATCCTTGTTGATTTCATGGGAAACCACATGCATGAGTGTATACGAAAAGGAAAACTGTTAATGAAACAATCGGATTATTTCCTGGATAAACATGAGGCCAGTGCATGTGTGGCACATGAACATGCATGTGTGAGGCTCATGGGACCCCATTTGAGTTTCTGTACCCCACATGCTTCGTTCTTTTTCAAATAGTTTTGATAAAGGAAAATTCTGTGTTTTAATAACCGATGATTGTGTGGTGTGTATATGTGTTTTGGAAATGTTGGATGTGAGGCGTTATGAGCCAAGGATCCTTTATGAATGATTTATGTCCTGATATTAAATTCTTATTCGTAAGATTGTGTGAAAGTGTTTAGTTAGTGGTTTCTTTTTAAAAGTTCTTCGGTAAGCCATTGCATTGGATCCCACAGTATGATTACTATTTTCTTGCAGTATGTCTTGACCATTGGACAAGTTTGATTGGGTCCATGGTATTATTTCATAACAAGTGTACGGCCCCAAAAAAGCAGTAACATGTGATTGATTTGCAGCCGAAGAAAATGTGCCATTTGTCAGTCCTCCAGTTTATTAAAGTATGAACTATCTATTTTTAGTTATAGTGCTATGTTTGTCCCTAACCCCTTTTTTAACCAGATCCTCTCTCAACAGGATGACAGATGTGAGGGGAGTTGATAAGAGTTCTGATCTCTTTGAGTTATTCGGGTCATCGGGTATGATGTCTGGAATCGTTCTGTCTATAGGTTCCCCTGGAAACCATTAACCAGTGGGGAAGGGTGAAGGCAGTTCAGATTTATCGGCATTGACCGATGTCTTGAATGGTTTGTAGTGCTTCCATTGGTCATAAGGGTCATGTTGGGTGACGTCTGCATCATCCGTTCTCTTGAAAGGAAAAAGTGTATTTTGTGGAACCCTTATATAATCCTTGTTTTCATAGGAGTGTGTCCTCATATTGGGGAGTTTTTAATTTTTTTCTTTCAAAAGTGGAGAGTTTGTCATGCATCCTTCTTTCTTAAGTTTCTTAGTAATGGTGAAGAGGTGTTTCATGTGGATCATCTAAACAACTGTGTTGTTGAAGGCTCTATGTGGGAGGAGTTGGATGTCGTGGTGTGTTGTGTTTGTTGTTGTTGTCTTGGTTGTGGTGTGGTTGTGGGTGACACAAAAGGGAGAAGCTCTGTTCGGGAGTCTTCATGACAAGACTGTGAGGTATGAGATGATTCATACATCAGGACACCAGTCATAAGACTCATAGTGAAGCTGTCACATGGTCAAGAACCCAAGGAGTGTATGGGACCTCGAATTTATTTATGTCATCAGCATTGAAGGTAAAGATAGTTTAAATTGTTTTTTTTTGGTTGTTCCATTCCGAACTAACTTTCTGGTTGCATGAAGTTTATGCGAATATGTGTAGGTGTGGTCTCCTTATTGCCATAATGTCTTGGGGGGTTGTTTTCCAGTGGATGTAATTCATTTAGCGGTCTATATGGGGTATGTTAGGTAAATCGGTCACATAGTTGAATAGTTCTCATCTAGGGATTTGGAGATGTTCGGTTGTATTGGTTTGTGGTTTTAACGCATAGTAGTTGGGCTCGACCCTCCCCGCCCCATATGGTGGGGTGTTTGATCACTATCACGAAAAATTTTCGATGTTCTTGAATCTCCCACTAGTTTTAATGGTGGACAGTCCCATGGAAGGTCTCGCTCAAATGTCTCTGGAAAGAATCAGTGTTGGTCACCTTCTTAATGGTTTGGAGTCTGTTCGATCCTCCCCGTGTCAGTTTTCCAATCTCTCCTTGGGAATTTTTAGGCTATTGATGATGGGGATCCCTGTCGAGATTACCCATGATGGTCTTTTAGTTATGTTCCTTTCCATGTCCAGTCAACTAGAGGTGTTCTATCTCTTTGGGGAGAGCAACATATATCATGAATTCTTTCGTGATGATCATGGGTGGTGATTTTAATCACTTTCTCTAGGCACGTTGTGTTAACCTCTTTTCTTTGGATGTTTGTGGGTACCCTCTTCAAACCATAAGGGGTGTTGTTTTCTACTTTGTGGATAGGTCCTAGAGATGGATTTCTAAGGACGAAAAGCTTTATGGTGGGGATAATTGACACACTCCGACTTCTTCAAATTTAAATTCATTTATTATTTTTATTTAATTAATTTTTGGCGTTGTAAATTTTCCGTTAGGATCCAGGTTGGAGATGCTTTAAAATTTCGAATGTTTATTCAAAAAGGCACATTTTGTTGTTGACAACATTCACTGTGCCGCTTTTGAAGCCACGCAGCCTCATATGGGTCACTGCGTGGCCCCACCCTGTTGCCCGTGCGCCGTGTCGATGTTCAACTAATGAAAATAAATGAATTAAGAATGGATTAAAAATAATAATATTAATATTAATTTCCATTGAGATTTCTATTGTTATTATTATTATCATGGACCATAATTTAATTTAGTGTATTATTTTTATTATTTTAATTTTATTAAATTTATTATTGTATAGTTTAATATATAGTATATTTAGTTTGTTATTACCTTATTATTATTATTATTACAATTTTCATAAAATATTTTTATTATTTTACATTTACAATTATTTTTTTTAATTGTAGTGTTATAGATATTAACCATTTAATTATTTTTTTATTACTGATGTTTTAATATAGTTATTATGGTTAAA
Source organism: Viscum album (assembly GCA_963277665.1). Classification (NCBI taxonomy): domain Eukaryota; kingdom Viridiplantae; phylum Streptophyta; class Magnoliopsida; order Santalales; family Viscaceae; genus Viscum; species Viscum album. The sequence goes on from OY728136.1 coordinate 1,835,878,623, forward strand.
AAAAGAGAAGTGAAGAAGGGGGAAGCACCCACCAGGCGAGACCTCACCCCCTTCGAATCCTTTGTGGTCAACCACCTTTCTTGCGCATGGATGGTCACTACCCTTGACACCACCATTGATCTTGTCACGCCACAGCCTCTTTCCCCAGACACACCTCCCCGTCACACCTTGATTCCCTTCTCGGACTCGTGCCGACCACCCCTTCCCAAGCCACTCTGGCCTTCTCTTCCTTCGGCTCCTCCTCTATCTGTGCCCTTACTGGCTTGGAACCAGTCGCGCCGCCACCCCTGCTCCATCTGGCGATGCACCACATCCCCGACACACCCTGTTCTTTCCGACGATCCATGTACACCACCCCCCCTATCCAGCCAGCCATCCCTCCCATGTGGTGCCCCTCCAGCCACATGCTACTACCTCTTAGTTCATTATCACCTCACCCCTTAAAACTACCTAGTCCGTGTTGGCCCCTCTCATGTGACCATCGATGGTCACTGACCTCCCCTCCTCACGCAGTGCCTCGGGCCGCTGCTCCTTTGGCCACGACTCCCCCTAGTTGTCAGTGCATCCTCCATTTTCTACCCGACACAACCCACTACCTTCCCCCTCACTAACCATCCCTTTTTCCAGCGATCGTACCTTCTGTGAAAGCTCACATAGCACAATCAAATCCTCTCCCTTCGGTTAGGATTCCCCCTGTTTGGTTTTGTGTTTCACCTCTTCTTATTTTTGGCATTATAGTTTCCAGCGAGCTTGTGGTCTTAGTTGGTGTAAAATTTTGATTTTTTTGGTTTAAATTATTGATTTAGGTCCCCAATTTGGATTCCTTATGTTTTGTTCATGGTGCGAGTAATGTTTCACACCAATTTGTGGGAATTATGACGTCAATGGTAGGTGGTTCTGCGTTTTAAAAATTATATAATGAATTCATTTTCCTTCTTAGTTTGTTTATCATATTAACTGATTAATTATATTGGTTGTGGATATGTTTTTTATGATGTCTTTCATGAAATAGATTGTTTGGTAGTTTGTTCATAAGGGTGGGTTAATTCTTTGGTTTAAAACATGTATTTATTCAATCGGTAGTGTTTAATTATGTGTGAAATGAGTTTTTATTTGTTCAAGAAGTGTTAAGCGTGTTTTCAACATTGTTTTCCATGTGTTTGGTCATAAGGGAAGGTGTTTTGTGCGTTCAGTGGGTTGTTTCTGTGAAAACCCACATTGAACTGTTTACTTGTGTTTCATTAATTATACGTATGTTTTGTGAAAACGCACAAAGTATGTGGTTTATGTTCTGGTGTATCATTTATATTAGTTTTGTCCAAATAGAGAATTTGTGTGGGTCTTTGGGGTCTAAACTCATGTTTCATCTTTTGGGATTATTTAATAAAATTTCTAGTGTTTTTTTAATTCATAAATCGGTCTCTCAACTATGTGGTTGGGTTATTAATTGATGTGAGTGATGAAGGATGTGTTCTTGAGGTGTATTCATGTATGTTTGGTCCAGGAGGAGGGATTAGTTGGTCTTGTGTGTTATCCAATGTTAGGTATCTCTTCAATGAATTGGTTTACAAATAATTTAATTTGTTTCAATAAAAATTATTAACAATGAAGAGATTATTTTAATTTAGTTGGGTAATGTCTTTCGGTGTGCACACATTGTCAAATGGTTTTCTGTGTGTGTGAAATTGTGGCATTGGGTTTAGGTAACACAATTTTTTATTTGTCCGTGTTTGACATAAAAAGTGAAATTGGAACATCTTGAGAAAAAAAGGGGAAGACTGGGTACTAAGTTGGAAGACAAGATCTATCATTCTAGTGATAAGGAAGGGGATCTGGCCCAATTTGACATTGCCGGATGGAAAATTACAACACGTACTAAACATTGGATGATTATTGGAGACCACTTTGTTATGGATGTGTTTCCCAAATAGTGGCTCATGCATGAGAATGTATTTTGTTGTGATTCATATACTACTTTTAATTGAAACACAATGTTCTAGAGTCCCATTATTTTACTCTTACCATTGGGCCTCTCCCACATTTGGTGCTCCTAGACTACTATATACTCACCTTCGACACACGGTTTAGTTTTTGGGTTTTCTTGAATGTTTGGGTTTTCTTAACTACAATGCTGTTTTATTTTTATTTAAGTTATTTTTATTGAAAAATTTTTTCTTCATAGATACTCTTTCTTTTAAGTTTCTCTTTCTTTGTTGTCCTTCCATTTATTTAGATTGAAAATTTATTTGTCATTAAATTTTAATTAATTGATCCTTTTTATTGGGTGACATCCAATTGGTATTTTTACTCACACCATGCGTACACCTTCAGGTTTATGTAGACCTTGTATCATGTGATCTCGAGGTTGTGACATCATGCTTATTAACAGTGGTTTGGATCACTGATGGTCTTCTCATTCAGGGTGGTGTTCGTATCATGTATATGTTACACCTCTCTTTTTTCTTCGAGGATTGAGTTTGAGTTTGAGTTTATTTTGTTGTAGTTTTCATTTGGATGTTGGTTCAATTTGTAAATAATTAAAGTTGGTTTTAGTTTGAGGGTATATTTGGTTGTTAATTCACAATTTTAGTTCTTCATCTTGTCAGTGGTTTTGTGTTCACTTTTTCTGGTAAATTGTTCCCCTGTATTGTTTTGATACATGGGTACTTGTTCCATCCCATGGGAATCAGGAACGCCCTTCAGGCCATGTCGGGGACTCGGTCGATTGCCGGGTCAGATAGAGACCTGACATGGTTTGGGACATTAATGGTGAGAGTGAAACGACCATCCGTTGCTGATGAATGAGACACGCCAGATCCTAAGAGACCTAGAGCAGAGTCGAGTACTAGAAGAAAAAAAGTGGCAATAGTGCTTAAACAACATTTATCGAAGAATGAAATAGTGGTTGAGAAAGATTTATCTTCAGAGTGGATGCTATCGATCTGAACTACACTACTAAATGAACATGAAGCTCAGGGCTGGGTTGAGTGTTTTACAAACAATAATTGACCCTATTTCCCGAAGATAATGATGGGATTTTATGAGTATCTATGGTATGAGTAATATGTGGATGAGAACAGAATGACATCCATAGTAAATGGAGTAAGTGTATGTTTCTACTCTACTGAGTGACTGACAGCTTGAGTGTTCCACATGAAGGGATTTCTGACTATTTATCAAAAATAGTGCCTCCCACTAAAGAGCTTTTTTCATATGATGAAGCTATGGCTAAATTTAAAGGGAATGAAATTCCTATTAAATTCATTTCTACTGAAATGGTAGGAGAAGATAAGCTAATTTTGATGTTTATCTAGCATGTTTGAAGTCCCAAGAAAGTGGAATTTTCAAATTTAAAGTTTTAGGATGTTTTTATCTTTTATCTATTAAAGTATGAATAGAACATCAACTTATGTAGGCTATTGATGATTTAATTAGAATATATTCCCAAACTTAGTTCCAAATGCAATGCCCTATTTCATGATATGTTGTTATATCAAATGTTTAAAGTGAACATAGTTTCTTGAGCTAAGGAAGAAACAATTGTTGTGCAAGATAACAATTACACAACCAAAGTGATTTAAAAGTCGATGAAGATCAACTGGAATCCATGGATGAGGAGACAAGTGAATGATGAGGCTAAGGTGTATGAAGAGTACAACCCTATTCTTATCCTATTAGGCCTAAAAATAAGAGAGAACCTAGTATTAAGACTGGTGAAGTAGAACCTACTTATTCAGATGAAGACGGAGAAGAATATGTTGTTGTGAAAGAAATAGTGGATTCTATTATAGATGGTAGTAGTGATTCAAAAATTCCCTCCAATACTCATACTAGTGATGTATACTTTGGTCTTCCCAGGACTCCAAAATGTTTTCCTTAAAGGGAGACTATGCTAAGGATAGTGATGAGGATACCAGTGAAGAAGAAGGAGTTGAAAATGTCTTAAGAGACGTTAGAGATACCTCAGATGAGGATGAAGACACTATTTCATGTCAATATGACTTTGAGATATGTACTTCCAAAAGTGAAGAGATAGGTTTTAGTATCATTCCTTTAATAGGAAATACAGAACGTTTATAAAATATAAATGAAGAAATTTATGATTTAGTTCAAATTGTACTTGTTTTTGATGTCCTTGAATATTTAGTGGATGAAGTTGCAGTAGACCTTCTCATTAGTGAAGTTGATCAAGGAGGTATGATGGAGATAGATGTGGATGATCAAGAGAATTCTCCAAGTGAGGGGGAGAAACCTATTTCTACAGGGCCAGTTTTTGTTGCTTATTAGATAGAGGACAGGACAGAAGCTCATGGCTTGGTGGTTTATGGCCTAGGATGTTGAGATTTTGAAGATGACCAGCCTATCAGAAGACCTCAAATTCCTACTATCTCAGAAACTACTATTGTGTAACCAGTGGTTCTGTTTCCTCGAGACTATGTAAATAAGGATGAAATGGATTATTTGAAATCCTATCTAAAGAGGCATATTGAGGAGAAACCCACTGAGATAGCGAGAACAATAGCTCACAATGAAGGACTCATGACATCTGCAATGGAAAGGATAGTCTCTACATCTCACTCAACTGTGTCATATGAGGTCAAGGAATATGAGAATCGGGTAATATCTTTGGAAGTTTCAATAGAATCAGTGAAGTATTCTATATAAAACATAGATTCATATATGTATTCAAGGGCTAATGTGGATAGAGACCACAGATATGTTAAAAGTGTGGTTCAGCAAATGGTCACAATGTTTGAGTATTTTAAAAAGTATATAGAAACGCATGTGAAATTCCAAGATGATGATATAAAAAGGATAATTAGTGGGCTGACCAAATAATTTAATGATATTTTGGCTTTCATAATGGTACCTCTAGGTTCATCTACTTATTCTTAAACCTCTCCTCCAATATATATTAAAGCATTTAGGACCGTTGTTAGAGAAGTAGTGGAAAAGTTCTCTAGTTCTAGTACCTAAAACTCTCATGTCATTTACATTACTAGGGAAATTCATAACCCCGTTGGAAATTATTTAAGGGATGTTGCTCGTGATCAAAAGGACATCAAAGATCAAGTTGACTTCTATTACAAATGGGTATACACTAAGCATAAGATGGATGGTCACATTAAGCTGCTTTTGGACGATTTGAGAATCCCTCCTGTCACTCAGGAATTTAAGTATCATGTGAGCAATATTAGAAAGCTTAATCCAGTTTTGGAGAGATTCACGGAAAAGAGATATGAAATCATATCATCTATGGAAAGAGTGGGAATCATTATTATAGTCTTAAAGAATCTTCTGTAACCCTTCCTCCAGGTGGACTGCACACCCATCGTTGTTTCTCCAGTATTTCCTAGTTCTTCAACTACCTCGGGTTCCACTAGTACTTCTTCATTTATGACTCCTGCCGAGGCCATCAATAGTTTGAACCCAATGATTACTCAAATATCTACTCACTATAGGTCTACTGATTCCTCGGTGGATACTCCTACTACACTGCCCACTTCCATCCTTCATTCTATCCATCCACCTCTAGAACCTTCCTCCTCATCTTCTATAGACAAAGCTCCATTGGACATCTATGATATGGATTAAGTGTAGATTGTCTTAGCTGAAAGGGATTGTTGTATTATTTTTCCCTATTGTACTTATTTTTTATTAATAAAAACACACTCTTTTGCTTATTTTTTTATATAAGACTTTTTGTTAATCAAAATGGGGGTGAAGGGTTTAAGGTGTTTATATATGTTTTGGCATAAATGTAGTCTTCACTATATAATTTTTGTATGATCAAATTACTGATGAAATTAACTTATTTTTTTAACCTTGATTCAAAACATCTAAACCTAAAGTTTTAATGACATAATTTGTGATTATCAAAAAGGAGGAGATTGTTGGACTCACATATTTTGATAATTGCAAATCATGTTTCATTTAAGTAATAATCATGTTTTCAATCTATGAGGATTATGTTTCATTAATTTTTCTTGTTTATATAGTGTAATATTCAATACTACCAATCTCACTGCTTGATTGGTTAAGATTATAGTGTAGAATTTACCTAAGTATACGGTCAGCGATACAAGGTCACTGATACATGGTCACCGATACAAGGTCACTAATACAAGGTCACTGATACATGGTCACGGATACAAAGGTCACTGATTCAATGTCACCGATACAAGGTCACCGATACAAGGTCACCGATACAAGGTCACCGATACATGGATACTGATACATGGTCACTAATTCAAACCTACTATTGAATGTTATAGATGAAGCTTAAATATGGATGTTTATAGTTGGAGTTTGCTGATGTGCACATGCTAGTGAATCCTACCAATGTGAAGGCTATTGTTACCAGTCTTCCAAAACCCTTACATTGTCAAATTCATGAAATTTTTCTAACAGACGTATTTGCTAACTTTAATGTTCCTTACATCATTAGAAAATATTGTAGAAATATCAGCAGACCATATCATGATAGTAGGAGGTACGATAAATATATCACATGATGTACTTACTCTTTTTGTCAGACCTCAAATATTAAAGAAAAAAAGACCAAGGAAGAATGATGTATAGAGGCATGGAGAAAAACAAAAGAATAGAAGTCAAGAATTTGAATTTATGAGGAAGAAATTACTAATGAACAAGGAAGAACAATTCGTGCACTTTCACAGAGACCCCATGAACTTCAAGAAGATAATTTCAGGAAAACAACTTCAGGCTGCCATTTCTGTCACATAAACTATCAATCAAATCATGAAGAAGAACACTATAATCCAAAAAGCCAGTACCTATAGTTGCCAAACTCTGTATTGGAGATAACTGCTAGAGATATACTCAAACATAAAATTCATCATCAGAAGATAAAATACTAACACATAGAGATTTCTAAACTCAATCATATAGTATTATATCTGTTGTGTTCTTTTATTTTTAATTTCTGAGAATTGTGTATGTCTACTTCAAAAACTGAATCTCGTGTTAGAAATGGATGATATTTAATATCCATACATCGATACTCACTTACATTTTTTTCCATGTAAAACAACGGAAGACACCATGTGTGGTATGTACTATTTTTTCCAACAATGAACTGTGGAAGAGTGTGTGAACACATGTCAATTTTAGAGAACTGTTGTAAATCTCGATACGAGATGTGTATAATGTTTATTTCTAATATATATTTCCTGGTGGCAGGGGATCACCAAGTAGAGAAGATTAAGTCTTAGCTAGAGACTGAACCTCCTTTTTTAATTCATTGTGCACAATATATTGTTATAATATATTTTATCTATTTTCCGCTGATTATATTTTCTAAAACATAAAACTGTTTTTCATTTTATTTCATAGTTAATTATGGAGAGTGTGTGTATATATTTAATTCATTGAAAATAAATCAAAAGTTTAAGAAGTGTTTATAAACCCATTAAACTTTGGACTAATCACCATTTGAGAAACATGTTGTCCAACTAAATATTTACATATCTACTGCCTTAATTAACTGTGCAATTTTCAAATTGGGGGATAATTTTATAATTAGGTTTTTAATATAAATTTTATGTAGGAACTCAATTCACCCCCTCATGATATTCCACTCCAACAAACACACACATATATATATTTGTGTGTGTGTGTGTTATAATTATAGAATAATTATTATTTCATATATTATATATGTTTTTATTTTACAATTTCATGATACATATCGTGTAAAGCATGGATGAAACATTTCACTTCGTGGGGCGGTAGTCTGCCAAACACATGACTGTTGCTATCAAATTGTCCTAAATAAAAATAATGAATCTAAATGTTATATAATTATATTATAATAATTAAATTAATTAAAAATAATATATATATATATATATATGATTTATATATATAATTTCCATCATTATTTTAAACCATAATAAGTGGAAATGGAAAAAATGAATGACATTGGTTTTTGAGGTGATATTCCATCATATACATGACTGATAATTGCATGGCCCAATTGATTGAAGTGTGTATGATTTCAGGATGTAATATTATCATAAAAAATACCATTATACTGAATATAATGTGGTTTTTATGTAATCTTGATATAAAAAAACTTTAAGGGCTTCAACGAACAGATTAAATAGATATGTTCATTGATAAACGTTTCCACTTTTCTGGGTATCTCCTTTTGGTTTTCACCTAAAGACGTCCTTATATTGATTTATTCCTAATGTAATACAAATAAAATGAGAGTTTCAATGTTTTTTAGTGATATATGAATAGTTTTCCAATCCGAATAGCTTGATATATGTGAATAAGGGAGTAGAGGGTTGTCCTTTTATTTGTGGGGGAGATGACATACTCAGAATTGTTGAAAAGAAGTTAAGAGTGCCTATATTTATACCTAACAAAAATGATAACATTATGAACCAAATTCTAGAAATAAATGTTTATGGTCAAAATATTTCACCCTACAGGGGTTTTTATTAGTTACGATGACATTTTTATCATTACATTTAATTATTTGTACCTTTATAAACTAGTTTTTCTCTTGATCATCGTGATAAGTTTTAACTGTTATCATGAATAATTATGGAAAAAATTATGATGGAGTTATTATAAATTTTATATTATTGTGATAAAAATATTAAATAAATATTTATAATGTCAATTTAGATTACTGGATGAAATTAATTTTAAATGAACTGTACCTAGTAGATGAGAAAAAAATTAAAAAGAGAAGTTCAAATGTTTGAAATGTTTTTATATCCAACATTAATATAAAATTGATTCTGATGGGTTATATTGTGTTAATGTCTCTGTAGTTGATATAATTAAATTTTAAAATAAATTTGTAATATGTTTTAACTTTATAAATAAATTATGAGACAAATTATTTTTCAATAAAACTTACTATATTTTATTATTAATCAAAAATGAACCCTTCCAAAAATATCCAAAAAATTCACAGTAAGATAATTTTGAATAATGAAGTCAATTTTTTCAAATAGAATCTATACAAATTAAAAAACTAGATATAATACATGTTCACCTTTAAAAGGTGATAAAACTAACTTTTATAAAAATTCAACTTTTTTTCATAAAATTTAATTTTTTCTAGTCCCTTTTCTAGAAAACCCATAAGATAAAGGATAAGTAGTTTTTTGAGATATATATATATATATATATAATTAATTCATAAATTTGTCTTCTTTAATGTAATGAGAAGAAAGAAAATTCAAAAAAGTGTTCTTATTTTGAATGATCATTTATATTTTTTAATTGTTCCTACTTTCTTATATATATAATTCGTTACTGAAGAATTTATATAATAAAAAATAACAAAAACTAATTTCATTGTTTAGTTAATACTTATTATTCCCACCATAACAGTGGATAGGTGATCACTATAATATTTTTTTAATAATATATTTTGTATCATTTAAACCTAGTGTTATGTGTAACACAAGATAAGATCAGTGTTCCATATAAAAAAAATAAATATATTATTTATTATAACACAATCTCATCTCCGTGTTACGTGTAACACAAGTTTTCTCAAGGTTTTATTTCTCATAATATTATCACTTTGTAGCATGGAATGTAATCCATCAATGAATTTTATTTTATTTGAAAAAAACATTGAAAATATGGGTGTTACATTCTACACCATTAAAATTAATTTCACACATGAAAATCATATTGGATATTTATTTTGTAATTCATGAAATTTTTATTCCTTGAAATCCAAATCATAAAATTGAATACTATAATTTCCATTAACAAAAGAAATTTGGAAACACAACAGTTACCCAATGTAACTCATAAATAGGTTTCCACATAATAGATTCATGGTAAGAAATGAAGATTAGAACATGATAGAAAACTGTAAATAATTATTAATATTGTTAAGGAATGCTAATCCAATGAAATTAGTTGATCCAGAGATTATTAAAGACCACAAAATCGTAAAGAAAATGATAACTAAAAGGATATTTATATCATCAAAAATGAGGACAACATGGTTATATTTTATTTTAATACCATTTTAATAAAGATGAAGAATATTCATTATGATATATACTTAATTTATTTAATTCCATTTTATAAGAATAATCCCCCCTATCCTTGTGCATTAATAATTTTAACATTAAAATATTACTTTAATAAATCAAGGAGATTTTTTAGCACTAAAAATCTTATGATCTATATATAGAATGATAATCTATTCCATTTATCATTAGTTAAAACCAAAAAAGGTTATCATAGGTTATTTAGTATCAATAAATTTTCATTTTCAAAAATAATACATTAATCTCAAAAACCACATCAAATTTTCAGTACAAACTATTTCATAAATAGATAACCATTTTTAACGTTCTAATAGAAGAAAATTTGAAAATTTTTAATGATGGGACCTGAATTTTTCAAAACCAACAAATCATTGATCCCCCATTTATCATATAATATCTCATTATTATTTCATTCCCAACTTGTTAATAACTTCATCATTTATTTTCTTTATCCATTGTTAGGATATATATTACTATAAAACCATATTGAAATCATAAATTATCCTAGATTCCTTAGATAGAATAAGATTTAATGGTTATATTACATAAATTAAAAAAATAAACTCCATTCATTATAGAATAAAACACTTTTCCATAAATAATTTATATATTCCATGGTAATTAGTAATATCCAATTTAATATTATTCATATTAATCATGACTTTATTCTAAATAAACACATTTATTCACCATTAAAAACTATTATGTGTTACTTTCCCTTAATCGTGTAACTTCTATAAAATGAAACCTCTCTATTAAATCTATTTTCATTGTCATTATCATCATTAAATATATTTATTTAAATCCATATTGAAAAAACTATACTTCAATCTTCATATAATATAATTCATCAATTTGAATTCATATACACATCAATCATGTCACACGTCTTTTGAACCATTAAATTTTCTTCATCATATTATTCCATAATAATTCATTCCTAAAATATCAGAAATGAATCATGTATTAACATTCAAAAATATAAAATTAATTATTATTAATAATAATACTATAATAAAAAACATACCATTTTTTTATTCAATAGTATCTTTATAATAATAAATAAAACCATAACATAAATAACCCACTGATTTCATTCATGATATTAAACCTTATGAAATTTATTTTTATAATTACCTTACATTTTACAATTAAAACCTTAAACCATCGATAATACTATAGATATATCAATATTTTTATCCATTTCATAAACTAAAATCAATTATTTTCCTGAAATTTTAATTACTCTTTGTCATTATTCACAATACAGATAACATGTTTTCATTACATTTTTCCATTCAATTGAGTGATTATTCCCCCATTTTTTACTTCGCGGAAACTGATTCTTCTTTCCTATGTTGTTACCACTACCTGAAATCATATAAAAATATTTCCATCTATTCAATGGGCATCAGAAGGGTTGGTTAATGTTCACATTATTATCATGTTCTAGGATAACTAATTAAAAAAACCCTAAAATCCATTCCTCTAGTCATTATACAAGTTGGGTTCTCATTAAAATCATGTATGTCACATTAAATGGTAAACTGATTCCATTGATTTCCACGTATTTAATAAAATAAAAAATTAACTATATCTGATCAAGACTAATCAAATTGGAAAAACAAAAAACATGATAAATAACTTATTTGATGTAAAAAACATGACAGCTTTTTATATGTTTGAAAATGTAGTTATTAGTGAAATAATAGTGGGTATTATGATAATCCAAATGGAATTTTATTATAGATCTAGGGTTATACGTCGGTACCTCGATTCTCTGTTTTGCAAATAATGGTGGTGAGGTCAATGCACGAACATCATGGTAGTGTGTAGGTAATGGTGCTAGAATAATGAAGCAGACACATGTTCTTCTCATAATGGGTATTTATATTGTGGGGATATTTAAGGTGATCTATGCTTGATTCAGGAATTCCGGTAATGAATTATGGTGTTATGAGATTGAATCTTTAGGTTTTGCATGTGAATACAAGTAGATAGATGAGGCTGATGATTTGGGTTTTTCCGGCGGATCGAAGTACAAAGATGAGGCTAATTCAAAGGTTTTTATTTGTTCTAGATTGATGTGGACTAATATTCTTGTGGATGATCTTTCAGGTTCATCTAGAACTGGAAGGAAGGTTCCACTCAAGTTTGAAGGACCGAGTTTTTCCATTGTATGATCAAAGAGGAGAAATTTGTTCTATGTGGATACTGACCCTAGTTTTCAAAAAAGTTGTATGTGTCTAATTAAGGTCGACGTGAGTACAAGATCTTTTTTCCTCTATAATGGTTTGACTTACTTTTCCTTTCATCACAAGGTAAGCATCACCAATGTTATGGTAGACATGGATGTAATGTCATAGAAACTCAAAACTAATGAACACTATATCATTTCTTGTATTATTTTTCCTTGGGTATCCATTCTATTAATTATTTTTTATTGATTGGTTGGTTATCAGTGATTTGGCGAATCTATAATTAGAGATTTGTTTTTCGAGGATGCATTTTCATTCCTATTCTCTTCCCATAAGATGATTTGAAGATGCATGCATGGGGGTTAAACTATGTATCTCATAATCCTGTCATTGTTTATATTAAATAACCAGACAAATTATTAAATATATTGGATGTAGGTAACCATTTATTATAATATTTGGTTAATATTATATGGCCTTCATTGGATTATATAGCATCCAAATATACTATATGAAATTTCCATGTAAATTGGTATCCCCATTAAAATTTACATAAAAACCAAGAAAGAATGTTTTGAACATTGTTATCGCTTTTTAGTGGAGATTGATTTGTGTTCAAATCTAGTTGATAGAGTATTTTTGTTTTCTAATGAAGATTAGTTTGACTTGAAAACTTTTTATGACATGGTTTCTAAATTGTACATGGATTTTAATATTATTGGGCATGATTATTCTAATTTTAGAAGATCAATTGTCTGAGAGTTTTACCATTCTCACAATCATGATAAGGATTCTTGTTTCAAAAGGATAATGAATTTAGTGGTTTACGATACATGATATATTGGGATGTAAGTCGTTGCCTCTAGTTTTGATACATGGCATGTTGTTGGTAAATCTAAAGGACAGTTGTCTAATGTCTTCGGGAAAGTGGATGTGGAGGGAACTTCTAAGTCAACTGATATTTTGGTGTAGTGATTTGGTTAGCAGAGTCTTTAGTCAGATATTGTTGATGAGGTAAATTATAATAATTATGGTCAAAGTGTAATGGTGAACATATATAGTGTTACTAATGATAGGAATGTGAGAATTCCTTATGATCCTACAAAATTCTTTAGAATGTATGGCATCCGATATTATAATGTGCATGTTATGGATTATGGTTAAACTATGTATGTGAATGTAGCGATATCAAAAAATAAGGGTCATCAAAAGACTAATGAGATTATGTATTCTTATGCTTCCTAAGATAGAATATAGTCTATTATAATGGGAGCGACTGTGAAATCCATGATTACTATGCATGATGGAAGGATGTTGAGAATTTTTAAAAGTAAGAAGACTGTGTATAACGAATGTTTCTAATTGTACCCATGGAAAACTAGATTTCATTATAAGTCACATACAATTTATTATCGAAAATATGATACGTCAGTTAATGTCATAGAGGGTAAATGTTTTGAGTATTTAGATATTCTTAATGATAACATCAATAATTTTTCTAATGGAACTCTTGAAGAAATGAGAGAGAATGATGTAATAATGCATCAAAAATAATGGATGTAGGGTATTCATCCAAATGGCCAAGGATGGGTTGGTAATGATTCATTAAATCATGGGCATGAGAGAAGAATTTATTCTAAGTTTTCTCTTCTAACACTAGGGAAGGTGAAGATTATGTGGAATTATATTGTTTTTTTAACTATTGAAATTCACAATCAGGGTGGGAGTCTATCGATGATGCTGAAGATTCTGGTCATAATTTTGATCACAATTATAGTGATTCTTAGGTTATAGTTTCTTCCATTTGGATGTCAGATTTCCTTTTTTTGGACTTCATAAATTTTTCATGTTATTATTTTTTTCATTATATTAATAATATAGTCCTTGGCCTTGATCTTTTATGGTATGACAATTTTGATTTATCTAATATCATTAACAGTCACCCTCGACATAAATCATTAATGATGGTTTGCATAGAGTATGTAAATATTCAAAGAATGTCCCCTAGGAGGGTCAAACCTTGTGTGTAGCAAGGACGAATTTTTTACACCCATTCTAGATCGTGTCTAGATTAATCTGCTGTTTTCAAAGTTGTTACCCCATGAACATTTTGTTCTAGATCCACTTCCATTTTATGTATCAGTAACGGGATGAAATTACATAGAAACCACTAACTATGTTCCTAAAAAAATACTATAAAATTTTATTATACATTAACTAATTCTTAGAATTATCCTAATAAAAATCCCTAGATATATGATTTTTATATCTCTGTGGGTATCATTAATGTTTTCTTGTCCTAGATTATATTGGTAGAATAAAACTTTTCTCTGATGACAGCCATAATGACCCAAAGTTATCATACATAGACAATACATTATGTTTGTAGATTATTAATTTAATTACATAACTACACACCTATGAATTGTAATTGTTTATTTTATTTCAAAACATGGAAACAATAAAATAATAAATTAGTGGGATACATACACTCAAACAATATTCTTCATAACTATAACCATTCATGGACATTTTATAAATAATATACATATATTTATAACAATGGTAATGGAAACATAAAAAATGGTGAGCTCAAATACTCAGTAGGGGGAAAAATGAAAATATGTAAGAATAAAATGAATATAATGGGATGGAAAAATGAGAATATGTTTTTAAAAACATTCAATTCAAATCATAGATAATAATATTGGGTAATATCCTAAGGAGTGGTAGTTAAAAATATATGATTTATAAGGGTATCAATGAACATGAGCTATGAGAGTATAAGTCATAGAATTTTTGGCATAAAAATAATCACATAAAATCATATATAAATGAGGCACACCAATATGATCATAACATGTTACGATTGATAATAACAAAAGTGTACCTATGTAAGGAATGGGATGACCACCCATGTAACCTCCTTATTTAGAATGGAATTACTACCCATGTAATCATATATTTAGTGTTGGATTAAACACATATGAATCATAATCGTTAGGATTTTTCAAAGCACCATTGTTCCCTCATCTTTGGGATTTGGATGAATACCCATGTACCCACATATCTGGAGTTGGGCTAAACACCAATGTACTCTAATATTTTTGATTTGGATAAATGATTATTTACCATATTCATTGATAATGATATAAATAGTTGTCTAAACGCTAATCTCATATCGAATTTTTTATTACCCAATTAATTTATCCTCTATCAACACACACCCATTAAGTAAGATATTATATAATCACCCGAAGCTGTATGGGTAGCCACACTGTTGAAGAAATTTCTAGGAAAAACAAAATCACTATTGATAAAATTTATTTATAACATTCCTTAAAACATAAATTATACCCTTTATAAAAAAAATTAACCCATTTAAATGAATTTGGTTTCATGTAACTCCTTCTAAGACATGATTTATGGATTTAAAAGAAAATGGTTCCTTAATAATCTCTCTTAATACATGATAAAACTATGGAAAAGAAACATGTTTCCTTAAATAAATACCACTAAAACATAAGTCGTTTGTGAAAGAATAATAATGACAACTTTAGATCATATCCCTTATAAGGAATATTTAACACATATGGGAGACATATTATATGTTAAATAATTTTCAAAGGATCATTAAAAATATTTTTTGAGGAAAATATCCTTTCCACTTTGAAATATTCTTATTAAAACATAAATTAGTTTGAAATCCAACATCCATGAAATAAACCATGAAATGATATAAAGGAAACATAGAATATAATTTAAAATTCAATGAAAATTTTGAGAAAAAAATATTTTCTTGAATGTGATCCTAAATTTTTATTTAAAATCATTTTTTAAAACATTTTATGAAAACATTGTTTTGGAAGAAAACAAATTTGAAGATGAATAGATAAATCAACTCTTACTTTCTCAAAAAAAATTCCACATTGTCTTAATTACCAAAGTCTAAAAATTTATACCATTACATGAAGATATAATGATGAACCATAGGTGAATGAATTCATGATAATTATTTATATATGTAAATATTTTTTTATTACAGGGAGAATAATAATAAATAATCCCAATAAACATTAAGATTGTAGAAATAAAGGCATTCATTTTTTTGGAAACAATGAATCATAATACCAATGAAAGGATTACATTACTTATATATTTAAATGTCATGAAAACATGGATAATCATTATATAACATGTGAAAGTATAATTATATTCACTTAATAATAGAATTTAGGTCCATAACATAACATCTGGATCAAGGATGTTAAATTGAAAAAAAAATCTCTTACATCTTTTATAACATTGAAAATGTAACACCATGAATGATACATTAGTAAATACATGTGAAAATTAAAAATAAATATAATAATAATATTTTAAATTCATGGTAATTATATAAAAACATATAATATATAAGAGATTAATATATGATGTTTCTCACAAAAGTAAAAAGTTAGATGCAGATTTTTTTCTTATGTCATAAAATCCATCATACACCTTAATAAATCATGTGTACTAAATACAAGTTTGTTATAAATCTACATAAATAACATGCTCATATATATCATACCATATATTATTATATTATTACCTTATATTACATTTTTATAAACAAACTAATGATAATGTTATGTTTTGGGTAATAACCGCTTTATTTTTTTATTTGTTATTTTTGTTCCTCATATATGTATCAAAATTTTAAAATTTATTTATTTTAATAATTTTTATAAAAAAACATATATATTTATTATATATGTATTTATAATAATACCTAATGGATATAAATCCGAAATGAAATACTCCATTTGTTGAGATGATATGGTGTACGTACGCAATAAAGTTTTTTCCATTTTATTATTATATTTAATCAACCATAATTAAATGATATATATATATATAATCAGTATATTACAATTATTATTTCATATATATCACTTACTTATACTGAACCCATCCTTTATACATTCCATGCATAGCGTGAACGAATCACACTGCTTCATGAGGTGGAAGACCTCCGTACACATGGGTGATATTATCATCATCTCAAAAATTGGAAACAATTATTGTATGTCTTTAATAATAATTATAAAATAATAAATAATCCATAAATATAACATATATCATATTTAAACATAATATTTTCCTTTATTTTCTTTCTTAAGAAGTGGAAATGGATGATTGAATGATATCAGTGCATGATGTTGTAGTCCTTTGTACACACGACTGATGACATCAAAGCACATTTGATTAATGTTTCTAGGATTGTAGGTTGTAATATTAATATAATATCATCTAAGTATATTTAATATTATTAGTTTATTATTTTTTCGTGATATCAATTTTATTTAATGGGATTAATTATGAAATAAAATAAAGATGTTCATAGATGAATGTCACCTCTTCATTGGGTATTTCATTTTGGATTTCACCAAATGGGAAACATTGTTTTCATTATACAGAATTTGATAGTTCATGTTTGACATGAGGGATGTTGGGAAGTAAAATTTTTATGTTATGGAAAATAAAAATGGATTTATATGTTTGAATATTTGGGTAGTGGGGTGGCCTTTTAGACGCGCGGGAGAGACCAGACATTGAATAGTTTCAAAAAATTTTTGTGTAACTGTGTTTTTACCTGAATAAAAAATTTAATCATAAAATAAAGTATATACATAATTATGTATGGTAGAAATATTTCCATAAATTTTGAATTTGAAAATTTTATAATGTGTTTCCCTTATGTTTAAATCATAGTCCCTTGTTAAACTTGTTTTCTACTTAATCACCATGATTAATTTTAAATGTTTTCTAAAATAATTATTATAATAAATGATGTGGGAATTTTTAGAAATTTTAAATTTATATAATTACAAAAATTTAATACATTTTTTAGATTCAATTAACATAATTTGAAAAAATTAATATTAAACTAATCTTGCAGACAAGATGAGACAATAAGATTTTAAAGAGAAAAGATTAATCATTTAAATAAGATTTATATCAAATTCTAATATAAATTTTTTTCCAGTGACCTATATTTGATTAATTTTTTGTATAATTTGAAACATATAATTTTATAATACCATAATTTATAATATATATTTATAAATAAATTATAGTAATTGGATGCTTTTAATTAAAAATCATTGTTTTCACTATTCATCAAAAATGAAACTTTTTTTAAAAAAGTGAACAATTTACCCCAAGAAAATTTTGACAATTTTATTTGAAAAGTGAATTTTATTTTATCATATTTATGTTCTAAAATTTTATAATACAATATTATAAATAATTATTCAATTAAAAGGTGGTAAAACTATCTTTTAAAAAAATATTTTCTTATGAAATAAATGGAATTTATTCTTATCTATTTTCTATAAAACACAAAGATAATTCCTAAATATTTCATTGAATATGATATATATATATATATAAATAAATTAAATGAACAATGTTTTTTGGTTTTTTATTAATGTGGCACATTTTTGTGTATATAAAATTATTTTTCTAGAAAAGGAATATTTTTATATTCAAATAATTCAAACATAAATTCTTATTAATATGATACCAATGAATTTATTTTATAAAAATTAAAAAATAATATTTTTTATGATGAAGTTAATCCTTTTCATAATATCTATTATATGGGTTATGTAATATGTGTAATAATACTTTAATAATATACCATGTTTCTTTTAAACTCAGTGTTGCATGTAATGCAACAGAAGCTTGATGTTGCATAAAACACAAACTAAAGGTTGTATTGTGTGTAAAACAAGAAAAAAAATTTACTTAATGCACCAAAAATCAATCTCAATGATGACAGTAACATAATATTTTCGTTCTGTATCATAAAATGGGAGGCATCATTGAATTTTAATTTATTGGAAAATTTTCAAAAAAACATCGGGTTTTACATAAATGTTTATTTGTTTATAATTATATGAAAAGATTGATGAAAAATAAAATAAATCTACTGAGTTTCTATTGGAAATGATAAGAGCTTATGTTATAAGAATTGGGGAATCATGGAAAAATACAAAAAAATTGGTTGAGTTCTATAATGTCAAAAAATATCTGGGTGCTACTAAGATGGCACCATATAAGGCTCCAAATGTTTGGAAAGGAATATCACCTCTATTCATGATAGTGATGGGTTTGTTCATGTAGATTGAACGGAGTCTCATTTAAGATACATCAACATACCCTCATTTGATTATGAAACAGATTTATACATCTCTTTGTAGTCAAATTTATTATGTTGATAAATGTTGATGAAATATTTAGTTTTCATTGTGTGTTTCCGTATTTCATTAGATGTCACTATTATAGGGTAACCATATGATTTTTATAAAGGGAAAGTTGGTTCCTAGGTCTTTCAAACTATTTGAGATTATGTAGAGGATCATAAAAGTTGCATATTGATTAGATATTCCATAGATTTATTATGGTATGTATACTATTTTTCATGATTATAACATTAGAGGTATCACCCTGACCAATCCCTTGTGATCGATACTGAGGATATTGACCTATAAGCTGATGATTTCTTTAAGGACCATCCAATTCATGTTATGGATCACTATTAGAAACTACTTTGGGGAAATATTATGTTGTTGGTTCATTTATTATGGTATAATTTTCATGTTTTGGGGGAATCCTCTGATATAAGAGTATATATATGGGTCTTGTTCCATGAACTTATCTCCTTAGAGGATTAATGTTTCTTGGACGTGCAACTAAATGAAAACTTTTTATAATGTGGGGAGATCATAAGATTTAAAACATTCTGGATATTCCATGTACTCGTTTTTAGATATTCTATTACCCTTTCTTTAATTATATGTTTACTATGTATTCTTTGGGGAGGGGTAGGTAAATTTAAAGAATTGTTTTAAGCCTGTAAGGTTTTGTATAGTTAGTGATTGATTAAGGAAACCCATGTAGTTTTCCATAGGAAATTGATATCCTTGTTTTTTCCAGATAAGGATTTCTACAGTTGAATAAACCATATAACCACCAACCCCATTCATACACCCTCAAACATATGTTATTTACAAAGTAGGCGTATGGTTTTTAATTGCGCGAGCCACCATGGACTGATTAGACATCCCTTGTAGAATATGTGTATAGTTATGGAATGAGATTCATTAAACCATGTTTCCCTACATATGAAACCATGAAAATGAGAATTAAAATCCCGATATTTTTTTAAAAAAATAACTAAACAACCAGTTTATATATCTATTTATCATTTTTAACCTCACACAAAATCTATGATATTGGAGGATATTGGGAGGATTATGAGGCTCCAAAAACCGTTTTAGGTGAAAATATTAGATCTAATGAATCAGATCAAACCCTTTAAAATATATAATCTCCTCCTTGATTTGATTATTCTATCTTATTTATTTCCATCTCCATTGATAGGGATTATTTTCTCCTTTGAAAGTTGGTTTAGATATCTCTATAGATGGATATAATTCTGTTGGATCTTAATTCATGGATTTAATCCTCTTTATTCCATTCCATTATGAACCTAGTCGTTCAACAATGACGCGAGGGTTAAACTTTACAGATAATTCATCTATAATATTTTGTTTGGTGGTCTAACTGTGAAATCCCATAGTCTTCATTATGTATAGGTGTATTTAATTATTCCATTGAGTTTCTATGTTATGTAATTTCATTTAAACTGAAAATAATTAATTGACTCCAATGTGTTGTGATACCCTTCAAGGATCCCATGAGACCCTTTGGATAATTGTGACCATGCTTAATGAAAACCCATGGGCTGTTCCAATTACACATGAATATGTGGTTTATGAATAATAAAATCAGGAATAACGTGTTAATGGATTCGATCTAAATTATTAATACATTCATTAAAATGGTATTTAATATATATATTAAAATAACATTGATGAGTTTTTTATGTTTTGAATGAAATTAAACTAATAGTGTTAATGTGAAATTTGACTGTTATTCCTTATGAGTAAATTTAATTAATTTTTTTATTGATAAATGAAATGGTAATCCTTTATATGAATGATTTATAAAAAATGATAATGACTTTGAACCTTGATAGGATTGTTTTATATTATATAATTTTGAATAATTAAATAAATTCGGTGTGGGTCATGTACTTACTCATCAAATACCCAATAGGTGTCGGAATGTTGAACTACACTCCTAAGTCATGAATTTAATCAATGAGATGTGGGTCAGGGATTGATGTTACTATATAACGGTGGGCTTGAAGAATAACTCTCTAGGACAAAAATATACTAGCTATGGTATAATGTTCCAATGCCCTAAATATTGTTATATGTACTACTTCTCTATGGAATTATAAATGAAATTAAATTTAATTGAATAATTGATTACCAAGAACAAATTATATATGACATTCTTATGGTACATGGTTTAGAATCTATAATGGGATGAATTAGGTATGATTTTTTACTAAATAATAATATATATGAAAAAAAAAATTCTATTTGTTATTTCTCCATTATAAAACTACATTCACAATTTAATAGTAAAAAATTATTTAGAGTATAGTATTGGTGTCCAACTAATTTGTACTCACAACATACTCTGGTTTCCTCATAGATACATGAATAGACTTTATGTTTAGAGTTAAAAATAAGGTAATGATAACTATTTTTAAAAACTTAGTTTGGATTCATGATGGTGCATGAATGAGACAACCAAACACTATATAAGTACCCACTTATGATAATTTTTTGTGTCTTTATTTGTGTTTTTCTTAGATAGTCCAAAATTTCAAGGAATTGAATATATAATACTTTGGATTACGTTATATTTTTTCAAGATACATCAAGGGAGTTTCATTGTTTTGTTTTCATTATGGTTTATTATTGACCATTTTCTTATGTTGATTATTTTTATATTGAATTCATCTATAGTGGTTCTTTGATAAATATTTTATTGTCTCCCCAGGTTACACATTTCCCCCCACTAATTTTCGGCATCTAAGAGTATATATTGATGTATGAATGAGTTCACATAACGAACCACATCGGAAAACCATTATTTGGATCCTAACTCAGGATGTTACATAACATGAAATTTTCAATCATGTGTTAAAATGAAAATTTTCATTATAAATACATATCAAATATAAATTTTATACCACTTAAATATTGAAATCATATAATAAAACAATATTAACTTCATTGCTAATAATTGTTTTCCCCTCAATGATTTTATAATACTTTTCTACATACATTCCCAAAAAATGTACATGTATTCTTCTGAAATAATTATTTTTATTACTATGATGGATTAATTTACCCAATAAATCAATAAAATTTATAAATATTAATTATATAAAACTAAGAAAATTATTAATTTGAACCTATGATCAACCTTAGAACTATCAACAACATATGGTATCATTAACTACTAATTTAATATCACATTAATACATCCAAATCATCAAAGATATCAAATCCTTTATATTATACCAACTATATGGACCTGACAGTAATCATTACCTATTATGGTGACATTATAATGTAATTAAATTTTGTTATTTCCAATGATATTTCAAGTTTAGAAATTTAGTAAATTAAGAAATAAATTTTATATAAAAACATCATAAATTAAAAGTGGAAAATTTCTACTTAGTATTCATTTTTTCAACAAAATAAATATTTTAAATGAAGACTTGTTTTATTTTCATATATAGTTTGTATGTTAATAAATAGGTATTTTTTATTATTCATACAAATCTATAAACCCTAAAAATATTTTAATAATGTTGGATGAAGTTGTATAACTCTGTGTGGGACATTATGTATTGAAAAAAGTAATAAACTATCCATTGAATACTTATAACTATTTTTATGTCCACAAATATTCTCTTGGAAAAAAATTATAATTCTACTACAAAAATAAAAAACCTAATCGAAATTACATTCCAAAACAAAAATTAGGATGAAAAATATTTATTTTTTTATAAAAATCATAAATAATTTGTTGAAGTCATGAGAAAAAATGACATCTTTTTCAAAATGTGATACTTTAGAATAAAATAATGTATAAAATAAATTCCTTAAAAAATATTCCAATTGACATACCATGAGAAATAATAAAACCTACTAGAGAAACCATGGTAAGAATAGATAAATATTGTAGGTAACCTATGAAATATTTTCCAATATTACTCTCACTATTGGTATAACTAATACATTCATCATCCACACACAATGGAATAAATGGATAACATAGATTAACACGTCCTTGATATATAATAGAACCACCAATATTTGTTTTATAAATGAAAAACCCAACCTTTTATTATAATGGATCAACCCATCATCATAAAAATTCCTATGAACCATAAAATAAATATAAAACCAAAAGTCAACTAATTTCTATTATTACACTAATAAAAAATTTCATTTAATTCATAGTTAACACATGTCTAGTTATTGAAATATCCATTCCATGTTATAATATTTTTTATAAAAAAATATTAGAACATAGGGAATGTAGATTTTTTATTTAATAAAACATGGAATCTTGTTAAATAACCCAATAATCATATAACTATTATGGTAGTGGGAATTTTAATTTACTTTTTTTTTGTAAAATTAGAAAATTATTATTTATTTTATGTAATTAATGTTCAATAAATATTTAAAAATTCCATTCACAACCCTTAAAATGTTATAAAAAAAGTGATAAAATACTTAATTTATTATTATTCTCATTAAATTTAAATACAACCATCAAATAATTTTATGTATTTGGAGATGGGAAATTTTTTTTATGTGAATAATTAAAAAATAATTTTTTTAATGAAAGTCAACTAATTTGGGTTTTAGTCATCATGTATGTTATTTATCTTCCTTTATAATAAAATAATGTTCTCTACTCAATTTATTGACAAATGGTTTAAATTTTATTATTCGTGTACCTTTTTAAATATAATGTTATATTAAATTAGTTAATCAATTATGTTCACATCAAGGGCAATCATAATACCCATACCACATGTCCAAATTGACCTCGGTAAGTTGTCCATGGTCCAAGAGTAATTATTCTAAATTCTCTATATAAATAATGACACAGTTTTAATTTTTATACATCAATAATATCTTCAGAATAAATCATGAAATATTGATTTGATAACTAAACCATGTCAGAGTCATAGAGAGGATGCATTGTATATATGCATTTGTAAAGATAAAATGTTCAAGGATATTAATTTGAAGAAGGTATTATTAATTAACCATTATAAAATTATTATTATATCATATATAGATATAAATTTAATTTAATTTTCTTATAAATATCACCAATGACATATAGCCATGAAAAAATAATCATGTCACATCATGGAGGTGGTAGTCCACATACACACATGAACTACATTATCATTTTTTCAATAAATGGTAAGATATTAAATGAAGTGAAATAATATAATTTCAGAATGAAAAATTATTCATCTGTATCATATATACACATTACATTATTCAATACCACTTTCATTAATAGGATGTTATGGGAAACAATTCACATTGGTTAATGAGAAGGTAGTCTACCTTACAAAATAATTATGATTTCATTTCCAATTATATAGAAGAAGAGATTGAATCCATTTATTCCATTAAAATAAAAAAATGTATAAATATAAAGATGATTCAGTTGTAAATATTTTTTCATGATGAACTAGTGTATTAATGATATTTACAAAAACAAAATTAAAACGTTTGGGTAAGTAATATACAACTTCTTTGGGAAAATATTCTATGGGTTACACTGAATGCATTAAAAAATTATAATAATAATAATAAAAGGCCAATATAACATGGTTATATATGGAAGGAGGTGATTTGGGTAGTGATTGTATAAAATAAATCACATTTTTATGTGTGATAAAATGGGAAGAAATGGTTCCCCTTTGTAAGAGTATGGTTGGGCACTCTTGAAATAATGAATAAAATTAAAATAATAAACATAATTTTTCATATCAAAATGGATCCAATTTGATAATATTATAATATAAGTAAATTTTTAATTTTAATAAAATAATCTTATAAAAGTTGGAAATTTTTTGGAGATGTATTCATTGATATATTTTCTTAACCTATTTAAATATTTTTTTAAGTTCGAATGATATAAATATTTTCCCTCATAAGAGGTCATTGAAATTAAAATAAATGAAAATTGGATCATAAATAAACTATGGATAAAATTTTTAACCATATATAAATAACTAATTTGAGATTATAGATTTTTACCTTGTGTATAATTTAATAAATTATTATTTACTACAATGCATCATTAATATCAATTTTTTTAACTATTAGTTTAATTTGATTTTTAAAAAAAGCCAATTATGGAAATAGAATATAATTTATTAAAACCTCCCTAATTTTTTTTATTAAAAAAATCGTAGAAAATAATATTTTCTTTAAATAATATAACATTTAAAAATTTCATAATCATTTATTCTATTACTCTATTAATTTAATAAATAAGACATCAATGTTACGTAGGAATTTATGAATTTTATTTCATCAGTAAAAATTGAAAATAAATTACCCAAATAAAGAATAATCATTTTTAAAAAATTAAAAGATTCAAATGGTCATAAACATGTTTTATCCATATGTCTAAAGTTTAACGGTAATAAAAAATGGGAAAACATTTTTTATTTTTATTTAAATAAAATAATATAATGGTAAAAATAATGTCTATATGGTAATAAAAAGGTCATATTTTCACATTTTGTATTATTATAGACAAAATAAAACCATAAAATAAAATTATTTCAAATATTATGGTCATTTTACACTATATATTATATTATTTTTACCCTTAAATAACCCATTACATTTGTTTCTAGTAATAACATTAACAATGATTTCCATTCATAATGGTTATAAATAAAATGAAATCTTAACCAATTATTGAACTGTATATTAATTATTTGGAATCAATTTCTTCATGATTACAATAATTTGAATGAAAATAATTTAAAATTTTAAACACTAAATTGGATGAATATCAATTGTACACAAATATTCCTTTTTTAGGTAAAAAATATTTTTTATACGGAATTCAATTATAATGTTAATTTAAAATTATATAATTCTATTATTATTAATAACAATTATATAATGAGATTTTAAAAATAATATGACCACAAATTTTACATTATAAATACATTAAAAGTGTATACTATTTGATAGAAAAATTAGTATTTTTCAGTATTAATTGAAAAATATACATTCTCGGAAAAATATAACAATGTCACCTTAATATAATATTAAAATTTTTATTTTAAAAATTATATCCATTTTATTAAATAATATTTCTTAAATTTTCCAAAATTAATTAAAATATTTTCTTTTAAAAAAAATTAATATAATATTTGATGAAAATGAATTATTAAATAATAAATTATCTCTTTAAAAAAATTATTGAATATTTCTGAATAATTAATCAAAAAATTATAATAATTTGGATAATTATATATATCATATTTTTTAAATATTATGCATAACCACTAATTCAATGAAACTATTAACATTCATGTTAAAAAAATAATATTCCACTATTCATTTAATCTCAGTGTTTCATTTCATCATTATAATAAAATAATTAACATGTAATGTCCCGATAATTATGTGGAAATTTTTTTCATAAATACATGGGAATTTTACGAGTCCACAGTTTTGGACAACACATAAATCTGAGGCCCGGCGTCCTCGGAATCAATTTCTAATGTTTTGTTCAGGTAGGTTCAGTAAACGTACGTACGGGTATATCTATCTTTTCAACCGGTGCTCAGAATTAAAATTTAAGGGTACCGATGAACTTGTAGTGCTAGTATTATCTTAAGGAAACCATTACCGCAGTTGCGTTTTATCTGGAGGGTAAGTTATTTTTTAGTGATTCTCAATAAATTAAAAATTATGCCTCACATAATTTTTATTTAGGTTTTGATTAATTTATAAAAAGTGAAGTTGGAGGCGGGGCCCACCACCACATGACCTCCCATGGGAGGATATAATGTGGTGGGGCCCACAGGAGTATCAAACTCCACCACCCCCCTTTAAACTCCCCTTAACTCTTGAACTCCCAATAAATGGTTGAGCCTTTCCACCTTCTCTCATTAATGTTCCAACACCCATTAATTAATTAATTGTGATGCCAAAATTAATTGATTAATTTGTTTAGATTTGAATTCTTTTTATTCCATTAAGAATGCATGGAATTGATAAAATAAGGGGGAGACAATTATTTTAGTTTGGGGTGGGAAACTTTATAGTTTTGGGGAGAACTCTTGGAGAAACTACTTCTTCCAACGAGGACTGTCGTTCCCCCAGAAGAACGACGATGCGTCTCCATCCATTCCAACGGGGGCAAGGAATGGAAGACGCCACCCGCGAAGAACATCCCCAACGACAAGGAATTTCCATATGATGTTAATGGAATGATGTCCATCTTCCGTGATGCTGTCTTCTATGACTTCGACAACGTTCATTGAATTGAGGTATGATGATTTGTTTAATTTTGAATAAATAAAATTATACCCTCGTTCATCGATGAATTTCTTGGTTCAACATTTGCCAAATGATATCATCTAATATGGTGGGAGCGGGCCGAACAAACACGGCTCGACGTCCCTCTGTTGGTTATTATTGATTAACGTCGGAGGCGAAGTCCAAATGGTGTGGTATCATCACACCACGCTGGACAAGAACCACAGGATGGAGGAGGCAGCGGCGTCAGCGACCGGAGGTGGCGGCGTCAGTGACCGGAGCGGCAGCAGTAGCAGCGGCCACGCGCCTGCCACATGGAGGGAGACCGGTGACCGCTCGGGCCACCCGGACCGCGGGATAACTGCCCGACCGATCTAGCTGGGCCACAGTGCACGAAGGCCCCGTGTGGAGGGAGAACGTGGCTCGCATCTGCGGGCCGCTCAGTCGGGGAAGAACTGGATGACATCATGCAGGTCGGGCTGGATGAACTGACCGGCTACGGCCGACCGGGCAGGAGGACCGTGGCGCCCACATGCGACGCATGGAGAAGAACACAGCCCGCTTCTTGAGGGCCGCTCTACTGGGCGAAGCTGTCTGCCGCCTGCCATCCATTCTAGAAAACCACGGTCCCCATAGGTCCCCCATGGGAAGGGTTGCGGCCTGTTGTGCATGCCATGTGCTTCAGGCAGAACTGGCAGGCTACGGCCGACCAGGCAGGGGAGAGGTGGCGCTGCTAGGTGAACCGGACAGGCCTGCAGTGCGGGCCGGGTCCGCATGTGGGCCGCAACTCATCGGGCTGGTGGAACCCCATCCGGGTCGGCTCCACCAAACCATTCTGGGCCAACCCCCCCCCCCCCCCATCCCAGCCGGGTTAGACCTGCCGAGCCGTGTCGGGCCGACCCGCCAGCCCACTACGTTTGACGGGCGGGCACTGACTTAACTTAAATACAAATATCTCCTAGACCACACGTCTGATCGATGCTCTGTATGTGGCACTTGGACCCCCGCAATGAGGAGTTCTATTTACGATACTCTAAATAAGTTTTTTATTACATTGAAAAACGTTCGGGTTTTGATCGATCGTAAATCCAACAGGGCCACTGTAATGGAAATTCCAATAACTCTCAGACCGGGCATCCAATTGACGCGCCGTATGTCATGGTGGGTTCGTTATGATGAGATGTAACTACGGAATACAACAACTAAGGACATAGTGATAGTTTATGTAATTACAACTGACTCAAGGAGCGGACCCTACCTAAATCGAGCGTGCTGTGTGCGGGAACCCTACAGGTGGCTGCGACGACTACTGTACTGGAATCCTATGTGGGTTCCATAGCGATGACTATTTTGCCGGAATCGCCTATGGGTTCGACAGTGATGACTACTTTACCATGATCTTTTATGGGTCCAATAGTTCTGACATTTATTCCAGTATCCTTTGTGGGTCTGTCAGAGTAGATGGTCATGTATCTTGTGTGGGTCTGACGGCTTAGCGGGTCCTGTATCTTGTGTGGGTTCGATAGCATGATGAATCTGTCACTACATTTGATCATCTCTATCACTCTATGAAAGATGTATACTTGTGTGAGATGAGTCTTTTCTGTCAATAATTATCAAAAGTGTGATTTACATTAATTCCTTTGGGGACTGGGTTGTGCTTGGGTTCGAGAGTTGGAGCCAGACTTTGATTGGTAACTTAGGTATATGTATGGGCATATACCTACGTGAGGTTGGTTCATACTTCTTGATCGTATATTTCTACTTTGGTATATCTTTCAGGGATTCTGGGAGACATTTGGGGGTCTCGAGGTCCCCTACATAGTATTGTTATACTCACCCCTACACGGGATTCTCCCGCACCTTGTTGTGTTTTGTGAAGATGACGGACGACAGTGATCAAGGCTGAGGGTGACAGATGAGAGACTACTCGAAGCAGGACTAGACGGGACGTACAACTGGGACAAGTTGTTCGAGTTCTGTACCTACCCTTCTGGTATGATTTATGGTCGGATGTTCCAGGAGTTTATTTCCTTTTTACCTATACTTGTAATTGTTGTTCAGTTGGGTTTGTATACATTCCCATTTACTTTCAGCACATCTTACTTTTCTATTTTTATTACTTTATGCCTTTACTGCTTTTTTTCAGACTATGTGTGTGTTTCAGGATAAATAGTCAAGTCATCCTTTTTATCAGGATTACACCTATGGTGCTAGTCGTCATCCTATGGCCTATGGAATGTGGGCTTAGGGTAGTCACTTAAAGGGCCACGAGGATGGGTCGTGACAAATTGGTATCAGGGGAGTCGGTTCTAACATAGTACTTGGACTCTGATTATTTTAACGACAATAGTGTTAAATGTTTTGGGAGTGGTTATCAGTTTAGGGAAACCGGTGTTGGTGCGATGGCTGATGTATACCTACACTGGGACTATGACTTTTGATTTCCGACTCAGTGCACAAATACCTTAATTAAGTGTGTGTTTCCTGTGAAATAGTTTTCTTCATGATTACATTGTGACAGCCCACCAAGAATACTATTTTAACCATGGCGCACCTGTTACTTTTCAGGATGGCCCCATGGAGGCAATCATCCAGGGTTCTGAGTTTCATACGATCTGGTATCCCACCAAGCGACGAGGCCTCAATGCAGGGCCCCATCACAACGGAGGTACCAGTGGTACCACTACCCACTCGGCCACCGCTACCACCGACTCTAGCAGTAGAGAGTACACTCCACCTGTGTGCGTTGAACATGTTCATGCACTAGATGCTTCCCAGGTTCTAGAGTGATACGGACCCACAGGTAACTGAGGACTGACTGGAGGATGTCCTGAGTTTTTTCAGATTGATAGGGACACGTGCCAACATCATGGTGATCCAGGTTGCGAGTCTCCTGCATGCAGCAGCAAAAAGATAGTAGATCCTGATTCTCCAGGTGCATGACGAGACATCATTACTTTGGATAGACTTTGAGAGTGTCTATCTCTCAGAGTTTCATCTAGCCACCATTTGGGCGGTGCAGATTCAGGAGTTACTTCATCTACTGCAGGGCGGCATGACAATAGATTAGTACACAACGAGGTTCAATGATCACTCACGCTACCCCATAGATATGGTACAAGACCCAATCTTCAGGGCCCAGACATTCGAGTAGGGACTTAGGAATGATATCAGGGATTCTATGATTCCCCTCAGCCTTCTGACTTAGGCGGGGGTGCCAGAGCGAGCCCTTTTAGTGGATAGTTTTCTCAATCAGCAGTCACAAGCGGCGAGACCCACCACAGGGCGACACGTAGATGAGTCTTCTATAGTTGGAAGTAGAAATATGATGCATAGGTCTAATCGGACTAGGCTATCAGGTGGGAGACCCTAGGATACAGGTTCGGTTGTGTGGGGAACATGAGACAAAGTGAGTTATAAGAGGAGCTGGAAGTGCTATGCATGCAGCGGGCAGGGTGACATGGCTTGTGACTGCCTGGCCTACCATGTAGATGAGTAGAAGACAGTATAGGTACCTCCCAAGAAGAAGAATAGGATCAACCGTGGTGGTCCACCAGGAGTAGGCGGACGTGGTAGAGGAGTTGGCCGAGCGACTGGTGGTGGAAGTCGTTTCGAGGCTCTTCCACCACCACCACTAGGAGGTCCACCTAGATCACAGGGAGTTAGAGGACAGAGGCAGGCTCAGCTTTAGGCGGTTGAGGCCCACGACCACAGTGCACCTGAGATGATTATAGGTACAATTGGTGTCTATTCAACCCTTGTTGCATTACTTATTGACACATGTGCGAGTCATTCATTTATTTCCACTGACCTCATTCAGAGCTCAGAGATTCCGAAAAATCCGTTTGTTTGATCCTTAAGGATAGATACTCCTACGGGAGTAGACTCAACAATTACACACTGGTGCCGGTAGTGTAAGCGTACTATAGGAGGTGAGAGCTTCGGCTGGGATCTTCTTGTAGTGACGTCGAGGCCTTACGACGTCATTTTGGGTATAGACTTGTTATCCAAAGTTCATGATCAGATTGAATGTATTAGGCACAATGTGTGGTGTATCCGCACAGATGGGACCATGTTCACCTTCACCGGCGAGGAGGGTCCTATGAAATGCATGATGGATTTATGTAGAAGATGGCACAACCGATCACACATTAGTTGGCTAGTCTCATCCTTGGAGTGGTTGATGTGTGGAGTTAGATTTTTCCTATTGTGGTGAATCTGTATAAATATGTTTTCCCTAACTATGTTCTAGGTCTACCTCCTCATAGAGAGGGAGACTTCTACATTGACATGTACCCCGGGACAACAATGATATCTAATCCAGCATATCGGATGGCTCCCACTGTGCTTTGTGAGATGCGGGTATAGATGGTGGACTTATAGGGGAATGGATTTATACGACACAGTGTTTCACCCTGGGAATCTCCTATTTTTTTGCCAAGAATGTGGATGGGAGCTTGTGATTGTGTGTTGACTACTGTTGCTCGAATCAGCTGACCGTGAAGAACATGTACCCACTCCCGAGGATTGACGACCTCTTTGGACGGCTCATGGGAGCACGATGGTTCTCAAAGATAGACCTCAGGTCAGGCAATCACTATCTCAGAGTTCGAGATGAGGATGTGCAGAAGACGACATTCATGTGTCGGTATGGCCACTAAGATTTATTTGCTATTCCCTTCAGCGTAACCAACGCACCAGCAGTGCTCATGAGTATAATGAACATGATCTTCTAGCGTTACCTCAATCACTTCGTTGTAGTCTTCATCAACGACATACTGATTTACTCAACTACTAAGGAGGATCACAACATCATTTGCTGGAAGTACTAGACAAACTCTGAGAGCACCAACTTTATGATATGCTCTCGAAGTTCCTGTTATGGATTCGAGAGGTTCAATTAATGGGAGATATCATCTCGGAGGCTAGAGTTGTAGTGGATCCAACGAAGATTGAGGAAGTTCTTTCTTGAGAGCCAACCAGGAGTGTGACGGATGTACGAAGTTTCCTGGGACTGGCTGGGTACTATCGGAGATTTGTTCCAGACTTCACCAGATTTGTAGCACTGCTTACAACATTGACGAAGAAGGGTCAACCCTTCGTGTGGTCAGATAGAATCCATCATATCATTCATGAGTTGAGGCACAGGCTGGCCATTGTGCCCATCTTGATGGTACTCGAGAAGGGTGTAGGGTACGTAGTTTACTGCAACGCATCAGGGACCGGACTCTGGTGTGTCCTGATGCAGGAGCAAGAAGTGATAGCAAATGGTTCATGACAGTTGAAACTGCATAAGAATAACTATGCTACCAAGGAAATGGAGTTAGCAGTAGTGTTCTATGCCTTGAATATGTGGCAACACTATTAGATGGGAGAGCGTTTTATAGTCTACACTGATAACCAGAGTCTCGGGTAAATCTTCTCGTAGAAGGGCATGAACCTGAGATAATGGTGATGGCTTGAGTTCCTCCAGTACTATGACTTCGAGATAGTATATACTCCTACGAAGGGCGGAATTGTAGAAGATGATTTCAGTAGGAGAACAGACATTCAGCTGCATGGAGAGGTGACAGAGCAGTTGGCCACGTTGCAGATATCCGTTGTGGATAGAGATGGAGCATCCTTTCTACGGACTCTCATAATAGCTCCACCACTTCAGCATGGAGTTAGAGAGGCACAGGGTGGGGATGTTTATTGTGAGATGCGACATGCTCAGATATCCTCAGGGCAAGCACCTGATGGGTTTTCTGAAGGTTGCGAGAACATCTTCCTCATCAGGGGACGTACCATGGTACCAGATTTAGTACATGAGGAGTTGTTGAGGTAGTTCCACACACCCCCTCTAGTGGTACATCCAAGAGTGGAAAAGATGTATCAGGACCTCAGACGACTATACTGGTGGATGGGTATGATGAAGGTGGTAGAAGAGTTTGTCTCTTGATGCCTCACTTGTCAGCAAGAGAAGGCGGACCACCAGGTTCTATCAGACTTGGTTCATCCCTTAGAGGACCCGGAGTGGAAGTGGGATAGGATATCCATGGATTTCATGATGGGACATCCACGTAAATCCAGTGGACACGAATATATCTGGGTGATTGTCGACTGACTCACCATGTTGACCCACTTCCTACCAATCATAGATCAGGGCACGGTAGAGTGATTTGGATGCCTTTACATACATGAGATCATATGGATTCATGGTGTTCCATCGACGATCGTGTTCGATCAGGATACCCGTTTCACTTTCCGACAATGGAAGGGGTTGCAGGAGGCTTTCTGGGCATAGCTTTGCTTGAGCACTGCCTTCCAGCCACAGAAATAAGGCCAGACTGAGAAGTCCATTCAGACTCTCGAAGACATGTTCTGTGCATCTGTCCTCGACTTTGGTCGTAGCTGGGAGGATCACTTTCCCTTGGAAGAGTTTTCATATAACAATATCCACCACTCTACCATCGGGACAACACCTTACGAGGAATTGTACTGCCGAACATGCAGAACGCCTCGGTGATGGACTGAACTAAGGGAGTTAGCACTTGTAGAACCAGAGATGGTGTTGGTTATGATGGAGAAGGTGCAAATCATCCACGAGTGGAAGATAACTATATAGAGTAGGTAGAATACATATGCTGATAGGAGACAGATACCACTGGAGTTTGAGGATGGCGACCACATCTTTCTACGGGTCTCATCCCGATGAGGTCTACAGAGATTTGGCTGAGGCTGCAAGTTTTCTCTACGATTCATCGGTCCTTTTCTGGTCCTCTGCAGGGTAGACGAGGTGGCTTACTTCCTGTCCCTTCCACCTGAATTGCATCAGGTGGACGACGTCTTCCACGTATCTCAACAGAGGAGATACGTTCACGACCCGTCCCACATCATCAACAATGCAGAGATGGACATCAATGACGGGGATACTTTTGCAGAGGTTCCAGTGGAGAATGAGGATCGATAGGAGTGGAACCTGCATGGACGATCGATTAATCTGATGCATGTTCACTGGCAGCATGAGAACCTCCAGGAGAGCACATGGAAGCGGGAGGCTTAGATGCATGCTCAGTACCCCCACTTGTTCCCTTAGTGTGTGTTATATCTTATGGTGACGTAATGACCTGATGTGGGATGTATGTGAAGAGACATATATCCTGTGGAAATATTATTCATAAATACATGGGAATTTTACGAGTCCGCAGTTTCTGACGGTGCTTGATTCCGAGGCCCGGTGTGCAGTGAATCAATTTCTGAAGTTTTTTTATGGGTACGTTATATAAAAGTACATGTGGGATTTTCAATCTTTTGAACTGGTGCTTGGAATTGAAATATGAGGGCACTAATGAACTGACAACACCGATATTCTCTAAAAGATTCCTTTAACGCATTTGCGTTTTATCTGGAGGGGAGGTTAATTTTTGGTGATTCCAAATAAAATAAAAATTATGTGTGACATAATTTTTAATTAGGTGGTGGTTAACTTCCCCAAGGAAATTTTGGTGCTGGGTAGCACCCCCCACATAGCCTCCCATAGGAGGATATTATGTGGTGGGTCCCACATGACTATCAAACTCTTAAACTCCACTTTAATCCCCACTTTAACTCTTGAACATCCAATTAATGGTGGAGCATTTCCACCTTCTCTCATTAAAGTGCCAACACTGATTAATTAATTAATTGAGCTCCCATTGTTAATTGATTAATTAAATTATATTTTAATTCTTTTGAATTCCATTTAGAATGAATGGAATGGATAAAATAATAGGGAGGCTATTATTTTAGTTTGGGGTGGGACAATTTATAGTTTTGGGGAGAACTCTTGGAGAAATGACGTCTTCCAACGTAGAACGCCAATTCCAGCGAAGAACGATGACACTTCTCCTTCCATTCAAACCGGGGAAATAATGGTAAGATGACAAATGTGAAGAACATCTCCAACGACAACGACTTTCCATCTGACGTAGACGGAATGACATCGGTCTTCTGCAACGCCGCCTTCTGCGACTTTGACAATGTTCATTGAATCGATGTAGGGGGATTTGATTAATTTTAAATGAATAAAATTATAAATTCATTATTTGATTAATGCATTGGTTCATCGTTGGACAAATTATATCATCTAATACAAAGGGAACATGTCGAACTAACACGGCCCGACATCCTTCCATTGGTTATTGTTGATTGATGTCGGAGGCGAAGTCGAACGGGCATGGTGCCATCGCACCGCACTAGAGAAGAACCACAGGACTGAGGAGTAGGTGGAGTCAATGACCAGAGGTGGTGGCAGTAGTGGCGACTATGCACCGAACGCATGGAGGGTAACTGGCGACCGCTCTGGCCGCCTGGACCGCGGGAAAACCGGCTGGTCGATCCCGCCGGTCTACGAGCAGGTACCGCGACACATGAAGGCGCTGCGTGGAGGGAGACCGCGGACCACATTAGCGGGACGCTTGGCCGGAGAAGAACTAGCCAGAATCATTCCGGCATGGCTAGAAGAACCGTCTAGCTAAGGCTAGCTAGGCATGGGAGAGGCAGCGCCGCCGGGCGAACAGGACCGATCCGTAGCATAGGCTGGGTCCACAAGTGGGTCGTGCCCCACTGGGCCTGGCCGACCCCCCAGCCGGGTCAGACCCACCAAACCGGGCATGGCCGACCCCCCCCCCCCATCCAGGTGGGTAAGGCTGACCCACCAGCCCAATGGTATTGATGGTCAGGGCCCAACTTCACATAAATACAAATATCTCATAGACCGCGCTTCCGATCGACGTGCCATCTACGGAACTGGTACCTTCATGAAGAGGCTTCCCTTTTACAATAATCTATGTTTGTTTTGGAAAAATATGGAAAATGGCATGGTTTAGAATGAGCGTAAATCCAACTGGGCCCCTGATATAGAAATTCCAATAACTCTCAGACCAGGCATCTGATTGACAAACTGTTTGTCGCATTGGGTTCTTTATGATGAGACAGAACTATGGGATACATCAACTCATAACATCGTAAGATTTGATGTATCAACACTTGACTTGAGGAGAGGACCCTCCAATAATCGAGCGTGCTGTGTGCGGGAACCCTAGAGCTGGCTGCGGTGACAACTGTACAGGAATCCTACGTGTGTTCGACACCGTTGACTATTGTACTGGAACCCTCTCTGGGTTTGACATCGATGACATATATACCTGGATCCCCTGTGGTTCAGAAAATTCTGACTTCTATTCTTGTTTCCTATGTGGGTCTGACATAGTAGCTGGTCCGGTATCCTATGTTGGTCTGATAGCTCTGATGGTCCTGTATCTGTTGTAGGTCTGATAGCTAGATGAATCGGTGACTACATCTAATCATCTATATCGCTCTACAAAGGATTTATACCTATGTAAGTTGAGTCTTGTCTTTCAATCATTATCATTGATGTGATTGACTTTACTTCATTTGGGGACTGGGTTGTGCTTGGGTTCGAGATTTGGAGTCAGATTGTGACTAGTAACTTAGGTATATATATGGGCATATACCGAAGATGGGTTGGATGATACTTTGTGATTCTATCTTTCTATTGTGGTTTAACCTTTTTGGATTCTTGGAGACATTCGGGGGTCTCGGGGTCCCCTAATGAGTATTGTTATACTCACCACTACACGGGCATCACCCGCATATTGTTCTGTTCTGTGTAGACGAAGGAAAGTAGTGATCTAGGCTAAGGTTGATGGACGAGAGATTACATGGAGCTGGACTGGATGGGATGTACCACTGGGGTGAATCTTACGAGTTCTGTACCTACACTTCATGTTGGATTTCTAGGAGGATGATTGAGGAGCTATTTTCCATTTTAGGTGTACTTGTACTTGTTGCTCACTTGGGTTTGTATACTGGCTCATTTACATTCAGCGCATCTTACATTTCTATTTTTAGTACTTTTTTATTCTACAGCTTGTGTTCAGACTATGTGTGTTACAGGTTAAAAAGTCATTGCCTTCCCATTAATCGGGATTACACCATTGGTGCTAGTCACCAGCCCCAGGCCTATGGAAGGCGGGCTTGGGGTAGTCACGGCAAGGGACCCATTGATAGGTCGTGACATAAATTATATTAAAATGTTAAGATGTGAAAGTAATGATATACTTTGTATTCTTCAAGAACTAGGGACATAAATTATTTTCATATTACATTGAGTATATAAAAACATTTCATAAGAAACACTATCAGATTTGTTATATTATTCATAATATCCTACCTAATATCATAGAGAATGTTAGAAAAGGGTTATCTAATATTATTTCTATGGGATACATATAGTTGAATATATCATGAATAAATCAAATATTGTAAATATTATAAGGAAAATAACATAAAAATACTCTATTTAATAAATACCTTTATCTCTAAATGAATTCAAGGACCATATAATTATAGTAATATCAGTGATATTAATAATTAAATTCTATTTGTAGAAAATTAATAATTTTTGGCATCATAATCTAATACATAATAATATATTTACTATTATGTTCTTAATCAATGATAGATTAATCTATGGGTATGAATAAACAAAATAACCTTTTAATAATAATACAGAACTGGTT
Organism: Viscum album; assembly: GCA_963277665.1. Lineage (NCBI taxonomy): Eukaryota > Viridiplantae > Streptophyta > Magnoliopsida > Santalales > Viscaceae > Viscum > Viscum album. The sequence goes on from OY728136.1 coordinate 1,835,916,977, forward strand.
CTCCTCATTTGACATGTCGGTGCATTGAGGTTCTATCTATAAGTGATTATCATGAATAATTTACTCTCCAATAGAATTCTCATATATATAATGATAAATGTAATTAAATATCACTATATTTTATGATGAAATATATGCATTGATTAAAGAATAAAAATATCAATATTTCCCCCTATCATTCAAATAACATTTGTTATAGAACCCCATATATTGAAATAGAATAATGTTTATAAAATAATCATTCGCATGATAAAAATATTATTTATATTTAAGATACAAATAATTCATAATGAAAACATATCACAAAATATGGATACTTGTGGAAAAATTTAACATCCACAAAATTAATAAGAGACAAAAATGACCAATGATTAATCATAAATTGTTTTCTTATACTAAAATTTGATATCATTTTAGGATATAAATAAACTGGGTGTGAAAAATTACATTTAAAATTAATTGAATATATTTATTTCTAAAACCTTTTAAAACCTACATATAGATATAAATATTTAAGAAATTTTATAGTGGTCAGAAAATCTCCACACATCATATACATTAAAAAGAGATAATCTGTTGTAAATTTATAAAGAAAGAAAAAAAATAAAAAATTAATTGAAATATGGAAATATTATGTACAACCGATATAATAAATTAATGATAATATAATTATTTTGGTAATTCATTTTATTAAATTAAAATTTCCTTTCTAATTTTTTTAAAATATTTACAAAGAAGATAAATATAAGTATTCAAAAGATAAATTATATATTCTTTTCATTTTGAAATTTATTTTCCTGACTCAACTTCAATTGAATGTAATATATAGAAGAAAAAAGAAACTCATAAAATAACAAGATTTTAATAAAATAGATGACATTTTTAATGGTTATATTAAAATATTACATCAATGGAAATCATAAAAATCCATATCAAATGAAATTGTAAAATAAATTATTACCACTGTGGTATCATTTGAATATAAACTCCTTCAAAGTGTAAAAAATAAGTAGTAATTTATTCTAATTTAAATAATATAGTTATATTTTAAATATATCGATGAGGTTGTATGTGCCCGTCTTAAAATTAAATAGGGACATAACTAAAATATATCTCATTGGAGTTAATATTTAGATTGTATCTCTTATATAATGTCACAAATCTTTCATAAGTTATTTTAATCAAATATATAATAAAATTATATTTATTATAATTACATACAAAAACAATATACATAACTATAATACTGTATAAGATCAATTTATTACATTTATTCCCCATTTGGTTAGCAGTCTTATATTATTTTGACTACTTATGGTTTTTTACATATTCATTTTACAAGAATGTTTTGATTTTGAAATTTTGGTAATTGAATATTGATCATGGTTACATCATCTGTAGAATAATATGATGATACAAATACCTTAAATATTCAATATATTCGTTTTTAAAATCATCTATGAGAAACGTACCTGAGGAATTCATCAAAATACTTTTTAGAGAAGGTATGGCATACCAATTCACATGTGACATTGTTTTTATAAAAGGTGGAGGGATAAAAAAGTATATGAAATCTTAAATTTACAAAAAATAATTATTTCATAAACCATAAACTTATATTCATTATCTCCATCACTATTAATATCCAAGTGTGGGGGTAATTGAAATGAATTTATATTGGTTCATGAGGTACTAGTCCCTTATACACACATAAGATTGTTTTGTTTCCCTTTTGATGGATAAATATATGGATACATATTATTCCATATTCAGAATAAAATATAAATATATTATATATGGTTATTTAATTAAATTATAATGATTAGTAAAAAAAATTTGGGTAAATAAAGAAGAAACATCAATGTGTATGCTGAAGATGATTACTACTCCAAAAACTAATTATTATATTTTTGTTATGTGAACTATGGTTAGAACCTTGGGAAGACCAAAACATCTTAAATTATTTTAATAATGGTGGTAATACTTTTTAGTGATTCCAAATTATGTTCCTCTAGGTTTTGTGTAGATGGGATGAGAGCTGCTGGCTTTTAAAAGTGAATGAAATCACACATATGGAATTAATAAAAAATTAAATAGAGAAAATAAATTTTCACATAAATGTTTAACAATCTAGCTAGAATTTAATTTTTATTATATTTTACTTATTAAATCCCTAAAACCATTAAAATTGAAATTTTTATGTTGTATTTTGAAGATTATCTTTTATTTTAGCCTCTTAGTAATTCAATGTAAACATTAACTAAAAAAATGAATTTTCAATCATAATGTTTTTTAATTTTATATATATGGTATGTAATTTATCATAGATCACCCTCAAACGAAATTATTTACCATTTCTTATTGTAAATCACCTTTTGACCAAAAAATGTGATTTTTAAATAATATTGTATAATATTATTTTTCAGAAAATATCATTTATCTCATTATGATCATATTAATTAAATATGACATTAAGTACATCATTAAAATTATGTAATTATAATTTAATCTCTTTTACAATGAATAATACATTATTATTAAATATAAATTTATTTTTCAACCATAAATCGTAGACAAATAATTTTATTTTATTAAAAAAAATTCAACAGCATTAAGAATAACTATGTAGCATTGTAAAAGAATTTATAATATTTATATCATAATTAAATTTACAAAAAATAATATATTAAATAATTTAGTGAAAATTTATTATTTTAATCCAGTATTTATATTAAAAAACATCTATGTCATAAAAAATTATTTAGTTTGTTATTTAAACTTTTCTAGCTCTATGCAAGCATTGCAGAAGCATTTGGATATGTCACTCATTATATAACATCAAAACTCATATCCAACCATAAATATAATAAATTATAATCCATCTTTATTAACCACTCTTATAAAATTCATTTTCCTTCTCGAATATTATTTATAGTGCACCATATTTGAAATTTCCAGTGTTCTTCAAGCACTATGTTTGCACTGAATACGTATTTCATATTTATCCTAAAATAAATATCAAATTATGTGGTATTAATAATTTTTTAAATATATATTTATTTTTATAATCACAACATTTTTATCCCATAAATTTTTCCAATTTTTATATAATATTCATATTTTGAGATATCATAAAATATATTGTATTTCATATCAATTTTATTTTTTTACTATTTATAAAATATTTAACATAATCATATTAATCTCCGAAATTTATCTTTTTATGTTTTTAACAAATTCAATCTATAAACGAATTAATTTTCATAAAATTAAATTACTAAAATTTATAGTTATATTTTTAATATAATATCACCTAACGTAATGTTAAACATTTCTAAGTAAAATGTGTCGTTATGCCCAAAAAATGAAATTATAAAAAAAAATATAGCATAAAATTGATAAATATTTAATTAATTACATTATTAAAAAATAAAAATTTTATATCATATTTTAATAACAAAATTAATTAATAATTCTTCTTTTAAATGAAATAAATATGACAATTTGGGATAAATAGGTCTTTTTACTGTTCAAATCCAAATCAATTGTATTAAAAAATAACAAAATATCACTATATGATAATTCTGATTTATTGTGTTTTTAAAAATTATTTGTCACATAATAATAATTAAAAAATTTATATGGTTTATCACCACTTTTTTTAATGTATAATAAGATATCAATGAAAGTGGATTTATTTAAAGAGATATGAATGAATCCAACCCCAGTGGCACAGAGCTGGAGTTTACACTATTACATTGGAATAAGATACACGAATTCTCATTCCGAAGGATTGAATTTTTTATCAATAATGGAAAACTACATACATACATGATTCTCAAATTAAATTAGAAAACACAATTTAAAACGTAATAATATTTTAGAGAATAGCGTTATATTATCTATAATATCCATGAATATAAATCAATGAACATTTCCTCGATTCATAAAGAGGGAAATAGAATATGGTTTAAAGAAATTATTATTATAGGTTATATACCCAAGGAAGCAATCCCAAATCAATAATAATAATCAATATTGAAAAAAATAACAAAACATATTTTTCAGTTGAATAACTAAACTATTATTCAAGATTATTCATAATAAATTTGGGGATGTAAATAACTAATTATTTTCAATTTTATAAATAAACTCAGAATGAAATTTATATAGAGATAATTTCATTATTAAAAATTATGGATAATAATAATTTAATTCTTAATAATGAAAATTTTTATTCATTGTATGTCATGTTCTCTGGGACTGGAACCTATTTTTTCAAGATATTTCACATGAAGTATTAAAAATATATCTAGAATCATTTTTAATTCCAGAATATAAATTCACTTTATGAGAATAATATTGCACCATGGGGCTTTAAAATTTGAGGTCCTACCCATCACTACATGTCCAAATCATTCCTCATATATCGAATAAGGAATTTTAATCCAAAAAAATGTTCCTTGTTATCATATCTAAGTATTTTGTAAAGAATATAAATTGATCATTATTTTCCCAGATAACAATATAAATTACAATGAATAATATTTTATGTGAAAAAGACATAACATTTATGGAATAAAAAATATATGATAAATAATATCGATATTTAGAAGAAATTTACCTTTATAATAATCACTAGAAATTATTTTTTTCATGGGATAGTTAAGGACTATAAAAATTACTTATGTAATTTAATCATATTACATTCTTTATTAGAAAGATCATTATCCATCAATATAGTGAATATGGATAGTATCAATACAAAAAAACACTAGTAGAGTATAAGTATAATAATTTCTTTTCATTTAGGAATACAAATTCCATGAAAATATTCTACAAAACATTCTTGAGGAAAATAACCTTTTAACCTTGAAAATATATTTCTTAAATAAATATTTAAAAAAAATATACAATTGAAAGTTATTTTAAAATATTCTTCAAATTGTATAAAATATTCTTCAAAATATTTTAGTGTTCATGATGACTATAATTTCAATTCATGCCAGACTCTTCTAAACAATAATTCATTAGAGTTTTTAGTAAAATGAGAATATGGCTTGTTTGAAAAATGACTTGAATAATACATTTCTATAAATATTTAAAAAATCATAATGCATAAAAAATTCTTAAATAAATAATTATTAAATTATTATAAAAAAATAAAAAAATTGGGAAATAATTATTTGGAATAAAATTATTTTCTAGCCGAAAAGTGAATTGAATGCATATTTTCATAAAAATACATTCATAATTAATTTATATACCATTGAGTATAAAAATGATACTATTATATTAAAAATAAATTAATAAACATATTATAATTAAATTAAATTATTTAGTTATGAAATTATCAAATAATTGACATCAATAGATATTCTAGAATAAATAATCTCAATTAAAATTAGTATGTGAAATAAACCCTTATAATGATCATAATACTAATATGTGAAATAATCAATGAAAAAGAATTTTTGTATCCACTAGAAATTCCCATAAAAACCAAAAATAATAAATATGTTGATAAAAATTCATTACACACATAATCTCCAAAGATCAATGACAATAGAGAAGTAATATTACACAATGAAAAAAAACTGAATTAGAAAATTATCTACCATTTGGAAATTTTTAATTCAAATCCCATTTGGACTAAGTAATTAAAATTTAAACTGAAAATAACATGAATTGTTACTAAATATTGATATTACACTAACAATGGTATTTATATAGATAATATAAATCAAATTATAATAATATAATATTCTTTAATGAAATGAAATTTATTTGATGTCCCTTTCATTGAGTCTGAATTGACATGTATGTTTTTTAATTATGCAGAATAATATAATTATGAAAATTAAATATATTATTAAGAACCATTATCATATTTATTAATTATTTTATTTATCTTTTTACAATGTTATATAATTTCACTCATTCAGTTAAGTTTATATCATGCATTTCAACGATATTTATTATTTATTTTATTTCTCTTTTTAACACATAAATTTATTTATTCACATATTTTCTTGATTAAAATAATTTTCACATTACACTGATAATAATTCAATTTCATAGCTTTCCACAATTCTCACATTATGTAAATTTTCCATTCGTTCTACATTGTTTCCACCACTCGAGCTTTTAGAAAACTCAATCCTTCTCTAATATGGTGAGTCTCTCAGTTGGTTAAGTTATAAGATTTTAATTATATTTCAGAATAATTGATATGGAATAATCATGATATCATTCACTCATTTCATCATCGTATTGGATTTCTCATAGTCACCAAAATTTCTGTCATGTTCAAATTCACATTATTTCTTAAGGATAAAGTCATTAACTAACACAAAAAAAATAATAGTATGATTGTAACACCCCATGTAAATAAAGAATATGACATTTTCATATTTATACATATTTGAGGATAATGTTTTAATATTTGTTTAAATGGTTTCTATGTTCGATAGAGTACCCATTACACAACAAAGAGTTTCATTGAAATCTTACGTTGCACACGCATAATTAAACAATATTATTATAAATGGTAGTTAACATGTAGCCGTTGTATTGGAGAGAATGGATAGAAATAACTAAAATATTATTATATATGTTTTTAAATGTATTTATATTTATCCAATAAAAGATAAAGGCTTAAAATACGGAAAGAATTCAATTTTAGGCGTATATGCCTTAGTTTTCACTAAAGGTTCACGAATCGCCTTTTGATGGTGAATCGTCATTAAATATAGTTTTGTTCAATCATATAAATTCTATTTGAACAAATAAAACTCTTCTTTATAATCAGGACATCAAAATTTAATTTGTGTAAATTTTTGGTATCTTTCCGATAAAGATCATTTTTTTAATGAATAGTGTAAAATGTTGTATTTTAATTCAAAACAACTTTTTAATCTAATTTATTTATATGATTATATTATCTTTTGAATTGTTTTTAAAGTTAAATTAGAATATATTTTTACCATTAAATCCAATAGTGGTCATTGGAATTAATTTCATTTTGAAATCAGACTTAAACTATTGTCAATCTTTTGATACTTATTGTTTCATAAAAACACGCTATTTGCTCTGACTGCGGGAATTAATTATTAAATTAATTAATGTGACATATATGTTTTGAATTTTTTAAAATAGACTTAATTATTTTATTCGGAATATCAAATATAGCTTAGGGTGAATTTTTGGGATTTTTCTGAAAAACTTCAATTTTTGATGAATAGTGAAACCACTAAGTGGTACTAATAAAAACTGATTTATCAGTTTAAATGAAATTTTTCCATATTTGTGTTTTGAATATCAAAAACCCGACATACATGGTTGTCATTAAGAAGTAAAATGTGGTTCAATGGGATAAAAATAATTTTTCGGTGAATAGTAACTTATTATGTTTTTAATCGCGATTAGAGGTAATTAGTGTAGTTTAAGGAAAAAATTATGTTTTAATAATATAAAATGAACTTGACACATGTCCTAACCTCATTGTATGTGTCATGGCCGACCATGAAAACCCATGGGTCATCTTGGGGACCCCCTGAAGCCTATTGTTTTGGAAAATGACATTAATATCTTTTTATTTAAAGTTATAAAAATGAGACAAACAAGAACTTTTTTACTAAAAAATTTTTTACATGGGGTTATACAAATCAGATTTTTTACTATAAATAGTAATAGGAAAGATAAAACGATTTCTTACATCATAGTATTTTTTTCATAATTTTTAGACATTAAATAAATTAAATTATTTAGGACATCATGATGATGCAGCGATGACCTCATTATTTGACGATTTAAATAAAATGGAAAGATAATGTAATATCTAAGACCTAAACACGTCCAAAACCTATTTTATGAGTGTATTTCAAACCCTTATCACCTTATTCGTGAAATAAATCAACGTGGGACCTTTAAAATCCGAAACTCTTTTGAAAATAAAGTATCATTTTGTAACTTTACAAGAGTGCCCCTCCTCTCCTCTTATAAAAGGCCCCCACCCCTACCTCCTTACCCACACTCCCGAAGCCTTTTTCTCGGCTAAACTCTACCCATTTTGTCTCTCCAATTACCTTTATTACTCCTTGAAGCCACACTTTGGGCAGAAGTCTTCCCAAGGAAGCCTTTGATCTCAAACCAAAGGGAGTTACCCGATTTTAAGGTAATGTCTTCACTTGAGTACTTTTGTTTTATTTTGCTTCTCCAACCACGTAACTATTTTTATTCATTTTTCTTCTGACATATCCAGTATCATCAATATACTATTATGTTGTTATAATAAGAATTAGAGCTAAACTTTTACACACCTACATCTAATGTTTAAAGTACATACTGTTTCCGTGGATGGCAAATTTCGGCCTCCCAAAATGATAATTGTTCAACATTATTTTAACACCTTCAAAGGTGGCCATTAAGATAACACTATATTTACATATGATATCTAATATGTTTATGTTTTACTTAATCTTCTGTATTTTTCATTTATTTTATACCTTTATGGTTTCCATTATGGGTAAATGTGATATCTTCATTTAAGGAAGTGTGGACTACCGCCCCCTCAAAGTGATTTGATTCGTTAATACAATATGTGGTACGTATAAAGGATATATTTAATGATATTATATATGATACTATACTGAAATTAAAATAATATTATGTATCATTATGTTTTAATTCCATTAAATATGAAATAGAAATGGAAGTAGCGTTCATGCGTAAGTACGAATTACCGTCTCAATGAACAATACATTTCATTTCTTATCTCAAAATGTTATGTAGTACTATAAGTACATATATATATAGGATATATATGTAATATATTACATCAAAATTATGGATATAATTCTGGAATTATAACATATATATATCTCTCTCATTTTGTTTTAATTCCATTAATATGACAAAAAATGAAAGTAGCGTTCATGAGTATGTACGGCCTACCATCTCCATGAACGGTGCTTTTCGTTTTTTATCTCCAAATGATATGGAATAGTATGAAATGAATATTTAATGGATATATATGATATTTTAATCATTAATACTATTCTGGAAATTATTTACTTATAACTACATGGGCAATCTATTTTCAAACAAGTTCATTTTTGACTCATGTACCAAACATCGGCAAAAACGTCTGATATGAAATAACATTATTAAACAATTATTATATCATTATAATATGTGATATGAAATGAATAATAATCTTTAAAGGTGGTACTTATGCAATTATTAATTGACCATTGTTTATTATTCAGGAATATAAAGAAACGAACAAGACAAGTTGGACTTGAGGTAAGGGATCTTACTCCTCTCTTTCTTTTTAAGTACACTCATTTATGTCATTCCCTCTAAAGCTCATATTTCTTGTTATTGGGATGTTATTTTATATTACACTTACTGTAAATTTTATTTTCATTTGATGAGAGACCCTATTCTCTCTCATCAATCCATTTTAGATGTTTTGAGTGGCGTCGTTAGGCTGCCGAATTTTCTTAAGAGATCTAACCTCTCTCTTTCTTTTTAAGTACCCTATTTTATGTCACTTCTTTTAAGCTTTTCTTTGTTATGTTGGTGGATGTTCTGTTATATTCCTCTTTCTATAAACTTTAAGTTAATATGATGAGATACCCTATTTGATCTCATCAATCCATTTTTGTATGTTTTATGTGGCGTCGTTAGGCTGCCGAGTTTTCGTAAGGGATTTTTCATCTCACTTTTATTCCTGTGAGATTTATGCTACATTTTCCACAATTTCCTTTGAGTGGTGTATGTACTGACCATTATTCTACTCTTTGTGTAATATACTTTCGTTTATTAGTATTTACATAAATTATTTATTTTCCATCTTTCATGGGGTGTCTGTTTTGAATGATACCCAAGTCAGTAAGGGAACCTTTCACCCTCCTCTTTTTTAAAAGACATCTTTTGTTGGGTCTATTAATATACATATTGTTATTTTGGGATATGTTCCTCTATATCCTTATTGATGTAAATTTTATGTCCAAGTGATGAGATACCCTTTTTATCTCTCATCAACTCTTTTTCTGAATTTTGAAGTGACGCCGTTAGGCTGTCTAATTATTGCAAGGGAACTTCTTAACCCAATTTCGATTCTTTGGGATAATCTTATACTCCTTGAATATGTCGTTCTATGAATATGTGTGAATATCCTCTGATTTTTTTACACTTAATATCCACTTATATTTGGTGTATTATTTTGTCACACATAATTATGTAATTGATTTATCCTTAATCCAAGGACATCATCTTTGTATGGGACTTCATCTCAATCTCCTTTCATTGAGGCATATTTTTTTTATAAACAACCTTCTTTTATACGGTGTATAATCCCGTTTGACTTTTACATTTATCTGAAATGAATCTTTTTTTATACAAAGCGTTTTACTAAATGACAAAAGGGAATGTTTTGTCGTACGTATGCGGCGACAATGACTTCTCCGCCACCGTGACCACTATTTGAGTTTCGACTTCCTCTAAAAGCCATACCTTCTTTTTAAAAGAAAAATAAATTCCATGTTTTACTTTTCTTTTATTTTGGTATTGAAAATGGTTTTCATAATGTTTTTATATCAATGTGTTGTATTGATATCTTGTCAATGAAAGGTGGAAATATTATGTTTCCTTTATGCATGTTTTATGTGATACGATTATGTTGAGGTTCTTGGGCATTGTTTTGTAAACATGTGCTTCCATGATAAACTAAGGGCGGATGAGCCCGATATAGCTCTCCAATGCATTGGGTAACTCAAAGGAGTGAAACGTTAAGGTTTCTCCGAAGAGATTTAGGGAATATACTGTGATGGGTATTCCAAACGTAACCAAGAGGGTTACTCCCTATGTAAGAATGTTATGAATGCCTCAAGTTACCTTTATGTCTTATGTTTTCTATGATTTATTCATGGTTTGATGAGGTATGTTAAAGTGCCTATGTTTTATGGGTAAAGTATGATTTCATTCTTATGTATATATGAACTCATGTTTCCTTTCCATATTTTTATAACCCTTACTGAGCTTTTTATGCTCATCCCATGTTTTTGAAATGTTTTTCACAGGTCAAGGGAAAGGTACATGATGTGATGATAGTGTAATGGATTTACCAAGAAAGAATCCATGTTTTATTTTCAATATGTTTCTGTTGATGGGAAGAATGAATACTGTCTTTTATGTAACCACTTTGTTTAAATGTGGAATGTAATGCAAGTTTCATGATCTAATTCTCTAAAAATCTAAACCTAAAAAGATCATCAATGTGTAATCTTGCAATAACTCAAGATTAAGTAAGGATTAAGGTTGGGGCCTTATAATGGTATCAATGGTATGTTTAGATATCTTTAGAGGTTAGGGTATTCTCTAAGCATAAGTGACAGTACCATAATGGATAGGATTTCAGAAAGTGTCCTAGTTTTAGATAAAGTGAATGAGTAAGTATATCTTGGTGTTTATCTTCCTCATTAGTATATGATGGTTTTGTTGATATACTCACACTGACCTATTTGGTTTTAGTAAATGGATGGATCTAGCAGGCACCAAAGTGAAAATAGGTTTGAAGGAAACTGTGGTGGTTCTTTGATTAAGAGACTGGATGAAATGGGGGATTCAATGAGGAAACTCATGGTTGTTCTAAACCAACTAGCAAGGAGTCATGATCAACCACTTGAACCTTGGTATGATCTGTAATGCATCATGTATGAGATGACCAATCGATGTGGACGTTCAGGTAATAATTATAAAGGTAACCATTAGAGTTTATATGATCCTTACTTTTGATGTAATTATGGGTAATTATATGTTATGATGGAAAATGAAAGGCATGAGATAAACTTGAGGTTAAATTATGTTATGATAATTTTTTATGATTTTATCCCTTTTTGGGGAATGATTTAAGAATTATATAGTTTTGGAAAAAGGACAACATGCAGACCGTGTGACAACCCGTCCCGTCGGACAAAGCTGCGGGAATCGAACCCACAACCAAAGTGTGACTGGTATTTATCACCTACCACTGGACTACGTGAAGCCCCTGGTTAGTTTGACTGATTCTTTTTAGTTATATGATTTTATTAATTAAGAGTAAGTTGATTTTGGGTTATTTATGAAAATTATTAACCTATCGTGGTGGATATGGGATAAGGTTAATTACTTTTCAATATGAGACTTTAGGAGGAACTGATGTTGTTTGGAGATAAATGTTACGATTTAACTTGGAAGACTATTGGACTAAATCCTTAAAATATTTGGGTTTCAATCTTAGATTGGTTTACATTGAAGAATTTTATGGACAGATTGTTTATCGAATGGTCCTCATTGATCTTTTGGTTTTGTTGGACAAATTTTGGAGATTAAGCATAGATTTTCTTTTTAAAGGGTTATCCTTTTCTGGATTATCTGACCTTGTACTGACCTTTTTGGTTTTGGTTTTGGTAAAAGCCTAAAGACATGGGATGTATAGAGTTCTCTTTTGTCGATTAGGTGATTCTCTAGAAGTTGATTATAGTACTCTTAATGCGAACAAGTCTCCCTAAAAACTCATCTTTTGGAAAAAAATATGAGTTTGATTAAGGAATCTAGTAAAAGATGAAAGTCAACATGATAAGTGATTAAGTTTCCTTATGAATAAATTCCTCAATAAAAAGTTACTTAAAGAAAAAAAGTTGTCTGTTAAATTTTCCTACTGGGGAACCCAACAACGTTTAACCCATCACAAGTTTGTGATTTTCTTATTGTTAACTTTCTCTTAAACATGTTTTCTATCACTCTCCATCAGAACATGACCCTATGTTTTCTCCACCATGTCCACATTTTTCTACATGGAATCCTAGTATGTGTTATCTCGGGTGACCTCTCTACCTATCTTCCTTTATTTTAAAGTGATTGTTTTGCCGACTCTTGTTCCGATGTGGGTCTTTCAAGGATGTTTCCAAGCTCAATTTTAAAAATGGCGAGGACGCAATTTCCAAAAGGGGGGAAGGTTGTAACACCCAGGTAAATAAAGAATATGATATTTTCATATTTATCCATATTTTTGAATAAAGTATTAATATTAGTTTAAAGGGTTGCTATGTTCGATAGCGTACCCGATACACATCAAAAAGTTTCATTGAAATCTTACGTTGCACACTAGTAATAAAACAATATTATTTTAAATGGTAGTTAACATGTAGCCATTGTATTGGAGGGAGTGGATTGAAATAACTAAAATATTATTATATATTTTTTAAAATGTTTTTACATTTTTCCAATAAAATATAAAGGCTTAAAATACGGAAAGAATACAATTTTAGGCGTATATGCCCTTGTTTTCACTAAAGGTTCACTTATCGCCTTTTGATGGTGAACAGTCAATAAATATAGTTTTTATAACTCTTATACATTATATTGGACCAAAAAAATACTTCTTATGAATCAGGACATCAAAATTTACTTTTTGTAAATTTTTGGTATCTTTCCGATAAAGTTCATTTTTTTAAAGAATAGTGTAAAATATTGTATTTTAATTCAAAAAAACTTTTTAATATAATTTATTTATATGATTATATTATCTTTTTAATTGGTTTTAAAGTGATATTAGAATATATTTTTACCATTAAATACAATAGTGGTTGTTGGAATTAATTTCACTTTGAAATCAAACTTAAACTAGTGTCAATCTTTTGATACTTATTGCTTCATAAAAACACGCTATTTGCTCTGACCGCGGGAATTAATTATTAAATTAATTAATGTGACTTATATGATTTGAATTTTTTAAAATAGACTTCATTTTTCAATTTGGAATATCAAATATATCTTAGGGTGAATTTTTGTGATTTTTCTGAAAAACGTCAATTATTGATGAATAGTGAAACCACTAAGTGGTACTTATAAAAAGAGATTTTTCCGTTAAAATGAAATTTTTCCATCTTGGTGTTTTGAATTTCAAAAATCCAACATACATTGTTTTCATTAAGAAGTATAATATGGTTCAATGGGATAAAAATAATTTTTTGGTGAATAGTTACTTATTATGTTTTTAGTCGAGATTAGAGGTAATTAGTGTAGCTTAAGGTAAAAATTATGTTTTAATAATATGAAATGAACATGAAACATGTACTAACCTCATTGGATGTGTCATGGCCGACGAAGACAACCCATGGGTCAACTTGGGGACCCCATGAAGCCATTTTGGTTGGAAAATGACATTAATATCTTTTTATTTAAAGTTAAAGTAAAAATGAGACAAACATGAAATGTTTTACTAAAACAATTTTTACATGGGGTTATACAAATCATATATTTGACTATAAATATTAAATGGAATGATAATATAATTTCCTAAATCGTAGTATTTTTTTTAAATTTTTAGACATTAAATAAATTAAATTATTTATGACATCATGATGATGCAGCGATGACCTCATTATTTAACGATTTAAATAAAATGAAAATATAATGTAATATCTAAGACCTACACATGTACAAAACCTATTTTATGAGTGGATTTCGAACCCTTATCACCTTATCCATGAAACACATCAATGTGGGACCTTTAAAATCCGAAATTCGTTTGAAAATAAAGTAACATTTTGTAACTTTACAAGAGTGCCTCTCCTCTCCTATTATAAAAGGCCCCCACCCCTACCTTCTTACCCACACTCCCAAAGCCTTTGGCTCGGCCAAAATCTGCCCATTTTGTCTCTCCACTTACCTATCTTACTCCTTGAAGCATCAATTTGGGAATAATTATTCCCAAGGAAGCCTTTGATCTCAAACCAAAGGGAGTTACCCGATTTTAAGGTAATGTCTTCATTTGAGTACATTTGTTTTATTTTGATTCTCCAACCACCTAAACTCTATTTATTCATTTCTTTTGTAACAAATACAGTATCATAAATATACTAGGATGTTGTTATAAGAATTATTCGAGCTACACATTTACACACCTACATCTAATGGTTAAATAACATATTGTTTCCGTGGATGGAAAATTTCGGCCTCCCGAAACGATGATTGTTCAACATTCTTTTAACACCGTCAAAGGTGGCCATTAAGATGACACTATAACTATATATGATATCTAATATGTTTATGTTTTACTTAATCTTCTGTATTATTCATTTATGGCATGCCTTTATTCTTTCCATTATGGGTAAACGTGATATCTTCATTTAAGGAAGTGCGGACTAATGCCCCCTCAAAGTGATTTGATTCGTTAATACCATATGTGGTATGTATAAAGGATATATTTAATGATATTATATATGAAACCATACTGGAATTAAAATACTATTATGTATCATTATGTTTTAATTCCATTAAATATGAAATAAAAATAGAAGTAGCGTTCATACGTACGTACGGCTTATCGTCTCCATGAACGGTACATTTCATTTCTTATCTCAAAATCTAATGTAATACTATAAGTACATATATATAATGGATATATATGTAATATATTACATCAAAATTATGGATATCATTCTGGAATTATAACATATATATATATCTCTCTCATTTTGTTTTAATTTCATTAATATGACAAAAAATGAAAGTAGCGTTCATGCATACGTACAGCCTACCATCTCCATGAACGATGCTTTCCTTTTTTTATCTCCAAATGATATGGAATAGTTTGAAATGAATATTTACTGGATATATATTATATTTTAATCATTAATAATATTCTGAAAATTATTTACTTATAACTACATGGGTAATCTTTTTTCAAACAAGTTCATTTTTGACTCATGTACCAAACATCGGAAAAAACGTCTGATATGAACTAACAGTATTAAACCATTATGATAACATTATAATATGTGATATGAACTGAATAATAATAATTAAATTAGGTACTTTGGAAATTATTAATTCACCAATGTTTATTATTCAGGAATATAAAGAAACGAACAAGACAATTTGGACTTGAGGTAAGGGATCTTACTCCTATCTTTCTCTTTAAGTACACTCTTTTATGTCATTCCCTCTAAATCTCATATTTATTGTTATTGGGATGTTATTTTATATTACAATTACTGTAATTTTTATGTTCATGTGATGAGAGACCCTATTCTCTCTCATCAATCCATTTTGGATGTTTTGAGTGGCGCCGTTAGGCTGTCAAATTTTCGTAAGAGATCTAACCTCTCTCTTTCTTTTTAAGTACACTCCTTTATGTCACTTCATTTAAGATCCTCTTTGTTATATTGGGGGATGTTATTTTATATTCCTCTTTATATAAACATTAAGTTAATATGATTAGACACCATATTTGATCTCATCAATCCATTTTTTTATGTTATTTGTGCCGCCGTTAGGATGCTGAGTTTTCGTAAGGGATTTTTCATCTCACTTTTATTCCTATGAGATTTATGCTACATTTTCCACAATTTCCTTTGAGTGGTGTATGTACTGCCCATTATTCTACTCTTTGTGTAATATACATTCGTTTATGAGTATTTACATCAATAATTTATTGTACTTCTTTCATGGGGAGTATGTTTTGAAAGATACTTAAGTCAGTAAGGGAACCTTTCACCCTCCTCTTTTTTAAAAGACTTATTTTGTTGGGTCCTTTTAATTTACATATTGTTATTTTGGGATATGTTCCTCTATATCCTTATTGATGTAAATTTTATGTCCAAGTGATGAGATACCCGTTTTATCTCTCATCAACTCTTTTTCTGAATTTTGAAGTGACGTCGTTAGGCTGTCTAATTATTGCATGGGAACTTCTTAACCCAATTTCGATTCTTTGGGTATGCATGTACTCCTTGAATATGCCGTTCTATGAATATGTGTGAATAACCTATGATTGTTATACACTTAATATCCACTTATATTTGGTGTATTATTTTGTCACACATAATTATGTTATTGATTTATCCTTAATCCAAGGATACCATCTTTGTATGGGACTTCGTCTCAATCTCCTTTCATTGAGGCATATTTTTTTATACACAACCTTCTATTATACGGTGTATAAATCCATTTGACTTTTACATTTATTTGAAAGGAATCTTTTTTTATACAAAGTGTTTTACTAAACAACAAAAGGTAATGTTTTGTCGTACGTATGTGGCGACAATGACTTCTCAACCGCCATGACCATTATTTGAGTTTCATCTTCCTCTACAAGCCATACCTTCTTTTTAAAAGATAAATAAATACCATGTTTTACTTTTCTTTTATTTCGGTATTGAAAATGTTTTTCATAATGTTTTTATATCAATTTTATGTATTGATATCTTGTGATTGAAAGGTGGAAATGTTATGTTTCCTTTATGCATGTTTTATGTGATACGATTATGTTGAGGTTCTTGGGCATTGTTATGTAAACGGGTGGTTCCGTGATAAACAAAGGGCAGGTGAGCCCTATATTGCTCTCCAATGCATTGGGTAACGCGAAGGAGTGAAATGTTAAGGTTTCTCCGAATATATTTAGGGAATATACTGTGATGGGTATTCCAAATGTAACCAAGAGGGTTACACCCTACGTAAGAATGTTATGAATGCCTCAAGTTACCTTTATGTCTTATGTTTTATATGATTTATTCATGGGTTGATGAGGTATGTTAAAGTGCCTATGTTTTATGGGTAAAGTATGATTTCATTCTTATGTATATATGAACTCATGTTTCCTTTCCATATTTTTATAACCTTTACCGAGCTTTTTATGCTCATCCCAAGTTTTTGAAATGTTTTTCACAGGTCAAGGGAAAGGTACATGATGTGATGATAGTGTCAAGGATGTGTCAAGAAAGAATATATGTTTTATTTTCAATATGTTTCTGTTGATTGGAAGAATGAATACTGTCTTTTATGTAACCACTTTTTTTAAATGTGGAATGTAATGCAAGTTTCATGATCTAATTCTCTAAAACTCTAAACCTGAAAAGATCCTCAATGTGTAATCTTGTAAAAACTCAAGATTAAGTAAGGTTTAGGGATGGGGCCTTATAATGATCAATTACAATCATAGTAAGAAATCTATATAATCATTAAAAGAATTTTTATATTAGGTAATTGGTTTATCAATCTAATACACATTAGGTTTAACAATGTTTTTCCCTTTAATTATCTATACAAATACTTCATAATGCTATGTATAGAAATTTTGTCTTGTCCCACCCATGATTTTCATAACAAGTACATAATAAAAAATGTTACCATGCTCTAGGTTATGATCTCACTAGGTCCAATATATCATTTTTAGAGTTATTACCCCATGGTATATCAATGTCACAACTACATCCACAAGTAGTATCAAAAAAGGATGTATTTATAACAAAATACATATCTTTTACTGTAAAAAACATTATGATGCTCCTTTATAATTATAATTAAATTATATAATATTATTTTATTCCCTAATTTATTTTTCCTAATGTAATTCACAATATTTTGAATAATAATTCTCGGATAACAACTATACATATCCTAACCGCAATAGCCTATAAATGGTGTATACATTTTACATTTGAAATTGAAACATTGCATCTCATATCAATGGGCCGAATAGTTTAGTACTATTAGTAAAATATATACATATATAAATTATATATTACATTTGGAGAATCAAGTTAAAACAAAATTTATTTTGAGAATAATTTTTTTAAATCAGTAATATCCATTCAAATCATTCTTTGTACACTACATGGATCCTGGGTAAAGGAAACAAAATAAGGGTGAGATCAAATAAGTAATGACTATATAAACTAGAAGATATCATAAATCAGTA
Organism: Viscum album; assembly: GCA_963277665.1. NCBI lineage: Eukaryota > Viridiplantae > Streptophyta > Magnoliopsida > Santalales > Viscaceae > Viscum > Viscum album. Next base: position 1,835,935,728 of record OY728136.1, read on the forward strand.
AGCATAAAAAATATTACAAGTTAAATAACAGAAAACACATTCAATTTAAATAACATAAATATCATTTTAAGATAACTAATAATAAATATTAAATGGTTAATATCTAAAAATGTGTTCCATTTAATCAATAAACTGCTAAATAAATGGTTATTATGATAATATCATTTCAAAAAGATCATGGATAACAATAATTTATCTCTTAATAAAATAAATTAGTAATATTTGGACATAACCTTCCCCAGAAAATGTTACCTCTACTATCTAGACCATTCATAGGATAGTATAAAACAACTGGTATAAACCCATTTATTTTCGTGCTTACTAATTTTCCTCTTGAGACTATCGATGCATCAAGATGGTATATAATTCAGGGCCCCAAATATAAATGAATATTCAAACCACTGCTCATATATATAATAATCAATTTAATTCATGATTAATGTGATTTATCATCAAATATTAGTATTGAGTAAGGAATACATATTTTAAAATATTTCCCCTCATAAAAAATAACATCCACAATAGAACAAAATATTTAAGAAATAATATATTTTTTATATAATAATCACATACATGATAAAAAAATCTGTAAATATAGGTGAAATTTAATGTTTAGTGATCTTATTGATATGAAAATTTTAATTGGCATTTAATGACTAAATAAATTAATTTTTTAAATAAATATCAGTACATTCATTGAAAAAATTATCCTAAAACATTAATAGTTTAAATAAGGATTAAATCAATATAACATATTCCTTGTAGAGACTAATAATAATAAGTGTTATAGTCATTAATGAATATAAATCCATGAAACTAAACTCTATAGATTTCTTGGTAAGAATAACCTTTGAACATTGGAAATTAACATATAGAATATAAATTTCACAAAATAATTATGAAATAAACATTGAAAATATTATATTAAAACATTGTAGTGGTCGTGATGGTTTTAAATTAAATTTATTCCATTCTTAAAATAAAATTAATTTCACTATTTAGAAACATAAAAATTATAATTTCTTTGAAAATGACCTTATGATTTCTTTTAAAAAAAAAAATTCCATAATGTGTGAAATTATCTTTTATATAGACTTTTAAAATAAAAAAATTTGAATACATTTTTATAAATTATGGTTTTGGATGAAAATGATTATATTACATTAGTGTGAAATAATTTGGAATTTCCTAAAAAACATTTTCTGAACTATTGTATATATCAAATAAATAAAAAAATTATACTATTAAATGTAAATATCATCACTATTTTTAATAGGATAAATTTAATTGTATTTATTAGAAAATTATCAAAACTATTAGGATCAACTAAAATTCAAGAATAAGAAATTTAAATTTGAACAATATTTTGAATTAAACCCTTACAATGATCATAACATGTAACATATAATTAATAAATGAATATATTATGTGTATTAGATTCAAATCCACATAATATTTTTGAAATACATATTAATATTCCAAATATTTATTACACCAATAATCAAATATTATTAAATACATCCATGATGTAATATAACCTAACGAATTCAAATCGAGTTATATATTATTTTTACCATTTTGTAATTTTCTTGTAAAATATCCATGGATCAAATTATTAAAATTTCAAATTACAAAATCATTAATTATAAACAAATAATGAAATTTAATGTTAAATGAGATGTATATACACTAAATAAAATAAATTAGGTTCATAAGATTACAAGACACATCAATGAAGTGATATTTAAAATATGTTCCATACCTTGATTTTAACTTATTATGTACGTTATTTTTATTCCAGACTAATAAAAATATTTCAATTATTTAATATATTAAGAATAATTTTCATGTTTACTATTCATTTTATTTAACATATTATATGTTTTATAGAATTACATAATTTATTTATATTGATTCATGAGTTTGGATGATCTTTGAATTATATTTGAAAATTCAAATAATTATAATGACAATTGGTCTAAAAGTTCAATAATTAAAAACCTAATTATTAAAAAAAATTAAATAAATATAATTTTTATTAAATAATGATAATTTTAATAATTTTCATGGAATATGGAATTGATAAATGAGTTACGTTATGATCGTGGATATGGAAGGTCATACCAAGGCATGAATAACATATACATTTTTTAATTTTCATAATATAACAGTGGTAAGTAAAATATAATCATTTAAAATTTAAAATTATGTAAAAAATATCATATTATTTCATAGAATTTAATATTATAGATAATATATGTGGTATGGTGATGAAAAGAGTTGCAAAAAACTTCATGAAGGCAGTGTTATACACAAACCTAATCAAAATTATGATATTCTATTGAGTGATGTGGGAAGAGTGAAATGATTTATTATTATTTAAAAATGATAAATAATTCTTTAAAATAATAAAATTTTAATTAATTTACATTATATTAATAATAATTATCCTTTTAACATTACATATAAATCATTATTTAAAAATAAATGATATCATTTCACATGGAAAAATTATTCTGTACAAAAAAGGATATCATTTTTTATTTTAATATCATATTAAATGACAGAGAGAAACATGTTTTAAATTGTGATAACGAGAGGAGAGTGTATGGTATTTTATAAGAGATGGGAGTTACATAATTTTAATTTTTGAGAAAAATAGTTGTTCCTACATTTCTCATAGTAGAAAATTGTGAAAAATTATTTCTTCCAAAAAAATGGATATTATTATCTATAAATATTTTCATAAAATATATTCTATACAGGTTTAAATTTCATTTACACCGTTATACATTTAACTCTTATTGAAACCATTTTTAGATTCACTGTGGTAGTTATTTTTTTTAAAGTATTAATTTAGGTGAAACATTAACTTCATCATATTAAATGATACCAATTATGATGATTGAACATATGAAATACATTTTTCAAAATTATATTCCGAGAATTGGAATAATAATGGTTACATTTTACCTATAAACATGAAAAAAGTGGGTTTCATTAGAGAAAATCATCATTAGTATATGATGTATTAATTTTAGAATTATATACGGAATTGATTCCAATGTAATAAATTAGCTAAAATTGAAATAAATGTAATTAATGTTACATTGAAAACAATTTTAAATATAATATATCCTTATAAATTAATTAGAAAAAATATAAAATATTTCAAAAAACTAATATTTATCATTATTAATATAAAATGAAACATTTCCAAAAAATTATATAATTAATCATAACATAACATGGATACGATGATTTCTACACTAAATATCATTTTTTCCAAAAATAATCATAAGGATATTTCTTGTTAGTTTTTTATGTGGAAAATGTTTGGCTAAAATATCATTTAGAAGAAAATATAGTTCTGTAGAATACATTTATGGTTGTTTTAATTCATTCTTATTTTATTTTTAATTAGTAGATAACCAATGAATTATCTTATATGTGTAAAGAATATAAATTTCATATGTTATTTATTACTATTAATACTCTCTAATTTATCAGCCTGGTCATAAATGTATATTATATTATAATTTCTTTAGACTAAATGTTTCATGTTCTGAAAGTAATTGATGGGATCACATTAAATAAATATAATCGGTGGGTTGTTTAAGATCAACATTTTGTGTCACATATATAGTAGAAGAAAATGATACTTTTATTTCATAATTTTCATTATATATATATATATATATCATTATATATTTTGGTTTTGCATTATACCCCACTTAAAATAATGCCACCCTTAAAATTACATCCTACAAATACAAAAACAAAATTTAATTCGGCTTAATCAAAACATCAGTTTCACATGTATCATCAATAATTTTATTATTAATTGAAACAAAAAAAATACTAAAGGTCATGTTTCATAGAATATTCTCCCAATGATCATTAATCTCCACCATTTTTCATAGATGATATATATTTATACTATTTTATAAACCATATGAATAATACATTGGAATGGTTAGATATGTATTTCATAGGGTCAGATACATGGAAGAGATCATGAACACAAGATAAGTTCTTTGGAAGGAATAATATATATTATAACTCTCTGATATAAAAAATAAAATCAAAGGTAATTCTATATATTAGTCAAATAATTCCCACATTTACAAATATGATAACCTTATTTAGGGTGATATTCCTGGAAATTAATTGAAACCATCATGGAACAATTTATCTATCTAAAACATTTCAAAAAAATAATAATGTCATCTTTGGGATTCTATAATGACTTTTTAATAAATACTATACTGTCTATCATTTTCTCAACTAGATTATTTTCCAATAGTGTGCTTTCCAAATCATTATTCCAAAACTTGTGTGTTCTTTAATTCTATCTGTCAAAGTCTTTATGAGGAACCCCCTGAATATTCAACTGAAATTTATTATTTTATAAATATTCTAACAATGTAAGATGTTTATCACATACAACTTTGAAATCCAAAAATAAAACTAATAATATTTCATCCGTAGAAGAAATATTTCTCTCAAAAAACAATTGTTTAATAATAGGAATAAGTAATAAGACTAAACACTATATCCAAATCTAGATGAAGGATTCCCTATACCAATAATGCAATCACTGGATCCATATCAAATAATATTGATAGTGTTATTATGTGAAATCACACAACTTCTTTAATGTATGATCATATAATATATTTAAGTTATAAATCCTCACAAGCTGTTAAACAATGTACTAATTTCTTATGTAGATTGAAAATAGATGAAATAAAATTATTAATAATTTTCTTTATGGGGAGTTATAAGGTGAATTAAATCATTAATTTTATTTTTTTATAAAGTAGGTTTGGTTAATGGTTATAAAATCCCATTTTTTCATTATATCAACTCTTAATTAATAGGACACTAGACATCCAAATATATAATCTTCAATATCTCTTTTATTGTCATCACACCGAAAATAAATTTATAAATCTCTATAAATATTTTTTTATATGTTGTGAATAGATAATGATGTATTATTATCATAATCCATGATTTCATTTTCAATGTTTAGAATTTATTGAAAACATTTTCTATTTTTTAACCTTAATGATTATAGCATTATCATCGTTGAACATGGTAATATTTATCTCTTTATTCTATAATTACAAATTATTCTTCTATATCTTAATAATCCTCTTTTGGATTTATGGTTTAACATTAATTTATGACAGATGAATTCTATCCATATTCCTCAATATTTCATTTTTAATATTCTATAAATCCAAAAATATTATGTCTCATTCAATCCATATTCTAGAAAAACTAGCATGGTTTTCAGACTCAGAGAATTAAACACAATGTTCGCCTTCCCAAATATGAAATGTATTGGGTAGTCCTAAAAATTGATCAGATCCAACCATCATATTTGAATTATATGTATAAATTTATTTTTTAAAATATAATTCATTATTTTTTATTACCATATTTAGATAATCATTTGACATATAGATAAAAAATCCATGTCATGAGTTAAAAATTTCTCGTTTTATTTGTAAATCATTATTTATGTAGTTTTTATGATTAATTTTCATTTAGGGATAAAAATAATCTATCACTATATCATTCTTCATATGGATACATCTTATATCCGTCTTTAAAGAATCAAAAAATATCAAAAAAAGATTTTCCCTAAAAGGGTACTGTATGAATAGACATATTTACAAACCCTCACACCATTTTATTTAAACTGTCCATAAGTTCATCTATCTACAATAAAATGGATTCCTACCATGTAAACATAAATAATAGATTATATATTCATGATAAATCATTCATAATGATTCGATAATAAAATTCCACGACAAGATAGCAATTGATATCACTTACTATCGTTTTCATGGGCCATTTATGAATAATTATAACGCCTCGACCCTAGTTACCTAGAGTCAGTGCATTATAACATAACATTGTAATGATCACAAGAAAGATCAAATCTTGAAAGGCTGATTTTTTTAGTAGCCTTGGAAACACTATATATATTCATAATGATTTACATAACATCATAAAGTGAAAAACTACTACAATAACAGATTGTCTCCATAGTCCACACTATTATCCCCTCATAATATCCCTACAGGACATTCATAATTTACTTCATCACATCCTGGGAAAAAGAAAAAATAGAAAAGGGGTGTTCTCAAATGCCTAGTAAGGATAACAATATAGCGGAAACATTCATAAATAAGAATAAACATTTAAGGCAGTGTATAACTAAAACAAAATCCTTTTAAACATGAACTTCAACATAGTATGGAAAAATAAAATTAAATAATGCCATTTACTTATTCACATGGATATTCTAATAATCGAATAATCACATGAAATATCAATAACCACTTTGATAATTATGGAATTCATAATGCCAGGCTATCATAACCACATATCCATGGCCTCATGCCAAGACTACAAATAATATTTTGTCAATGCCTTGTGCCAAGACACTAGTTTGTCTCATTATACCTACCGATGTATCGAGGAGCTATTGCGGGATCCACCTGTCACTAACAAAGTCCAATGCATTCCCATATAAAAAGGATTAAACATAACATAAACTTTCTAATTAAAACTAGCATATGAAATGTCAATAATTGCTCCAGAAACCATGAATGGTAAAAAAATAACACAACCACAGTCAAACATATCACAAAAACTTCAATACAATATAGAAGTTTTGTATCATAATAAATCAATTTCAAATAATCGTAAAATCCATCAAAGGATGTTGACATAGATGAAATCAAAACTCTTTTTAAAGAAATATCTTTTTCTATTTTGATATCATTTAAGAGTCATATATTTATAAAATAAAACATTTTATTTGAAAATATTATTTTACGATTGTAAGGGATGCTTCGACGATTTTACAACTGTTGAAAATAGCCACACCCACCGTATAAGTTAAAAATACATTCTTACCTTAATTTTGTCGAAAAGGTTAAAAAGCCCCTTGTTTGGAAAATGACGGAAAGATTACTTTATAAACATCTTATAAAAAGTCAAACAAGGGTTTAAATGACTTTAACACATATTCTTTTAAATATAAATAATATTTTGAAATACATTTTTAAGAAACATGGATGTGGATAATAAAGAGATCCCAGTTGATTATTACGTATAAACAACCTCAGATAATGAAGAGATTGTGAAATAAACCCTTACCTTGTAATTTTCCATGGTTGGGGGTAGGTTAACCTCCTGTATAATGATGAAATAATTGTTATTAAATTATACAATAATCATGTACATTAATATGATACCATATATGTTCTTTTAACATTGATTTGTTAATAATATCTTAGTATTATCGTTGTTTCGGGTGTTCACTTACTAATTTTCTTTTTTATGTTTTCTTATGTAAGTCGGGTTTGTCATGGATAGGTTGTATCTTAATAATATCCAGAATGATATCAAGTCCTTAGATACTATTATTAAACATCAAATGATAATTAGACTTCAATGGATACGATGGAGAATGAATCTCATCGCGTTCGTGGAGACGGTAGTCCGTACGTACGCACAAGCGACAATATCATTCTAGTGATATTAAAATAATATAAAATTGGATGGTATATCATATATACAGAATAATTATCATGTTACATTTATTATTTACATGAATCACACATCATTATTATACCCATCCAAATAGAAATTTATTGAATAAGAATTAGACCACGACATGGAGATAGTAAGCCGTACGTACGCACATATGGTGACATGTTATTCAAAGGATGAATAGAATAATGAATATGATTGTAACATATTTATAATAACATCACAGTATATATAATATACTGGTGTTATTATTTTAGAATGTTAATAACAAAGAAAGAAGAAGTGGAAGAAGAAAGGAACATGAAAAAGGGTGGTGAAATCATTACCTCTTCTTTGGATTCTTCTTTTCATTTCATCAAAAGGGATCTTTATGTTGGATTTTTGACTAATGGAAGGCCTCTAGGATGAAGTGAGGGAAGTTTAGAGAGTATTTGTGCAGGGTTTGGTCGAACCAAAAGGCTTTGAAAGTGTGAGTTCATGATAAGAGAGAGTTCGCTTTTATAAGAGGGTTGAGGGGCACCTTTGGAAAAGCTAGAAATATTATCTTATAATAAATTAATATTCGGTTTTAAATGGCTCCAAAGTTGATTATTTAAATTTTAAGGTGGGGATAAATTGAAATCCTCCAATCCAATATAATTTAGACTGGGTTGGGTCATTATACTAACCTTATCTTTAAGTATTAACTCTTAGTTAATTAGTTTCACTTTTACAATGTCTCTTTGTATTTTTATATTATATGGTTAATAAACTTACTATATACATCCAAACGACTCCAAATTTGTCCATTAATGATACACCTATCATGATATAAGTCCCTTTGCCGATCCTCAGATTTTTAAGAATTTAATATCATTTAATAATATACTATTTGTTTTAAAAACTCTTTTATATCAATTTTGACACTATTGAATAATTGATTTTTGTGAAAATCATAACAGAATGAATAGTTCAAAAAAAATAGATTAAATCAATCATAATATATCATATTATGCAATAAAATTAGTGTAATTCATCAAAAGCCTCAAATTGTATTTATTTAGGTATTTATAATATCAATTATTTTAATTTTTCACTATTATGGTAATTACTGCATAATCATTGTGTCATAAATAAATTAAATCATTTAATATCTAAAAATTATAATTAAAATTTAATTATGTTGGAAATAATCTCATATTTCTAATGAATATTTATGGTCTAAAATCCAACATATATAACTCTATATAAAAGTTGTTTTTCTAAAAGATATATGCTTGTGTCATTTTGGTATTCATTTTAACTTAATTAAAATAAAGTGTCCCTATCACTTACAAGTGGCACCATGGGGTCCCAAAATCGACCTAAAGATGCCCAAGGTCGAACACATATCAACCAATAAGGTTAGGACACGTTTGAAGGTAATTTTTCATTATTATAATATTATTTTTTAACCCTTATTTTCTGGATTTACCCTTTAACCATGGTAAATAAAATATTTACCGAAGTAATTATTCAAAATGTCTAAAAATAAAAGTTACCTATTTACACAATATAAACATCCTGATTCCAAATATGAAACCCATTTTTCCAAATTCAAAACACTGAAGTGGCAGAAATTAATTGAAAATTAATTACCGTTGTCATAACAAAAAGCGTGTTTTTAAGATATAATAACTATCAAAATATTTATACTTTTTTAAGTTCAGTTTAATTGTGAAATTATGTCTAATGACCAACATTGTATTAAATGGTAAAATTATATTCTAAATATAATTTAAAACCACTCAAATGAATAATTTATCACTATTAATTATTTTGATTAAAAAAGTTATTTTAATTAAAATTTAGTTATTTTCACTATTCATGAAAATATTAAAGTTATCCGAAAAGTACCAAAATTTTACCTTATGCTAAATTTGATACTCTGAATCCAAAAATGAAGTCCATTTTGAGAGATAAAATTTCAAAAAGTAGGTATTACTATTCATAACGGCTAGTTTGATCGGTTGTGGTGTGTGTTAGAACTCGATGTTGCGTTCAACACACGCTATTGCATTATTCAAAGGGATGCGTACTATATGAGATTGGGGTGTTACATTCTACCCTCCTTCAAATAATTTTTCCCTCAAAATTTCTAGAATACTATTACATGAAAAGTATAGGGTGGTTATTCATCATAAGTTCCTCGGGTTCCCATGTTTCCTCTTCCATCTTATGGTTTCTCCACAAAACTTTTACCAGAGGCGTCGTCCGGTTTCTCAGTACCTGTTCTCTCATATCAAGAATCCTGACAGGCTTTTCGCAATAAGACAGATTGGGTCCCATATCTATTCGTCATAAGTGAGTACATGTGTTGGCTCAGGCATGTATTTCCTCAATAGATATACGTGGAACACATCGTAAATTTGGAGAGACTTGGCAGCATTGCCAATCGGTAAGCTATAGCCCCAATTCATTTTAGAATTTCGAAAGCTCTGATGTACCTGGGACTCAATTTACCTTTCTTAACAAAACGTATGACTCCCTTCCATAGAGATACCTTCAGGAAAACATGATCACCGACTTTAAATTCCAAATCCTTCCTTCGATTATCGGCATAGCTCTTCTACCTACTTTGAGCTACTTTGATGTGATTTTGGATTTTCTTCACTTTTTCCATTGTTTCATCTACCATTTCTAGACCTACAAGTTTTAATTCACCAACGTCATCCCAACAGGTTGGCGTACGAAATATTTTTCCGTATAACTCTTCATATGGTTCCATCTGAATACTCGAATGGATGCTATTGTTATATGAAAATTCTACCAGAGGTAAATATTGATCCCACATACCCTGAAAGTCAAGTGAGCAGGATCTCAACATGTCTTCTATGGTTTGAATAGTTCTTTCTGATTGTCCATCCATTTGACGGTGGTAGGTAGTGCTCAAATAAAGTTTTGTATCTAGGGATTTCTGAAGACTTTTCCAGAATCTTGAAGTAAAACAGGGATCACGATCAGAAACAATCGATAAGGGTACTCCATGACATCTCACAACTTCATCAATATATAGTCTTGCTAGACGTTCCAGTGGTAGATCTTATTTTATAGAATGAAAATATGCTGACTTGGTATGACGATCAACAATAACCCATATTTCATCGTTCCTTCTAGGAGTATTTGTTATTCCCATGACAAATTCCATCGTAATATTGTCCCATTTCCACTCCGGTATGGGAAGAGGTTGCATGACTCCTCCAGGATTTTGCCTTCCAGCTTTCACTTGTTGAAAAACCATACATATTGACACAAAATAAGCAATATCCCTCTTCATTTTGTCCCACCAAAAATCTTCCTTCAAATTTCGACACATTTTGGTGCTCCCATGGTGTATAGAGAAATTGGAACTATGATCATCATCCAACATTTTTCTTTTTAGATCAGGTATATTGGGAATACAAAGTCTCTTCCCGAATTTCAAAATTCCATCTTCATACACAAAGTCTCTCAATATCCCATCATTCACAGCTTTAATCTTCTTCTGAAATTATTCATTATTGGTCTGAGAACTTTTAATCCTTTCTAGTAAAGATGGTTTGGCAACCATTTGAAAAAGAATTGATGTTTCACCTTCCCTGGTTATTCCAATGTCCATCTCCACTAGATCCATGAAAATTGGATCCCTTTCAATTCCCATATTGTTCAAAACTCCATGGTATTTTCTGCTCAAATCATCTACCGCCTTGTTTTCCTTCCCTGGGTGTAGTGTATCATGCTATCATAATCCTTGAGTAATTCAAGCCATCTCATTTGTCTCATGTTGAGTTTTTTTTGTGAGAAAATATACTTCAAACTCTTGTGATCAGTATAAATCTCACATTTTCACCATAGAGGTAGTGACTCCAAATCATCAAAGAAAAGATCACAGCTGCTAACTCAAGATCATGTGTAGGATAGTTTTTTTCATGAATTTTCAACTGTCGTGATGCATAGGCAATAACCCTACCATTCTGCATAAGGACACAACCATGTCCTTTCTTTGATGCATCACTATAAATAATGAACCCACCATTCCCTCATGGTAGAGTCAATATTGGAGCATTGACTAATATTCTCTTCAGTTCTTCGAAACATTCTTCAAACTCCTTTGTCAAAACAAATTTAACCCCTTTACATGTGAGATTCGTTAATGGGTTTTCCAATCGGGAAATATTTTGGACGAAACGTCGATAATAACATGTCAAACCAATAAAACTGTGTACCTTAGTAATACTCATAGGTGCTGGCCATTATTGGATTGCCTTGGTCTTAGAAGGATCAACAAAGATTCAATATTTAGAGACAATATGTCCAAGAAAAGAAATCTAATGAATCCAGAATTCACATTGGCTAAACTTCCCATATAATTCTTGTCTTCTCAGAGTCTTCAGGATAATGCGTAAGTGACTTTCATGATCCTAGTATCTTTTAGAGTATACCAAGATATCATCAATAAATACCACTACAAATTCATAGAGATATTCCTTGAAAACTATATTCATCAGATCAATGAATATAGAGGGTTCGTTAGTCAATCCAAAGGGAATTACAGTAAAATCGTAATGTCCATACCTGGTTTGAAATGATTTCTTCAGAATGTCTTCCTTCTTTACACACAACTGATGGTATCCAGATCGAAGTTCAATTTTTGAAAAGTATTGAGCTCCTTGCCTTTGGTCAAATAAATCATCAATGCGAGGTAGGGGATACTTTTTCTTTATTGTTATGGAATTAATCTCTCTATAGTTGATACATAACCTCATAGATCCATCTATCTTTTTAACAAAAATAACAGGGGATCCCCATGGAGAAACACTAGGGAGAATAAATCACTTATTATTCAATTCCTCTAGTAGTTTCTTTAGTTCGACTAATTCCAAAGTGGCCATTCTATAAGGGGTCTTCGATATAGGCCTTGATCCAGGAATTAAATCAATGGAAAACTCAACTTCTCATTCTGGAGGATGTCTAGGTAAATCTTCTAGAAATACATCTAAATATTCTTTCACAATAGGTACATCCTCTATTTGAACATTCCTCTCCTCACCCATAGTCTATTCATTCTCTTCTTCCACAATAATTGATTTTAGTTGAGCTACTGGGGTTAGATCTAGATAAGAATTAGGTGGTGACGATTCTTCTCTAAAGATAAGGTGTTCCTTATCATCATCATCACAAATCGTAAACACCTTCTTTTTACAATAAATTTTCGCATCATAGTCCGAAAGCAAATCCATACTGAGGATTATATAAAACTCAATCATAGGTATGACGATGAGATCAGCAGATAAAGAACATTTATGTGCTCTAATGGGGACTAATTCACAAAACTTTGTTGCAATGATACTTCCCTTAGGAGTTTTATCTGACAACTCCCTTGTTAAATCAAATTGGAAATATCAAAATTTCATAGAAAACTAGGAAGATATGAAATGATGTGATGATCTAGAATCAAATAATGCATTTTCTAAACTCGAGGAAACCATTAAATTACCTTCCACCATGTCTTTTGGAGCTTCTACCTTAGTAGTAGTGATAAAAAAAAATTAGCCTTCATCCCTTGGCCTTTTCTGAGATATGTTCCCCTGAAAATTAGGACATTCATTTGCATAATGTCCCATCTCCCTGCAATTGTAGCATTGAACATTGGTAGCTTCCTTCTACCCATTGCATTCACGATCTTGGTGGCCTTTCTCACCACACTTGTAACAGACACCCATTCCCTTCAAGAAAGTAACAGGGTGTTTCTTCCCACATTTACCACATGATGGATATTAAACCTTTCCCTTCTTCCCCTTATTTCCATTCCCAGATTGATCAGTATATCTCTTTTTTTCTTGCATTTCTTTAAAGTCATAAGACTTTGAGAATTTTTTCTTTGTCTTGATAGCACATGAGACAATATCTTTATATGAAGAGAAGGATTGTTAGAATAATGCTCGATGGAGAAATGGTGTTAACCCATCAAAGAAATGATCAATCATACTTCTTGGGTTACGTATACAATCTCCAGCATACCTTGCTAACCTTGTAATGTTAGCCTCATACTTTGCGACATTCTCATCCTCCTTTTGTCTTAGACTCAGAAATTGGCTTTCCATATCTACTTGATGGTCACGAGCAAAGAATTTTTCTATTAACAGATCTTTGAACTCCCTCCGTTCCATATTTGATACTTCATCATCTTCCTTCGTGTTTTGAATCAACGACCACCATTGATCAGCATCTCTAGTGAGGCGGTATACTGCCATGATAACTTTTTCCCTTTCACTACTCCCGAAAGACAGAAATATTATCTCTAAGGAATTTATCGATTGCTCAGATACTAAGGGATTTGTACTCCTATTGAACGTTTGTGGTTGTTGCCTCATTAATCGATATAACATTGATCCTCCATGCTACGGATCAGGGTGCTCCATACGGGTAAGTTTATTATTCATAACCTGAGTGAGTTGTCCCAGTATGGTGATTAGCTGATCGGCACCAGTTGCATCACTGGCACCACTATAATTATCGTGAGCAGGAGGGGAATCCTTACACAGAGTGCATGCATTGATTTGGTTTCCACTTCTTCCACTAGGCCCCATTTCTAAACAATGGCATAAACTATATCAGTTTATGAATCAAAATACATAATTCTATAATTAAAAAACACTTAACATAAATTGAACTATTTATGGATATAATCCATAATCATTAAAATGTTTTCTTTGAAAAAGTATATACTCATAAACCATTCATAATGATTTGTAAATAAAATCAGTGTTATCCTAAGCATATCCCCCCGGGTGTGTCGTAACCAATAGTGCAGCAAGGCCCGTTGTCGTGCACTAGTTCACATTAGAGTCTACCTCAATGCGGTGTTTTCGGGTTTTACCCCTAGGTACATCTATGCTAGAGCCGCCTCTACCTGCTCGTATCCAGACATGGATGTATTGCTCCGAAAACTCACAAAATCTATAAAATACCAAAATTATAGGAAATTTTTCTATACTAATTCTAAAAGATCATCTTAGGTCTACTAGCTCTAATCAGAGTTTATATAAATATATCTTCAAAGGTTTGTACTAAACATCCTCTGATACCAACTGTAATGACCTGACCCCAGTTACCTAGATTCGTTGCATTATTACATAACATTTTCATGATCACAAGAAGGATCAAATCTCGAATGACCGATTGGTTTGGTATCCTCGGAAACACTATATATATTCATAATGTTTTACATTACATAATAAAGTGGAAAAATACTACAAAAGCATATTGTATCCATAGTCCACACTATTATCCCCTCATAATATCCCTGTAGGTCATTCATAATTTACTTCTTCACATCCTAGGAAAAATAAAACATAGAAAAGGGGTGAGATCAAATGCCCAGTAAGGATAACAATATAGCAGAAACTTTCATGAATAAGAATAAACATTTAAGGCAGTGTATAACTAAAACAAAATCCTTTTAAACATTTACTTCAACATAGTATGGAAAAATAAAATGTAATAATGCCATTTACTTATTCACATGGATATTCTACTAATCGAATAATCACATGAAATATCAATAACCACTTTCATAATGATGGAATGCATAATGCCAGACTATCATAACCACATAGCCAAGGCCTCGTGCCAAGACTACAAATAATATTTTGTCAAGGCCTTGTTCCAAGACACTAGTTTGTCTCATGAGACCTACCGATGCATCGAGGATCTATAACGGGCTCCACCCGTCACTTACTATGTCCAATGCATTTCCATATGAAAAGGATTAAACATAACACAAATATTCGTATTAAAACTAGCATACGAAATGTCAATACTTTCTCCATAAACCATGAATGGTATAAAAATAAAACATCCATTGTCAAACATATCACAAAACCTTCAATACAATATATAAGTTTTGTATCATAATAAATCAACTTCAAATAAGCGTAAAATCCATCAAAGGATGTTGACATAGATGAAATCAAAATTCTTTTTAGAGAAATATATCTTTCTATTTTGAAATCATTTAAGATTCATATATTTATAAAAAAAATATTTTATTTGAAAATATTCTTATAATATTGTAAGGGAAGCTTCGATGATTTTATAACGGTAGAAAATAGCCGCACCCGCCGTATAAGTTAAAAAAACATTCTTACCTTAATTTTGTCAAAAAGGTTAAAAAGAACCTTGTTTGGAAAACGACGGAAAGATTCCTTTATAAACTTCTTATAAAAATTCAAAAAATGGTATAAATGACTTTAACCCATATTCTTGTAAATAGTAAATATTTTTTGAAATACATTTTTAAGAAAAATGGATGTGGTTGATAAAGAGATCCCAGTAGATTATTACATATAAACAACCTCAGATAATGAAGAGATTGTGAAATAAACCCTTAAATTGTACTTTTTCTTGGTTGGGGGTAGGTTAACATCCTTTATAATGGTGAAATAATTGTTATTAAATTATAAAAGATTCATATACATTAATATGATATCATATATGATCTTTTAACATTGATTTTTTAATAATATCTTAATATTATCGTTGTTTCGGGTGTTAACTTACTCGTTTTCTTTTATATGTTTTGTTACGTAAGTCGTGTTTGTCATGGATAGGTTTTATCTTAATCATATCAAGAATGATATCAAGTCCTTAGATACTATTATTAATCATCAAATGAGAATTATACTTGAATGGATACGATGGAGAAGGAATCTCATCGCGTTCGTGGAGACGATAGTCCGTACGTATGAACAAGTGACAATATCATTATTTTGATATTTGAATAATATATAATTGGATGGTATATCATATATACAGAATCCTTATCATGTTACATTTATTATTTACATTAATCGCACATCATTATTATACACATCCAAATAATAATTTATTGAATAACAATTACACCACGACGTGGAGATGGTAAGCCGTACGTATGCACGTATGGTGACATGTTATTCAAAGGATGGATAGATTACTGAATATGATTGTACCATATTTATAATAACATCACAGTATATATAAGTTAATGGATTTATTATTTTATAATGGTAATAACAAAGAAAAAAGAAGTGGAAGAAGAAAATAATTTGAAAAAGGGTGGTTAAATCATTACCTCTTTTTTGGGTTCTTTCTTTTGACATGATCAAAAGGGATCCTTAAGTTGGCTTTATGACTAAAGTAAGGCCTCTAGGATGAAGTGAGAGAAGTTGAGAGAGTATTTGGTCAGATTTTGTCCGAACAAAAAGGCTTTGAAGGTGTGAGTTAATGAGAATAGAGAGTGCCCTTTTATAAGAGGGGTAAGGGGCACCTTTGGAAAAGATTGAAATATTATTATATAATAAATTCATATTCGGTTTCTAATGGCTCCAAAATGGATTATTTAAATATTAAGGTGTGTATATGTCTAAAACCTCCCAACAAATAGAATTTATATAGGTTTGGGTCATTATACTAACCATATATTTATGTATTAACTCTTAATTAATTAGTTTCACTTTTACAATGTCTCTTTGTATTTTTATATTATATGGTTAATAAACATACTATATACATGTAAAAGACCCCCATGTGGTCCGTTAATAACACACCTATCATGATATATGTTCTTTGGTTGAACCTTAGATTTTTGGAAATTTAATATCAATTAATAATATACTATTGGTTTTAAAAACTCTTTTATGTCAATTTTGACAATATTCAATAATTGATTTTTGTGAAAATCATTACAGAATGATTAGTTCAAAAAAAGTCGATTAAATCAATACTAATATGTCATATTATCTTATAAAATTATTTTAAATCATTAAAATCCTCAAATTGTATTTATTTGGGTATTTATAATGTCAAATATTTTAATTTTTTGCTATTATGGTTATTACTAAATCATCATTGTGTCATAAATTAAAATTGTAAAAACATTCTTATATAACATTAGAATTGTAAAAGGGTCATTCAACTATGTATCAATTGGTTTAGTATCCATGAATAACTACATATATACATGATTCTTATATAACATTAGAATTGTAAAAAAATTCGATATGAAACATTATCTAAGTATTGATATTGTTCATAATTTCAAATTTTACTTTGTGATGAAGGGAATTAAAAAAAATATTTCTCATAGATACTTAGTAAGGGTTCTTTAAAATGGAATCTATCATGAATAAATACGGAATAATCAATATGGTAATTGAAATAATATACAATATCTCATTTAATCAGTAAAATAAAAATTAAATAAATACATGTACAATAATAATGAAATAGTCTCAGGGATTTTAAAAACTAATTTACAAATAATAGAAATTTATAATGTTGGACCTCATGATATCTTTATAATGAGTACATTTTTACAATATAGTATATTTATTTGTAGGTATATTATATATTTTTTAATATGTTAGTCTATCTTTTCTATCTATTGTGATAAGTTAACGCATCAAAGTGCTTTTAATATCTAGGCCCCATCAATCACTAAATTTATAATTAATTACTTGTATAATTAATGTCCAATTTAATTTAAAGTCAACACACCTTATAATGAAGTATTAGTATTTAGTAATGAAAATTTAATATCAATATCTCCCTACGGGAATAGAATAACATTTATAAAAAAATTCTTTATAATTTTTATATGGTTTGGGAAATAATAATATCAATGATAAAATGAATATATATATATATATATGTAATATAAGTGTAATTTCAAATTAATATTGTCTATAATAATGTGAATGTTCAAGATAATGTTAATAATAAAAAAATTATTAATAGAAGAAAGATGACCATCAAATCCTGAGAAATATATTGCCTTAAAAAATTTATCTATTTGAGAACTAATTAAAACATAAGTGAAGCAATAAAATATGATTTCATTGAATATTTTTTTAATACATTAAAAACATATAAAATAATCCATGTAGTGTAAAATGGTTTTTTTGTTCAAATGTCCATTAACATTGTATATATTGAAAATAACAATTTCATTTGAATTTTATGATGAACCTTTCTAATGATCCATTCAATAAAATTTAGTATAATTAATTTAAAACCTTCTAAAAATAAATTGAAATAAAAAAATTTACACAAATATAAGTTTGTTAAATAATATGGAATTTTATGAACATTAATTTAAAATATAGATATAACATAATAAAATACAACATCAAATGAGAAATAAGATCACAATTCCTTTAAACTGTTCATTTCATTAGAAAACTATCACTTATATGAATATAGGAAGAAATAAATGAAACATATTGAATATAAATTGGATAATACAATATATTATGTATATAAATGATTGATTATATAATTTCTTCAATGAAATTAGGCAGAGTCACAAAAATTGAGATTTAAAAAAATATTACATCATTAGAAATCTTAAAATTATAACCCATTATAAAAAAATTTAATAGAAAAATAAATAAAAATGAATAAATATATATTAATTTTTGATGCATCATAGGGGTAGTGTATAAAATACATAATTTTCAATAGTCGTTTAATAACAAATATTTCTCAATGGATTGAAAATTTTGATAAAATATATAATATCTCGTCTAGTGTGTCTCATATATTATTTTAACATCATGTGTAAAAAATATTTATTTACAAAAAATACATACTAGAACCATATAAATATCTATATTATCATATATAATCCATTTATGAAATCTCAACTCTCATTTGTGGTTATATTTAATCATAATAATTGTTATAGAGGTTAGCAACATTGTTTTCAATAATGTTTTGATTTGGAAGTTTTTTTACTTATATCTTGATCAGGAATATATAATATAAATTATTTCAATCATTATATAAACATCATAAATATTTATTAAATACAAATATAAAATCAATTTTGAGTGATGGACATGAAACATTAATGATATCACTTTGTAGAGACTGCAGGTCATTCGTACACACAAGTGAAATTATGAATTTTGTATTATAAAAGGATAATTATAAGATATTTTATACTTATTTAATTATAATTATTTCATAATTTTTCAATATATTTTTTATTTCCAAATTTTAACAAGAAGTTTGAGGCATTAATGGATGATAAATTTTATCTGTTCGTGGGGAAGCAGTCTGAAGTACACACAAGTGGTTGTTTTTCTCCCTATTGATGAATAATAATATATGTATATTTATTCCCAATATATTATAATATATAATTTTTGGTTGGATACTAATAGTATTTTATTACTTTGTTCTGGATATAATTTATGTTGATCAAAGAAAAAGAAAAAATACAGTTATTCTTGATGATGATTACCTCTTCATTGAGAAAAACACCTCAAGACCATAACTTATGGTACATGGTAACATTATTTATGAATTAAATTAATCTATATGACATGTATACAGATGTTTAGAAGAAGTGATTTTTCTTTTGGTTGATCTTAGTTTCTCTATTTGGTGTATAGAATAGAGGAGTGGTGGTGAATTTTTATAGTGAACGAATGCATAGACATGGAAATAGTTATATGATTAATTATACTAAACTAATATTCATGGTAATGTTGATTTTAATGGATATAATTATTAATAAAATATAAAATATAGTTTAAATACATTAAATAAATAATATTCTCACAATTGTGTATTTTATTTTAATCCTCATCTTTTGGTTTAACAGCTTTGTTAAACAATTTTAAGAATCACCACAATTAAAATTCTTTCATTATAAAAGTGTTAAAATATTTATTGTAATTAGGTAAATTTATCATAAGTGTGTAAGAGATAAAAGTTTATAGAATTTCTTATCCAAAATTTCATTATCCCGATTTTTATGATTTTCATATAATTTAGTAAAATATTTTTTTCCTTAAAATACCATTAATGTCTTTTCCGACACTATTTATTTTATTTGACATAAAGTAATTTATGAAAATAAATCAATTAAAATATAATCATATAAACAAAAATAAATACATTATTATTTACAATAAAAGTCTTCTCAATCCTAATTTAATCATAAAAACATTTTTTTTACTTTTTCCAGAATATTTTATATGATTTTTTGAATGAATGTAGAAGAACTGTGATAGTATTTGTGTAATAATTCAACATAATTATTAAAATACAAAAAATTAAATATAAAAATACATCATAAAAACAAATTTATTTTAAAATAAACTTTTTTTCAGCCAATAAGTATCTTTAGTCACATATATGTCATGTGAAAATATTTATTACATTATTTTTACTCTCGTAGCCTTGTGAAATCATTTCACATTAATTTTGATAATTCACTTGTTATATAACTATAAAATTAAAATATAACCATAAATATCATCAATAATACATCAAATATGTTGACAAGGTTAACGAAATACTTCTTCCTTCTCAATTAATGTCATTAGGCGACCAATTTTGACATTCCTTATACATCACATGAACTCATGACTGCTGAAAATGATTCCCACATTCATCATGAAATAAATTATAATTAATATATTTCGATTTATTTATTTTTAATTTTTTTAGATAATATCAAAATTTAAATATTCAATTAACATAAATAAGTTGTTATATTTATTTGTATAATTGATATCATTAATATATTATAATTCATAACAACAATGTTTCTCACTATTTAACAAAATATTTACTTTAATAGAAAAATATAAAAAATTTTCATAGTATAAATTTGGATTTTGGATTATAAATATAAAAAACATTTCATAAAATTAAATTAATTTAATTGATATAAAATAATTTTCTATATAAATTTATTAAAATGAATCAAATAACATTTTTGAGATAAATGCGTCTAAAATCCAAAAAATGATCTTTTACCAAAATCATGTATAAATCTGATTCCAGTGTAAAGTATTAGATTATTTCAAAATAAAGTAAACTTTTATAATTTTATAATAATATTAATACAATCTTGGGAACTGTACATGAAATTAAATGAACACTTTACAAAAAAAGGTACTTTCAATATTCAATGATAATTATTTCATTTCATCAAAATCATCAAACTTCATTGTAATACAATATTTTTATGATAATATAAAAAATGACAAAATTATCACATTAAAATATTTCATTTTTTTCATTTTTATATAACAAATAATTTACATAAAAAATGATATCAATGATATTATATTAATTTAAATATAAATATATAATAAAATATTATTGTGTAACACTATTAATAATATGATGATTTTATTTATTTTTATCCATAAACATAGAAATAATTTTATATACATATTTTTTATCTGAACTTGAATGAAAAACTCTTATGAATATTTTATGTTTTCATGTTTAATTATTTTTGAGTAATATATCCACCCCCTAATAGTATAGTTTTATATTATATAAAATATTTATGATTTGAATCATGGTTTATGATATATGTTATCTTATGATTATCTAATCATAAGTCAAAGATCAATACATTGGTTCTAATTATTATAATATCAACTTATAAACACTTATGAATTTTGATGATAGTATATTATTATTATCCTTACATGGGTTTATACCTCACCGCCTTCTTATATTTCAATTTCATTATATTTTAGGAAAAGTATAACATATAATATCTTTAAAAGGGGTATTAACTAGTGTGACTATCAATAATACTTCCAAATATTTTTGTTAGTCCCCAAACCAATAGTTCTGGATCATATAAAGGTAGATATATAAATTTCATAATTTTTTTATACTAGATATTTCATCCTAGATATAACCATCCATATTTAATGTTTAATAATCATTATTTAATCTCCCAAATATGTAGGATCTTATTAGGTTTATATATTAATTGAATTAGAACATGAAATGAATGAATCATCTCCCAAAACGTCTTCCACTAGTGTTATCCTTTTAAATATTCCATGTTTACGTCATTTCTCAGAAAATAATGAAAATAAAAACATAAGAAGAGCTTTTCCCAAATATTTATTAACGGATAACATTAAAACATGTGTTATCGGGGAATATATATATAACAAATATAATGGAAGGAATAATATAAAAACATTATGTTATAACAAAATTGAATGAAGGAGCATGTTATATTAATGAAAATAAATTGAACCATGGATATCAATAGTTGTAATCTCATACTAATGATATGTATAATTAGAAACATAATAAGACTATTTTTATATCTTGGGTCTGAGACATTTCTCATTTCTTTGAGACCATTTCCAATACATCTATATAAACATGTAATTCATACACAAAATATAGAAACAGTTTTTTCTCATTTAAAATGTTGTTCCATGTGGAGGATATATAATTTTATAGTCTAATAATTACTCTGTTATGTCAAAGTATTTACTATAAGAGTCATAAATTCCTTTCACTCTATTTCAAATAGAAAATATTAATTAAAAATATTCTTTTTATATAATTACATATATGGAAATCAAAACCATTACCAACTCTGGCTAGTAGTCATTAATGATCATGAATTCCAATCTATTTCCACATAAAAAGGATAAAATTATCAATACCCACCAATATTAATATATTTGATTGTTAAACCTTAAATTTCAAACATTCCACTAATCATGCATATTATAATAATGTCGTATGGAATTCAAATACCTTTACACAATTTTAAAAAACAGATATCATGATCATGACCCAACCTTAATAAAATGCACATAATATACAATACAAAGTCAACTATAATATAATTATCTATATTGTATGAAAAATATAACACACTGTAAAAAAAATTTCCTTTTCAATGGGACAAAATTCTTTCTCAATGAATTTTGTCCAATTTGAAGAATGTAAAATGTGATGTGAAAAACATATAGAGTTATGAGTGTAAGACAACGTCAATAAATTAGAATCATGATTTGTAGCAATACATAAGAATAAAACTATATATTTTCAATTAATATATCCCATTATTGAAAATACAAATATATAAGTATGTTGAAATAGATATAAAATACTAAAAAATTATTTGCTGGAATGATACCACCCATGATTAGATAATGAATTAGATTGTTTCGTATCCTGATTTAATTTCTCACCAATGATAACTTATATAAGTAAATATATTAGAAAATAAATAATGAATTAAAAATAGTCTATTGTATAACCTATGTGAAAATGGAATGGGAATTTGAAATAATAAACCTAATTGATATAATATTTTCCATTGATGAAAAAGACCATGTTACATGTTGGATAAAAAAATCACTTTATGATGGTGAACTAAAAATCAATGAATATCATTTTATTTTAAAGAATATATAATAATAAATAATTGAAATTGAATTAATTTTTTAGGAAATGTTGTTCCAAATTTTTTTAATGTGAATGGTATATTTTATGTACATGAAATTACAATTATAAAAACACCACATTACAAAAGTGAAATATAAAATTATCTATTTCAAAACATCATTTTCCCTAATAAAATAATAATATATCCTATAATAAAAATATAGTGTATCAACCCAGTTATAGAGAAAGATATTTTTGATAAAACATTAAAACATAAAGAAGAGAATATAATTTAACAAAAATATTGATTTTGGGGGAAATAAATGTATCAATATCCAAATGAGTAATGTAGAATTATTTGGCTTCAATCCCATGAAATTTAGTGTGTATGATAAAAATATACCCATGGGATATGAATACACCATATTAGAAAAACATGTTTCATAAAAAATAGCGTGTCTCTAAGATTCATAATTTTAACCAATAAGAACCTTTTCGTTTGAGTAACATACTAATCAACCCCCTAGAAAAATGTGGCTTATAATATAACTTAAAATATCATTATTAAAATATAATCCATGATATAATATATCAAAATAAAAATATATAACCACATAAATTAAACATGGTGTGTAATATCTTCCTTATATCAAAAAGAGGAATTTATGATGAAAATCCTTACCTCATTTCCAAACATCCTTGGTTGAAATTTGACATACTACATTATAAAAATAAATATATTAATAAATAAATTTATAACCTTAATCATATTTATTTTCCATTACACACTTAATATATTTTAATTATCTACATTAATTCTCCTAATATTCAATGTATGTTGTTTAAAATTGTGATAATTTGTGACATTTTAATAATAGTGGTGTTTTCATTCATTTTTCTACAAAATTTGATAATTAATATTTCAATAATTTTGAAATTATGGATGAAAAATAATAATTTATTATGTTCCAAATTTTTGAATATTTTTTTATTATATATCATTGATAATAAAATCAATAATAAACATGTTCCTATGATTCCCATTGGTTAGTCTTTTTTCATATTTAATGAATTAAATATTTCTATCAATATAACTAAATATTAAACTATTTGAAAATTTATTTAATATTATACTAGTAATTATGTTCCAGTATTCATTCATGATACAAATTCATATCACAATTCATGATGATGGCTAATCATACCCTAACATAGACAAACCCTGATTTAATGAACAACTATTGGTGGTGGTGTTGTAAAATAATTATATCGTGAGATTAATTTTCTTATATAATATCTATTATTGTGATATATAAAAAATATAAATTAAAAAAAGAATCATTAATTCAGATGAAAATATTGCACAATATAAATAAACTATTACTATCCTAATGTGTTTATTTTAAATGATTAATTTATTGATGATCATTTATTGATCATATCATACACAGTTACTATAATTTTTCAGATCATAAAACTAATGATTTCATAAAATAAAATTTATCATTTAATGTTATCATTAATGGATAGTTTATATTAATAAATAATGATAATAATTGTAATATTTTTTCATTAATGTATATACATTATAACAAAATCATTATACTAAATTTTCTAAAATAAATTTGACAAATGAAATTTTATATGATAATTATGTAGGTAATAATAACAATGTAAGGGACTATAATTTTCCTTGTATATGTCCTTATAAATTAATTCATTATTCAAATAAATAGTTACCATATTTTTCTAAAAGATAGAGAGGAGGCTATTAAATGACAAATCGAAAATATACAATGAGTAATTGAAAATTGGACAGGGTCGTGAAGAGTGGAATATGTTTTTCTTTTATTAATGAAGAGAAAGATAGTTTTTTCAAATACTATCTTAATTAAAATAATAAAATTTTACTATTGAACTATAAATGGATAAAATTGGGATAAATTGAGAAAGGTTGTTTGGTTTTGTCTAAACACACCACAACCATAAAATTTTGATAAATATTTTGAACTTTCATCTGTAGTAAAAATTCATTTAATTATTTTAATTTCCCCAGGGTAACTAAATTTATAACCATGGTGTTCAAAATTAAATAAAAACATTAAAATTTATCTAATTTAATAACATGAACCTAAAAATATCACATATAGAAAACATTTTATCAAATAAAATTCTTACAAGAATGATAGGATAATTTATAATATGAGACATTATTCTATAAAATAGTTATTTTAGAGATATAACAATTTTAATATCTAATTTTGTACATATTGAATATTATCTTTTATACTGACTATAATTGTATAATTTGACATATTATATACCTAATAAACTATATGATTAATAATAGACAAGAAAAAATAGCATCTCTAATGAAAAAATATTGATACTATGAAAATACACAGAATGAAATTTTTATTTGGGTAATATTTTAATTAGTAATAAAAAAAATCCATAGTATTTATATCTTCAACAAAAATGTTAATAAGATTAATTTTTCTGTAAAAATAATATATGATTACATAAATTTTTTTATAAATTTGAATGTGATTTTTATATAGTTATAGAGTCGCCCAAATTATAAAATATTTAAAAACAATATTTTAATGTAAATGTTGATATTTTTAGAAAACATTTAAAAAATTGTATCTTTAAAAAAAATTACGTGGTGTTCAATTATTAATTTAATTTTATATTATTTAAAATTTAAATTTATTTATTTTTAAATAAATTTATAAAATATTCTTTATAACCATTATTAATTGAAAAAAAAAATACATTTTCATATATTAATAATTATTTTTTTCATGTCATCTATTTAAACAAATTAGAGTTATACTAATAATAATATAATATATAATTTAACCATAACCATATGTTTCATGAAATGGAAATTGATTTTACCTAAAATATATTTTTAGAAAAAACTACTTTTCAAATAAATGTGATTATTAGTTATTTTCGATAATCTAATTGAATTTAACTCATATGGAATATTAGATTAAATTTCTATATATAATCAATTGATTAATTTTTAACCCATAATCAATCACACTAATTCCATGGATATGTTTTTAAGGGTTTCATAGACATTTATATATACGGTAAATATAAAATGGGTTTGTTTGTGTTTTTATGTCACCTATAGAGACAATAATCACTAACATTTACTTATTTAATTGTAATAATATATTATAATTTTGTTTGTTACAATCTACATTACATAAATAAATTTCATCATAATTACCTAGCTCAATATATCTGAGTAATTTATATCTTTAAACACTAATTAACCATACACCACTAAATGATCGTGGGTTTATATTTGGATATAGAAATATATTTTTCTATATGAAATATTTATATAAGTAATTTTTAAACGAAGATAACCCATTCCTAATTTAATAAAGAACTATAATAATGTAATAAGTTCTTGATCTATAATAAATAACTTCTATGAAACTATGATGCATTTTGGATGATAATCACAACACTATGAGTTTCTATAACTAATATCAAATTATTTTCGAAAACATACATGAATTTTTTTTTGAAAAATCACTACCAGATACATAATAATTAGTTTCATTATTTTTTTTCATGTAGTTATTGGTGACTATCTCAATTGTCGACCCTTATATTGGGCCTCAGAAGCCACTAAATTCATAACATTGAAGAAAAAAATTATATTATAGATTCTCTCTTTTCCTCACATGTGTGAATCTGATAATAATGAACTCCATAATTATAAAATTTATTCCCATAATTCACCTCTCATTTTTTAAATTTAAGTGACAGAATCATCTTTCATTTATCAGCATGGTCACCAAAATGTTTATAAGATTCCACCATTATATGATTTCATATCATTAGGATATTAATAATGTCAAAATTATAAAAAAAATGGCATTCATTTTTAATTAATTTAATGATTAATAACATTATGATACTATCATGTTAGCCTAATGTTATTAAAAACAACCTATATTCATGTCAATACAACCTATATCACCTACATATATAATTATTTGTTTCACTTAGGTTACATTAAGTTGGTCGATGTCATACTTAACAACATAATCATTAAAATAAATATTACATAATACCATGATCATTACTAAAATATAATAAACATGAAATCATTTATATCATTACTTTATGAATCCAACTTATCCTTCCTCAAAAAACATTATTCATTCCGAAAATCACATTCCGAATTTTATAAATACCCTAACCATATACTCAAAATTAAATAACTTTTAAAAACATATTTTAATTTCAATGATATTAAACTACAATTGTGTCATATAATACTACATAATAAAATATAAAATTAACAGTAATATGTAATTAAACATTATATCATACATTAGTCACTATATATCATAGTCCCAAAATATTCTGAATTTTCAAAAAAAAATACAACAAATCAATTGATAATACTATGTTTATATATTACTATATAACCAACTTTATTAGAATAATTCCACCCATTATTATCTCAAATTCATGTTTATATTAAATGTAAGAGTTATCCATACCTAAATCATGTGTTGTACAAAAGTTATATGAAAATATATACATTTTTATAAAATCTATTTTCAATGATATTAATACCATCTAATATATGATTCCATAACATTAAATTAAACATAAATGTAAAAATTATTATATGATACATATAATCCCAATTAAATTTTTGAATATACTGGAATATCAATGATAAAAATCACTCACTATTTAAAGTAGCTAATAGTTTCAATAAAATATCAATATCACTAAAATAGGTAATACTATGAAACATGAGTATTACATCATGATAGGTATATAATAAAATTATAAACCATTTATTACTAGTCACATATTTAGATGTATGATATATTTTATAGATATATATATATATATTTCAAATTCATTTAAATGATCACACCTCATCTGAATACTAAATCCAAAATTGTAAAATATAATAACCAAAATATGAATATGAAAACATTAATTTAAATATTTGTTCCCATATGACACATTTATTATAAGATATA
The DNA here is from genome assembly GCA_963277665.1 of Viscum album. Taxonomy (NCBI): domain Eukaryota; kingdom Viridiplantae; phylum Streptophyta; class Magnoliopsida; order Santalales; family Viscaceae; genus Viscum; species Viscum album. Next base: position 1,835,964,566 of record OY728136.1, read on the forward strand.
ATACATTGGGATCAACCTCTGAAACAATTTTCTAGTCCTTGGTGATCAATTTTCATGTCAATTTATTGTTTTACCTAACCAACATTGTTGATATCATTATTTAATAATTCATAATGCATCTTAATGAAAATGTAATTATCCAGATAATATAACCCCAATCATAACTCTATGTGTGTAGTAATATGTACACTCAACATGAATCAAATTGACGATTTCGTCAATGATCGACCGATCCTTTTCATTGTGACTATTCATAGGTTCCTTTTTCAGTCATACATAACGAAAATCCAATATCAAGATATGGATGATTATATAAAGAAATATTCAATACATTACCAATATATCAAGAAAAAAATTGCAATATTTAGACATATTATTAATGTTTTCACCATATTTTCTATTTTATAATCCAAAAATGAAAAAAGAGAAATATTTCTATAGAATTAATTCTTATACAATTCCATCAGGTTATGTATACCATTGAAATTTTATTCAAAATTAACATATTAAGATTTAAATTATCCTCAATAATCATCCAAACAAAAAAATATATCTAAAAATTTTTTTTGATACCAACTATGGATCCTCATTCCCATAATATGATATCTAGTGCTCTTATTCTCAATATTTCAATACATGTTTTGATACCATCATTAGAATCTGAGATATAAAAATCCGTAATTATATGATTAGTAAATGTTAGTTCATCTCTTATATTGAATTTATTTTTTATTTTAAGAGTATAAATTTTTTAGAAATCAACATAAAATAAAAAATAACTTGTTATTTGAATCCAGTGAGAAATTTTCCATTATATATGAAACTACATAATTTATAAAAATTACTCAACATATCTTACAAACTCATTCATGGGTGTTATCCTTATAATTATTAAGCAATTAATAATTTTCTCCATTACTCATATACAAGGAGTATTAGTAAGGGGTGAGATCAAAATCATAGTATGAATAACTCTATAAGTAATGAAAATGTGTAATAATCATGGAAAAATATTATTGTAGGAATATATAGAAAACATGAAGCCACAATCAACACAAAACTCGGTGAATTGTATATCGATGAGTTTAAATGAAAAATATTCTATTAAGAATAAATAGATAATAATTATTTAATTCATATTATATTACATAAAAAACGTCGTTGAAGTACCTATTCCCAAAAACATCACTTTTTCCTCAAGACAATTGTCAATTCATATTATTGAATTGAGAAGGAATACACTAAATACCAAAATTTATTTTTTATCATGATACCATTCATAGAATCATGGGGGTATATAATTCACGGAATAATATTCACATGATTATGTCTAATGAATTCAGTATATGAGCCATCAAGACCATTCATACCCTTCCCCGAGGAACCTTTTACTAAATAAAACATCAATATCCACATAACAAGAAATATAAAAAACAAAAAAAAATAATCTGAATGCTTTAGAATTAAATAATATTCATTGATTCCAAAAATTACCCCCTTATAAGAAATGATAAACTAATTATAACATATCAAGAGAAATATGTGGAATGGTCAAACATTAAATAGTTAAATTCCCACTGATCATATTTCTTGGAATAACAACATACATAATTCCAATATAATTCCTAATGATAATAAAAGTGTTAAAAAGATTACAACTATTATAGATGAATAATGTGTATTGTTAAAAATTACATATTTAAGTTTATAATAATTATATTTATTGAAATAATCTCATAAAAAATCATAATTCTTTTCCCCATTCCAATAAATTGAAATCATTATAGGGGAACATAATCAATTTAGAATTTCATTAAATATGATGTTTACAGAATGAAAAAAAATCAGTATTTGGTAATTTCAATACATAAAAAACACGAACATAATCCATGCATACAATTAATGATTATTTTCATGATATAACATATCACTAATTAAATAAAGTAAATTAATACATATTTTTACATAAATGAAAAACATTATCACAAAATAATTCATGAATGATACAACCCAACAAGGTATCAATGATCATATTTTTTCCTAGGTTCATTTCCCACAAATGATAACATATAAATATTATAGTAAAAATTATGTTACTAAATCCCTGATAGGGAACACCCTTTAGAAAATTGAAATTTAAGTGAATGTTAATAAATAAAAGATCATTTAAAAATGAATTTTCACATTGATGTAAAAGAGGATGTTACATTTCAAATCCAAAAATCATTTAAAAAGTTAACATAATAATTAATTAAAAACCATTAAATTTAAAATATACTAAAATAATTGATCACTTAAAATGAAATAATATGATATTGAAGAAATGTGGATCCAAAAATTTTGATAATTAAGGAGAACTTTTTAATAAATCAAATTACTTTTATTAAAAACTCACATTGTAGAAAAAGTTATAAAATATTCTTTGTATTACTTCATAAATATACCCAATTGGATCATAATAATTTATATAAGAAATATTATTAAATATGAACAAATCATGTATAAAATGCCTATGATAAAACAGTATAACTCAGAGAATATGATTTGAGTAATAAAAAATACGTACTACTTTAGAAATAACTGTTTCAATAGACACATGAATAATATAATTTTAATTGGAATTTAAATCCCATGAAATAAAAATTTTATGATAAATAGATATTTATTTTATGTGAATATACCAAATAATGAATATAAGTTTCATTATATGTAACATTTCACAAAGATTTTGACTTGGGACCACGGAAACCCTTTAAAACATGTGTAACACCTTAATAAAAACCAATTGAAGGATTGTTATGGTATTTGAAATTAAATTAATATTATTAATGGTAATTCTTCATATTATATCTCATATTGGTTGTATATATATCAAATAAATAAATTTAGGTTTATAAAATAAAATGTTCATCTCTTAGCACAAATATTTGTCTAGATTACACTTTATGTCAGTGATTTCAGAGGTTTGAAGAAGTTTTTTCAATGAAAATATTGTTTTCATGGAATACATAATGAAGGGGCATGGATATAGTGGCTTTCAAATTGGTAATTATATAATAATAAATTTTTTATTGTTAGTAGTTAATGATTTTTTACCACACATACAAAAAACTATGGCTAGCCACCTACCATTCATGCCAATTCAACCACGCCCTATGGGTGTTTTCCCGGGTTAGCTGGAAGACCTACAAAGGAGTATAGATCCAACATGAGGATGGAAGGCCCTTGTATAGGACTGGTGGTGTGAATGCTCTCAGGTGTGTGTGCATAGTCTAATCTATATACTCGGTGGGCCAAAGCCCCCATGGAATGTGATACATGTTTTACAGGTGATGAACCCATTGTTGGATCGAACTAAGGATAGACACAAGATGAATTATATACCAGAGGAAAGAAGGTGTGATATTTAGATATGGGAAGGAATTTTTCCATGGGGATTGAATTTGCACCATCCAATCCTACCACCCCCCGATCTCAATTGTCCTCATCTATCTCATAAACCACAAACACGAAATCGATTATGTCCATGATTTTCCAATCATGTCTCCTATTATTCCTAGCTGTCCGCTTCCATTTAGCACCTCATGAGTTCATACCCATCTCAAATCATACCTACACCTCATGAATTTGTTTCGAGTGACAATGTTCACATCATGACTCTATCATCATACTCCTACAATGACGTTATTGGTTTTACATGTCATCTCTGTGGAGTCACTAATATGATCATAGGGTGATCACTTTCATCACCATCATCAATAAATATATGATGTTTGATCAAGTATGAGGTTACCATAATGATCCACTATGAGCTCTACTGGCCTTCTACAAGATCCCCTTCCAACACATCAATGTCGGTGTGTGATCATCCTTTGATCTTGTGACCGAACCAAAGATAACAAGAGATGCATCACATGTATTTTTATGACCACAACCCACTTCTTCCTTTGTGTATTTTCCATCTGTTTTAATTCTGATTTTTATCATAACATGAAACCATAGGATAAAAATAGAGGAACCACATCATCAAATGAAATATTCATGTGATGTGATATCCACCACCTCGTGAGTGCATGTTTCATTCATCCCATGAAAGGAATCACACATTCGGCCTCATGAGGCCTATATAATCCCTTCTACATCTAAATAAATGAAAAATATGTGAGAAGGGATTAGGGATCCAAAAAATATTATGAAACAATACATAATCACAACAAACCTCTTATTGGTAAATAAGGGACCTCATTCTTGAAAGAATCTACCATACGATGTAGTTTCAATATATTATCATGTGATCTTTACAAGATTATGTTATCTCGTGACCAGATAATGTCATGTTATTTACATATTGGAGAAGTTCCCCCATGAGTAGATGATAACATCTCCTTGGATTTACATTAAAATAATGAGATCTCCCTTCCTAGTCATTAAATCAGATGTCACAACAAGATATTCCCATATGATTCTACTTGACTCATAAGATCGCAGTAGAGTAACTTCGGACATGAACATTCCATGAATTTTTGGACATCAAACATGAAGAAAACGTTGATGTAAATACTCTCAGTTATCTCTATCAAGACCTCCCGATGATCCTTTTAATGGGTCATGTGATTTCATTATCCCTGAAATCTCATGTGACACACGGTGCACCCATACTAATGCCTACGAGTATAAGCCAGCATTCATGATGACCCACAAGTATTGGGAATACTACAAGAACACTTTTCATGAGATAATGGTAAGAAATATATATACCCTATCCTTTTACAAAACACATTACATGATTTTAAGAATAATATACATCAAAGTACAAGTCTAGTATCATGATGTCTAGTTCCTTTTAAAATTAGGTACATAAAAATTTAAACACAGGAAAAAAACATCATTATTTAATCTTCATAAAGGTATTCATTTTTCCATTGTGATCATACATCTGCATAGGGCACCGTGTGGAACATATGAATAACGTTATGAGCCAAAAAGACCAATAAAAATATACATAAGAATAAAACATTAGAACATGGGTTAGACATCTTGACATAATGATAACAAAAGCATGGAACATTAGGAATCATAACATATAAACAATTGATCATATAAATAAGAAATCATATTATTGTATAATAAAAATAAAACATGAATTTAGTACAAGTCAAGGATAACCACCATGACTGTGTCCCATAGAATAACATGACAAGGCTCACTGCCAAGACCACTGCACATGGTTGCACAAGCTAAGGCTTAGCACCACGTCCGTGGCACATAATCGTTTCATGAGACTCAGAATTACACAATTTATTGGAGCACTATTAGGGTTCACCCACCATAATATTACATTAATATGTTTTCCACATAATATTTAATCAATCATATATAAAAAAATGGTTATTGATGGAATGATTGGGTACTAAAATCATGGCGTAAAGAATAACCAATGGTTGTGTCTTACTGGTGTCCATAAAATCAATGAATTAGAAAATACATGAATGTTTATATGATTAAATAAGAATATATCATGGTATGTGATGTCAAATACAATCAACATCATGGAAGATATGAATTTTAGAAATTTTAGCATTAAAACATTTTTGTGTTGTTTTAAGGAAAATACTATAGATATTATAAAATAGAAACGGGGAAAACATTTTATATAAAACCTGATGTAAAAGAATATGGTTTTCATAATAAAAATTCTGATTTTATAAAGTCAATGGTGTTATAAAATAAATTATATAGACCACTCGAAATCGGGTAAGAATTTGACAAATTCCCTTAAAACAATTTTTCTTATTGGGAGGTATTACGGAGGGAATCCCATAAAAATAGGTATAACCTCAAAATAGAATGATGAAAATCTTTAGATTAATGAATTTTTAACATTTAAACAGAATTTATAATATTCAAGTAATGATATTATACAACTAATTTTAGTATAATGAATGATACAGAAACTCGATGAAATAAAGGAGTTTCAGGTAGAATTCCGTTCAGATTATCAACATGGTGTCAGGTGACCTTATGAGGTATTAATGAGCATTAAAGGGGTTCTTAGTCACATATAAATCATCAGGTAATTATAGGGTATGAGTTAATCATATCCATTCATTAGGGATTACCCATAACTTTGGATAGCATAGTAGACACTCTTGAATAAAAGTGAAATAGAGAGGATCCTTTACCTTAAGTCTGATGGTGTTCTCCACTTTTAATTAATGACCGGAATAAAAAAATTATGTTTATTCATTAGAAATTCCACAAAATATTTCATAATTAAATTATATATTAAATACATTTTATGTTTATTTATAACCATTTTGATTGGTTATGAGGTTCAATTTCATTTATTGGGTCTGTCTTCTTGCTTGGTTTTAATGATCTGTTCATGTTCGTATAAACATGTATGAAGAAGGTGGTTGTACATAATTGATGTTATATGTTATTATTGAACATATACATGGTTAAAGGGTTTATAATTTAATTTTTATACTTTGAGTGAAGTTGAATCATTATATAAAACATTACTGACAACCGTTTGGGTTAATTGGTAGTTTTTTACCACAATGAACATGTATTGTATTATAAACAACAACCACATGTAAAAATGGATTATAGAACCATATATGAGGCATAATACATATATTGTGGATTTTTTAAACCATGAAACTGGTTCCATCACTAGAATTGATGATGGTAACAGAAATTGAAATCCCATCGACCTTGAACGTGCTAAATTAACACATCTTAGATGGTGTCTTTAATACTAAAAAAATATGAGTAAATTAGAGATGATAATAACATATTCCATTATCATAAGAACATTCCAGTAAATTTATGGTACTATACGTTTCCTAACAATTATATGGGGATTGGTATTAAAATGCAAGAAAACAAATGAAATTAAAATGAAAATTAAAAAAATTGGAATTTACCTCTTGATTAACTCTCCCTTGAGAGCCTCTTAAGGGGAGACTATTTTGTATTCTAAAGAGACCAAGGGAATTTTGACTTGGGGTAGGAGCATGGGTAGTGATTTGGGAAGAATATTGGCATGGAAAGTTTCTTGAATTTAGTGTAAAGAAGAGGCAAGGAGGGATGAAATTTAAAGTTGAGGGGAGGAAGGTTTCCATATTATTTAATTCCATACTTTAATATTTTCCCTAAAGTCCATAAATAGTGATGATTATATGACCAGAAATAGTAATATGTGAATGCGAATTTGAGATAATTTCATTACATCTTCCATACATCAGCTGATTACATTATAATTCATGTATTAAGCATTTATCGTAACATATCATATTTTACTATTCACCCAAAATGTAATTATTTCCAAAAAATACCAAAAAATCACCCAAACAAATTATTTATGTGTATAATCCAAAAATAAAATCCAATTTTCACAAATAATATTTTTAATATGCTCAATTTAATTTTTTATTAAAATCACATTTTGCCCAAATAACAACAATTTTAAGAACATTTATTTTATTTTTCCCATGTATTTGGATATCATACAACCACTTGAATCTTCTCTATATAATATAATTGGTACATTATCTAATCACTATGGCATGAAAATATTAATAAGGGTAAAATTAATATTTATAAGTCTATGTTTCTATTCACCAAATATTATGTTGGACATATTAGACTCTAAATAACATACTGATCGAAAAATTGTATGCTAGATTTTTGAAAATAAAATCACAAATGTTGAAATATATTTTCAAATTTCATGCAGTACTTATAACTTCCTTATGTTATGATTTTATTTGGTTATATGACATAATTAGAAAAAGGAAATTTCTATGGAAAACATCATGTCCTTACATTATCCCCCACTATGAAATTTCACCCTTGAAATATCATTTTATATTCTATTCCATCAACAGGTGATGGTAAATTTTCATCATAACCTCCTCAAGTACCCATGTTTCCTCCTCATACATATAGTTCTACCAAATTAAATTGACCATGTGACGAGTCTTTTTATGTAAATCTTTATCTCTATAATACATGATCTTCACTGGATGATCCTTGTAATAAAGATCATTCTCTAACTGTACCACCTCTGAAGAGATTATATGTGAAGGGTCTAGTATGTAATTTCATAAGAGGGATACATTGAATACATCATGCCCATTGGACATGGTATGTGAAAGTGTCATCTTATAGGCCACATTTTTGACCTGATCAGTGATCTCAATGGCGCTGATGCACCTGGGACATAACTTCCCTTTATTCCCAAACCTTATGTCCTTCTTCTATGGATATTTTCATAAAAATACCATGTCTCCAACTTTAATCCCGTGGTATCATTGATGGTTGTATGTAAAACTCTTCTGTCATCATTGGGTTTCCTTGATGTGTTACTGAATGGTTTTTACCTTCTCCACCATTTCATGTCCTAGCTGCTTACGCTTACTGACTACATCCCAATATTTCTGTGTTCTACATCATTTCCCATAAAGGTCATTTTATGGTTCCATTTGGATGCTTGAGTGGAAACTGTTGTTGTTGGAGAGTTCAACCATTGGAAGAGGTTGGTATCGTCCTTCTCTTATGTCCATAGAACATGCTATCAACATGTCTTCTTGTGTCTGAATAGTTCACATAGATTGGGCATCGTTTTGAGTATGGTAGGTTTTACGGAAGTTCATTTCAGTTCTTATAGCATGTTAGAATATTTTCTATAACTTCGTGGTGAATCGTTGATCACGATTGGATACAATAAATAACATTACTCCATGAAACCATACAACTTCATTGAAATATATCTATGAAAATTGATCCAATGAAATGCCCTTTGAAATCTTGATAAAGTGAGATGTCTTTCAAAAATGATCCAAAATGACCCATATAGCATTGTTTCTTCTGGATGTCCTCATAATTCTACTGAAAAAGTCCATGGTGACGTTCTCCCACTTCCATGTTGGTATCGGTAGTGGTTAGGTCATCCCTGTTGATTTTTTTTCTTTTATCTACCACTTGTTGTCATACCAGGCACTATGATCTATATTCATCTTTCTCCTTCTCCATGTTGTCCCACCAAAAGTTCTCTAAAAGATGTCTATAAATCTTTGTTCTCCTTTTGTGAATATTGATGGTTGAGCTATGTGCATCATTCAGAAGATTCTTGTTTATCCCTAGATCAAATGGTACACATAATTGTGACCCAAATCATACAAATCCTCCCTCAACAATCATGAACTCAAAGGATTACCCATTTTTAAAAACTTCAACCATGTTTATAATTACAACATATTTTCTTTGAGCATCAATTATTTTCTCCATGTGGGATGGATGATAAATCATTTGAAATAAGATTGATGATATTCCTCCCTTAATTATTCCCTTTTCAATTATCATAAAATATAAGTTGATCAGATCCTTTTTAATTCACATCATCGATAAAGATTCATGATATATTCGACATAGAGCATATGACACCATGTTTGACTTACTAGGATAGTAGTTCATTGAGTAGTCTTAATCCGCGATTAGCTCTATCCAAATATTATGTCACATAATAATATCATTTTTTATTATATTTTGGAGACTCTTGTGATTAGTATATATCTAACACATTTCCCCATAGAGATAATGCCTCCATATTTTCAATGAAAATATCACTATCAAAAACTCCATATCATTCATAGGATAGATTCTCTTGTGGATTTTCAACTTCCTTGAAGAGTAGGCTATCACCTTATCACATTACATCAAAATACAACCTACTAATTTCATTTAAGCATCACTGTACACAAAAAAGTGTTATCCACTTTTTTAGAGTGAGAGTACGGGAACATTGAATAGATTTTCTTTAATGTCCTTAAAATAGTGGTCACATTTATTGTTCCAGATAAATTTTACTCCCTTCCATGTCATATTGTTCATTTTGTTTAAAAATTTTGAAAATTCCTTCACAAATATTCGATAATACTTGGATAGAACCATAATGTTGAGGATCTCCATTAATGATATTCACCTGAACCACTCTTCAATTTCATTTGGCATGTAAGGGTACATAGATATCCATTTGTTGGTGATAACATTCCCCATGAATGATAGTTCCTTGATATAGAACGCAAATTTACTGTACTTTTGATGCATCTTTAGTGAGTTAGAAGGGAATAACTATGAACTCATAATATCTAAAATAATGACTATAAAAACTTAGCTGAGGTAATCTCAAGAGACTCTATTCATAAAATCCATGAAATCTAATTAATCATTTCTGAGTCATAAGGGAATAACTATGAACTCATAGTGTCCATACCTCATTAGAAATGCAGTCATGAGATTATCTTCTTTCCTCACATTTAATTGGTGGTATCCCAACCAAAGGTCAAACTTAGAAAAATAACTATCCCCACGATGCTGATTAAAAATTCATCTTTCTGTGGAAGGGGATACTTGTTATTTACCGTGGTTTTATTGATCTCTTGATAATAATTTCATAGTATCATTGATCCATCCTTCTTCTTGACAAAGAGGATTGACACGCCCCGCGGTGAAATACTCAGGTTTATAAAAACCTTCTCTAGAATCTGTTGTAGCTTCTTATTTATCACATCTAGCTCTATGACGACCATTAAGTAATTTCAATTTGATATGGGCTGAGATCTAGGAATAATTTCAATTGATTACTCAACCTCTCAATTAGTACAACGACCCAGAAACTCTTCGAGGAATTCATTAGTTTAATCAGTCATGATGGGACTATCTTCATGAATGATTCTATCATTTTTTTCTAATAATTTGAGGTAGAAATTATTTCTCATAAATAATTAATATCCACATTTGAGAAAATTATTCTAAAGTAGAGTCATCTTCCTCCTTACACATTTATTGAATTGGAAGATACTTCAATATGTAAAGAGTAACCTCCCATTCCGGATTGTTGATGTTGTATTTTCATAAAGTTAAACAACCCATGCCTATCATAACATAGAAATCCAATAAAGGAAGTATGACATGATCATCTGGGAGGTTCTGTCCAAAAACATTAACTAGGATTGATTTATAAACCATGGATGCAATAATTTCCCCATTTTCAATTATCACCGATAAATTATCTTAAAAATTATTAGGTGGTGTTTGAATAGGATTATTAATCTTGAATGATATGAAAGAATGTTTAAAACTAGATTCAAAAAGTACGTTTTCTATTCTTGAATGAACAAATTGTGTACCTTACCCCACATTATTTTTAATATCCACCTCAGTAGAAGTGACATCATAAGCCATTCCTTGTTGCCTAGGTGATTGTTGTTGATTGCCTCCAACAACCGTTGTCTTGGTGAACTATTTTTGTAGTGATCATGATCCTTGTAGTTACAATACTGCACCACTAGTAGAGCATTGATCAAAACCTTCCAGTTTTTTCCATATTAGGAGGATTTTTCAAACCCCTTCAGCAGTTCTTGGCCAGCTATCCCCACTTTCAATATTTGAAGAAATTATTGGTTCCTGTTAGATAGTTCCCATGATTCTTCCTCCCACAACTTTTACAGGTGGTATATTCATTATTATTTTCATCATTAGATTTTTTTGTTGAACCACCCATGTTGTTCTCAATTTTTTCTTTCCGGAAACTGGGCCCATGATACAACTGAAAGTCTCCACCCTCTATTTTATCCTTGATGGAATAATTGAAAATATACTCATAACATTATAATTCTCTAATCACCAACTATTTTTATATACTTGACTTTAATCCTATAAAGAAACTATCTAACTTTCTCTCAGTTTTCATGAAAATACTAGAGTTGTATCTTGCAAGAATTGGAATTTTTTCTTCATATGCTCGGATGGACTCATCTTCCTTATTCATGAGATCATGGAACTCTCTTTAAATCTTGATAAGGAGTTTTGAAATAAAATATTTGTTGAAATACATCTTATTGAATTCCTCCCAATCCATGTAATCAACTTCCTCATGGGGCATCGTATTTTTGATCGGTGTCTACCACTAATCAGCATCTCTATAAAAAAGATAGACTACAAGTGCGAATTTCTCATGGTTTGAACCCTAGATGGTGGAGAATATATTTAAAATGGAGTTAATCCACTCATCTAGGAGGAGAGGATTATAGAATTCCCTAAACATGGGAGGCCTTATCCACATGAAGGATTCGAAGGAAAATTTCACTTTTGATGGAGTAGGAGGGCATTCCACATGATTCAAATCATTATTAATATCATGGGCCAGGTGAGAAAGTACTGTCAGGAAGCTTTGATCCCCCATTCACATAATATTAGAAAAAATATTAAAGAAATCATCACATTACCTATCACCTTGTTTTTTGTAACATGTTCTTCTATTCTCCACCATTAACTATGAAAAATAATATACAATTATAGGGCTTCAATACATTGTTATTGAACATAAGAATAAAACTTTATAACATAAAGGATAAATGTTTAAAGGAGAATTATATAATAACTGTTGATTCCTTAAGTTTAAATCTAGGTTTTACTCAATCTATTTTTTAAAATATATTCTCATGGAATTTTTTTTCTCAATTAAAAGTGGTTTGTACAATACTCTTTAATCTACCAATGAATATCCCTTGGAAGTGTCAAACCAAGAGTTCAAAAAGGCCCATTGTTGTTTAGAAGGATACCATGTGTCTGTCCTAAAACTATTTTTCAGTGTTTTCACTCATAGGTACATATATTCAAGATCCACATGTTTCTATTTTTATCCACACAATGATGCATTTTCATCATAAACCACCTACTCTTTACACACCAAAATTTTGAAATGGTTTCATATACATAGTCTTATTCTTAATGTTATTAATCATGTTCTAAATTCCTATTATCTAAACATAACTAGATCATATCTAATGCAAACTATAATCACCCTATCCTTTTACATAAGTCATTACATGATTTTGGAATAATATACATTAGTTTACAACTTAAGGATCGTGAATTCGTGTGTCATTGAATACTAAGTACACAAAAATTAATAAATGGGTCGATAAAAACAAATTTATTTAATCATGATCAAGGTCTCTTAACTTCTATTGTGTTCATACATTGGAAAAAGGAACCCTAGAGAACACATTAAAAAATGGGTGAGATAAAATCCCAAAAATGTAGTATACATAAGAATAAAACATTATCCCATGGGTTAGAAGGAATAGCATAATGATAATAAAATCATGGAACATCTAGAATCATAACATATAAACATAAGATCATATAAACATGAAATCATAGTAATGTGGAAGTAATATAAAACAAAAATTTTATACGAGTCAAGGCTAAAGGCCAAGAAAATTTCCCATAGAATCATAATCCATGTCTAACCAACAAGATCGTTGCACATTGTAGCATAATCCAAGGTTGACTGCCAAGACAGTCACTAAAAATCGCCTCATGAGAATCAACATTTTCCAATGCATTGGAATTCTATCTCAGATCAGCCATATTAAATTCCCATGAATATGTTTTCCACATGATTAATAATACATAATGAATAATATATAAACAAAGGATTTACCTATATAAAGGTTTGGGTAACACAACCATGTTGTAAAGAATAACTAATGAGAGTGTCATAAAAGATTCCATGAATGAAAGGATTTATAATATGAATGGAACATAAGAATGTATAATTTCCATATATCATTGTATTTGATGTCAAATATATGTTACAACATTTAATAAATGTATTTGAGTAAATTTTGCAATAACACAATTTTTAGTGTTTTTAAGGAAAATACTACAGATAATTTAAAATAGAATAGGGAAAAATATTTTATATAAAATAATAATTTAACCAAGATGTTTTCATATTAAAAAAATATATTTTATAATGAATATGGAGGATTAAAATATAAGATATAATTCCCTTGAAATCATATAATAATTAGGGATGTTCCTTTCAAACATGTTTTCTTATCGGGAGGCATTGAGGAGGGAATCACTTGAAAACATGTATATCACCAAAAGAGAATGAAGAAATGGTATTGATAAATTAATTTCATACATGTAAAATTCATTTACAAGATTCAACTAAATATATATCTAAATTTAAATTTGGAAGAAAAATATATAAGGAAACCCAAAGTAATAAAGAAGATTCGGGTAGAATTCCTTATTGATTATTACCATGGTATTGGGTGTACATAAGAGGGATTCATGAGAAATAAAAGGGTTCCTTGTCACGTATAAATCATGATTTATTTATGGGAGATATGTAAAAGCATACCCCATCCTTAGGTTTTACACATAAATGGTCATAGCATAGAGAGAATTCTTGAATAAAGGTGAAATTGAGAGGATCCCTTAGATTTAGTTCAGTTGTGTTCTCCACTAGTTATTAATGACCTGAATAAAAAAATTTGGTTTAATAATTAATAATTCCATAACATATTGTATATGTAAAATAATTATTACATTGTATTTAAGTTCATTTGTAACCATTTTGATTGTTTAGGATGTTCAATTTCATTGATCGGGTATGTTGGCTTGCTTGGTTTTAATGATTGGTTCATGATCGAATAAACATGTCTAATGAAGGTTTTTGTAAAAAATTGAAGTTATATTTAATATTGATAATCCAAAAGAAAACATGTTTAATATTTTATTTTGGTTACTTAGAGTGATGTTGAATCATTATATAATAAATTAGTGACAAATTTTTGGGTTAATTGGCGATTTTGGACAGTAAGGAACATGTTTTGTTTTATAAACCAAAACCATGTGTACGAGAGTATTCTAGAACCATATATTATGAATAATACATAAATTATGGTATGTTAAAACCATGAAAATGGTTTCATTACCCTAATTAAAGATGTTATCAAAAATTGAAAACTCATTCTCCTTGAATGTGGTAAATTAAACTATCTTGGATTGTGTCTTTACTACTTAAATAAAAGATGAGTAAAAAATAAATGATAAAAACCTATTAAATTATCATAAAAATTAGATTAAATGTAACATATTTTGGTTTTCATTAAATTTTAATTATAATAGGTAAGGATATAATGAAAAAATGAATAAGGAATGAAAATAGGAATTTTCCTCTAACATTAACTCTTCGTTGAGAGCCTCTTCATGGGAGAGGATTTGGTCTTTTGAAGAGACAAATGGTTGTTGTAAGTTAGGGAGGATCATGGGGAGTAATTTCTATAGAATATAGTCAAGAAATGATGATTTTGAGGAGTGAAGTGAATAGGTAATGAGGGGTGGTATTTATAGTGGAGGAGATGAGGGTTTTCATAAAATTTAATTCCTTAGTTTATTATTTTCCATCATGACCAGAAATAGTAATGATTCCATGAAAAAAATTAGTTACATGTGCATGTGAGTTCGAGATAATTCCCTTACATCATCCAGAAATCAGATGATGACATCATAATTCATTTATATTGAATTTGTCGTAAATTATCGTCTTTTAATATTCCCAAAAAATTCATATATTTCCAAAAAATCCCAAAATTTGACCCTAAACATTTTCGGACATGTACAATCCAAAAATGAACACCATTTTTTTAAATTTATTTTCTAATTATGATTAATTTAATTTTTATTTAAAACTACAATTTACTAGAAAATTATGAATTTTAAAAACATATATTTCCTTTTTCCTAGATATACGTATATTGTACTTCTACATGAATATTATATTTATACTATCATATGTATGGTTAATATTCATTAGTGTATTTCACTATTCATAAGGGTTACATTTCTATTCATAAGGGTATGTTACTATTCAGAAAAAATGATGTTGGCCACATTCAACTCCAAAATTACTTACTAATCCCAACTGTTAATATAATATTTTTGAAATTCAAATCACAGAAATGAAAAAATTATGTTTAAAGGTCACATCATACATAATATTTCATTTGTTTTGTGAATTTCATGTCATTATATGGAATAATTATAAGAAAGAAATTTCAATTGAAAACATTAGGTCATTATGTGCAACACATCTAATGGTTACAGGATTGAATAAATCCTCACAATACATCAAGAAGGCCATGAAATTATTGGAAGGTGATTCCCAAATCGGTTTCCAAGGACGTACTCTATTGGATATTCTCAATTTCGAGTCACAAATCTCAACCCCACATTTGTGTTTTTCTTGGACCTATGATGTTGACTAGAGGGGTTGTTCCCCTCCTAATTCTTGTGGTCTCCGTTCCATGAAAGGAAATCCACAACCAATTATTCCAGATGATTCGATATACATCACTCCATGCATGACCACAATATCCCTCATTAAACCTAATTAATTTCATATGAATTTCAGTAATGATGGATTTCCAAATGACACGCTCACATGGGTGTCTCGTAGCCTGTGTATGGCCTCAATCTAGTTAATAATTTATGAGCATACCCTCATATATCCATGAATCCCGCTATGTGGACTAAAAATAGCCCATTTAACATAATGAATGAAATATTTGGACATGAATTTGCAGCACATTGATGAGTTCAAGATCCAAAAAATATTTGTGACACCCCAATATTTGAATGGTTCATTGAAATGTGATTTTGATAACCTTTGATGGTCTCTCAATTTCCTTAGTAAACCATATACATTCCATGTTAATCGCAATACATTCCTTGTATGATATATACTGATCACACGATAACCCATTGACATGTCACCATGGTCATGAGACAACCTATTGATAAGAAAAGTTGATCACGTTCAAGACCCCATTAATGACTACATTGATCATGTGTGAGACCCCAAACATAGTTTCCTCGGTTATGTGAAACATCTTAGGAACATCTGCTTAACCAATGTGAAGACATCTAAGGCATGTTAATTAGTATTTTAACCTTTTATGTGTCACCCATTCCAGATCGGTTCCCCAAAATTGTGAAAATTCAATCAAGACATATCCATGACATGTCATAAAAATCCTCATGGGCATGCCACACTTCATGGGATTACCTACTAGGACTCATTTCATATTGTCCCATACTATGAGTCTTCAACTACATATCCATTTATAATGTCTATTTCGTTTGATGAGCTATGGTCATTTCCTCAGTTGAACATACTAATTTCATGCTCTCAGACAAACCATCATTATCGTCACTACCTTTTATTGATCTATCAGAAGACATAGAATGAGTTTACCGAACTGGAATTCTTATAGTGTAATCCCCAACCATTTGGTAACCTCATAGTGTAATACCCAATCAATGACAACATATGAGTATAAAAAATGGAATGTATCAGTGTGTATTCCCTTACTACTATTACTATATAATATTTATCCAATAATTGGGTAGCCTTATAGTGTAAGCCCTGAACAATTTTGGTGTCTAATTCATGGTAAGTCCCTAGAATCCCTAAAACCATGAATATGGCCATAATGTATCCATGTTTTATAATTAGACATATCCTATCAACATGTTAAGGGATAATCTGAACAATGATAAATCAGATTCTCTCCATAACTGGGATAGGTAGGAATCCTTCCAATGGCCTGATCTCAATACCATATCATCCATGAGAGGTGAACCCTTAGCTTTAAAAGGGAGACCTTAATTTGTAACCCCATTTGAATATTCTCACATGAAATGTGTCTGATCCACTGTTATCTCTTTTTTCTCACAATGATGATGGCTCAAGTAATATTAGAGACCGGTGACAATTTTATAATAGCATGATGAGATTTACCCTAGTAATGAACTACTGTTGGGATGTAATCCTAATTACATATCATCACTGCTCAAAAGGCTATATTACGTAATTAGCAGTGCAAGGTAGTCTCTTATGCATATACACCACCCAGGGCCACTAATTTCTTATCTATTCCGGAATATGAACCCTTTAAAAAAACTATTTATACTCTAATTAATCTCTTAAACCTGATATATAAGACGCCTCATGGAGGTCTGATCTTGATACTCTTATTCATACCAAACAATGTTAAACAACATTGATGGGTCATGTCAATAACCTTAAACCAAGTCAAACAGATTAAATAGGGTTTGATTCATGTTTCACAAGATATTTAGGATGCCTCACAGAGGATCAAAACCATCTAGAAGACACCAACCACCTCTCTGAACGACAATAAACAACAAAGTTATCAACAAGGTTATAACACAAAGAATCATAACTAAATAAGAGAGGGATAGAGAACCCTTGATAAAAACACCGTTGTTCCTATCAATACATGATTGTAATAAATTCATTAAAACATGGGTAACTAGTCTTTTATCAGGCTCTAGGATTGATTTCTTGAACATATTTTAAATCAATATTAGAGTCTTGGAGTATGCAATAATTCCCACCAAAAGGGAGAGATGAGACAGACCTCCAATCATCTCGATTAATGCGATCCCCCAAGGGTCATTGTGCCTGAAAACCTACATAAACTATCAAAATTTGGAAAGATAGTTTGTACATATATACAAATTTGAGAACTCATGGTAGTTTATATGGTAAATTAAATAGATAGAATACTCAATGTGCACGATTTAGTGAGGCCTTACACCCCTGTCAAACTGTCATGATAAACCAATTCCACAACATAAAACCTAGTGAAACTCAATAGTGACCCCAATGTGAATCATTTAGCTTTTTCATTCCTTTCTTGTGCCAAAAAATATTAGATTTATTAGTTCCCATCAGGCATGTTTATGTTGTGATATTTTCAAAACAAAACTATGAACATGATAAGTTTTTTTTAACCGCACTCCAATTGGATGACTATTTACCTTTTAACAATGAATTTTTTTGATCGAAGATGTAATATTATGTGTCATGATGCACTGATAAATTTTCCTGTCTTATTCACACGACATATCAATATATGTGTAATCGAATTGATTCCAATGAAGTCACTAATGGATTCCAAAAATCACTAGACCTGCGGTATTGGAAATGAGGTCATGTCATATGTTATCACTGACACATAACTTTTAGTATTGGTCGGTGAATATATCTAGTAAGGAATACCACATCAGAAGCTCTGTCCAGACTATGGGACCAGGTCATAAAACCTTCTGAGGTTGATTTACCACATTCCCTTATTCCCACGATAGTCCATAAGAGAGAAAGTGTCCCTTTTCACCAAATTAAACAAATTTTAGATCCGATCATTTGAATTTTTTAATGTACACATTTACTATGTCAGGGTGGTGAATGAGGATAATCAATATGACAACACAAACACAAAAGAAATTATAATGAAGTATTCCATCCATTATGATCATCGTCACCAATATGTTGCAATGATTCCACAAGGATATTCAAATGATGTTATTACTATACAAATTATATAGGGTTGGGTACTAAGAAGGGGATCCCACCTAGGATATCGAAACTATTATGATCAAAATAATACCCATATCCCTACTACTCTAACTCAATATGTGGTATATTAGTGTATGAAAATATTATCCCAAAATGAATCTTAGATCACTACTATATATGATCCTAGGGAATCATCACAACTATCCTTAGTTACTGTGGAATCCTAAGGAAAACCCCAAACTGTGGGGAAGGGGGAATTCTTACCAAATTATACCCTATGTTAATATTTATCATGGACACATACCCCCAACATTAAATATGAAACTAATCCATTAAACAGAATACTCCATCAAGAGGAGAACCATCATACTTGTGTCTTAGTTAGTTTGATATCAGTCAAATCAAAAAACTGCTCATCATATCCAGAGAAGAATAATCTTGAAGGATACAATCATACCTTCTAGTATTCATCTAATTCATAGTGGGTTGGACTATATCTGCCACCAGCACAAGATATAAAAATATCTATTCTGTCCACCAGGAATCTTTATGATGTGTCACATGTCATGTGGTTATCTCAGAAGGTAAGGACAATGGATCATATGGATAGTGGCATTCAGGGTTTTTTGTCTCTGGGATCCACATCAGAACTCCCTACATCATCTACTCACCATAACAGTGATAGGGGAAGGGGTTTTTTTCCAGCCTCTATTCAACTATCCCCCTGAGTATGAAAATGTAGTTTCTATAGAGGAATAGATCATCAACATCCAATAGAAGGATAGCGATCATTGTGAGATATTTATTGGAATTATAATGAGATCACCACCTATGAATGATGTCAACATCTCTTCTTAGAGAATCTCTCATTTTAGTGAAGTTCCCCATCCCATAGGGCTGGAGGAGTCTTCATATATTAATCCCCTCATGAAGTGAAATCCAAACATTATACCACCTCACCCCACCCAATCAAAGATTGTGCAATTTCTATATTTTCCACCTCCCCAGTGGGGATATTTTCAAACCCATATGACTTTAGGTGTTGCCAGAATGCCTTCATAAGAATCGAGACATTTTGATCCATTGGATGAATATCTATCATCCCAGACAAACAGTTATCTATCTCATTCCTCCATATCAATAAATACCAGGAATTCATACCCCAGGCTCTAGACTCATCCATACACCCACACTAATGGTGACACTGATAACAATTGTGATAAGTAGTTTGGTTTCCCATCTCATAATGGAAGGAAATGAAAGTTTTTTCCTTTTTGGCCAAACATATTCTAGGGTATTTAAATTATTCCATAGATAATGTCTTGATATTGCTCTAGATGATGTCAAGGCCAAGCGAGATTGGGTTTATTTTCTAGATAATCATTTCCCCTACCATCGATGTCCTGAAAAAATAATAGATTATTTATTTCCTTAATGACTAGATTCATTTTCAGATGGTCCCGGAGATATTTTAACCACCAACACTGAAATCTCTACTAAAGTACTAATATTAGTCTGGATACGGCACACTGATTCAATAGAAAAGCAATTTCCAGGTACCTACCAGGGATAAGAGATCATCATTCAAATCAAGATATGACAAATTATATTCCTTCCAAGTGAAACATGACTCCAAATATTTTTATTATTCTATGGAAATATGTTTGATGAAGCTCCTAACATTGAGGAATATAGATGAGGATGGATTTATAGCACATGATAATTATTTACCCTACCATTGATGTCTCATGTGCACAACTGACGATTTACTATCTTCAAGGATTGGATGGAGGAAAAATGGTTTATAGACATGATATTGTTGAAGGATACCAGAACTCATGAAATATTGATAAGGGTTTTCTATGATATTTAGGAAGTTTCAATATTCTTATAGGTTATTTAACAATCATCCATACCGCAGGATGTTAAACTTCACGGTTAATGTCCTTACTACAAGACATTAAACTACATGGCATCCGTAATAACTAAAAGATGTGAATCATCATGGATCTTTTCCTTACTCCATGATGCTAAAATGAAGGAATAATTTCCTTACCACATTACAATAAACTACATAGATCTCATCTGCACCATAATACGATAAACATCAAGGATCATTTCATAATCACAAGACATTAAAAATCATGGATTGCATCTGTACCACGTGATGTTAAAATACACAGCTCTCTAAAACTATGGATGAATTGATTCAAATATCAATGAGATACATGGGGATTCCTTGATCTTATATCTTGGTTTACCCACTACAAGAAACAAAATTCCTATTTTATACTCTCAAATTACTCTAAATTGGACCTTAATGATTCTGTTTTTTCCTATATCAATCCTAACTCACATGGGATTCGTATGACAACCCTTCTTTTACTACAAACATAAATATGATTTATTACATAAAACTTCACTTGATACAAAAAAAATGATCAGGAGGTTTACTATATTTGGGGCTTAGGATCATTACATAAAAACTTGAAACATGAAATACAACATCTTTATTGAAAACATCTTTTACATGACCACTATATTCCCTCGTACTTAACATTGTATGGGATAACCTGAGGACATGCATAAGAAAAGGGTGAGCTATAAGGCCCAGTAAGGGAGTACACATGGAATAACATGAGGAGTACAATACATGTTAGAAAATAGTAATATCAACAGATCATAAGAGAAACATGAACATAAATGAATGATAAAGCATGATAATCATAACATGGAAATGTGGCAACAACACTTAACATGGAATTTGCATGAGCCAAGGCTCATTGCACATGGAGCATGAGTAAATCCTCATTGCAAATAAAGAATGAGTAAACCCTATTTGTACTTGAATTAGCATGATTCAACACTCATTGCACATGACGTATCATGATACTATACTTTATCCAATGCATTGGATCACTATAAGGGCACACCCTTCTTAAATATTTCATTTCATGCATAAGTGTGCCACATGGATCATAAAACATGGATTCATAAAACATAATCATTTATTCCACAATAAAATAATGTGGAATTAATGAATGAAACATTATAATAAATATTTAAATGTGCATAAAGGTGAATACCCTTGATGGAGAAATGGGCATGGTATTCACTATACAATGGCATTGGATTAGAAAATCGGTGCGATTTTGGCAGTGTAACGACGTGAGATAAGAATTCATAAAAAACTTTGATGATAGAGAAAGGGGTTCCTAATCATATATACATGTAATGTAAAGTAAGGAGGTCATATATATACATGTCCCAACAAATTTAATGGAATTTAGATTCATGATACATAAGTATTTCTTGAATGTAAATGAAGAGAGAGAAGATCCTTTTGGAATTTCGACATAGTAACGAGTGTACATGGGAGGAATTTAATGAGAGAGAAAGGGGTATACCATAATTCATACAAAAAGAGGGCAGTATGGGGGAGGTGAGAAACCATACCCCAACATTCATTATTGAAATTAAAAGGGGAAAACAACTTAATGAAAATTGGACAAAATGAGAAAGGAAGAAAAAACCCTAACTTGGAAGTGTGCTTCCAAAGGCTACAGAGAGGCTTGTGAGAGGCTTCTTGGGATCTTGGGGAACCTTTTGAGGATTATAGAAAGAGTGGGGTACATGTTGGATAAACTCCAAAGGCATTGACTAAGGAGGAAGTGGGAGCTTGGGTGGGTTTATATAAGAAAGGTGAGGGTAATCATTATTATTAAGGTTTGGGACCCCTTATATTAAATTAATCCAAACCACAAACCATACCATGGTTTTTTCCCATGGTACTTGTAAAAGGAAGAGGAAAAAAATATTTTATAACGACAAAGTCTGAAATTCTTAAAATATTAGGTTTTCTTATGTGGAGGCGAGTCACACTCCCATGGAAATTAATTTAAAAAGGTATGGTGGTCTTGAGGGGTCCATTAATGCTTTGTAAAGTAAGTCAAACAAACCTGAAATCAAATTATTTTAATGTTAAAACATATATTGGCCAAAAATAATGATTATAGTATTTTATTACATCACTATTGGGTCATTATTATGTCAAAAAAACAAATAATATATTTAAACGGTATTTAATTTTTACCCAAAAATATGACTGTCTCAGAAAATTATGAAAAATTAACTGTTGGATAATTTCAGCGTCCTGATTCCAGAAATAAAATTTATTTTATGTAAATAACTTTCTAAATATGCTAATATTCACTTTTAAAATAAAAACCGACATTTATCGAAAATTCACGGGTTTTGACAGAAATGGATTTCAAACCTTAATAAAAATTTTAATTGCATTCCTAAAATTATAATATCATTTATAATTAATAAAAATTTAATTAATAATATTATAATTATTTTATGAAAATATTATTATATTCAAAAATCCGTTAATTTAATAAAATAGAATTGTTATTTAAATAATAACAAAAAACACCATTTGAACTTTAAAAACTATTTACAATGTATCAAAAATGACTAGAAATTATTTTCATTATTATATACAAAAATAATGTGCATGAAAATAGTACTACTTATTAGTTACATAACCCTTTAAAACAGCCACATAAGACCTCATGGTAAGGTGTGTAATGGTGACAGACTCTTGGGGTGTCTTGGATAACATCGCTCGAGTGGTAATTTCAATCAACTTCCACTTTTCCTGTAGATGGTCACATTCGAGCTTGACATGATAAAGCTCAGCTTGGTATTGGTCAAGGGCGAAGCCAAAAGATTCCACCTCTTTTCCGAGCTCTGAAAAATGGGCTTTGTATGGGGAAATTCTACTGGATGAGGCCATTGCTTCCATTGTCTGAGTAAATTGGATTTGTAAAGGTCCAATATTTATACTAATCATGTGATCACTATTCAAAGGCTATATTAGCCATGGTCAAACTTTTTAACATAAAACCAACTAAGTGGACATTTTATGTAAAAAAATAGAAATTTAATTAGATCAAGAGGGATTTCCATTAATGAAACTTTGGTTCGTTACAATATTCTCCCCTTAAGAAATTTATCCCTCAAAATTTTCTTTTTCCCACACTAAAACAAATGTTGGTAACTCAGCTTCATCCTATCCTCTGATTCCCAAGTCGCTTCTTCAAACTTCTGGTTTCTCCACAACACCTTAATGAGGGGAATTGTCTTATTTTGTAGAAAATTTTCTCTACGGTCTAAGATCTTCACTGGTTTCTCCTACAAAGATAGATCATCTTCAAATTGTACCACCTCAGAAGTGAGTACATGTGAAGGTTCCGGTAGGAACTTTATTAAGAGGGATAGATGAATGACATCATGTACTTTGGCCATGGAAGGTGGAAGTGCTAGTCAATAGGCCACAACCCTGACACAATAAAGAATATCTAAGGGGCTGATGTACCTTGGAATTAACTTCCCTTTCCTTCCAAACCTCATGTCCTTCTTCCATGTAGATATGTGTAAAAACACCATGTATGCAACTTTAAACTCAAGGTCTCGTCGACGATTATCTGCATAACTCTTCTACCGACTCCGAGTTGCCTTGATATGCTGATGAATGGTTTTCACCTTCTACGCCATTTCATCGACCATTTATGGTCCAAGAAGCTTACGTTCACCGACCTCATCCCAAAATTCCGGTGTTCTACACTGTTTCCCATACAACACTTCATATGGTGCCATTTGGATTCTCGAGTGGAAACTGTTATTATAAGAGAACTCAACTAGAGGAATATGTTGATCCCATCCTCCTTTAAAGTCCATTGAGCACGCTCTCAAACATATCCTCAAGTGTTTGGATAGTCCACTCAGATTGGACATCAGTTTGTGGATGACAGGTCGTACTGAAATTCAGTTCAATATTCAGAGCATGTTGAAGACTCTTCTAAAATATAGAGGTGAATCTTGGATCTTGGTCAGACATAATAGAAAGTGGTACTCCATGAAACCTTACCATTTCCCTAATATATATATGTGCCAGCTGATTGAAATATAAATCCTCCCGAATATCAATGAAATGTGAAGTCCTTGTAAAATGATCCATATAAACCCATATTGCATTGTTGCCTTTGGATGTCCTTAGAAGTCCCGTGACAATGTCCATGGCGATTTTCTCCCATTTCCATTCTGGTATGGGAAATGGTTGCATCATCCCATTAGACATCTGCCTCTCTGCCTTCACATGCTAACACACGAGACACTTTGATGTATATTGAACGATCTCCTTCTTCATATTATCCAACCAAAAGTCTTCTGGGAGATCTTGATACATATTTATGCTCCCTGGGTGAATAGAGAAATTTGAACTATGTGCATCATCCAAAAGTTCCTTCTTCAGCTCCGGACTTGATGGAACACATAGTCTTTTCCCAAGCCACACAATTCCTTCTTCATTAACATTAAACTCTGAGGATTTCCCTTTTTTGATAGATTCCACTTTTTCTTGAATTCCCACATCATCCTTTTGAGCATCCTTTAACCTTTCTAAAAGATATGGTTGAGCAATCATCTATGAAATGATTGATGATGTTACCTTCTTTATGATTCCCATGTCCATCGTCATCAATTCTAAGAAGATTGGATCCTTCTCAATTCTCATCATTGATAGAATTGTTGGGTCCTTTCTACTTAGGGAATATGCCACCTTGTTCGCTTTCCCAGGGTGGTAATGTATTGAACAATCATAATCCATGATAAGCTCTATCCATCTTCTTTAGTGCATATTAAGCTCATTCTGTGTGAATATATATTTATGACTCTTTCGGTTAGTATATATCTCACATTTCTCTCCATAGATATAATGCTGCCAGATTTTCAAGGCAAAGATCACCGCCGCCAACACCAGATCTTCCGGTGGATAGTTTTTCTCGTGGTTTTTTAACTTCATTGATGCATAGGATATAACATTATCATTCTGAATCAGCTCACAACCTAAGCCATTCTTTAAAGGATCACTGAAAACAACAAAAAGTTCCCCACTTGTGGGTAAAGTGATCACGGGCGCAGTGATAATCCTCCTTTTCAACTCTTTTAGGATTTCTTCGCATTCATCACTCCATGAAAAATTTACTCCATTTCGAGTTAGCTTGGTAAGAGGGTTGGAAAATCATGAGAAATTTCTCACAAAACGTCGATAATATCTAGCTAACCCAAAGAAGCTAAGGATATATGTTGCTGATGTTGGCCTCGACTATCCCTCAATTGCATCTGTTTTGGAGGGGTCCACAGATATCCCATTTCTTATGATGATTTGACCCAAGAATGAGACCTCCATTAACCAGAACTCACACTTGTTGTACTTTTCATAGTGCTTATCTTTGCGCAAAGGCTCTAGTACAGTTCTTAAATGCTCCTCATGATCCTCCTTGGTTTTAGAGTATATTAGAATATCATCTATAAAGACTACCACAAATTTGTCAAGGTAATCTCTAAACACTCTATTCATCAAGTCCATGAATATTTCTGGAGCACTGGTGAGTCTGAAAGGCATTACAATGAATTCATAGTGAATGTATCTTGTATGAAAAGTAGTATTGGGGACAACATCCTTATTCACCCTTACTTGATAATATCCCGACCGCAAATCCACCTTGGAGAAGTATTTTGATCAACGCAGATGATCAAACAAGTCATCGATTCTTGAAACAAGATACTTCTTCTTTATCATAATTTTGTTAAGTTCATGATAATCGATGCAAAGCCACATTGACCCATCCTTCTTATTGATGAAGATTACTAGTGCACCACATGGTGAGCACTTAGGCGTATAAACCCTTTATCCAGATTCTCCTGTAGTTGTTTCTTCAGCTCTTCAAGCTCAAAAACAACCATTCTATATGGAGTCATGGATATTGGTAGTTCCCTAGGTATAAGTTCAATTGGGAACTCATCATCTCTTCTAGGAGGAAGACCAGGAAGTTCCTCGGGAAACACTTCAGTGAATTCTCTCATAATAGGCATTTCACCACGGATGGTTTCTTCCATGGACTCAATCATCTGAGCCAGATACGCATGCTCATAAGGCAGTAATATCCATGCTTGAGATGATGGAGCTAAAGGAGATTCATCTTCCTCCTGACACTTGTAAAGAATCGGGGGTTGATTCTCCATATGGAGTGTGATTTCCCTCTCCTGACAATTTGTGTTGGCTATATATAAGGAAAGCCAATCCATTCCATGAATTGCATCAAATTACACCAGAGGGAGTTTGGAGAGGTTCGCCGGGAAATTTAATCCACCGATTATAGTAGGGGAGGAATATATTAATGGGATGCAATGATTTACCCATTTTCCGTACTCACCAACATCATTACTTCCATGATTTGTGGTGGTGCTGGGATTATTCTACTAAAATTTTAAAATATAACAGAATTTGTACAACCTGAATCAAAAAATAAATTTCGCTATTCTTGAATTAATAACTAGCATACTTGTCACCACTTCATTGTCGGGGTTCACTTTGGAATAAGTGATGTCAAAAGATCTTACTTGCTACCTTGAAGGTTGTTGGTTGTCTCTGAAAACCCTTGGATTAGGGAACTGCTTTGCAAAATGACCTGGTTCTTTGAATATGTAGCATTGAACATTGCGTTGAGGTTCGAATAGAGCATTCCTCTCCTCTGTCGCAGACGTGGGACTTTCTTGCCAACAGTTAATAGCTAGATTCCCTTCTCTCCCACACCTGAAGCATTTTCTCGTCCCCTTAAGTCAATTTCCAGGGTGCTTCTTTCCACACTTTTTTCAAGTGGGGTGCTGGTTCTTCTTAGCACCGTTGGATTTATACATCGGGCCACCTGCATTGTATTCCACCATATGCTTCATGTCCCCATGATACCCCTGTGATTCCCTGATCTCCATTTAGACCTTGAGGGAACATCAGACAATTTCCTCACAGCTGTCGAAGTCAAGGATCGCTAATGATTTCCGCAAGCTAGGTTTCACCCCACCAACGAAGTGGTCAACCTTGCATTTGGGGGTAACGACAAAGCCAGAAGAATATCATGCATGCCTTGTGAAGTTTGCCTCGTACTCTCCAACATATTCTTCATAATTTTTCTTGAGGGAATGGAAGTCCCTTTCCCTATTATGCCGGAGGGTGCGTGGAAAATATTTATCAAAAAACATCTTCTGGAAATCCTTCCATTACAATTCCTCGATCGCCTCCTCGGGCTTTGTATTTTTTATCAATGTCCACCATTGATCAGCTTCACCCTCCATACGATAAGCCGCGAAGAAAACCTTCTCTTGTTCAGAACATTGAAGGATGAAGAATATATTTTCAATGGTGTTGATCTATTGTTCAACGATCGTGGGATTAGATGATACACTAAAAGTTGGAGGCCATTGTCTTATGAAGCTCTCGATAACGACTTGTTCTTTCTTAGGGGGGTGGGGGGGTTGAACGTTCCTATTGACCTATCTTTCTATTAAAAAATTGAGTTAGCTGAGAGAGAAGCATGACAAATTTCACGATTCCCGCTCCCATTGGATTGGGCATGTCATTAGTACAGTCATCACACTGATCTTCACAATGGTTGTTAGCCATAGTCCTCCTATTACCGGCCATTGGCTGGAATAAAAGGAAATTTAGGTGTAACACATAAAAGGTAATCCAAATAAAAAATTTGACAACTTATAAAAAAACTTTTATTTCCTAACTCATTAGTCTATAGGCTTCAATCTAGGCTTTTCATGATCTACTTTCTAACATATATTCCTAGAGGGAATTTTTTAATTCCCTTAATAAGGGTTCATACTAAGCTTGTGAATTTATCAAAACATATCCCACAGTAGTTTCATAACCAAGAGTGTAATAAGATCCATTGTCGTGCACCAATTCCCATTCGAGTCTAGCTCAAAGCGATGTTTGTGGGTTTTACCCCTACGATACATCTGTGCCAGAGACGCCTCTATCTACTCGTATCTAGACAGGGATATATATGCTTGATAACCCACATACTCAATAATTACCAAAACATAGGGATATATTTATAGTACTTAGTCTTGTATCTAAGGCTTTACTAGGGCTTTCTAATCCTAATCAAAAAAATAACTAAACCTATCCTCTGATACCAACTATGACAACCCTGCTTTTATTACAAACATAAACATGATTTATTAAATAAAACCTCACTTGATACAACAAAGAAGATATAGAGGATTAGTGTATTTGGGGATTGGGATCATTATATAAAAACATAAAACATTAAATACAACATCTTTATTGAAAACTTCCTTTACATGACCACTACATTCCCTCGTACATAGCATTGCATGGGATAACCTGAGAACATGCATAAGAAAAGGGTGATCTATATGGCCCAGTAAGGGAGTACACATGGAATAACATGAGGAGTACAATAAATTATAGACAATAGGCATATCAATATATCACAAGAGAAACATGAACATAAAGGCATTCTAAAGCATGATAATCATAACATGGAAATGTGGCAACAACACTTAACATTGAATTAGCATGGGCCAAGGCTCATTGCACATAGAGCATGAGTAAATTATCATTGCACATAAAGCACGAGTAAACCCTAATTGTACTTGAATTATCAAGATTCAACACTCATTGCACATGATGTATCATGATACTAGACTTTACCCAATTCTTTGAAGTGATATAAGGGTGCACCCTTCTCAAACATTTCATTTCATGAATAAGTGTGCCACATGGATCATAAAACATGGATTCATAAGACATTATCATTTATTACATTAGAAAGGAATTTGGAATTCATAAATTAAACATTATAATCAATACGTAAATATGCATAAAGGTGAATACCCTTGATGGAGAAATGGGCATTGTATTCACCACACAATGGCATTGTCTTAGAAAATTGGGGCGATTTCGGCCGCGTAACGACGTGACATAAGAATTCATAAAAGTGGTTGATTATAGAGAAAGGGGTTCCAGATCATATTTACATGTAATGGACAGTATAGAGGTCATATAGATACATGTCCCACCAATTTTAATGGAATTTAGATTCATGATGCAAATGTATTGCTAGAATGTAAAAGAAGAGAGAGAAGTTACTTTCAGAATTTCGACATAGTAACGGGTGTACATGGGAGGAATTTAATGAGAGATAAAGGAGTATACCATCATTCAAACATAAAGAGGGAAGTATGAGGGAGGTTTGAAACCATACTCCAACATTCATAATTGAAATTAAAAGGGAAAAACAACTTAAATAAAATTGGACAAAAATGAGAAAGGAAGAAAAAACCGTTACTTGGAAGTGTGCTTCCAAATGCTAGATGGAGGCTTGTGAGAGGATTCTTGGGAGCTTCGGGAACATTGTGAGGATTCTAGAGAATGTTGGGAAGAGGTTGGATGAACTCTAGAGGCTTTTAGTGAGGAGGAAGTGGGAGCTTGGGTGTGTTTATATAGGAAAGGTGAGGGAATTCTTTATTATATAGGTTTGGGACCCCTTATATTAAATTAATCCAAACCTTGCCCATGGTATTTGGAAAAGGGAAGATGAAAACAAAATTTTATAAGGACAAAGTCTGAACGTCTTAAAATTTTAGGTTTTCTTATGTGGAGGTGAGTCACAATCCCATGGAAATTAATTTAAAAAGACAAGGTGTTGAATAAGTTTTGAGGGGTCCATTAATGAATTGAAAATTAAGTCAAACAAACCCAAAATCACATTATTTTAATGGTAAAACATATATTGTCCAAACATAAATATTATATCATTTTGTTACATCACTTTTCGGTCTTTATGATGTCATAAAACACATTATATATTTAAACGGTATTTAATTTTTTACCCAAAAATTTGATTGTCTCAGATAATTATGAAAAATTCACCATTGGATAATTTTGAAATCCTGATTCCAGAAGGAACATTTATTTCATTTAAATAATTTTATATATATATGTCAATTTTCACTTTTAAAACAACAGACATTTATCGAAAATTCGCGGGTTTTGACAGAAATGGATTTCAAACATTAATAAAAATTTTAATTGCATTTATAAAATTATAAGATCATTTATATTTAATAAAAATTAATTTATTAATAATATTATTATTTTATTAAAATATTATTTAATTATAAAATCCCTTAATTTAATAAAATAGATTTCTTAATTAAGTAATAACTAAAAACACCATTTGTACTTAAAAAACTATTTATAATGTATTAAAAATGACTACAAATTGTATTCATTATTATATAAAAAAACAATTTACATGAACATAGTACTACTTATTAGTAACATAACCCCTTAAAAAAATCTCATTAGACCTAAGGATAAGGTGTGCGATGGTGACAGACTCTTGGGGTGGCTCAGATAACATCGCTCGAGTGGTAATTTCAATCAAATTCCACTTTTCCTGTAGACGGTCACGTTCGAGTTTGACATAATGAAGCTCATCTTGCTCTTAGTCAAGGTCGAAGCCCAAAGACTCCACCTCTTTTCTGCGCTCTGGTAAATGGGCTTCGTATAGGGAAATTCTACTGGATGAGGCCATCGCTTACTTTTTCTGAGTAAATTGGATTTGTTAAAGTCTTATATTTATATAAATCATGTGATCACTGTTCAACGACTATATTAGCAACGGTCAAAATTCTTAACATAAAAACAAATATGTTTAAATTTTATGTAAACATAAAGAGACATTTAATTATATCAAGAGGGATTTCAATTAATGAAACTTTGGTTCATTACAATTCGGAAAGTTGGCAAGGTCTTCCCTACAAAAACAAGGTGTATAATCATTGACAGACTCATATGGTCCTTAATAGAAGACCTTAAACATCATATTATTATTCCTCAAAATAATATCTTAAACTGAAAGGATCATTAGAAATACGTTTGGTTTTATTCTCATTCTAACGAGATATATAGTGATGCATAGAATTCAACCCTAGGGATGAATTGTAGTGTTCCCAATAATTAATGATGCTTATCATCCATCCTTAGTAAATGATGTTAGACCGTACAGTTATTCAAGAACTACATATGGATTGATTATCATCTTAATGATATTCGTTGGGATTCTAGGATTATATATCCTAGGCTAGCCACTCATATTCACATACTTACTAGAAGATAAAAGATTACATGGAACATTTCCATATAAAAAGAAGAAAATCTATGTATATTATCAATCATTAGAGACATCATCGGTATCATATGGGAATGTTTTCTTACCAAATTATGACAGAAGACCCCTTGACACTGGCAGATCTACATATACTAAATCAAATTTCTATAAGAACAGAGGCCAATATCAGGTAGCAGGTGATAATCTATAGGTTGAAGCTCCCAATAAATTTGGAATTTCTCTTGTGAACCCCTAAAGTATAGTCAATAGTGACTTGGTTCTCCCCTAATATGGGTTTATGTAGATGAATTATTCCTAGAGTTCAAATCCACAACTATCCTCTCTGATAGTGAAAAATGCAATCAACACCAATAACCCTCTACAACGACTCACAAAACAGGTTATTATAATATCTCCTCTCAGGACACTCTCATCATGATATTGATAGAGGAGACCCAAAAATTACATCTTTTATTGGAGATGTCTATATGTTCATAGAAATGGGGGAAGATGATGAAAATCTTTGGAATACCCCTCAAGTGTCCAAGGAAGGTGTCTCTTCCCCCATGGATGAAATCAGGATGATAAATCTTGGAACATAGGAAGATCCATGACCTATACTGATTATTTCTTCCATTACCCCTTAAGATAAAGAAATGTACATTGCATTTCTGAAGCGACTCTGATATGTTTTCATTTGATAAAACTAAAAAAGGCCATGACTGAGACTAGATTTGGATACAAACCATTTTAGTTTTCTTAATGATCATCAAGGCGTTAACTTGGAATCCATGAGAATGCACTCCACTAATGTCAACAATATATAGGTGAGAGTTGAAAATTTGACCTTGTCCAACTTCATCCAAGAATGTTCAATACCCAAAATGAATTTTCAACATCGTTACCATTATGTTATGACAGTGACTATTATGAATAATTTTAATGTATTATGAAGTATATATTACACCCACTAGTCCTCAAAACCTCTGATGGATGAGAGTCCACTCGTCATATATGTTGGCACCATGTAATGGTCACTAGGAATCATCCTCACACACAAAAATGATGTGGGAAGTGACAATAGTCACTTTTACATCTGACATACTATGCTAGTTAACATGTCTATATATTATGATGTCGAGAAGAATATACTGTCACTGATCTTCTATAATGTCCCAGTTCTAGAAGCCACCCAGAGGCACCCCATGCCCGATTGGTCACATGGTCTCAAGCACATTTCCTCGAATGCTAGAGGCTGCCAACTAGTAGAGCGGGCCTTTGGTGTGATAATGGGGAAACTATGCCCTCATTGGCAGAGTACACAGTGGAAAAAAACAAAAGCAATATCGGATGAAATAAACATCCATACAAGAGTAAATAGAGAATGACTGAAAGTAAAAGCAACTCGAGCACATATATAAATGATGTATGATACATATGTCTAGGAAAGAAACCAAACAAGTCATAATGCTGGAATGAAAATAGTAATAAAACAATGTTCAAAATAAAATATAAATAGTTACACTACATCGCAAGCCTATGCTTGGTCCCATTCTCTCCAGCTCCACGACAAGTCATGAACATGAAGTGGATGGGAGTTTTCCCTTATCTATACCTATAGAGATATAATCTATTTGCACCCAAAAGCCTATCCCAAATAGGGTGTGAGACTAAATCTTAGTAGGGAACCACCCGAATATCTGTGCCTAACAGTAAGTGTATATATGGCAGGTAAAGTACAGAAATCAGTAAACAAGAAAGTACTCAGTAGTTAACAATCTACATTTTCAACATCAAGCAACGACTAATCAACAACTAAACACAAAAAGGTAACCCTGTATGAAGTACTCACGTCCATCCCCTCTAGTTATACAAATAAAGTACAAGAAACCGTCTAGCCAGTGTATATGACCTAACCCCTCTGGTTCAGTATATAAAGACTCTCAGAGAAAGCACTCCCAGTCAATTCCATTTACAGTCTAATCTAGTTAGGAACTCTCTGAGGAAGCTCACACAGTCAATTCCTATAATAGTTTCAAGATCATGTAATCCCTAAGGAATCTCACTAAATCAATTCCCCTTTTATCCAAGGTCGTTCATAGACTCTCTGAGGAATCACTCACCATCAATTCCCCTTATAATCTAAACATTTCAGGAATAAAATCATAGGCTCCCTGAAGGAAGCTCACTCAGTCAATTCTCTTTATATACTAAACTAAAAACTTACTATCTAAGTAAACTCGCCTGGTTATTCCCCCTTATATCCCTAACTGGTCAATGTCTCTTAGAGGATGTTCACAAGGTTAATTCCCCTTATAGTCTTCTACACCAGGTTCTCACGGCCCTGTGTAGGTCAACGAGCAAAGAAGTGTAATATGGACAAAGTAAACCTATAGAACTACTCGTCTAAGAGTATAAATGAAATCATTAATTTTAGAATACAAACTCTCCATCCTACATCAACAAGCATCAAAAGTAGGCTAGGTGGCCAAACTAGCTAAACAGGACCAAACAGTCATAAACAGGACATGCAAGGGAAAAACATCCAATGTATAGTAACAAACCCTATTCATATCCAAATATCCTCTACATAAGCATACAAGCATGGAAGGAAATCAAAATGGTTAAACAGTAAACACACAATACCTTGTTCAACGGGATTGGTGGAATATGCACCTAATACTCAAAGACACTGAATGGAAAGTCACAAAGAACCTACCTTGGGGTTAGGAGATCGCTATATGTGAACCTCAAAGCTTGAATATCCTTATAATGTAGAATATATACAAAAACATATAAAAGTTTCAACCCACGATATCTCACGAGAGAGAAGGAATTGGAAAATGATTCTCTAGGAGAAAGAAGATCTCACCCACGTGATACTAACGCAACCATCTATGTTCGATTCGGAGGATGAACACACGCTCATAGGTTATTCGAAGATCCATATCTGTATGGATCACCTGGAAAAAACAAATGAATAAGGGTGTGTTTATGTAGATTAGACGCAACCCTTGTGATTTTAATGAAAAAAATAATGTTCAGGGTGTGGATGTTTGATGTACACGGCATGTAATAGCTTTTTTCGTACTCCACTTTAAGCGGCCTCCAAGTAACTCCCACATGACCGCGTGTGTGGCTAATACACGAAAAACACATGGCCTCCTGTGGTAATGAAGTACACGGAATTTAATCATATTGTACATGGTGTGTACTTAGAAAATTTCCTGGATTACCATTTTCCTCAAAAAATGACAAGAAAATGGAAAAACATACCTGAAAAGAAGATACGGGTTATTATAAACGTCCCCCCAAAAATAAATTTGTCCTTAAATTTCACTAGTACAATGTGGAAGGAGAAACCTTGAATATCTCTGGACACTATGATCACATGTCTTCCCCACTCTCCCATGTCTCGTCCTGTACTCACCCTTGTTGCCATTGCACCCGTGCCAGACGAACAGACCAGCCATAGATAATGTTCACACTACGATCGGCGATCCGGATAGGATGCTCCTCAAAGTATGCATCCACTTACAATTAAACCTCCTTGGGTTGGAAGATGAGATATGTGTCTATGAAGTAATGTCAAAGCTGAGAAACCTAGAAGATGTCATCTATAGCTCAGTAACTATGAGGTAACTTCAACCAATAAGAAACCGACCCAACTCTCTCTAACACCTCAAACAGCCCGACGTACTTTGATGAAATATTAACCTATCTTTTAATCTTCTTGTGTCCTAACATTGATGTGTCATGTTGGAAAACATGATACCCAACCATGAAATTCAGTGGTCATCTCCTCATATCAGTATAAGACTTCTATCGAGACAATGCGGTAGCCATCCTTTTCTGAATCAACTCTATCTTCTCTATGGTATCCAAAACTAGGAAAGGTCCTCACAAAGCTTCCAATCCTGCCTCTAGAAAACATAAGGGTGATCGCATGGCCTACATTACAAATCTTTATAATTTTCCATTAAAATAGTTGCTTGAAAACTATTGTTGTAAAAAAAGTCCACAAGATGAATATTCTTCTACCAAGAACCTCCAAAATCCAGAATGAATGCTTGGACATATCCTCAAGCACCTGAATCGTACGATTGGATTATCCATCCCTCTGTGGGTGGTAAGATGTATTCAAAAGTACCTATGTACCCAAAGCCTTATGATTCCCCTTCCAGACATGAGATGTAAAACATGCATCTCTTTCTAAAATAATGGAGTGTGGAACTACATGAAGACATATGATCTCTCTAATGTACATCTGTCCCATCTCATTAACACTAAAAGTCTCCTTGATCTGCAGGAAGTAACCAACATTCCTGAATCTGTCAATGAAAACCCAAAAAATACCATTCCCCCAAGGTGACCTTGGAAAACTGGTAATCAAGACCATCGCGACATCAGTCAACATCCACTAAGGAATGTCTTACTACTATGAAAGTCATGCTGGTTTATAATGCTCGAACATCACCTGATGACAAGTGGAACATCTCGTGATGAAACCAGCAACGTCCCTCTTCATAACTAGAACCAATAATGACGGTGTAGATAATGATACATATTAGAGACACCCAGATAAACTGCACAAATTGAGGAATAAAAATATGACATCCACTCCTCACGTATGTCTCCTGGCACCTATATGCGCCCATAGAAACACATGATCTCATCATCTTGTATGGTCCATCTAGGAATTGGGTCCTCTTCTAACATTCTATCCCTTAGTACTACGCCTTAATAATATGATAGGTTCCTCATTAGAACTCGATCAAGAAGATTACAGTTAACAACTAATGAAGATCGAAAAGTCCACCCCTATCTCTCATGCACCTTCAAATGCATCTTCGAGAATAGATCCATAAGATGTCACTCACTGTTGGACCCCTAAATTGCCTATTTTTGAGTCCTCATACTCAGCACATCAGCCAAAGCATTTCCTTTCCCAAGCATATATGCAAGATCAATGTCAAAGGATTATAGTCACTAAACCCACATGTGTTGTGTCAAATTCAGATCACCCTGAGTTATGATGTAATAGAGACTCTTGTAGTCGGTGAAAACCACAAAATTTTCTCCTAGCAGATAATGTCTCCAATTGTTTAAGGCATGAAAAAAAGCTTCTAACTCTAGATCGTGTGCCAGGTAATTCATCACAAGGAGCCTCAACTGCATGGACCCGTATACAACGACTCAATCTCCCTGCATAATCATAGCTCCCAGCCAGATACCCGACGCATCATAGTAAACAATATTGCTATTTCCCAACTTTCTATGTCTAGTATCAATGTTGAAGTCAACCTCTATTTCATCTCCTGAAAGACTAACTCTCTAGAATCTGACCATGATAACTTTGCACCCTTCTTATTCAGACCTTCCAGCGGTGTTGTTAAGCATGGAAATTACTCTATGAAACACCTATAGTATCCATCCATCCCAATAAAACTCTACACCTCAATAAAGTTCGTTGGTTGTTCCCATGAAACTACAACTCTCAAATTCATTAGGTCTATAGATACTCTTGATTCTATGATATTATGACCAGGGAAGTGAATCTGATCCATCCAAATGTCACACATTGAGATCTTATCATATAACTGATGCTCCCTTAGTGTACTTGAAATAATCTCAAGATGGTTATCAGGGTCATGTAGATTGTGAGAGTACACCAAGATATCGTCCAAAAAAACAGCCAAGAAAGAATCAAAATATGGATGGAACACTCAGTTCATCAGTTCTATGAATATTTCAGGCACGTTCATGATACTGAACCACTTAACCATATACTAGTATAGACCATACCTGCTCCAGAATGCTGTAAGAGGTATATCAAATGGTCTATCCTGCAAATGATGATAACTGAACCTCAAGTCAATCATCGAGAACACCTAGAATTCTAGAAGCTAATCAAAGAGATCATCAATCCTCAAAAGGTATATTGGTTCTTGACCGTCAACTGGTTCATCATTCGGTAATCCACACAGAGCCTAAAGGTGTTGTCTGCCTTCTTCGGAAACAGGACATGCGAAACCCAAGGAGAAGTACTGTGTCAGATGAAACCCTTTTCCTAAAACTCCTCCAATTACTTCATGAGCTCCTGAAACTCTGGTTTAACCATCCTATAAGGAGTAATGGACACCTGTGCCGCTCCAGGCACAATCTCAATAAAAAATTCTACATCAGGCTCCGAAGGAAAACCTGAAATTTTCTCTGGAAAGAGATCTCTAAAATGATACACCATTGCATGAATGTATAACTGTGATGTCCCCTGGTCATCCAGATATAGACTATAAATTTGGGCTGTAAGTCCTCCCAACCCATGATGGTCGGGTCCAGCTCTACTCGCCTGGACATCACATTCACCCATATTAGGAAAAGATTCACCTTATGGTGATTTGAAGCTCAACCTATGGTGATAACAATTGACTACTTCCTGGAATGGGACTAACCAGTTCATCTTGAAAATGACATCACATCATGTCATCTCTATGACATATAGGTTCCATAGAATGTGACACCCACCATCCTCTAGAGGGCACACCATGCACTGACATACACTAGATGTTCTCATCCCCAGTAGAGTGTCTAGAGTCTTGATATCAGCATAAGAAAATATAAAGAGACCAAGGCTCTCCATGACACCAACAGATATAAAGCTATGGGATGACCTTGTGTATAAAAGAGTGGATGATAATACTGAGGCTACTAAGATCGTACCTCAGATTGTGGAGGGTCTGGGATCCTTCTCATGCTGGGTCTACTCCACTGTAAAAGTCTGGCCTATTCCATGACCTTGTGACCCTACCTGACCACTCTGAGCTGAACCACATGGGTGTCGCTGAAGAACCAGTGACTAAATACCACTTCCATGACCTACCCCTCGGCCCGAACGGCTGGAAGAACTGTTGTTCCCAAACTGGTGAGAAACTGGTAGTGCAGCTCCTAAACGTTGGGTCATAACAGAACCCATGTGTCACGACCCGCCCTCGGGGTCTGTGTCGTGACTACCCCAAGCTCGCCTTCCATAGGCCAGGGGCTGGCGACTAGCACGAAGGCGTAAATCCCAACAAAAAGGGAAGACATTTCATTTGAAAAGTAAACAACCAACACAGAGTAAGCAAGCGGAATAGTAAATACTAAGTAAAAACAGAGTACAACTGAAGTGCGGAAAAGTAAATGGTCCAGTATACAAACCCAAACTGAAAGTAAAGTACAACTCAAAAGGGAAAACATCAACTGTAAAGTAAAAGCCGCTACACCGAGCTGTCCACTGGAAATCCCACCTGAAGGGTGGGTAAAGATAGATCCACTGCTCCTCGGGTCCCGTCGTCCGCTCCGAACACGTCCCGCCCAGTGGTCCACCTCCAGGTACCGTCCAGCTCTGCAAGCCTCAGACAAGATCAACGCTGTCCGTCGTCTGCAACCAACACAATGTAGTGCGGGCATAGCCTGTGTAGGGGTGAGTATAAGCTACTCAGTAGGGACCCCGAGACCCCTGAAGGTCTCCCAAAATCCACAAAGGATAAACCACAAAGGAAGATACAATCACGAAGTAACAACCGACACTGCTTAGGTATATGCCTATACATATACCTAAGTCATCAATTCCAAAATGCTCCAACTTCCGAGCCCATGTACAACTCAGTCCACACAGGAAAGTAAACGTATTCCACACAGGAAAGCAAAACGAAATCCACACAGGATAGCACAACACAATCCACACAGGAAAGCAACAGGATTCAGCTCACACGGGTATACTTCTTCGAGAGATGATAAAGATCATCTCTGATCCATCTAAGTCGTCGAACCCACGAAGGATCGATTGGTAACTAACCCCTGCAAAGACCCACACAGGATCGGGCCCACACAGGACCTGTAGGCGCTGGTTCACACAGGACCGCTGAGCGCAAAGACCCACACAGGATCATACCCACACAGGATCGGGCCCACACAGGACCTGTAGCAATAATCCACGTAGGATCGCTGAGTGTTGTAGTCGTCGTCGAATCCACACAGGATCTCTGTACTATCGTCGTCGTCGCAGTCACAGTAGCAGTAGCAGTAGCAGTAGCAGTCACAGTCGCAGCCAGCACTAGGGTTTCTGCACACAGCAAGATCGTTCAGGAGGGTCCACTCCACGAGCCGAGAAGCTGATACATCAACTGTCACAATGTCTAGAATTGATGTATCCAAAAGTTCTGTATCGTCAACAGGAACTCAACGCAACAGACGGCGCGTCGATCGGACACCCGGTCTGAGAGTTATTGGTTTTTTCGTCCCAGGGGCCCGGTTGGTTTTTAAGGCAAAACCAACCCAACCGTACTCCACCTGCGTCCAAACCTCGGGCGGAGTATGCCAAAAGATTCGTCTCACTATGATTAACACAACAAAGCTGACGAAACGTCAATCGGACGTCCGTAGCTCAAGATATGAGTGTTTCCGCACCGAGGGCCCGGTTGGTTTCGTGTACGAACCAACCCGGCCGAACTGAAAGTATTCAGAAACTTTGAGTGCGATATACCGAATAGACCGCCTCGATTCAAGGATCGCTATTCCGCTGACGGTTCGTCAAACGGAGGTCCGTGGCTCAAGTTATGGCCAAAAGACTGAAGTCGTTTTGAAAACGGGGGTCCGGGTCCGGGCCGACCCGGCCCGACCCCCCCCCCCCCCCCCGTGTCCAACCCGGCCCGGCGCGGCTGCGCGGTCCGGCGCGGCTGCGCGGTCTGGCGCGGCGGCGCGGACCGGCCGGTGGCGGTGTGGCCTGGCGCCGCACGGGTGCAGCGCGCGGGGGGCAAGGCCCCCGCCTCCTCTCTGGTGGCGCGGCTGAAGCCGCGCCTTTGTGAAAAACCGGCCCCCCATGTGGGGGCTTCTTTTCATAAAATGGGGGGGCGCTACCCCCCCTTTGTGTAACCGGTCCCCCCCTCACGTGGGGGGGCCTTCTTGTGGCAAGCCGGGGGAATAAATTTCCCCGGCACCTCTCTTCCGGCCGGCCCGACATGGCCGGCCGGTCCTTCCTCAACGGGACCGGCAAGGCCGGTCCCCTTTCCGGCTTCCGACACCGGCGGCCCGGCGAGCCGCCGGTCTTCTCATTCCGCCGCGGCCCAGAACCGGCCGCGACCTTCGTCGTCCAGCGCGGTGCGACGACATCACGCCCCTCCGCTGCGCCTTTGATTTTCTTCGATGCGGCGCGACGGCGTCGCGTTCTTGATGATCCTTCCACGTCTCGGCGTGACGGCGCCGCGCAATACAACCGGGCGATTCCCGCGTGGTGCGACGGCACCACGCCTTCTCGTTCATCAACAAGAATATAAAAATAATCAAGAACAAAGGAGGGTGAGTTCGGCTGTGTTTGTGCGGTCCGACCCCCCCCCCCCCTCTCATTAGGTGATAACTCTTAAATATTAACCACAAGATTATCATGCAAGAACCAAGAACGAGAGTAAAGAAATAATCCACAACAAACCCCTACCTCGGTTTCAAGATCGATGATCTTAGACGACCCGCGGAAGACAATGTCGCGGAGGTCGGGCGTCGCGGTAATCGTTCGTCAAATCCGTTGACGAAGAGGTACGTCCGAAGAGGTATGTCGTTGGCGAATCTTCGTAAGCCGACGAAGGAAGTCCGAGGAGGAAGTGACGTTCCCTTTTGTTGACACGGAAGGCGTCGTCGATCTTCGGAAACAACCGGCTACGAAGAATAAAGGAGCGGCGTTCTTCGTCGGAGCATGAAGGTTCTTCGCGTTCTTCGTCAAAGTTGAAGAAGAAGAAGCTCCCAAAATCCTCTCAAGAAGGCTAGAGAGTTCTAACCAAATAAAACAAGCTAGAGTCTTATTTTATTCACACACTTAACAAATTGAATTTCAATGGTTTGAAATTCAAATAAAATAACTCCAAATTAAATAACAAAGTTGTCATGTCATTTAAAGAGGGGTTAAAGGGAGTTTTGAGAGAAGATGAGGAGTTTGGGGTTCTTGTGGGCCCCACCACACTTAATTCTCCCATGGGAGGTTAAGTGGATGTGGGTCTCACCTTTAACTCCCTTTGGGATAAGTTAACCAACAAAATAAAAAAAAAGTGTTTTCACATTTTTTTATTTAACTTCTTATAATTTCACCCAAAACTAACTTTCGTCTCGCATAAAACGCAACCTCGGAAAAGGTCCCCTTAAGCGAATATCGGCGCTGCGAGTTCATCGGTGCCCTCGGAATTTGATTCTGGGGACCGGTTTAAAAGTTAGAAATTCCCGCTCGTTCGTTCACTGAATGTACCTGATCCAATCTTCGAAAATTGATTCTGGGCACTCCGGGCCTCGGAATTAGGTGTCTTCAGAAACCGCGCTCTTGTAAAATTCTAAAGAAAATTATAAATAAAATTTCCCTTGAATTTTACGGGTCTTTACATTACTCCCACCTCAGGG
Organism: Viscum album; assembly: GCA_963277665.1. Taxonomy (NCBI): domain Eukaryota; kingdom Viridiplantae; phylum Streptophyta; class Magnoliopsida; order Santalales; family Viscaceae; genus Viscum; species Viscum album. Next base: position 1,836,007,301 of record OY728136.1, read on the forward strand.
CTTTACGTCCCCATAAAGATACATCAAAAACTTGGGGAACAAATGAGGGTACTGAGCACGCATCTGAGCATCCCGCTCCCATGTGCTCTCTTGGAGGTTCTCGTGCTGCCACCGGATGTGCACAAGAGGAATCGGTCGCCCACATAGTACCCGCTCCTGTCGATCCTCTATCTCCATCGGGACCTCCGTAAAAGTCTCCCCATCGTCAACGTCAAGCTCCCCATGGTCAATGAGGTGTGTCGGGTCGTGCACGTATCTCCTCAGCTGAGACACGTGGAAGACGTCGTGCACCCGGTGCAACTGAGGTGGTAGAGCCAGGCGATAAGCCACCTCGCCAATCCTACTGAGGACCTGGAAGGGTCCGATGAAGCGCAGAGTTAACTTGCCGCCTTGGCCAAATCTCTGAATACCACGTCGAGGTGAGACTCGCAAGAAGACATGGTCGCCATCCTCGAACTCTAGTGGCCGCCTCCTCCTGTCAGTGTATGACTTCTGTCGGCTCTGAGTTGTCCTCATCCGCTCCTAGATGACCTGGACCTTCTCTGTCGTGGCATGGACCATCTCCGGTCCCACATGTGCTGACTCCCCAGGGTCTGTCCAGCACAAAGGAGATCTACAATGTCGGCCGTACAACGCCTCGTACGGTGCCATCCCGATGGTGGAGTGGTAGCTGTTGTTGTACGCAAACTCCACCAAGGGTAGGTTGTCCTCCCAGCTATGACCAAAGTCGAGGACACATGCGCGGAGCATGTCCTCGAGAGTCTGAATGGGCCTCTCCGTCTGACCATCCGTCTGAGGGTGAAAGGCTGTGCTCAGACGAAGCTGCGTCCCGAACGCCTCCTGTAACCCCTTCCAAAGCCGGGAAGTAAAGCGAGAATCTCGATCGGAGACGATAGATGATGGCATGTCGTGGAGCCGCACAATCTCCTGAACGTAGAGACGTCCCAAGATCTCCACTGAACCCTTCTCTCTGATGGGTAAGAAGTGTGCCGACTTGGTGAGTCGGTCAACAATCACCCAGATGGAGTCGTGACCTCTGGAAGTGCGTGGAAGTCCAGTCACGAAGTCCATAGATATGCCGTCCCACTTCCACTCCGAGACCTCCAAGGGCTGTACCAAGCCTGCTGGTACCTGATGCTCTGCCTTCACCTGCTGGCAGTTGAGGCATCGAGAAACGAACTCTGCTGCAGCCTGCTTCATGCCCGGCCACCAGTGCTGTCGTCTGAGATCCTGGTACATCTTCGCCACTCCAGGATGTACCGCGAAAGGAGAAGTGTAAAACACTCTCAGCACCACCTCTCGCAAAGTGACTAGTACCATGGTACGTCCTCTGAAAAGGATGTCGTTCTCCGCTGCAAGGGAGAAACCATCAGGTGCATGTCCCGAGGATATCTGTGCACGCGGTGTCTCACAGTCAGCGTCCTCACGCTGTGCCTCTATGACCCACTGCAGTAGTGGAGGGGTGACTGTGAGAGACTGAAGGAAGGCTGCTCCATCTCTATCCACGAAGGATATCTTCAAAGAGGCTAGCTTCTCTGTTGCCTCCTCAAGTAGCTGAATGCCCGTCCTCCTGCTGAGGGCATCGGCTACTACGTTCCCCTTCCCAGGAGTATAGACTATCTCAAAGTCAAAGTCCTGGAGGAACTCGAGCCATCGCCGCTGTCTCAGGTTCCGGTCCTTCTGCGAGAAGATATACCTGAGACTCTGATGATTGGAAAAGACTGTAAAGCGCTCGCCCATCAGGTAGTGTCGCCATGTCTTCAGAGCGAAGACTACTGCTGCTAACTCCAGTTCATGGGTAGCGTAGTTCTTCTCATGTGGCCACAACTGACGTGATCCATAGGCGATCACTGCCCGCTCCTGCATCAGAACACATCCGAGTCCGGTCCTTGATGCATCGCAGTAGACTACGTACCCTACTCCCTCCTCAGGCAACCTCAAGATAGGTGCGCTGGTCAATCTCTGTCTCAGCACCTGGAAGCTTTGCTGACATCTGTCTGACCACACGAAGGGCTTCCCCTTCTTCGTCAAAGCTGTGAGTGGTGCCGCAACTCTAGATATGTCTGGCACAAATCTCCGATAGTATCCAGCTAGTCCCAAAAACTCCGAACCTCAGTCACGCTCTAGGGTGGCTCCCATGCTAACACATCCTCAATCTTCGCAGGATCCACTGCAACTCCTGCCTCAGAGATAACGTGTACCAATAAGTGGACCTCACGTATCCAAAACTGGCACTTCGAGGGCTTACCATAAAGCTGGTGCTCTCGGATTGTGCCTAGTACAACTCGCAAGTGATAGGCGTGCTCCTCCTCGGTCGTAGAGTAAATCAAAATGTCATCGATGAAGACTACGACAAATCGATCGAGGTATGGATGAAAGATCATGTTCATGAGGGCCATGAACACTGCTCGAGCATTGGTTACGCCAAAAGTCATAACCAAGAACTCATAATGGCCATACCGACATCTGAAGGCCGTCTTCTGCACGTCCTCGTCTCTGACTCTGAGCTGATGATAGCCTGACCTGAGGTCTATCTTCGAGAAACACCGTGCTCCCTTGAGCTGATCAAAGAGGACATCAATCCTCGGTAGCGGATACTTGTTCCTCAATGTCACCTGATTCAGGTGACGATAGTCAACACAAAGTCGCAGGCTCCCATTCGCCTTCTTGGCCAACAATATCAGGGAAGCCCAGGGTGAAACACTGGGTCGAATGAACCCCTTGCCCTGTAAGTCCTCCAATTGTACCCGTAGCTCTCAAAGCTCGGAGGGGGCCATCCGATATGCTGGAGTGGATATCAGGGCTGTCCCGAGGTATAATTCAATATAAAAGTCTACCTATCTGCGAGGAGGTATCCTTGGAACGTCGTCGGGAAAAACGTCCGCAAACTGATCCACCACTGCAGGAAAACCAGGACTCCGCACGTCAACCGCTCCAAGGATGAGGCTAGCCAACTGATGAGTGATGGGCTGTCCTCTCCTCCGCGGAAGTCCATCCTGTGCTGCAAAGTCTCCCTTCTCACTGGTGAAGGTGAACCTGCTCCCGTCGGAGAGTACACATCTCACCTTGCGCCTAAAACAGTCAATATGCGCATGGACCGTAGATAGCCAATCCATGCCCAAGATGACGTCGTAAGGCCTCGACGTTGCTACAAGAAGATCCCAGCCGAAGCTCTCGCCTCCTAGAGTAAGCTCACACTACCGGCACCAGAGCGTAATCGTCGAGTCTGCTCCCGTAGGAGTCTCTAGCCGTAAGGATCGAGCAAACAGCTCTGTCTGAATCACCGAGCTCCGAACAAGGGCAGCGGCTATGAAAGAGTGACTCGCTCCTGTGTCTATAAGAACTGCAGAAAAGGTGGAATAGACACAGATAATACCTCGAATCATCTCGGGTGCGCCGTGGTCGTAGGCCTCTGCTGCCTGGAGCTGTGCCTGTCTCTGCCCGCCAGCTCCCTGTGGTCGGGGTGGACTTCCTGGTGGTGGTGGTGGCAGAGCCTCAATGCGTCGTCCACCACCTGCTGCTCGGCCATCTCCTCTTCCTTGTCCGCCTCCTCCCTTCGGACCGCCACGGTCGACCCTCTACATCTTCCTCGGTGGTCCCTCAACCGTCTGCTGCTCCTCGGCACGGCGGGTCAGGCAGTCACGAGCCATGTGGCCCTGCCCGCCGCACGAGTAGCACTGCCTGTCTCTCGAAAGACTGGCTCCTCGCTGTGTGCCCCGCACTGCTGAGCCAGTGTCCTGAGGTCGTCTGCCCGAAGGTCTGGTCTGCCTGAACCCCTGAGTTATCTGTTGACTGCCTACTGCAGATGACTCTGCCACGTGCTGCCCTGTGGTGGGTCTCGGTGCTGGTGTAGACTCAGCAAGGAAGCTCTCGATCAAAAGGGCCCACTCCAGTACTCCTGTCTAATTAGGTATGCTGAGGGAGATCAGCGATGCCCTGATCTCGTGTCTCAAACCCTGCTCGAAGGTCCGGGCCTGGAAGAATGGGTCCAGTACCATGTTAGTCGAGTAGCGCGAGAGATCGGTAAATCTCGCCGAGTACTGAGCGACCATCATGCTGCCCTGCCGCAGCTGAAGAAGCTCCTTGATACGCACCGCACGAAGGGTGGCTGGGACGAACTCTGAGCAAAAGAGGCTCTCAATGTCTTTCCAAAGTAGAGATGCATCATCATGCACCTAGAGCATCAAGCTCCACCATCGTCCAGCAGCTGCGTGTAGTATTCTCGCAGCGAGGATCACCATGAGGTCTGCTGGTGTCCTCACTACCCTGAACACACGTACCACTGCCTCCAGCCAGTCCTCGGCTACCCGGGGCTCCGTCTTCCCGCAATACCTGGGTGGTCGCTGGCGCTGAAACTCATGCAGTGCGCTGAGGCGATGTGCCTCGTCAGCGGCTAGTGCTGGAAGTATCGGTGGCTCGACGGGTAGAGCTACCGTCGGTGCCACCGCTGACAAAGGGCCCTGTGCCGAGGCCTCTTCGCTCAGCGGGCTGTCGTCACACTCGACTCTCGGAACCCTAGCTGGTTGCCGTCGTGGGGCCATCCTGAAAAGGAAACAGGTGCGCCACGGTCAGAACAATATACCTGGTGAGCTGATATAAATTATTAACAAAGAAAACATTGAAACACAAATGCAATCAATGTTTTCGTGCATTAAGTCGGAAATCAGAAGTCAGGGTCCTGGTGTACGGATACGTCGGTCATCGCACCAACACTAGACTCCCTGGACTGATAACCACACTCAATACGCTAAACATTATTGCTTCACATAGAAAAGATCAGAGTTCGCGGTAGAACCGAACACCTCTGATACCAATTTGTCATGACCCGCCCTCAGGGTCCGTGCCGTGACTACCCCAAGCCTGCCTTCCATAGGCCAGGGGCTGGCGACTAGCACCAAGGCGTAAATCCCAACAAAAAGGGAAGGCATTGCCTTTGAAAAGTAAACAACCACCACAGAGTAAGCAAGCAGAATAGTAAAAACTAAGTAAAAACAGAGTACAACTGAAGTGCGGAAAAGTAAATGGGCAAGTATACAAACCCAAACTGAAAGTAAAGTACAACTCGAAAGGGAATACATCAACTGTAAAGTAAAAGCCGCTACATCGAGCTGTCCACTAAAAATCCCACCTGAAGGGTGGGTACAGATAGCTCCACTGCTCCTCGGGTCCCGTCGTCCGCTCCGAACACGTCCCGCCCAGTGGTCCACCTCCAGGTACCGTCCTGCTCTGCAAGCCTCAGCCATGATCAACGCTGTCTGTTGTCTGCAACCAACACAACGTAGTGAGGGCATAGCCCGTGCAGGGGTGAGTATAAGCTACTCAGTAGGGACCCCGAGACCCCTGAAGGTCTCCCAAAATCCACAAAGGATAAACCAAAAAGGAATATAAAATCACGAAGTAACAAACGACACTGCTTAGGTATATGCCCATACATATACCAAAGTCATCAATTCCAAAACGCTCCAACCTCTGAGATCAAGTACAACTCATTCCACACAGGAAAGTAAACGTATTCCACACAGGATAGCACAACACAATCCACACAGGAAAGCAACAGGATTCATCTCACACAGGTATACTTCTTCGAGAGACGATAAAAATGATCTCTGATCCATCTAAGTCATCGTACCCACTAAGGATCGATTGGTAACTAACCCCCGCAAAGACCCACACAGGACTGGGCCCACACAGGACCTGTAGGCACTGGTTCACACAGGACCACTGAGCGCAAAGACCCACACAGGATCGGACCCACATAGGATCGGGCCCACACAGGACCTGTAGCACTGATCCACGTAGGATCGCTGAGTGTTGTAGTCATCGTCGAATCCACACAGGATCTCTGTACTATCGTCGTCGTCGCAGTCACAGTAGCAGTAGCAGTAGCAGTAGCAGTCACAGTCGCAGCCAGCACTATGGTTTCCGCACATAGTAAGCTCGTTCAGGAGGGTCCACTCCACGAGCCGAGAGGCTGATACATCAACTGTCACAAAGTCCAGAGTTGATGTATCCAAAAGTTCTGTATCGTCAACAGGAACTCAACGCAACAGACGGTGCGTCGATCGGACGCCCGGTCTGAGAGTTATTGGCTTTTTCGTCCCAGGGGCCCAGTTGGTTTTTAAGGAAAATCCAACCCGACCGTACTCCACCTGCGTCCAAACCTCAGGAAAAGTATTCCAAAAGATTCGTCTCACTAAGAGGAACACAACAAAGCCGACGGCACATCAATCGGACGTCCGTAGCTCAAGATATGAGCGTTTCCGCTCTGAGGGCCCGGTTGGTTTCGTGTACGAACCAACCCGCCCGAACTCAATGTATTCCGAAACATTGAGTGCGATATACCGAATCGACCGTCCCGGTTCACGGATCGCAATTCCGCTGACGGTTCATCAAACGGAGGTCAGTGGCTCGTGTTATGATCAAAAGACCGAAGTCGTTTTGAAAACGGGGGGTCCGGGTCCGTGCCGACCCGGCCCGGCCGGTGGCGGTCCGGCGCGGTGGTGCGGTCCGGCGCGGCGGCGCGGCCTGGCCGGCGGCGGTGCAGCCTTGCGCCGCACGGGTGCAGCGGGCGGGGGGCAAGGCCCCCGCCTCCTCTCTGGTGGTGCGGCTGAAGCCGTGCCTTTGAGAAAAACCAGCCCCCCATATGGGGGCCTTCGTTTTAGAAAACGGCGGGGCGCTGCCCCCCCTTTGTGTAACCGGTCCCCCCCTCACGTGGGGGGGCCTTCTTGTGGCCAGCCGGGGGAATTAATTCCCCCGGAACCTCTCTTCCGGCCGGCCCGACATGGCCGGCCGGTCCTTCCTCAACGGGACCGGCAAGTCCGGTCCCCTTTCCGGCTTCCGACACCGGCGGCCCGGCGAGCCGCCGGTCTTCTCGTTCCGCCGCGGCCCAGAACCGGCCGCGACCTTCTTCGTCCGGCGCGGTGCGACGACATCGCGTCCCTCCGCTGCGCCTTTGATTTTCTTCGACGTGGCGCGACGGCGTCGCGTTCTTGATGATCCTTCCACGGAGCGGCATGACGACGCCACGCAATAAAACCGAGTGATTCCCACGTGGTGCGATGGCTCGATGCCTTCTCGTTCATCCACAATAATATAAAAATAATCAAGAACAAAGGAGGGGGAGTTCGGCCGTGTTTGTGCGGTCCGACCCCCCCTCTCGTTAGATGATAACTCTTAAATATTAACCACATGATTATCATGCTAGAACCAAGAACGAGAGTAATGAAATAATCCACAACAAACCCCTACCTCGGTTTCAAGATCGATGATCGTCAACGACCCGCGGAAGACAACGTCGCGGAGGTCGGGCGTCGCGGTAATCGTTCGTCAAATCCATTTACGAAGAGGTACATCCGAAGAGGTATGTCGTTGGAAAATATTCGTAAGCCAACGAAGGAAGTCCGAGGAGGAAGCGGCGTTCCCTTTCTTTAACACGGAAGGCATCGTCAATCTTCGGAAACAGCCGGCTACGAAGAAGAGAGGAGCGGCGTTCTTCGTCGGAGCTCGAAGGTTCTTCGCGTTCTTTGTCAAAGTTGAAGAAGAAGAAGAAGTTCCCAAAATCCTCTCAACAAGGCTATAGAGTTCTAACCAAATAAAATAAGCTAGAGTCTTATTTTATTCACACACTTAACAAATTGAATTTCAAAGGTTTGAAATTCAAATAAAATAACTCCAAATTAAATAACAAAGTTGTCATGTCATTTAAACAGGGGTTAAAGGGAGTTTTGAGAGAAGATGAGGAGTTTGGGGTTCATGTGGGCCCCACCACACTTAATCCTCCCAAGGGAGGTTAAGTGGATGTGGGTCCCACCTTTAACTCCCATTGGGAGAAGTTAACCAACAAAATAAAAAAAGTGTTTTCACATTTTTTTTTATTTAACTTCTTATAATTTCACCCAAAACTAACCGTCGTCTCGCATAAAACGCAACCTCGGAAAAGGTCCCCTTAAGTGAATATCGGCGCTGCGAGTTCATCGGTGCCCTCAGAATTTGATTCCGGGAACCGGTTCAAAAGTTAGAAATTCCCCCTCATTCGTTCACTGAACGTACCCGAGGCAAACTTCGGAAATTGATTCCGGGCACTCCGGGCCTCGGAATCAGGTGCCGTCAAAAACCGCGCTCTTGTAAAATTCTAAAGAAAATTAAGAAAAAAATTTCCCTTGAATTTTATGGGTCTTTACACCATGTCACCAGCTGATGGTGAGAATAACTGAAAAAAGTGCTGAAGATGTCCCATATTTCCACATGACCGGCACTCCACTAGGGCGCTCGAGAAACGTGGCCATGATTGCCTACTTCTCCCACACTGGTAGCACACCACCTGGATACCGAAATATGCATCCCGCCTACTCTGATCTCCTCATGCAGCCTCCCTACGGTACTTCCTGCTATAAGCTGGTGGAGCACTAACATTCGATGTCGAACTGCCTTTGTTTACAGATCAGGAATCACTCTGATTTCACTATATGATCATCGGTTGTTTGAAGATAGAATAAATTAAATCAACATGAAGATGTTCTCCCGTGATTGGATGTTGGGCCTCCGATAATCTTCAAACTTTCACATAATAAACAAATCATCACCTCATAGAATGGGCGTGAAGTGTTTCAGCTCTGTGAAGGGTGAGGAATACCCTATAACAGTAGGAGTACCTTGCTCCAGACTCATGCACTATCGGGCTCGATTGGACCTCAAGGTCTCCGGATAGAAGTAATAGTAGAAGATGCACCGAAACTCTTCCCATGTCATATTCTGATGGCGGCCTGCCTATGAGATCACATCCCACCACCTCTTGGCAGAGTCATGGAGCATGTAGGTACCAAGCATCACCCTATTCTCTGGATGTATCACCAGATGCTCGAAAATTGTAAGCGTGGCTTCCATCCTTGACTATACAGCATGAGGTCCTCTATTCCCTGAGAATGTAAGAGGATGTTGCTTCTAGACGACCCATGTCAAATCATCCATCAATGGGGCATGAGGCGGCACTCGATAAAATGTCTACATCATCCTTAGAAATCCCTCCATGAACTGTGCATCTGAACCTATGTCTGGTACAACGGTTGGTGCCAAGGCTGGTACAACTAGAGGATATGCAGGAAATCCTTGATCAGCCATGTCCAGTGTCTGATCACCATCTGGAAACGGGCGCCCTACCAGAGGACCTCTCAGTGGAATGACTCTACAAGGTGAAGCAGAAACCGTAGATCAAGGTTATCAATGACGGAAAACAAGGGGTATAAGAAGGGAACTGGATAAATAAAGCATTCATGTTGAACAAAACATGAATAAATGGCTTGTACATTTACTTGGCGGCGTGTTCCCTTAATTCATTTACATGGGTGTTTACTCATGCCTAAACTATTCGTGTAACACCCCAAACCCACGGCGTGTTCTCCTAACACACGGCATATACTCGAATCCTCTTCCCATGCCCGAGTCCTTTTAAACGGTTTAGCCACCCGGCACTCCTATGACAAGATGACAAGTCATATTCACGATAGACCCGGTGTGTACTTGACAAGAATCACCTGGCACGTGTTGTTAGTGACACGGGATGACACATGGCTCAAACTACATGGAATTTTCCAGGTGGACACAACATGTATGGAAAAGGATAACAAGGTCCCATGGTGTTCATGACATCGGTGGGTACCTACGTCAGACTACATGGCGTGTTCAACGAGGAAATGACATGTATATCTTAAAGTCTTATCCATCCGTGTTGTTAGTTACATGGGCAGACACATGTTCAACACTACATAAAATGTTCGACTGGTACACGGTGTTTATTCTGGGTTTTTCTGGATAGTAAGCCTCAGAAACTACTCTGGAACCCTGAAAACACTAAGACAAACAAAGAAAGTTCCCAATTCAAATCTGTGAGAGCCCATACTCCTTGAGAATCAATGTTTGGAAACTACTACTTTCTATAGTAAGGAAATCAAAGCAATGATCTTCCAAATTCCAGTCCATGAGGTCCCATAACACCTCAAGAATCAAAGTTTGGCGTTCACACACACATAGCATTACACAACAACACCCTATCAAAAAAGAAGGTTTTATTATCAAGACATCTATCACAACAGAATTCATATTCTACACATCATCTATCACAACAACATGCAATCTCTTATGCATTATAAATGGCATGGCAATAATTCATGACATGTGATTTCAAACATGTGCCTATATGATGCATGATATGGCATACCCTCATCTCATCGGGTTGCGACATAAATAAAACCTCAGTAAAATCAACTATAACATCACAAAATCATGTGAATCACTCAAGGTGAAATAAAACCAACTATAATAATTGTAAAACAATATAAATTTCAATTAAAAGAGGTAGATTGGATTTTCCCTATACATGGTTTAGCTACTATAGGGAACAACTAATTACCAAGTACCTCTTACTTCCTATCACTGGCTAAATTCTCCAAATAGAAAATCAATAGAAACGAACCATATGATACCAATTTTTAATTCCCTGCTCCAGAAGCCACCCAGAGTTTCCCCATGCCCGGTTGGTCACATGGCGTCAAGGGAATTTCCCCAAATGCGAAAGGGTTCCAACTACCAGTGAGGAAATTGGGTGTAATAGTAGGGAAACTATGTCGTCATTGACAGAGTACATAATGGAAGAAAAAAAAATAAATTGAAGAAGCAATAATCATCCATACAAGAGTAAACAGCAGAAGAATAAATGTAAAAGATACTGGAGCACATATATAAATGATGCATAATACATATGTCTAGGAAAGAAGCCAAACAAGTTACAATGCTAGAATGAAAATAGAACAAAACAAATGTACAAAATAAAAGATAAACAGCTCCTCAACATTGAAATCATAAGCTTGGTCCAGTTATCTCCACCTCTATGGAATGTTAAGAACCTGAAGTAGAAGGGTGTTTACCATAATCTATACTTGCAACAATATAATATGATTGGGCCCAAAAGCATGACCCAAACTAGGTGTGAGACTAAATCCTAGTAGGCAACCACCCGAAGATCTGTGACTAACGTTCATTGAATATATGGCAAGTAATGTACAAAAGGCAGTAAACAAAATAGTACTCAACATTAAACAATCAATGGATTCAACATTATCAATGTCTAATCAATAGCTAAACACATATAGGTAACCCTCTGGGATTTACTCAAGGACATCCCCTCTGGTCCTACCAAATGAGTACAAGAAACCCTATAGGTAGTGCACTCAGCCTAACCCCGTTGGTTCAGTATATGGAGACTCTCTGAGGAAGCACATAGAGTCAATTCCCCTAATAGTTTAAGGTAGTCAGGAACTCTTCGAGGAAGCTCACATGATCAATTCTTATTATAGCCCTAAGGTGACAGACTCTTATAGGATTCTCACTTGATCAATTTCCCTTATAGCCTAGGTCATTCATAGACTCTCTATGGAAGTAGTCATCGTCAATTCCACTTATATTCTAAACAGTTTACGAATAAAATCCAATAATCTCTGAGGAATCTCACTCGGCCAATTCCCCTTATAGTAAAAATCATACAATTACTCTTAGTGAAATATCACTCGGTCAATCCCCCTTATATACCTATGTGCTCAAAGACTCTCTGAGGAAGTTCACTCAGTCAATTCACCTTATAGTCTACTACACCAGGTTATCGTGGACCTGTGTAGGTCAATGAGCATAGAAATTTAATATGCCCAAAGTAATCCTACATATCTACAAGGATAATATTCTACAGCAAATACATCCTGTCATAATACAAACTCTTCTTCCTACTGCAATAAGCATGGAAATTAGGCTAGGCAGCCTATCTGGGTAATCATGACCAAATGGTTGTAAATATGGAATGCAAGGGAAAAACATACAAAGTATAACAATCAACCAAATTCATATCCAAATAACATCTACACAAGCATACAAACATGGAAGTAAATCAATAGGGGTAAAACGGTAAACACGCAATACCCCGTTCTAGGGTATTGGTGGAATTTGAACATAATACTCAATGATGGTGAACAGAAAGGCACAAACCACCGACCATGGGGTTAGGAGATCACTATATGTGATCCTCGAAACTTAAATCTTTTTAGAACATCGATGATATATAAAAACGTCTAAAATGTTCAACCCACGATATCACATGAGTGAACAAAAATTGGAAAATGATGCTCTAGGAGAAAAAATAACTCACTGATATGATTCCAACACAACCATCAGTGTTTGATTCGGAGGATGGACACACACTCGGAGGTTTGTCAAATATATGTGGGTGTATGGAGCTCCTAGATGAAACGAATGAAGAATGGGGTGTTTCTGTTGATTAGACATGACCTAGGTGAGATTAATTTTAAAAAGGAAAGTACATGGCTTGTAATTTTGAGGTACGCGGCATGTACTCACCTTTTCCGTACTCTGCTTTAAGCGGCCTCCAAGGCATTCCCACTTGGCCATGTGTGTGGGTACTACACAACTAGCGTACAGCCTCCTGCGGCAAGGAAGTACAAGGCATGTACTCATATAGTACATGTTGTGTACTTAGAAAATTCCTGAATTTTTTTCCTTCAATAATGCCCAGAAAAAGAATAACATACCCAAAAAGATGATTTGGGTTCTTACATCTTCATGTTAAAAATACTAAGACATACTATGTACCACCATGAAGCCCATTTTTTCTCTCACATCGATCCACTCAAGTAAATCATTGGTCAACTGATGCAGACAAGGTGCTTGGTCCATGGGCCATCGTTCTTTAGTAAGATTAAATGTATTTCGTGTCACATAAGTTAGTGAGCAGATAAGCCCTGGTTGATTTCCTTGCAACACAACCTACCACTAAAAATATGTCGTAAAACATCGAGCATCTAGATAAAGATTTCATACCTGGCAATGACACTCCTCATACATGGGATATGTATTTTGATATTTCCTCATGATGTCATATTGGAACATGGATTGGAAACATGAATCTCATCATGCTTTTCCAAGGGATAGTGTTATCAACTCTTGATAAGGAAATTTTACTCAACTCTTTCTCACTATACTAAGGCACCACAAATAATGAGTCCAAATACCAATCACTCAAAGCTGGCTTAGAACTACCCCTATATCTATAAAGAGCCATCCTAAAGATCACATGGGATTCAGAGTTTGTGATAATGTAGGTCGTTGGTGAATATAACAATAAAAAGGAAGAACTGGACCCTCTCACTGGCTGTATTAGGGGACTGATGGAATATTTCATTTTCAAACCCACCTTGATTCAAGACCCCCAGTCTAGAAATGTGCTCACTAACACCTCTGCTAATATATCTATCATTATGGTCATTCCAGATTAGGATGAGGCAATATTATATATCAATCATCGAATAATGATAATGGAATCTGCATCGGTGTAAATCTCATCCTTCATCCTAGATACACGACGTTAAACTGTTAAAATTCACCATGGATTTAAAATGTTAAACTACATGATATCATTCCATCCATACCACATGATGTTAAACTGCATGGATCATGTACATTCCACGTGAAATTAATATTCATAGCTAACAACCTTACCATAAGATGTCAGACTACATGGATCATGTCCTTAATGCATGAAATTAAACAACATGGACATTGTCCAAACAAAAATACATAAAATAGCATGGATCCACGATATCCATCTCTATTCAAGTTGAGTCACCAACATATTTTTCTTGTGATGTTAAACATCACAGTCCTTCAAGAACTATTCTTGGCTTGATTCCCATCATCAATGAGGTACATAGGGACACCTAGATTCTATATCTTGGTCCAACCACTACATGATACATACTTACCTTATTATACCCTCAAATATGTATGCATTTTATAGAAACCTTTACATTCCTTGTTTCTCACACCGATCATATATCACATGACCTTAGAAATTGTTGAAAGGATTTACCCTCACAATACATCCATAAAAGTAAATACCATGTCCATTATGAAACAAAATGATAGGCCCTAAATTCATTACATGATTTGTCATTGCATGACGTTAAACTGAACGTTCAATTTCCTTGACACATGACTTCAAACTACATAATTATTCCTAACTACATGGGTTTTGATAGTCATTCTCATGAGATACCGAGTTATTCTTAGATTTCCACCCTTGGGACAAAAAAATCCCCATCCAATCATGTCGTCTAACCTCCATCCACAGTACATTATATTAAATTTCATGGTATTTCTAATAAATATGTTTGGTTTTATTCTCATCCTCATGAGATACATAGGGAGTCTCAAACATCCATTTATAGGCTCAACCACAATATTTCAATTATTCTTGACATTAAATACTCATCCTAATTGCATGATGTTTAACAAAATATAACATCAAGAACCACATTTATCATGATTTATGTCATCATAGAATACGTAGTGACTCTTGGATATCCAATCATGGGCCCAACACCAACGATCAATAGTAATAATGTCCAACTTTATATATGGGTCAAAACTGCATGGAGTATTTCCCCCTTTAATAACTACATGTGACCTTACTCTACCCTCACATATATGTAATGGCACCCAAATTTCCATCATTGAGTCCAGTAACAATGAAAAATCAAAAAAATGCCCCATCCTTTTGTATGGGTCGAACCAATATAGGATGATTCATTTTGACCATGTGTGGATTGATTCTCATCCTTATAGGAAATGTGGTGATGCCAAGGTCTACATCATTGGTCCTAGATAAAAAATTTCCACACTTTGAAATCCCTTCACACATCCTTATCGTATTATTTTAAATTAGCTGGAAATAATTACTTACCGCATGATGTTAAACTGCATGGAATTACATCCTTACCACATGATGTTAATATTCATGGAGGTAAATAAATAGATCATGAAATTAAAATATATGGAATTACATCCTTATTACTTTATGTTAAACATCATGGAATTATTTTCATACTACATGACGTTTAACTGCATGGAAGTACGTCCTCACCACATGAAATAAAATTGCATGGATGTACGTCCTCAGCACATAATGCTAAATTTCATTGAAGTACTTCCACCCCACATGATGCTAAATAAAATGGATGAATGTCCTTATTAAATTATGTTAAACTACATAGGAATTCTTCATTACGATATGACATTAAACTACATGGAAGTATGTCTTGATGAAATGATGTTAATCTTCATGGAAGTACCTCATCACCACATGAAGATAAAATACATCGAAGTATGTACACTCAACATGATGTTAAACTATATGGATGTACGTTATTACCACATCACATTAAAAATTATGAAAGAATGTTCTTATTGAATGATGTCAAACTGCACAAATACATGTCCCTGCTACATGGCGTTAAACTGGGGAATCCATCAATCATCATCCTTCTTAACCAAAGGACTATAATATCCTTGTGATATCCAATAATAGAATAGTTTTCTTCTATCAGAATTATATATGCCTAAATCCATATCTCACACATCATGTTTAAATAATCTAGGATCATCTCTAAAGTTTCATTGTCCTTTAAAAATAGAAGATAAATCTTTGTTTGTCCATGATATTGATGCAATGGCTCAGACCCACCAACTAGAGATATCTTTTCTGAGTATAAAGGGATATTTATTATCATGATCATAATATCCCCACAACAAAATATTAACCCCATTTTTTAGGTTATCCCCATAATGATTGTCACATGTCATCCCATATTTCCTAAGAACCTTGATCTATGATTTACAACCCTTTCACCTCTCACTCATAAGGATGTTGGAGTACTATTGACCGTAGGAATCCAAATTAAGATCTTGTGTAACATCTTCAATGATACTTATATATGTTTCATGAACGTATACTACTCACACGTTGGTAAAATATGGAAGACCATAAACTATAGCATATAATGGTCTAAATCCCACGACCATAAACTAATACTGAAAGGGACACAAAACATGTCAGGATAAAAACAGATGAATGTCATCCTAAGAAAAAGTCATGTATTCTGTTGATAAAATATTCAACTGGAAAGTTTAGGATAAAAAAGGAGAATAAATGAATAAGTTATAATGGCCATATGGTCTATATTTTAACCTTATTTAAATCCCAGATATGATCACTGGACCTCCTAGTCAAAAAAAATAGATCAATGACTTTCAAATTTCTTCACTATGAGAATAAGTTTGATATATTTTGACAAAACATTATTGGTGCTCAAATAATTATTAGATTTAACATTTTAAACAATTCCACTTCATAATATAAATAATCAAATGACACATTTGAATTTTATTTCATGTGGACCAGAAAACAAATATCTCCTCTTGGAAATGGTATTGAAGTTGTTGGTTATACCCACCATCTAGGGAAATCATGGCACAATATAAATGGATTTATGATTCTTCTGAGCTTGGAATCTTGACGATAGAACATTTCACCCCATTATGTTTTTAGATATCCCCATGGTGGCTATCTCAAACCTTACACATGACCTCAGCGCTCGAGACTATAATTTAGAATCTCTGTTTTAGACTATTAATGTATATATGATATACATGACATTGCATAAAAATGTTTTTTAACCATTTCTTATGTTCAGAATGGGAACATAAATTCCTAATCCTTTGATGACTCACACCTCGTGATTCAAAATAACAAGCCATAGGGATCGAGATGGTCAATTAGATCCTTGTTTTCAAAGTTCACTAGAACCCTTACAAAATAAGCTACCTTCAATAACCAACTTTGTCATCTACATGTTTTTTCCATAAAAATTATTTTACATCCCTTGTAAAAGAGAAGAGATATCTCAGTTTGACTATGCTACTGATGCGTAGGGGATCAGACCCACCGACCGGAGAAAACATGGCTAGTATAATGGGAATCCTAAATCTTGTGAGCCTAAAAAACACTATAGAGGAACCTGAAACCCCATATGGTTATGGTACATACCCAAGATGTTAACCTCATTCCATACTACCATGATAATAATTTTTTATAACGAATTCTGTAACCTACATTCAACTATCTAGTTGGGTCTAACATCCCCAATATTTATCCCTCAACTATATTCACTACATTAATATTCCATAAGACCTTATACAAGAGTGGATAATGGATTTTTGTGGACATAATTTCAATAAATAATTGATTTAACCTACTAACTAAATGAATAACCTCCTTATATGAAAGGATATCCAATCCTCATGTGCCCAAGACACACCAAAACAGAACTCAACACCCCATAGTGTTTTGAGTCATCTCGGATCTTCAAGAATTGTATTCCATAAGGTCAAAGATAGAATACCTTAAACTATATTAATAACAAGGTCCTATATCAACGACCATATATTATAGTACTCTGAAGTTCAATTTTACCTGACCTATATATAGGAAGAGACATGATGCTCACCAATATAAAACTTTAATAAGTGCATTCGGGGAAAAAGATGAGTGTCTGCTCGATGGACATACACTTTGTGTGATCCATGAAATAAGGAGTAGTTATAAAAGGGGAGAGGCATAGAAACATTCCATATTGAAAACATATAGGAATGAAACCTGATAAAAATCCATGTCCATGCCTAATATGTCTCCCCCATATAAAGCGTTGAAATATTTAGGGAAAATAAATAATAAGTATACAGACATTTGGGGTCCAACTATATATCCATAGAAAAAATAATGTTATTATCACTATGTAACTTGACTTTAGAAAATGTTTGATCATTCAAGAAATATATCAAGTAAAAATTATCATTTTCAAAAAGACGACCACGTGATCATTGAAGTAGGTGCACCAATGAAGAGATTATTATTTGTTTTCATTCATGAAAATTTCTCAAATAAAATCCAGTTTAATGTCAAGAACTCAAATCCTGGTTCTTAGTTCTGTTTGGTGTTACACATAAAGGGTAAAAATTATGGATGATCAGATCAGCATCTCTTCAAAGACATGGCTATATACACATGCTTTCATCAAAAAACATTGACATCCACCCTCTTACATAATAGTTATATCTACGTAATGAAATTAATCATATATTTCATTATCCATGAACATGTTTCTCCAATGGATGAGTTTGATCTTCATAGTGATATATATAAATCATTATTTTTATTGATTTTCATCCTCATGGGATACAAAGAGACATCCAGGTGTTTTACTTTAGATCTAGGCATATGTTTATTTTCACCTAACTCATGTTCTATTCTACAATATATATACATTAAAATTTTCATTATAACATTGTATAATGTCAAGGACCACCCCAGTCCATTACATTTTCTAAATCATGTGTTTTGGTTGTTCTAAGAGTCAATGGTTTCACATTTGATGAGTTTGAAAAAATTCATGTTTTTTCATAGGTAGGACGCATCGGTAGGTTAGAGCATCGGAATGTGCAGAAATGTGTAGGTTAGAGCATCGGTAGGTTAGGGTGTTGGTATGTTATGGCATGGGAAGGTCAGGGCCTCAGATGGTCAGGGAGATGGTAGGTCCGAGCATCCATATTTCATGGTATCGGTAGGTCGGGTATCATCAGGTTGGGCATTGGTAGCTCACACCGATATCATGGTTTAGTAGCTCACACTGGTGGATCAGTGTTGGAAAATTAGTGTCTATAGGTTAGGCATAAATTAGTGTTATTGGTATGTTAGGAATATGGAACTAGTGTTCAGTGAATTATGTCTGTGACTCACCCATTGGCGAGTCATTTCCATTTTCTCCTAGTTTTTTCCGTTTAACCCCACTACATTTTATTTGACATTAAATGAGTATCTTATCTTCTATGAACATATATAGTTGAGTTTCATGGGATATTAATTAAATATTTAATATCCTAATTCTCATGTCACAAAAAAATAGTCAAACTGTGTAATATTGATCATTATCTAACATTTAATGATGTTTGAACCCATTATTCTATTTATATAGGATCTAGCTCATCTACGTTGAGATCTTCCCTTCCCCTTGTGTTTCCTTTTTCTATTAGTTCTCCCAAATACATCCTTCCATATGAAGTCTTGTGTTGTTATATGACCTCCATATCCATATTTCACTAGAGTCTCATATTTTTTCTATGATCCTCTATTTTTGTGTAAGGAGGAGTTTATGATCATATATTCATCGAGGTAGGGATTCCATTCATCTACCTTTTATTTGTGTATCTTGTAGAGTGTGTCTGATCATATCCAATTGTGAATATAGTTAGACTAAAATTTAATGAATATATTAATAAGTGATAAATGATGGTCTAGGAAGTTGATGATGAAGACCAATTTTTTAGTATGTTATATTTCATCCATGTTTCATTTTGTAAGAGTTCTATGCCTTCTACAAAAATATGTTGGTGGCCTATATAAGGGCATAAATATGACTTATGAATATTTTTTGTTGTTTGTTTGTCAAATGGATTATATTCTGAAATTTATTAATATTGTACATCCGAATAAATTTAAGGATTCCTCATGATCATATTTTTTTATAATCACCCCTAAATTACTGATGTGGAAATTAAAGAACGTGGGTAGAAAAATATAAATATGCATTGCATTTTGGTTTGGATTTGTGATATGTATGGTTCAGTTTGACCTTATGATTCATTCTGGTCATATGATGCTATGGTTGGTAGTGGGGTATTATGAATGGGGTTGCATGAGTAGTGAAATGGAATCATAATCAGAGAGATTTATTGATTGTGGAAAGGATGAACTTATTATGTAGTGGGAATAAATTTTCATAATGGTTGGATAGTGGGGCTGCAATTTTAGGTTATTCCTTGTTTATCTTTATAGGTGTTCAAGGTGTGGTGTTTTTTTGTATCAGGGTTGTAGTGTGTGGTTGTGATGAGGTGTTTTGTGGGTTTTATTATTGAGATGAAGGACACAGTGGCACTAATTTGAAGAATGGTGATGGCAGTGGTTACACATGTGTCCAGTGAAGGGGAGTGTTCAGTGGGTTATTTTACCTTGGTCGTTCTCCGCTGTGTGTTATGGTTGGATATTTGGTTGTTCGTCATGTTTTTCGGAAGTTCCCTTGGTTATGATGGAATAAATGGATGAATTATTAAATAAATAATGATAGTTTGTTACATGAATTGGTTGGGATTGTGTATTGTGTTTATGGTCATTTGTGTGGTTATGCATTTAGAGGTAGCAAAAAAGGTACTTTTGTATGATCTTGTTTTTGTTGAGAAAACCCATAGGTTGGGTTGTGTTTTTTGTACCTAAATATATACATTTAGTTCCTTATGTTTTCAATACGTACCCCACCCGAGTTGAGCACTACGTGTTGAACACCCCTGTTGTTATGGGGGAGGGTTTCCTTTCCCAACATCATTGTGGGTGAATGGATGGGTGGTTATCAGCTCTTCTCTCCTCCATATTATAAACAATGGTTTCCTAGGAATCGTCATGCAGGTTGTGGTGTTGTTTTGAGGCCTAGGTTTATATTGGTGAGGTGTACATACAAAGTGTCTTTGAGAAGTGATATATTGTACATCCCCAAGTGTCTTCGAGATGAGGTTCTATTTTTCGGGATCAATTGTCTCTGGGCGGGATATGATGTGGTTGTGGCCTAGTTTTTTTCTTGTGGGATGTGGGATATATCCCAAGTTTTCATGGATAGTTTTTGACTATGGGTATTTTGGAAGAGTGTGGTAGCATAAGGATGTTCACCATTAAGGATGATCAGTTACCCAGTGGGAAGTGGTGTGGGATACCCAAATATTGAGGTCCTTACTACACTAATTTACTTGAATTTTATAATATGGATAGAATTAATTGGGGAGGATGGGTTTCATATGATACATTGTTAAGTGCTTTTGAGTTTATGTTGTCTTCCCACTAGGTCATTAGTATGAATCCCCCACTTTTACATGAGTAAATTAGGATTTTCTTACTAAGTATTCTTGTATGCTCACCATACGTATATAAAATTGTTTTCTTATTTTTAGGGAGATTAAGTGGACTATGATGCCCTTTACTAGCTCAGGGGTCAGTATAGTTGTTTTGTAACTTCTTATCTTTGTTATTTTGGTACTAACATTTGATTTTTTCACGGTATATCAAGTATTTTGACATTAAACATGAATGTGTGGTGACATTTGGATTCTTTTATATATACATATTTGAGGTTTGTTGATGTTGATACATCTTATCCCCCAATAATGGATACTAAAAAAAGGGTAATTACTAACATTTTTAAATAAAATTATTCCATTGGTGCTAGTTTCTGTCTAAATGACAAATAGATGTGGGACTCGGGTGTCATTATCCCTCTTTTGTCCTTATGAAAGAAGGTCATGTACCCTTGATATCCATTTCCTCATCTTGAATAAAACTTGTTCGTGACAGAATGGAATTAGATGAAGGTCAGGAATCATAAACCTTTCCCGAGGTTAGACAATCTTTTTGACCAAATGAGGGGATAATATTGTTTTCCAAGATCAATCTTTAATCTGGATATCATAGTTTAGGGTGAAGTATTATGATATACTATAGAATTATTTTTGAATTAGGTGTGGGTATTCATGTTTGGTGTTATGCAACATGGTGTTATGAAGACACCATCCATGTTAATGGGGTTATGAGCAATGTATCAATGAGTTCTTGGACAGGTTCTTCATCATGTTCATCGATGACATTCAGATCTACTCAAAGACAGAGATGGAACAAGCCAAACTAGGTAAGACTATCTTGTAACATCTTTGATCCAACCATCCCTATGGAATTTTGTCCATGTGGATGTTTTAGTTGAAAAAGGTACACGTCCTTGGACTTGTGGTGTCTCATTATATTGTAGAAGTGGACACGTCAAAGTTTGAGGTAGTGGCTTCTTTTGTAGAACCGAAGAATTTGGATTAATTTCAAAACATTCTTTGTTTGGTGGGCTATTACTAGATATTTGTACATGATTTATCTCAAGTTTTAAATCATTTTAAGGAATTAACTAGGAAGGACCATGACATTTCATGGAGTAAAAAGTGTTAGGATTCATTTTTCTATCTAAAGGGATGTTTGTTTGTGATCAGGTTCTCGGGTTACCAAAGAGGTGATGTTCGAGGTGTTTTGTAACACTTCATGTCTAGGCATGGGGTGTGTACATTTGCAGCATCAAAGAGTCATATATTATGTGTCTAGCCAGTTGTGTCCCCTGGATTGAAACTATGCCACACAAAATCTAGGGCATTTAGTGGTCATGTATGCGCTGATGTTTTGGTGACATTACATGGGTGGAGAGTTCTTTGTGGTCATTAGGGATCATAAGATCTTGAGGTACATATTTTCCTTAGAGAGACAAGAACTTGTGGTATTAGAGGTGGATGGAGTTTTCATGGATTCCAAAATTGAGATATCTTACAGCTCATGGAAGGGGAATTTTTGGGTTGATTCCTTAACATGAATGTCATAGAGAATGGTTATTTGGAATCTACATTTTCATATTTTGTGGTGGAGTAGTTGGATGCCTTACACCTAGATTCATAGATTGATAGTGGAAGAGAGTATTTGATTTAGATCATAACACAGTCTTATATGATGTTCCAGGTGGAAGTGTATTAATGGGGACACCCAAGGGATGAGGTAATTTATTATTGTGTTGACTAGGGTGTTGCTCTGGTTGGAGGGTTGGAGGATTGTTAGAATTGGATTTCATTCTGTGGGAAGTTGTTTTTCCTAGTAGAAATGCATGGGGGGTTCTATATGAGTTTCATAGATCACCCCTATTAGTACACCATGGAGTTTATTGTATGTACCAAGGCCTGAGGGAATTGTATTAGTGTCACTGGATGAAGTGGGAAGTGGCAGAGTTTGTTGAAATGTGTCTAGAGTTCCAACTAGTGATGGCTGAGGACTATGTTCTCAATAGATTATTGCAGAATATAGATTCCCAGAGAAATAATTTGATGACATCTCAATGGATTCTATCATAGGACTACCCAGGTCTTGGGGAGGATGTGATTCTATATGGGTAGTCGTAAATAGGCTGATGAAATTGTCTCACTTCTTATCGATAAAGGAGTCGAGTGTAGTGGATTCCATAGAAATGATGTATGTGAATGAGGTGTTGTAGGAGCATGGGGATATAAGGTCCATTATATCATATCAGGATGTGTGGTTTACCTAATGAGTCTACAAGGGATTACAACATTATTTTGAAACTCAATTACTCTATAGCACTACTTCAACCCTCAAACGTATGGGAAGATAGAGTGGAACATCTATACATTGGATGATATGTTGTGGGAATGTGTTCTAGAATTCATTGAATAATGGATATGAAATATTACCATAATTAATATTTCATACAATATTCTACATCACTCTTCCATTGGTATGTCTATGTTTGAATTCTTTTAATAGAGACCATGTCATTCACCTTTATGTTGGATAGAATTTGCAGTGGGCATTGTTCATAGACCAGATGTGTTGGATAGCACAATAGACAAGGGTCAGATCATCATGAGAGGTCCAAGGTGTCACAAGACTGGAAGAAGTCTTATGCCGATCAAAATATAAGTCTAATGGAGTTCTATGTTGGGGAAATTGTGTTCTTGATGTTTTCCCCGTAACGAGGACAGTAATGGTTTAGTAGAGGGAGAAAATATTATCCTAGGTATATCAATCCTTTTTAGGTGATGGGTTAGTTGGAGAGGTGGAATACTAGTTGGAATTACCAACATAATTAGATTGGTTCCACAAAGTCATTCATGTATCCTAGCTTAATAGGTATCTTAATGACCACTCCCATGTCATTGACTGGGGGTTATCTGATATCAAGGATGATGTGATGATCATGGAGAAGCAAGTAGAGATCTATGATTTTTCAACATAAGTTGTTGCGTTGATGGAACTTTCCCTTAGTTCATGTATTGTGGAGTCATGTTGTCCTGGTGGAGAGTACAGGGGAAAGGGAGACGTAGATGTGAGCCTAGTTCATAGCGTTTTTTTGAGTTTTTATTATGTGATTTTTTATAATGTAGTTCTTGAAGAATGTTTTATGTGAGATGAGTTTTTTATTTAATCCATTATTTTTAATGAATTCTAGACATATAGAAAGGGGGTGTTCTGATTCCATATCTAGACACAATAATTGCGAAGTTATTAAGCCATTGTGGGTGAGTTAGTATAAACCAGGGAGGATAATATCATGATATGGATGATGGAATTACCTAATTCATGTGTTTAGATAGTTGTTTTTTGTGTGTGATTTATTTTTTATGTTTGGGATAATTGATGTGGGAGGAGGTGTTCTCTAATGTTGAGGTATCACTCCATCTTTAGAAAAATGCAGGGTGGTTTATCCTTTAGAGGTATGTTACATGGTGGGTGTTCTGACCCCTCATTATTCTAGATTAGGTTTTGAAATATCGAGGGTCAGAATATTTTGAGAGGTATCTCATGTAAATTCCCAAGCCACCCCAGTCCACTAATTTTTCAAAATTTAGTGTTTAGGGAGTTCGAGGACCCAATGGTAGGTCATTTCATGTGTTTTCTAAAATTAATTATTTTCAATCAGTTGGAATCATCGATAGTTCATAGTGTTGGTAGGCTAGGGAATCGGTTGGTCTCGACCTCTAATGGCCATGGCATTTATAGGTCAGTGTGTCGGTAGGTCAGGGAATTAGTAGGTCGGGTGTTGGTAGCTCACATTAGTATCTCGCATCAACAGCTCCCATCAGTGACTCGGTGTTGGTGACTCAGCCACAGTAGATCGTACAATGATGAGTGAGGCGCTGATGACTCACTGTCAATTACTCTTGTCAATGACCCTCCCATCGGTGAGTCATTTCCATTTTTCACAATATGTACATAATCTCCATTTTCTTTTTTATTTAATTTTAAATGAGTTAACTATCTTGTATTATGGTTTATAAAGGATTTTAGAGGATATTGATTATATATTTATTATCCTAACACACTCAAGTCATTTAATTAGATAACACGCATAATATTGATCATTGTCTAACTTTTACTGAATTTTGAAACCTTTATTCCATTGATAGGGGATCTAGCTCTTCTAAGATGAGATATTGTATTTTCAGTGTGTTTCTATTTTCTCTTGGTTCCCCCATATCCTTCATTCTACATGGATTTGTGCATTTTTTGTGTTCTTAAGAGATGACATTCATTGGAGTCTTCTACTATTATCATGACCCTCTATTTTGGTGCAATGAGGAGTTCTTGATCGACTATTTTTTGACATAAGGATTTATTTCGTCTCTCTTTTATTTGTGTATCATGTTGGGTGGGAGTACTCATGTACCCTTAGGAATATATTTTGGCCCAAATTTAACAAAATATAATGAGATGTGACAAATGATCAGGTAGGAAGAAGATGATGATGGTTTCTTTATTTTATATGTTATCTTTGATCCATGTTCCATTTTTAAGGGATTTATGACTTTGGAAAATCATGGTCATTGGAGGCATCTATTTGGACACCTATATGACTTGAGAATATTTTTGGTTGTTTCCTTGTCTCATGGAAAAAATTATGAAATTGATTAACCACATACACCTAGTTAAATATGTGGATGGCCATAGAACAAAAATGTTTTGTGATCACCCCTAAATTATCAAATTGGAAATTAATGTACGAGGGTACATTAATCTGAATATGATTTGTTGTTTTATGTTGATTTGTGATTTGTATGGTTTTTTTCAACCATGTGTTTTGTGATAGTTGTGTGGTTTTATGGTTGGGACAATGGTTGTTTGTATGGGGTGGTACGGGCTGTGAAATAGAACCGCATGCTAAGATAATTATAGATTGTGGAATGGATGAACATGTTATGTAGTGGTAATTCATATGGTTAGTGGTTGGGTAGTGGGGAATTTTTTTTGGGTTGTTTAATGTTTATGTTACTTGGTCGGTGGGGTCTGGTGTTGACATGCTGTGGGGTTGACGAGTCTGGTTGTGATGAGGTATATTGGGGGTTTTATTATTGATAGGAAGGACATTGCAGCATAACATCAATGAATGATTATGGAAATGGTCAGATAGATGTACATTGAAGTGTAGTATGTAATGGGTTTTTTTAACCAGGTCCATCTTCCTGAGGTGTTATGGTAGAATGTGTGGATACTTATTATGTTTTGTTTGGTAGTTTCTTGGATAGGGATTGAATAAATTGATGGGTTGTTAAAAAATAGATAGTTGGGTAAATTAATTGATTGGGTGTAGAGATTTTGTTTCATGGTTATTTATGTAGTTGTGCATTTAGAGGTGGTAGAAAATGTAGTTTTGTGTGCGATGGTTGTTATTTTTAAAACCCATAGGTTGGGATGAGTTTTTTGTACCTATATATATACATGTAGTTTGTTGTGTTTTTATATGAACACCACATGTCTTTAGAACAACATGTCGAACAACCCCATTGGTATGTGGGAGGGTTTTGTTTCCCAATATCCTAATGGTTGGATGGATGGTATGTTATTGTATCTTCTCTACTCCCTATTCTAGGCATTGGTAGCCCATGTCTCTTCTAGCGTGTTGTGGTGCAGTGGTGAGGGCTAGGTTTCTATGTGAAAATTGTGCTTCCCTGTTGTGTTTGGGATGGGATATGTTATATTTCCCCATGTTTCATGAATATTAGGTTGTGGTATTGTGGACTAGTGGTCTGCCGAAGAGATGTTATGTGGTTTTGGACAATGTTTTTTCAGGTGGGATGTGATATTTGGCCGAGGTATTTGTGGGCAGGTTGTGATAGTGGATATTGTGGATGAGTATGGTAGCAACAGGACACTTTCCATTATGGATTATAAATTAACCAGTGGGAAGTGGTGTGAGGTACCTAAATATTGATGTTCTTTCTACATCCCATTACTTGAATTTCATGATTTTGTGAGCTTACCATTGTGATATTGGCGTGGATAGTATTCCTTGATATGTAATTTTTATTTTCTGATATATTCCCAGTGGGTAATTAGTATGTTTCCCTCACTTGTGCATGAGTGAATTTGGATTTTCCTACTAAGTGTACATGTATTCTCAACCTACATATATAAAACTATTTTAATATTTTCTGGTTGATTACATGAACCATGATGGACTTTACTAGATTAGGCATCAGGATAGTTTTTGTGTCACTGCTTAGCATTTTTTTTATTTAATTTGGAGTATTTTAATTAGATTTCTAGTATATTTACTTTAAGTAATCATGTGTGAAGGTTTTTATCTTAGTTTATATATATATATATGTGTGTGTGTGTGTGTGTGTTTTTGTGTTTTTGTTCTCATTTGAGTTTTATATGTCTTCTATCCCACTCTTGGATACTATAAAAAGGGTAATTCCTCCCATTTTTGTAAAACTTTTATACCCATGGTGCAGGTAGCCACCCAAGTTCCTACTAGAGGTGGGACTTGAGGGACTTTATCTCCCCTTAATCATGAATTAGGATGATCATCAAACCTTATTATCCCTTCTTTCAACATGAATAATGTGGTTAGTAAAACCATCCCCCAGGAAAAATCTACTTCTTATATTAGATTCAGCCGGGAAATTGTGGCGAAAAGTACCATCTTCATGAATATTTAGAGTTCCTCATACATACTCGAGTAAATTTCATATAGTAATTTAGTATATTTAATCATTAGATATTAATATGTTTTATAATTTGTTATGTGTTTACGTTAGAATCATATTCATTTTCTTTTGACAACTCTCAATCTAGTGGGGCAATTTTTTGCACCAATATTTGAGTAGCTTACCCATTGTCATGAGTGATTTCAAAAGTGTGAAGACTATGTGTAAATTAAAATATAGATGTCAAGGAATCCCTAATTAAGGGGCTTGGATATTGCGGAGATCACATTTTACTTATATTTTAAAAATAATTTTATTATTATTAGATCGGGGTTTTTTACAACCCTTATCCAAACTATATGAGAAGCCTCAAACCGGTTGGATAATTCAACCATGCCTAGTGGGAGTCAGTTTGGGCAATACAGTGGTCTATTGGAGAAGGATAGCACCTACTATAGGATGTTGGGTCCAAGTATAGGGCCCTTGGTGTATAATACCACTGGCGTACACACATTTTCCGAGCTATATAACCGGTGGGCCGAAGCCCATGGTCAAAGTGATGCAGGTGGTATGGGTGCTGACCTTTTCGCCATCTTGAACTAACAAAATCATTGACATATATTATATAAATGATGAAACATGGTTCGAGATTTCAATGTGGGGTGGAATTTTTACACAAGGATAGAATTTTCAGCGTCTGAACATGCTATCCAACAATCTTGACCATCCAATTTATTCTAACGTGCCATGAACATGAAATCCATTTAATCCAAGACTATCCGATGGTGCATCATTTTAATCCCAATCATCCTCTTCAAAAAATCAACTTGTGAGTTCATTTCAAACTCAAAGGATCAGGTTCCTTTTGAATTTGAATCAGGATATCTCGTGTATCGCGAGACTCCGTCTTAATACTCGTGCACTGTGATGAATAGTTTGACATGTAATCTCAACAATGTTACTCACATGATACCTTATTGATCAATTTTATCACCATATTCAATACACTATTATTGTATGAGACTGCCTAACATAACCAGTAGGATCTACTGTGAGCATTATTGGACTTCCTCATGATCCCATGACAACACATAGAAGTTGTCGTATGATCATCCTTTGATGATGATATTGAACTGATTATAATTAAAGATGAATCATAAGTATTTTTATGAAAGAAAACCTCTTCCTCCGCTATTAATTTTCCACTATATTTAATTTTTTTATTACCATGTGACACTATAAGAGGAAAACATAAACATTTCATGATCAAATAAAAAGATCATGCGATGCGATCTCAACTATCTCACTAGTTCACATATCATTCATCCCATTGAAAAGTTGTTCTACATTCATCCTCACATGGAATATAAAAACCATACACCATAAAAATGAACAAAAGGTAGTAGGGATGATGGCTTCAAAAAAATAAGGGGATGCCATCCATCATCACCAGACACATTCTCCCGGTTAATCAAGAGCCTATTTCTTGCGAGAATCCCAAACAATATTTTATCTCAGGATAATATCTTATGATCTTCACAAGATCATGACATCATAAGATAGGATAATTTCACGAGATTTAAACTACAGACCACTGCCCAAAGATTAGATGAAAAATCCCCCTTGGATGCACATCCCCTTAATGAGAACCTTGTTACCTTTCAAACAATTTCAAGGTGGAGTGATATTTTCACACATGATTCCCAAGGAATCCTATGACTATGTTAGAGTAAATAAAGACATGCCCATTGACTGCATCAGAGGTCATCACCCCTGAAGACTACTATGGTGGGTGTACACTCTACACTCATTATTAGGACCTCCTGGAGAACATTTTCTTGGGTCATTATATTGTATGGGCCAGAAAATCTCATGTGACACATGGTGGACTCATACAGATGATCGTGAGTATGAGCCAACATGCGTGATGAATCATGGGTTTCATGAATATCGTGATCACCCAAGTATCTAAATGATATAATGAAACCGTGGTAGTGTTTATCCCCCCGAGTAACATCTCATATGGTTAATAGATTTAAGAGTTCCCAATAAGACCACATCAATGACATGTTAATGAAAATATGTGATTCCTAGATCGATGTACAAGGATATTCACATGGGGATATGAACCTTGTGTATCACGAACCTCAAACCAACAATTATCCTTTTCTCTTCCCTACATTACAGACCTGAGGCCTTGTGGCCCTCCTAATTCTTTCATTACCCTTTCCAAGAATAGCCTTCCATCACCCAGGCATGTAGATGCTCTGATATTCATATCCCTATGCATGATTGCCACAACCCTTACAATACCACATTAAAGGAATGATAATTGCATGAAATGTGGAGTTTTATATGAATCACTCACAAGAGTTCCCCTAGCCAATGTATTTCGAAGACCAGGTAAATAATTCCTGAGAAGGCCCTCCAATGGTAGTGAATATTGATAAATGGATTAATAATAACTCTTGGAACCTAAGGCAAGGTCCTTTTGGTTATAGACATGAAACAATTGGATGAGTGCTAGATCATAGACGTATCCGTGAGAACCCTTTGCACAAATTGTTCAAGGACACACGATCATGAGACCCTTCTATGGTCTCGCGATGTCCATGGATAACCTTTGATATTCTATGTTGATTGGATGTCAAGCCTTAGATAATTCAGATTGACCTCATGACAACCCATTGACATATCACCATGGTCATGCAAAAACCTAATGACATGTCTAGATGATCATGCTCAAGACCCCAATCATATCTTCTATGATCATATGTGATACATCAAACATGTCTGATTAGGTATGGTAAACCATCTCTGACACGTTTGATTCATCCATATTAAGGAATACGAGGCATGTTAATTAGGATGATACCATTAGTTTTTTTTACTATGTAATATTTATATCCCAAAATAATGGGAATCAATCAAGACATATCCAATACATGTATGAAAAATAATCTTTGACACGAAAAAATTATCTGACATACCTACATGGACTTATTTCATGTGTACCCCATCTAGTAGCCTTTATCATCATAAACCTTTTATAAGCTAAGTTTCTTTAATGAGCTAGGGTCATGTCTTTAGGCGACCATACCAATATCATTCTCTCGAATAGACCATAATTGTCATAAATAAATTCTTTTAATCAGTTAGAAGATAAAGAATGAGTATACCGAATGGGAATCCCCTATGTGTGTTCCCTAACAAATTGGATAACCTCATTGTGTACAACCCGATCAATGACAGGATAATCAGTGTACTAAATTGGAAATCTCAGAGAGAAATATCTAACTAATGATGCAATATAATATATCTCTACTACTAAAGAATCCCAAGAGTGTAAGTGCTGACCATTTCAGAATCCATTTCAGTGTATTCACCTAGCATCCCAAAATACTCATAGATGGGCATACTATCACCATGTGTGATCATCCACCATAGCCTATTAGTAAGATAAGGGATAAGAAAAACTATTATAAATTTGATTCCTTCCATAAATATTATATGTAGGAAGCCATCCTGAAGCCCAAGATCCATAATATTTCATACATGATATGGGAAGCCATACCTCTCAATGGTCTTATTTAATGTGTAATAATCATATGAATATGCTCGCATGCAATGTTTTTTATCTATGCAATCTCTTATTTCTCACACCGAGAATGGTTCATGTGAGATTAGAGACTACTGGGGATTTTACTTGTTGCATGATTAGAATACTTCAACTGAGTAATCACCATTGGGATTTAATACATATAAAATCACATCTTTTTTCCAAAGGGTCATATTCTTGAAGTAGCAGTCCAGGGTAGTCTCGTATACATAAGTCCTTCTTAGGACCTCTAATTTCTTATCTCTCAAATAATAGGTACCCTTTTCTAGAACTAGGTAGACTCTAATTTATAGCAACCCATTCATTAAATAAATTGATATCACTTCAAAATTTAAGTCTATTTATTACAACATATAATAAATCCAAGACAGAACTGTATTGGTATTGTGTATTTAGAAACTAGGAATCATAAACAACTGGTTCATAAAACATCTACAATATTTATCATTTATTTCATCATAACTTGAATCCTTTTTGGAAAATCAAACTTAATACCCTTCTTCAAGATCCAGGTAAAATAAACATATCAAAGGGTGATATAAAATTCACTATAAGGGTAATCAAATAAAATAACAATCATAACATATTCATGAGAACATAGCATTTGATAATGTTTTCCAGCATATAAATGATCCCAATATCATGTGATGGGATGAATTATAATAGTGAAATATAATCCCAATATCCAAAACAGAAGACATCATTTTTTTCCATACATAGATATGAATATAAAATCATATCATATTTCTCAAGGATCATCTCCAAGACCATCATAGCGGACAAAGTCTATTACTGAACTGAGTTATCTCATCATTCCAGCCCTATATCATTGAACAAGACGAACTTTTATTTACATCCACATCTATATCATGAGATATAAATCTTTAATCAATGTATTAGAGGGAGATATAGGTCACACCAATCTCATAATCAAACCATTCTTATGTGTTCCACAAAAACATAAAAACATTCACTATAGTATAACCCATTAAATAAAATGGGTTTCATAAACATTAATCCATCATGACATAATCTATAAATGGATTTTATAAAAATAATATCATAATTTACATAATCAAATAAATGTAATAATAAGTATGGAAACATAAACCTATGTAATGTTAAATGGAATCCAATTTGGATAAAACAATCGAGCTTCCTTCTTGGGGAAGATATAGTTTCTTTTTCAAAAATGTTTTACATATTCAAAATATCACACAATTTTAGAATAAATCATTTTATGTGAAAATAACCATGTAATATAGTAAGAGAAGATTCTACGAAATAATTCACTATGAAAGAATTATAAATTGTTCATGCCTTACATGTAAAAAATAAAGTTTCTAATACTTTTGTCAGAAAAGTCCCAAAAGTACCTGATATGGTAAA
The DNA here is from genome assembly GCA_963277665.1 of Viscum album. NCBI lineage: Eukaryota > Viridiplantae > Streptophyta > Magnoliopsida > Santalales > Viscaceae > Viscum > Viscum album. Next base: position 1,836,039,825 of record OY728136.1, read on the forward strand.
CGTAATAAAGAATCCTTCCAAATCATATTGTAAAATTAAAAATGGGTAAAATGATTTTGAAAATACACTGAATAACAGTAAATATTTAATGATGATATTATTATAAAACATGGAAAGGGATGACAAATATTCCTCCAGAAAATACATACATATAAACAATCTCAGATAAAAATGAAAATGAAAAATTATCCCATACATTAGGTCTGATACCCTACCTATATATCCGAGCCTCAGATACGATCATTAAAATATTTTTAAATATTTATTATATAATCATAATAATTTTTATTGTTACATTTATGTTCATATTTTAATCTGTTTGTTAGTAACATTTCATTGTTACTCGTTATTCTGGTATTGACTGCTTTATGTTCGTATGTATGTTGTGTAGGGTATCTTCATATTTTTCTATTTAGGTTATAGTTATGTAATTTATAGAATATTTTTAGTATAATATATATCACCTTTATTAATTAAATATATTTATGTAATCATGTCTTAATGAATATTATGTACAACGAATAATATCGCACCTGGGAGACAGTAAGATGTACGTGAGCATGAGCGACGATATCATTCACATAATAATTCAATGGTATTGAATTTCATGGTTTATAGTATCTCATAATTAGTATGATGTTATAATAATAATTCATTGTTTTTATTTCCACTATTATACTAGTATATGTAAGGTGGTGCTGAAAAACAAATTACACCACATCATGGAGATGGTAAGTCGTTCCTACGCATGTGCGGTGATTTCATTTTTCATAAGATGGATATAAGGTGAAATATGGTTGTTTAATATTTATAATAACATATATGTATATTATTGATACTTATTTTATCACTTTATAATTAAAAATCTAAATAAGAGGCAGTAGGAGGAGAAATATATTTGAATGAATTGGTAAAAGAGATTACCTCTTCATCAATGTGCATCCTTTAACGTTCATATTAGGGTATTAGAGTTGGTGTTTTTAGAAGACCAAAACCACTAGAATTTAACTAAGAAAAATTATAATATAAATGAGAATGGTTTTTCAAATATTGAATGCTCAAAAAGGAGTGAAGAGGAGAGAAACGAGGTACTCTTTTATATGAGAGGAGAGGGGCACTTTAGGAAATTCTCAAAATAATAAATTATTATAAATTCAAATTCAACTAAAAAATAGTCCAAAACTTATATAATTAAACTATATAATGATTATGGTTTGAATATTTATCATCTAATAATTTTTATACATTTTCATAATATTTATTTATCTTTATCATTATAGTGTAACAATTATTTTACCCTTTATAATATTACCATGATATCATGTAATTTACACATTGTGGGTTAGTGTAATTATCATATCATGTCAAATGACCTAGAAAAAAGTTATTTATGGAATTTTTGTACATATATTAACCATTTAGGGTAATTTTAAATTTTTTTGAATTTAATATAATTTAATACATTATTTTATGTTTTATGTTTTGAATTGTGTATATTTTAGACAATTTTCATAATTGAATTTTTTAAAAAAATTAATAACAACCGGATTCGTTAAAAACTAATTATTTAACTCAAATATAAAATTTCAATATCATCCATAAAACTCATGGATGACATCAAAATAAAAAATTAAATTTGTTTTAATATTTATAAATTATTTTATTGGAATGTTTTCATTAATGAGGTAATTATTACATCATAATTGTGTCATAAATAAATATATTTATCTAATGGTTAAAAATAATGAATAAAATATCATGATATAGGAAATATTTTTATCTTTATAATTACTATTATTAGACATGGATATCAATTATATAACCATGTATTAAATTTGATTTAGTAAAATATATGTGTTTAGCATATAATTATCATTAGATTAAATTAATTCATATAAGATGTCATTTTCACATCCATGTGAATCCATGGGGTCCCAAAAAACACCAAAGGATGCCCATGGTTAGAAATATCTCATACAATAAGATATGGACACGTATTAGGGTAGGTTTGAATTGTTAAATATTTATTTTTTTCACTTATTTACCAGTTTACCCATTAACCATTGTAAATAAAATAATTTTTGTAGTTATTATTCCTAATTTCCATAAATAAAATGTACCTATTCACGCAATTTTCATCTTTTGATTCCAAACATGGAATTATTTTTCCCAAATTAAAATCTCAGAAGTTTTTGTAATTAATATAAAATTAATATCATTGTTGAAATGAGAACACAACATTTAAAAGTTAAAACATTGAAAATGATTGAAATGTTTTTACCGATGAATTCTATGTAAAATTAATTCTAATGGCATAAATTATATTAAATGGTAATAATGTATTCTATTTATAATTTAAAACCATTCAGTGTTATAATTCAAACATATTAATTATCTCAATGGATTTTTTTTTTATTTAATGTTTAGCGTATTTTTATTAATTATCAAAACATTAATGTTATCAGAAAAATATCAGAATTTTTTCAAATGTAAATTTTTATATCGCACTACAAAATAAATTTTTTTTTGTCATATAGAAATTAATAATTTGTAAAAATCGTAATTTAAAATGGATTCACCATTCAATGGTGTGAAATTATTCTTTTAAAAAATAGGTTCCTATACATAATATATGGATTCATTCATAAACTATGACTAAAATATCTATTGGAGGAATATGAATAATATTTTATTAAGTAAATAACTCATATATCTCATTAATATCATTACCAAATTATATTCACTCAAAATTAAGAAATATCTAATTGATTTATATTTTTCATAAATAGTTAATATCCAGTGAATTCATAATGCTTTTTCATAAGTTAGTTATAATTATTTTGGCTAACCTAACGACTATTCTAGGACAATAATTTTATATTATAGGAAATCTTGTTGTTTTTTTGACTCATGATTGGAGGAAAATCTAGTTACTGAAGAATAAAATATATTTAATGAAAATATTTCATAAAAATATCTATGTGTTATATTCTACCACCTTAAACTGAATTTCACCCTTGAAATTCGCCACTTGGAAACAAAACAATCAGGATACATCTCCCTCATAGTATCCCCAAGTTCCCATGTAGCTCTTTCATATTTGTAGTTCCTCTATAAAACATTAATGAAGCGAGTGGTCTTGTTTTGTAGAATTTTTTTTCTATGATCTAGAATCTCTCTCAGTTGTTCATCATAAGAATGTTCTTACTCCATCGGTACGACTTCAGAGCTTAGTAAATGTGAAATATCAGGTATGTACATTATCAAAAGAGATACATGGAACTCATCACGAACTGGAGAGAGATTTGGTGGATGTGGAAATCGGTAATCTACCTTCCCAAGACGATCCAGTTTTTTAAAAAGACTGATATACCTAGGGATCAACTTTCTTTTCTATCGATGTATCATTACTCTATTCTATTGAGGTATTTGTTATAATACCTTTTCACCCACTTCAATATCTAGTTATTCACTTCAGTTGTTTGCATAACATTTTCGTTGACTCTGAGCTACTTATATTTTTTGTTAAATAGATTTTACATTTTATTCCATTTCATCAACAAGATCAGGTCCTAATAGATTTGTTTCCCCAACATCATCTCAGTAAGTCAGAGTTTTGTACTTCTTTTCAAAGAGGGATTCATAAATATCCATCTAAATATTAGAGTGGATGCTATTATTGTAATAAAATTACCCCAATGGTATGTGTTGATCACAGCCACATTTTAAATCCATAGATCAAGCTCTGAACATGATTTAAAAAGATTGAATTGTCTTATTGGACTGACCGTCTGTCGGAGGATAATAAGCAGTGTTGAAATGTATCTATGTATGTAGATCATGCTGAATACTTCGCCCAATCATTGAGGTAATCCCCAGATCCAAATCAGATATAATGTAATGTGTTACTTCATGAAATCTTACCAATTCATTTACATATATTCATTCAAGATAATCAAAGGAGAAATTCTATATAATAGTAATGAAGTGAGCCGAATTCATAAGGTGATCAACTATAACCCATATATAATTATTAGCTTTGGATGTTTTCAAATGTCTGATGAAAAATTCCATAGTGATGTTTTCTTATTTCCATTCTTGTACTGGTAATGGTTGTACCATCCCATTACACTTCTACCTCTTAGCCTTAACTGTCAGACCAACCAAGCATCGAGGGACATATTTGGCAACATCCCCTTTCATGAAATCCCACCAAAAGTAATCTTTCAGGTCCTTGTAAATCATTGGGATTCCATGATGGATAGAGAATGAATAAATATGATCCTCATCCAGTTTCTCCTACTTTAATTATGGTATAGGAGTAACACAGACTTGTTTCCTGAACCTTATTAGTTCATCACAATATAGGCTGAATTCAAGAATGTTCCTCCCCTTATTTTTCACCCATATATAATCCTTCTATGCCTCTCTAATAATCACTTTTATAGATGGTTGAAAATTTTCTTGAGAAAGATAAAATCTCTCCCCTTCCATTAAAATTTTACATTCCATCCTTTAAAAATCTATAGATATTGGATTTTTCATGATCCTCACCACGGATATGCCAGCATGGTCTTTTCGACTCAAAGCATCTTCCACCTTGTCCACTTTCATAAGGTGCTAATGTATTGAGCAGTTGTAATCATTAATCAACTCCTATCATATTCTTTTGAACATATTCATCTTATTTTGGGTGAAAAATATAAATTAAACTTTTATGATCTGTATAAATATCACACCATTAAACATAAAGATAATGCCTCCATATTTTTAATGCAAGAATTTCTGCATGTAACACCAAATCATGAGTTGGGTAATTTTTATCATGGATTTTCTACTGTCATGAGGCATAATCTATCACCATGTAATTTTAAATGAGAACACAACCCATCCCTTTCATGGATGAATCATTTAAATCACAAAACATTCTCTACTATAAGGTATTGAGAGTACAAGAGCACTTGGTAACCTTTTGTAGTTATTTTAAATTCTCTTAACATTCCTTCGTCCAAATTAACATAACTCCTTTCCAAGTCAACATATTGAGTTGATTATATAATCATTAAAAACCAGTTACCATACATTGAAAATATCTAGAAAAATCAATAAAACCTCAGATCTCAGTTGCTTTTGTTGGTCTCAACCATCATTCAATAACCTCTGTTTTTGATAGATCCATAGATATCCTCTCTCTTTAGATTATGTGAAAAATATGAAACATTTTTAATCCAAACATAACACTTTGTAAATTTGGTATAATTTTTTTATTTCTCATGTTCTTCAGTAGAATTTTCATGTGATCAGCACGTTCTTCCTTTTTCTTTCAATCGATATGAATATCATCAATAATGACTACCACAAACTGATCACGATAGTATCGAATTACTCTTTTGATTAGATCCATGAATATGGTAGGGTCATTAATAAGTCCAAAGGAAATCAGTATAAATTCATAGTGTTCATACCCTGTACAAAATGTCGTCTTTGGTATATACTCCTTTTTGAAACAAAATTGATTATATTTTGAATGAATATCAATAATGAATAATTATTGAGCTCTATGTAGTATCTAAAATGAGTAATAAATGCATGGGAAAAAATATTTTTTCTTGATACTGATCTTGTTAGGTTCTCGATAATCAATACAGAGTCTCATTGATCGATCTATCTTCTTCACAAAAAACACAGGTGCTCCCCAATGTGACACACTAAGGAATATGAATCCCTTATCAATATTCTCATGAAGTATCTTATTCAATTCTTGAAACTCAATTGGGGTCATTCTAAAAAGTATATTTGAAATATTCATAGAACCCGGTATGAGTTCTATTGAAAACTCAACTTCACAATTTGGTGGAAGACCTAGTAATTTCTCTAGAAATACATCATCAATCTTTTAGACAGTGGGTGTATTCTTAACTGTGAGTTTATCACCAACCATTTGAGGTAAATAAACATTATTTATTGGAATAAAGACCCATAAGATAGAAGAAATTTCTACCTGAAGGTTATATTCATTCTTGCATTGATATAGGATCATAGATTGATCTGGAATTTGAAATGTAACTTACCTTTATTGGAAATGGATACGAGATATATATAAAGAATGAAAATGAATCCCAATAATCATATCACATTCCACTATAAGATGGATCACAATATTAGTTTGAAGCACTTTCTAACAAACATTTATTGGATAAGATTTGTAAGATTTTTATGTAGCCGTTGTGCCATTAGGAGATGTCACAACTAAGTCAACATCTAATTCTTGAGATAATACAATGAAACCTATAGAAAATTATCTATAAATAAATTTTGGGGTGGATCCATAATAAAATAAAACATTTAATAATTTAGAGTTGACAGTAGCAATACCTTTCACAACTACATTATCGTACATCAAGTCACCAATAGTAATTGCATTTGGCTTTCCATTGACTTGGTAATTAAGAGTTTGTTTAAGTAGATCATCATTAATAAAATTTTTATTAAGGTATTTATTAGAATAATTCCCCATTTCCTTGGAATATTAAAATTTAAGTGTAAGAGGTGAATTATATGTAACCTTTCTTTTGTTTGCATCATTAGAAGTATTTTTTCCATTAATTCAGAATTCAATATCTAGATGATAATATTTTCCACACTTAAAACAGATACTATTCCCTTTAAGATAATTTTCCTGTATGTTTCTTGCCAGACATTGAGCACAAGGGAAAACTAATATTCTTTTTAATGTGGTCTATAAATTTTCCTTTGAATTTTATTTTTCTATTCAAATCAAACCCGTAGGACTGTTGGGTTACTCTAATCCATATCTCATCCATGAAAGAATATTGAACAATTTTCTCTTTGATATTGAAGTCCCTTAATGCTAATTCCCTTCGAAGACTTTGTTTTAAGAATCTAACGAATCGATCAATATTCCTCTCATGTTGGATAATAATTCCAAAATTATACCTTGTAAGTCTAGTAAAACTTTCTTTGTATGTACCAATGTAGTTATCATCCATTTACTCATGTTTAAGGAACTACTTCTCTGTCATTGTTCGATGAATACGTGGAATATACTTATTGAAAAATACGTTCTTAACTCATCCAATTCCATGGACTCAATTTTATATTTTTGCCTCATATTCTTAGTAAGATTCCACCATTGATTAGATTCACCTTCCAAATGATGTATTTCTATGATTACATTATCATTTTCAGAACATTGTAAAACTGATAACATCTTTTCAGTTGTACAGATCCATTTTCAGCAACTAATAGACCAGAAGACCCGAAAAAAAAATGTGGCCATAGCCTCATGAAGGATTTTAAAGAATGTTTCTCCCTGAATTTTAATTTGGATTTTCGGCCTGATTCATATCATGATAATGTTGTGTGATAATAGGTAAATGATTTTTTATTTCATCTCCCAATACATAGGGTTTCTCAGGGGGACAATCATTACATTGCTTATCGGATTTGGCATTAACGCGGTTCCATTGGGTTCAATCTACTGACTAAAACCAAGTAAAATAGTGTGATCAATAATAATCATAATAGGAAAACCACATAATAAAGAATAAAATTTCAATTTAGGATGGATTAGGTGTTATCCTGGGTAATTCCTGGTAATTTCTAAAACACTATGATTGTATCTAATATGTAGATATATCCTTAAGCATTTATCATCCTATTTTACTTTGGATAACTATACCTTTCCTCTAATACCACCAATAGAGACCGATTTTTTACACAGATTGATATCACTTTAGAAATGAAGTGTATTTGTTATAACATATAACAAAACCATGAAAAGACCGTATAGGTATTTTTTTTAGAAACACGGAATCCTAAAAAATTGGTATATAAAACATCTACATTGTTTCCCAATTATTTCATCATAACTAGACTCCATTTTTTCATATCATACTTAATAACCATCTTCATGTCATGGGGAAAAGAAAAATATAAAATTCTGATCTAAAATTCTTAGTAATGGTAAAATAATTAAATAAAAATATTAACAAGTGAAAATATTATCATACATATGAATGATCACAATATCACATCATTGGATAAATACTAAAAATAAAATGTAATCCCAAGAATCGTTAAAGAGACATGAAATTTTCTAGAATATGAAAAAAATCATAGAAGTTCGTTTCTTATTAGTGAAGGCTAATTGCCAAGACCATCAATGCAAAAAAAGTCCATTACTAAACCAGGATCTTTCCTCGTTCCAGCCATGTATCACCGAACCACATTATATTTCCATTACATCCATGTTTATCTCATGAGATATAAATCATTACCCAATGAATTTGAGGGAGATATAGGTCCCATTAATCTCATAGTAAAACCATTCTTACTAGTTCCATGAAAACATAAAAACAATCACTATATTATAACCTATAAAATAAAATGGGATTCTTAAATGTCAATCCATTATGATATAATCATTAAAAGGATTTCATAAAAATAATTTCATAAAAAAATAATATGTATAGAAACATAATCATATGTAATATTACATGGAAAATAATTTTGAAAAAACAATTGAGGTTTGTTCTTGAGGAAAATATCCTTTCTTTTTAAAATATGTTTTCCTATCTCAAATTATCACACAATTTTAGAAGAAACAATTTTATTTGAAAATCACATTCTACGCTTCTAGGGGAATGTTGAAGGAAATAAATCATTATTAGGGAATAAAAATTTGTCAATTCCATATTAGTTAAAAAATATTATTCTCATAGTTTTGTCAAAAAAGTGCCAAAAGTACCTCGTATGTTAAATGTAGGAAATATTTCTTCCAAATCATGTTGTAAATGTCCAAATGGGTAGAAATATATTTTAACATAAATTGAAGAATAGAAAAAATTTAATGTGAATATTCTTATAAAACATGGAATTTTATGATAAATATACCCCCAGAAAATACTTATATTTATACAATCTCGGATAATAATGAGATTGCATAATTATTTCTTACCTTTGGTATGATATCATTCATACATATAAGAACCTAATGAATGATGATTTGAATAATGTAACTTGTTTATTCTAGAAACAAATTCATTTTTATAATATCATTTCTGATCATATTTTCATCAGTTTCTTAGTAACATTTCATTGTTATTCATTATTAAGGTATTAACTGCTTTATTTCTTATCTATTTTTTGTCAGATAAGTTCTTATTATAATTTATAGAATATAGATATATAATTTATAGCATATTATTAATATAATATATATCATATTCATTCATTAAATTCATTTATATAATCATTTTATAATGAAGATTATGTAGATCAGATTACATTGCACAGTGGAGACAGTAAACTTTATGTATGCACGAGCGACGATATCGTTCCCAAGACTGTTGAATAGTATCGAAATGTATGGTGTATATTATCATAGAATTAGTCTAAAGTCATAAAAATAATATATAGTAATTGTTTCAACCATTATATCCATCCATCTAAGGTAGTGTTGAATAACAGATTACACCACGATGCGGAGACGGTAAGTCGTACGTATGCAGGCAAAAGTAATTTTTTTCGTAGGATGGATATAAGCTGAAATAGGGTTGTTTAATATTTATAATAACCTATAAATATATAAGTGATACTTTATTTATTAATTTATAATTAATCAACTAAATTTGTGGAACTTGGATAAGAAATAAACATGATAGAATCGGTAGAAAATATTACATCTTCCTCAATGTGCCTCCTTTATGTTTCCACGTAGGGCACTAGAGTTGGACTTTTTTGAAAACCAGAACCTCTAGTATGTAACTACATAAGCTGATAAGAAAAATGTTCTGGGTTAGTACTATATTTGAGGCTCAAAATGTAGTTAGTTGAAGAAGGAGGAGGGGCCCTTTTATATGATAGGGGAGGCACAACTTTGTGAACTCTCGAAATATAAATGTATTATAAATTCAAATTCGACTAAAAAGGGTCCAAAACATATTTAATTAAAATATAAGATGGTTTTTTATAGAATTAAAATTATCCAATAATTTTTAGAGAAGTTTAGAATATTTTTTATCCTTATTTTTTTGGTTTTAACCCTTATTTTTCCCTTTTAATCTTATCGTGATATCATGTTATTTACATATTGTGAGTTAATATAATTGACATATCATATCAAAAGTCCCACAAAAAGTTATTAATGACATATTTGGACTTATAGTAAAAAAAATTTGAAACATATTTTTTTTATTTAATACCATTTAAAAAACTATTTTATATTTTATCTTATGAATTGTATGAATTTTAGACAATATTCATAATTAGATTTTTTTAAAATATTCATAAGAACCTGATTCCTTAGAAACTAAGGAATTAACTCAAATTTAAAATGTCAATATCATCGATATAATTCATGGATTACATCTATATAACCAAATTACGGTTTTTAATACTTATAAATTAATTAATTTGAATATATCATTATTGAGGTAATAACTACTTCATAATTTCATCATAAAGAAATATATTTATCTAATGCCTACAAATTATAATAAACACTAATGTAGAAAATAGTTTTAGATTTCTAATGAATATTTATAGACATGGAGATCAGTTATATAACCCTATATTAAAATCAATTTAATAAAATATATTTGTTTAGGTTATAATAATCTTTACTTTAAACTGGTCCTTATAAAATATTATTTCCACATACAAGTGAATCCATGGGGTCCCAAAATCGTCCCATGTATGCCCATGGTCAAAAATATCTCAACCAATAGGATTAATACACGTTTTAGTATAGTTTTATATTATTAAATTATTGTTTTTACCCTTATTTACCAAATTTACCAATTAGCCATGGTAAATAAAATAATTAATTATGTGACTATTAATAATTTCAAAAAATTTAAGGTACCTATTCATAGAATTTATCATCTATGAATTTTTTAATTTTAATTCAATGTAAAAATAATGACAATGGAATAAATTATATTCATTAGTAAAAATACATTCTATTTATACATTAAAACCATTCAATATTATAATATATCCATATAAATTATCTCGATGAAAAAGTGGTTTTAAATTTATGTTTATCATATTTTTTATATTCATAAAAACATAGATGTTATAAAAAAATATCATAAATTTATCCAAAGTAAATTTTTATATCTCATTTCAAAATAACCTATTTATGTTGTTATATAATAATTTTTAATGTGTTAAAATCGAAATTTAAAATTTTTCCCCATTCAAAGGTGTAAAATTAAATGTTTTAAAGAAGGTTCTTATAACAAAAATAGGGTTTTATTCATAACCAATGTAAAAAAATCCATTTGATGAATATCAAAAATAATTTTATTATGTATATAACATATTTATAACATTAATTTCATAACCAAATATAATTCACAGAAAAATACAAATATATAATTTTTATTTATTTTTCATAAATAATGAATATCCAATGAATTCAAATTGTATATTTATAAGATAGTTATAATTATTCCCACTAACCTAAGTGTTATGCTATAATGGAAATTTTATATTAAGGGAATCTCATAGTTTATTTTAACTCACGATTGCGTGCACATAAATCTACTAATGAATAAGAATTATTTGATTACTATATTTCATAAACAATTTCGAGTGATACAAAAATATTGTCTTAAAGATTATATGTTGGATACCTTTCCTAGGTCTAATCCTGATATTCATGTCCTTACCATATGATGTAACACTACATGGATGCGTCCAATCATCTTTCTTTAAACAATGTCAATCAAACTAAATGGTTTTTAATTCATGTTGGGAAATATACATAAGATGCCTCACAACGGTTCAATTTCATCTCCAATATACATTTTCCTCCCAAAACAACAATAAAATTCATAATTTTTTGAAAAAGGACAAAAAAAGAATCATATAAAAATTAATATAGAGATTGATAACACAAGATATGCACACCATAGTTCTGATTGATACATGTTCATAATCATGTCATTGACACAGGGGTAACCAAACCCATATTGGGATCTGGGAAGGATTTCACCAACATATCATAATATTATAATAAATTCATGTAGTTGGGTAAAATATCTCACTAATTTTTATGATGATCCTGACCTCCCATCCTCTCGACCAATACGAGTCCCAAAGAGTCACTGGGCCTAAAAACCCAAATGATCGCTGAGATTTGGAATGAAGGTATGCACCAAAAAATGGACGAGGGAACCATTAAGAGATTAAGGGGATGTTGAAATATATATTTATATATATAACACAATTAGAATGATTTAGTGGGGCCAAAAAACCCCATCTGAACAAACTATTGATCTAGACCCATTACAAACCTTAAAACTCGATGAAACAACTTCAAAGAGAGTAATTTGTGTCAAAAATAGTTGCATCTTTTCCCAACAACTGGGAAAATTTTATTGACACCAATATCCGAAAAATAAGTTTTTTAACTAATTAAATGTGAAGCTTAACCTTTCCCATTTTGTCTCACTCGTCATTAACATTTATTACCTATATAAATCCCCCTGATTTTCCACAACATGTTTTAACAGTTTCGATTTTTTGTAATATTTTCATAATATTGTGGTTTATTTTCATTAATAATATATTTGTACACTTAATATGTAATCTAATTTTATAAAATGTAAAAATTATAATAATTTATCATGTCTCAGTTACCTTTTAATCGTGTTTTAGTCTTTATTACTAATGATTAAATCGATAATATTATTTTTTCGATGAATCATTATGATCATGGTGAATTTTTTTAATTAATGAATAAAATATTGATATAAAATATCTGTAATGAAAATTATATTTACAAAATTATATCATATAAATAATTTAAAATGTTTCCCACATTCCTTGATAATGAAAATTTGTACAACTATTCAAATAATTCTTCAAACTGACCCAAACATAAACATACATTGACTTAATGAATGATTTTGTCATGGTTTTAATTTAATATAATCATATCAATATAATAATGAAATTTTTTTTAAAATTTTTTTTATAATTAATAATTTTAATTAATAATAAAAATATGTAACTGAAATGAAGATATGACTAAATTTGAAAAAATTATTAACCTTTTAGATGGCTTGTTTTAAGGAGTGAAATTAAAGACAACCATTTATTGACCATTCCATTGAGAGATTCCCAGATTTTATATACAATAACCATAATTATATAATAAAAATTATTTTATCGATTAATACCCTCTATGGATCAAGTCGTGTATATCCATGGAGGAAAATGAAATACATTAAGTCATAGTGGTGGTAGTCCTCAGAACGCACAAAAAACGATTTTGTATCTCTTAATCCGTGATATATATCAATAACTAATAGAAAAAGAAATAATATAGTAACAATATATATATATATTATAATAAAATCATTTTATTAATGATTCAATAAAAAAATTTAATGACTAAATGTTGATTATTTCAATGTCTTGATAATACACATGTTAGAGACATGAACATTCTATTGATGTCTTCTTGGAAATGATGGAAATACACCGACTAATACTGCCCTAAATAATATTAAAAATATATATATTTCAAAGAGGAGATTATTATATGAGTATATAGGATAATATTTTGTTATATGTGGGTTGTGAAGATATTGATATGTTATTGTTTTATAAGGTATGATAAATGTTGTTTTGGAAATATCCATCAAATTTCAATAATTCAATTTCACTTTTAAATGACAAAGAGCCTCAAGAATGGAAAAATAATAAAGGTGGTGAATTTTTATCTATCCAATACTAAACTATAAATTTGTTAAAAATATATATTGTCTCATTTTCCACCTAGTAAAATACTTTTTACCATTACAATATTCAATGGGTAACGATTATTTTATACATATGAAATTAATTTTAATTACAAAAAATAAAAATAAAATAATTTGATATTATGAACATTTTGATTTAATATTTTAATATTAATTTATAAAATATAATTTCCTCATTTTTTAAATAGGCAATCTTTAAATATAAACACATTAACTCATAACGGTAGTTTTATTTAAATATATTTTTTAGATTTAAATTTAAAAACACTGTAAAATTAATATTTATACTAATTCTAACAATTTATATTGAATTATAAAAATTATAATAATGTATATGGGTTTATAATTATTCTAAAAATGAACCTTCCTTGAAAATTATTTTATTTAATTAAGATACTAAATTCACTATTAATATTAATGTAATAATTTAATTAGTTATAAAACTGGTTGTCATGTGTTTTATAACATCAAATTATATTTTTAAATTAATAATTTTTTTCCTAAAATTTATATTCGATAACATAAATGTTTTTATAAAATTCATTTTCGTTCATACTTTACTATAACAAAATAAAAAATATATGTTTTTTGAAAACTATATTATCATAATTGAAACACAACATTTTCAGAATAATCTCAAAAATTCATAAAAAGTCAATTTTAATTTTATAATATTAAATAATGATATTTATTTTTATAACTTTCAAATTAAAAAAATATAACTTTTAATTTTTAGTAAAATCTAAAAAATTAATCGAAACAACATTTTTTGGAAAATAACATTTTCAATTATTAAACCTTCTTGTTATTATTTCAAATCGTATACCGAAATTATTTTAATAGGATTGATAATATAAATTATTACTTATCATTAATTTTTTAATTATTAAATTGTAATATGAATTGTTTAAAATTCAATTTATTTATGGAATCGCCTTTCAATAAAATAGTCATATTAGAAAATTTTGGTCATAATATTTAATTTCATTCATATTAGTGATATGAATTAAATTATATGTAAATATAAATAAAAATCTTGTTACCCCTATTTAATCTATCTAATTAAATGAATAGTTTTTTAATTGGAATAAATAATAAATTAATAATTTCTAAATATATCACATTTTCATTTATATTTGGTATTGTATGTCTTGAAATATATAAAAATCGTTTAATTCTTTAATGGAAAAATATATTTGATTTTTATGGAGTTATATTTCAAAAGTTATATGTCTAATAATTTAATTTCTAAATAAACTAAACCATTTATGTTATTGAGTTTTATGAATTTCTGATATTTTTTTTTCAATTTTTATATTATTTAAAATATGTGTATGTTATACTGAGATAAAATAACTTCCTATCAAATAAAACAAGAAATGCTAACATTAAATTTGAATTTTGATTTACTTGACTATGTTGGTATCATATTAGGGATTAGTAATTTTCTGGGATTATGTTTTTAATAATAATAGAATATTAACTAAAACAACATATTTTGAATAAAAGTGAAGTGGAAAATATATAATAGGGCCTATTTTGAAATGGATGTTCCATAATTTATGAGATAATTGGATTGATTTTCTTAATTATATTATTTATTAATCTGATTTACATTAAATGATACCGACACTGGACTCTCTGATTTTACACAATTACTTGAACAAGGAGTAATTGATTTAAACGTTACTATGATGAAAGATATGGTGATTATTAACCCAAGAAACTAAATAGGATTGGAATGGGGTTAAATTCATCATGAAACATTAATATTGAATATGAATAATATCATGAACTATATTAATCCCATGAACAAATAATATAATGAGAAATATGTTATTGATTTATTTTCATATGGAAATGTCCAAAATCCTTCGGTGGACCTCTTGATACAATAATTATTGAATAATTAATTAATACAATAGAAATGATGTCATTAATTATCTTATAGTAAAATAATAAAAAAGTTTTTCATACCATTGTCAATTAAATAATCATCCTTTTGAATAATAAAATCTGATTTATAATTTTATAAAAAAAATATGAAATTATTTCAATATTATTTGTGGTGTTGAAGAATATATCTTTAGAAAAATATTTTTACAAATAAATTTTTACTAAATCTATGAGATTTTTTTTTGAGTTGAAACAAATAGAGGAGGAATCCATTTGTGCCTTTGTCGAAAACATTACAAAACATTAAATGTACAACTATTGTTTAATTATTAACCCTAAATGTAAGATCAATGATTTAATAAAGGGAATAAAAACATGTATCATAATGGACATATCCATAAGGGACATTGGTGACAATGAATAAAAAATATGAGGTTTTTTTAATGTGGAGATTCATTTTAGATACCCACATTATTTTAATGAATGTTGTGACATGGAAGAGAAAATATATTTAAATAAAAATATAATTCCCTTTATTAAAGTCCAATAATATGGAAATATACCCCCACATAATTTCATAACACAAGAAGAAAATTATTTTATATATTGAATAGATATCCATAATACTAATTATTTTTAAATCCCAAGACCCTAGTATCATAAAGATGGTTGTTACTTTATTACATTTGAACTAGATTAAAGGTATTATATGTAGAATACTAATGTGTATGATATTCTTGGTAATGTATATTCATATATAAATCTCACATTAAAATATAAAAAATAGTATACATATCATAGTGAAGGTAAATACTTTCTACAGTAGAACTACTTAAAATATTACTTATTCATATCATAAGAAACGGAATAAATAAGGGTGTGTTAATATTCATATTTAGGGTTATATATGGTGGATGTTATTTACATTAAAAACTCATAATTAATATGAAAAAAATGATTTGTGAAAAAAATTTCTATTAAGTCAATATCATGAGCATAAAAGAAAAAATGGATGTAATAAATTAATATGAAATTATGTAATATGAATTATCATATGAGCTATTGATTTATCATTGTTTATTTCTAAAACTAATCTCATGGACAAAAATAAATGATTTCATAATGATCAAATGCATAGCTTGGTAGATCTAAAATATTGGATTGATGCATTTTTTATATATAGCTTGATTTTTGGGTAAGTATACACAAAAAATGAATTTAATAAGGATATAAAATATTATTTTATTATCATACCCACTAATGCATCAAGGGGGTATGTCATTATTAACAACACCCACAAAATAATATTCCCAATGAATTCATAATATTGATAAGTAATACAAATTACCCAATATAGAGTATTAAAAACCCATTCCCCATATGATGAATTATCATACATAGTGTCAGTAATTTTAATAGTCATACTGGTCATAATAAAACTATAAAAATAACATGTGGTATATTTACAACACAATCTTAGTTTATAATAAACTAGTTATTATTGTTGAGGAATATTAAAATAAAAAAATTTAAAAACAGTCATTAGGAAAATAAACTTTTTAAATTGAAATTTACTTATAAAAATAAAAACATTCAATAATATTTGGAATTTATTTATAAGACCCATGGATACATATAATGAATGATTAAAATCAATTATTTTTCTTTAAATTGGGAAATTAAATTCAGGAAGAGTTTATTACAGAAAATATTCCTTCGACAATTTTGGTAAAAATGCAATAATTAACTTTTTTATAAAATAAAAATAAAATAATTATTTCTATAAATAGTAAACCACGTGTAAAGATAAATTAAATAAATAATAAAGGAATAATTAAATCATTCCTAAAATCATTTTTGGAAATCACATATATTGATGAAAAATATTCTGAATTAATTTGAAATAAAGCCACTTGTTAGTAATTTATTTTACCATATAAGTATATAAATTATGAAAATGAAAGGGAATCATTTAATTTTCAGAAATAGATATTGTAAAGGATAATATATTGGTTTTATGATATAAATAACATATAATTCCCTCCATGGATACTTAAACATAAACACTAATTTATAATGATGATATTGTGAAGAAAACACTTAATGATTTGGTTACTATAGAGTCTTAATCCCCAAAATAAAATAATATAAAATTTATAATTAAATTTCATGTATATATTGAGAATATTATAAAATAATATCAATGAGGTAGTACATATACATATTAAAACAATAATGGTGTATAATATAAAAAATATCCCAAATAAGATAATTTGAGTTATAGAACCCATATCATTTTCTTAATGTTGATGTAAGAACAAATTAATTAAGTGATTACTTGTATAAAATGTAAATCCACGTAATATAATTTGAGATAATTTTTTTTAAATAATAATTATATTTTAAATATAATATTAAAATTATGTAATCATGGAATAATCGATAAAACCTAATGAAATAAAATTTACTTATAAATCAATTGTGAATATGACACCATTATGTCAAAACCTGATTGATAGAATAATTTAAATCAAGACATGAAATACAATATATTTTAAATGAATCATTTTTAACAAGTAAATGAGGAAACTATGAAGCATTATAATAGAATTTTGGTGAATAGTATAAAAATATTCCTTAATGAAATGAAATTGAGACAAAATCCATTACCATAGGTCTGACCCATCACATCTGTTCTTTATCATAATGAATATAAAAAATATAGTAATTATTAGCATGTCTAACATTATTATCAGTGATTATTAATAATTTTATTTTATTTATTATTATGTTATATTTACATATTTTATCAATTGAATTCACATCATTAGTGTTGAAGATATTTGTTTCATATGCCCTAAATGACTTCAGTAAGTTGAATAGGGAAACATAGTCAATACTTCATTATATATATTATATTAATCAAGTAATAATTATTATATTTATAAATAAATTACTAATTTATTACGGACCATGAAATATTGTTATGATAAATAAACAATCTTATAATCATATAGACAATGGGAAGTTAGTATGCATGGAGTATATTTCCATTTTTGAGCGGTTATAATGGAAAGAAGGTAACTATTATTTTAAATATCCCGATTTATATTTATATAATAAAAAATATCATATTATTTCTCTAAATTCACTCATATATATTCCACCCATGTTATTATTTAATGAAAAACCAAACACACTACTTAATCATGGTTGAAATCCACATATATGAACGATGGACGTTATTATATTTTAATTAAGGGAATGATAAAAAAATTATGATGTATTAATTTTACAGAATGATATATATGACTACAATTTCATATATATATATATATTAAATATATCATCATAAAATTAAATGAGTGGTGATGATGGAAAACAAATTACATAGGTTTGTGTGCCGGTTGTCTACCATACAAATGAAGTCTGATATTTTTTCTCATTTGATGGAAGATGAAATTGATGTAGGTTATTACAAAATAATAATATAATATTAGAATAAGTTATATTATGATGATATTATATCATCATGGTTGTAAAATATTTTATATAGTTGAAGAAGAAAGAATTTAAAATATCTTGGCTAAGAGAGATGCCTCTTCTTCAAATAACCTCTTTAAGGTTATAACAAAATTAATATTTAGAGGATTTTACAATCAATAAAATTATTCTAGGAAGTGTTAATATAATTATTGATGGGATATTTTTTTCAATTATATAACCCAAATGAATTACATAGGGTGATTAAATAAGTATATTAGGTATCCCTTTATAAATTATTTTATAAAGAATTTTTAAAATTTCATAAAATATTAAATTAATTTCAATTTTTTTCCCTGAAAAAATATCCCAAAAAAGATATACATCCGTGATAATATGATAATGGGTCAAATTAGTGTAATACAAATTAATTTTTACATTTTTATTTCACTTATGCATCCTTATATATTTGTTTCAAATAGTATTAACCCATTTGACAATTACCATGATGAAAGTGGTTTCACTCGTTAGGGGTCATGATAGATATAAAAGTAAATTGGATAATAAAAGTACCAATAACTATATTTCAAATCATATCCCAATAAATTGGATGAAAATTTGATTTATATAAATTTTAAATAATTTTTTAAAATATTATTTCAAGAAATTTCAATTAATATAATTTTTTAAAAAATTCATTTAATTTGAATTTGAAAACAACATGACCACAATTGAATTGGATTATAATAATATATAAAACATGTTATATATATATTTAATAAATTAAAAGAAAACCAAAATTCATTAAATAAATAAAAATTTGAAATAATTATAAAATCAATTATTTTATGTTTTATATTTATTTAATAAATAGAGTGTTAGTATTGCATAATAATTTAGAGAAATTATTTCATACTAAAATGTATAATTACTTTACCATCATAAAATATAATTTATATTTCATATAAATATCTATATACAATCCTTCATTGTTTTTATACCTATTAAGAAATATTATAGGTTTTTAAATCAATAAAGTGAAATTTGTGTCATCCTTCATTACTTTAATATGTATATCATACCTTGTAAGATATATTTGGGAATAATATGTTAATGGAAAACCAAATACATCCAATTGTATAATGTAATATTTTAAATACTTTTTTTAGACATTATAAAATTAAATATATCATCAATTACATGATTTTCCTTACCGTGGTGATAATTATTTACAATTATTACTATTAACAATGACTAAAAATTATAGAGACCAATTTACCAAAATTTTACCTCTTGATTTTAAATATTTAATTTATTTTTTCACAATTCAATTCCTTTAATTGATATAATTAAATTTATTATTAAATACACAAAATAAGATTGTAATGTTTTCCTCTAAAAATCAATATTTATACATTAAAATGTTTTTTGTAACAAATTAAATTATATTTTTTATTTCAATGATAAAAATTGGATTGTATTTAATTAAATTAAAGTAATAATAAATTAAAAAAAATCCAATATATAATATAACATTGTAAACACGTTAATAGAACATAATATATTTAAAAAAATATGGATTTATTTGTTTTCACTGAAAAATAAAAAATTACAGATAAATATAAAACATTAAACATATGTTCATTTTTGTATAATGAATTATATATTTATATTCATATTATAAAAAATTTAAAATTGGTACAAATTAATTATAACATTTAATCACAAAAATAAATAAAAACCATACCAAAAAAAATGAACAAAATGAATTTAGGAAAAATTTGATTATATACTTATAATTTATAGATATATTTATTTTGAGTTTGAATGCTATGATTATTTCATTACGTATTTAATAATATTCATACCATCCAATTTATTAGCTAAGTTATAATTATCATACATATATAATAATATATTATAGTTTATTTTGGCTAATTGTTGCGTGTTTTATACATTGTCCAACCAAATGTCCATTTTTTATAATGTTTTACATTCTACCCCATTTATTAAATTTAATCATCAAAATTTTAACTTGAACATGATAACTTATTTGTTAACATTTTAAATTACACTTATTTCAACCCCACATAGTAAATATGGTTAATAATAATATCACTATAAATGTGTGAAAAAGAAAACTCTGACGGTCATCTAGAAAAAATACAAACTAGGTTTTTAAATTGGAGAACAATAGTGGTAAATGTATGTGTTGATTTGGTGGTTAAAATAATGCCCAAGGGATAGTTGAGGTAGATGAATGACATGTTTAGCAAATTGTTAATAACCACAAAACCATTAATCTGCAGTGCGTTAAAAGAACATCAACCCATGACAAATAAAAATAATGATATAAAATTTCGGTTTCAGTAACATATTCAATGAATTAAGGAATACCTTTATTATATAGTGTGTATTAATAAGGAAATATAAATAGTTGAAAGCCATTATTTCATTATTTAATCAATTTCGCCCATAATCTTATCTTTCACAAAAACAGTAAGTTTTGAGGTGATGTTTTTATGCATATATCAATAAAAATAACATTCAATGCGTCATAAGATACAATATACCTTCTTATATCTTCTAAATAACAAAAATGGTAATAAATTATGATATAAAATAACACATTGACTTCTAAAAAGTAAATACTAACTCTTGAGGATTAACATAGTCCATAATATTATTATCTATTCTTACATTTCTTCAAAATATTTATAATTATTTTTTAGTAAAAAATATTACTCTAACATGACAACATAATCATCCAATGTAATTTTCAAACTTATCTATATGTAAAATCATTCAATCGTAAATTATAATAAAAAAATATATTCCCTAATAAAATAAATGACAAGATATAGAAATAATTTCCATAAATTTCTTACTACAATATAACAACAGATTAAAATAATATATGAATCAATGAATTAACTCAATATTAAATTTGTAAATTTTAAAGCATAATCATATATTATTCCTGATATAGTGATCTTTAAATTAAACATATAGTAACTGGATTGCTATACAATACCACAGTTTTGAATATTACATATACCATAAATTTACTAACTATTTTATCCTACTATATCCAAATTAATGAAAAATAAATGATTTTATTTACCCAAAATTATATTAATATCATTAAACATGTTTCCATGAAATATAAATGATTTTTTCTGAAATAAGATTTTTAGTAAAACATACACAAAACCAATGAAATATATTCCATTAATTGTGTCACAAGATATCCTTTGTCTTGTTAAAATAAAATCACATAATACAATTAAAGGAGTACATACACCATTAAATATTTTTTCACCCTTATAAATAATAACCCAATATACATTATTTTTATCCAATATAACTATTCCATTTTATAGGTTGTATTATATCCTTAATTTTATGGTTACATAATAAAAATTTAAATTAATATTGGAACACCACCAAGGAATTTCAAAACATGTTCCTAGTTAGGCCACAATCACTCTATAGAACAATAATGTTCATGGTATAATCGAATAAATATTTTTGAGGTTATTTCCCATATATATATCTATATCGAAACCATGTCCAATTGTTGTATTAACACAAGGATTTAATGCCGTGAAATTAAAATACTCTAAACTATACAAAAACATTAGAATGTTATTATATTAAATCGACATGACTACAACGAAATTCTTGTATATTTAAAAAATAATCATTTTTCTTGCATTCCCAAATATCATTTAGTAATTTAGTTTTAAGGAATTAGATCATCAACCTAGAAAAAATTACATTAAAATGTGAAATATTCCACATAGTATTTATTTTCAGATAATATAAAACATTTAAAAATAAACATGTTTTATTTTCATGATATGTCACCAAAATATTAATGTCAATCTCATCATGGTCCCAAATCATCCATAAATCCATATGAAAAATATATTACAATGATAAAATATAACCAATTTATTTTTAAGGTAATAAGATTAGGAGATACCATAGTCTAGTAAAAAAACATAAAATCACATACAATGTGTAACATTATCTCAATGTTGATTTACTTAATTAAATCAATCTTTCTCATATTAAAAAGATATATATTTTTCAAATAAATCCACTAAAACTCATAACAGGGATAATAAATTTTTTTTGGAATCATATAGAATCGTATTTATTACATTCTTAATTTCATGTAAGAAATAAATTTTGACTATTTAAATCAATAGTATAATCCATTTGATAACACCCTCATTTATTCATACTAATAATAGGAAATAGAGAAGATCTAATCATGGATTTTCTAACCCAAATCACAGACCCCATAATATTTTATTAAAAAGTTAAGGAAAGCAAACAAACATAATCGTCCATAGTCTGACATTCTTGTAAAAACAAAAAAACAACATCCTAATGATCTAGAAGTCCAAAACATGAATGTAAAATGACCATGAAGTCAGAAGACAGCTACGGGCCATGAAACATTTGTTCCCTAGACAACAATGATGTTGTTATTGGAAAAACAACCACCCCAGAGAATCAAATGAGCTGTTTTCTAATCACAAAATGAAACCAAAATTCCCCTAAGTGATATTTATCTTTTTATCATGTTCATCCATGTTTCCTATGATTAGATATTTCAGTCAACATGTCATCAGCAGGAATTCCCATTGTGGTGTCCCATTCAACCAACAGCTTGTAGTGCCCAAGAACAACATATAATATTCATGAAATACAACCAATAGTCATTTAAATCCTGCATAATCATCCCAATGGAACAAAATAAGTAGTCCCAAAAAATATTAGATGCATCTCTCATCCGCAATATAAAATTCCTTCCCAATGTTGGAAGAAACCCCATAAAAGTGTTGTCTATAAATTAAATGTTGTCTAAAAGGACATTATGTCCCTAGTCAAACAATGAATCCAGATGTTGTCCCAACCACTTTAGGTTGTATTTTACTAGGTTATTTCCTTTTTGGGTCATCCCCAACTCGGTCGATACATCACCGCATGACAGCTTCATTGTGACCTCCATGCATTAGAGCTAACATCACCAGACAGCACCGAACATATCATATTCCTTCATTAGCGTCGTGTATCTATCATGTCCCACATGTCAAGAGGTTACCCCTACCTCCAAAAATTCTATGGAAAAACATTAAATATCCTATAATAATCCCATCATATCTCCTACATCTTCCCACCAACTTCTTCATTGACATCGATCTAGCATGAAACATATGTGTCATCATACAGAATTTATAATCTACACAACCATGAAGAAGATTTTTATAATGGCATTCCATAATTGGATGATGTATCCAGGTGGAATGGTCAATATCCAGAGAAGAGTACATACCACCAGAGAAACACCCAGTTCTTGAAATAGAATCTCCTTCCATTGGGAACCCAAAATAAAATGGATGTGATCCCATATTATTCATGTCCTTTATAGCCAAACAAATCCTGATATTCCACGAAAAACCCACACCAACATCCCACATCATTCTCCACCAAAAATCCACTACTCTTGAAGCTATCAAACTGCATGCCATCTAGCTCACATCATAATCCCAATGCATGGGAAAACCACCCAGCAATCACTAGCCTTTTCGCCATCCCAAGCACTATTACATTTGATGCTTCCATGTAGAGTAATAAAAATCCCCAAAAGCACGTAATAATTATAAAAATATAAGATATAATCAATTGTAACTAGATAAATATCCTGATCTGGATCTGTGTGATCAAAATTACCTTGAGAATCATTTAAAGCACATGTAGAAACGAGGTTTTCCTATTCACAAGGCTATCAAAATCTAGTGAAATTTGTTTCACCAATTATTGATGTTATGAAATGGGGATCAACCCATCATGAATTATATATTGAGGTCACTCATTTATCATATATAAAGACACTATACACAATAATGAATGAATCTTTTTATTATTGAACATATAATCCAAAAACCATTAAAAATATCTATTATTCTTTTTTAAAAAATACCTTCACATATATCAAAATACACTTTTCTACTCAAAAACAATATTCAATACAAACATACATAGAAAAGTGAAAAAAAATGTTCTTATTTCAAAAAATAAATGAAATATTATAAAGGAATAAAATTCATAAAATTGGTGGTAAAAGGAAAATATATTGTTTCATTATATCAATATTATAAATAGAGTTTTTTCTAATGGGTTTATACCAACGGTTTGATGAAACCGTGGGTATATGGTAAAAAGAGGTAGCTTTTCCCAACAGTTTCCTCAAACTGTTGGGAATGTGTTATAATTATTAATATGTCAAGATGGTTTTAGTAAATAGTAGGGAAATCTATAATTTATCTAATATATACTAACAGTTTTAAACAATCGTTGTTAAAGAGAAGCTTTTCCAACTGTGTTTAAAAATAGTTGGGAATGTTTTCTCCCAAATACATAGTAGCCCAACTCCCACTATTCTTGATTGAAACCCATAATATGATGCTAATCCATAAGGTCTCTCTTAACCCTAGTCTCTAAAATATTTACACCAATATATCCATCTTCAATAATGATTATTTTTTATACACTTTAAATTAGTATGTGTTACCTTATTTTTAATACTATGCATCAGTTTTTTTCTGTTTTCTGTGTTGATTTGAGCTACATAAGTGTTCCTACGGTCTGTGGAATACCGATCACTTTGATTTACTTTATATATTTTTTCTACACTTCAATGATTGTAAAGGGTTTGTTTAGTCATTGTTGGGGTAGTGGTGTAGGTGGTTTGCCATTTTTTGTTGTGGTGATATTGTAGGTATAGTCGAAAATTGGATTTGGAGTTTATATTTATAGTTTTTATTCGATGAATAATGGGGAGGGTATTGATATTGATGATGAATTAGGAGTTGGTTGGGAGATGGATTAGAATTGTGATGTTGGTTGGATTGGATATAGTTAATTTTTACGGTATTATATGTGTATTGTTGGTGGGCTATTTAGGATGGGGAGGGTTGTGGTCTATCCGGGGGTGGGTTGTCTAGGTGGGGGTGGGGTTTGACTCTCCAGGTGGGGGTGGGGGTGGGATATCTAGGTGGTTGGGGAAGGGGGTGGGTTCTCTATTAGAGTATAGGGGTGGGTTTTCCAAGTGGGGGATGGTTGTGGGCTGTCCATTTGAGAGATAAGAATATTTTTTTCAACCAATTGAGTGATTTGTTTCGGAGGGTTATCTAATAACATTGGAAGAATATGAGAACTCATTAAAATAATCATCTATAATAAAAGAATCAACTTAAAAGTGAAGAATATAAAATATAAGAATTTTTTTACTAAAAAATAAACATCCTTTACTCTTCAACAATGAATTCTTGATGGGGGTGTATGTAATTTTTAATGTATTATATCAGTGTTGGGGGTGGGATATCGAAGTTTAGGATGGGGTGTGGGTTGTTTGGGGTGGGATGGGATCTTTCATGGTGGGGGTGGGTTGTCCAGGTGGGGTGGGGGGCTCTCTCGGTGGGGGGTGGTGGGGGATTGTTGTCCAGATGGTGGGGGGTGTCCAAGTGGTGTGGGGGCTGTCCAGGGGGGGGATGTCCAGTTGTGGGGTGAGGTGGGGAGGCTTTCCAGGTTAGAGGGATTGTCCTGGTGGGGGGGGGGTGCTACTTAGGGGGATTGGTGGGGGTAGGTGGATACATGGGAGGGGGTGTGGGTTGTCTTGGGATGGGGTGTTTTTTTCCAGGGGTGGTTGTTGAGCTATCCAGGTGGGGGAGGAGTGTGTGCTGTCAAGGGGGGTGGTATCTCCAAGGGGGGGTGGGCTTTCTAGGGGGGGAGTGGGTGTGGGTAGTCTAAAGAAGATGGAAAGTGGGCTATCCAGGTGGGGTGGGGCTAACTTAGTGGTGTGGGGGGCTATCCCGGAGGGGGTTACATGGGGGGTTGGGGGATATATTGGTTTGGGGTGTGGGTTTGTAAGGGGGGATTTTCCACTTTGATACTCTACATAAAATAGGTATCAGATATAACGAAATTATAGTTGCTTTCACATGTTAAGGATTTTCTTGAAGTTACATACCAACACTCACTCTTACCCTTCCAAGAAGAAGTGATCTCTACCATGAAATCTCTCTCAGGTTCTTATCCACTATCAATATTGATCTTATACAAATTTAACAATCATAAAAATCAATATCACCTATTTATATAGCAATGATCATACTCCCATGAGTTGTGTCCCATCGAAACTTGTAACATATGACTAAACAACATACATAGGATTATATTAAACTCTGACAAAACATTGTGTAAATATACACTTGGTATCACAACATCGAATTAGCTCTTATCTAGCCTATAAATGGATCCAGAAGCCACAGACATTGCTCAAAATTCGGAGGTGTGTTTAAAATTTGGGTTTTTATAATAATTCATGTATGATATTTAGTGTGGAAGATAAAATCTGATCCATGTATTTGTAGGTTTGTTTAAAATTTGGTGTGTAGTTATTTATATGTATGATATTCCTGGTTTACACTAACAGTTTTCTGCTTCATTTATAATAGACATTAAATCATGATACAATTGGATAGATATTGGATTCTACAACCCTATTTTTTGGGTGGACACCACCACCCCATTGGACACCCCCACCCAATTGGACCCCCATAGAATAGACACCCCTAGCCCTTGGACACCCTACCACCCCCAAGGACATCCCCCATCCCTTGGACAACCCCCAACCTCCCTAAACCCCCACCCCAACCCCACCCCCGGGACCCCCCACCACCTGGACACCCCACCCCCTTGAAACCATACCACCCACAGGGACAACCCAAATCCCCCTAGACAACCCCCACCTCTCCTAGACACCCCACCCACTCCCTTTAACAAACCCCAAAGACACCACTCCACCCCCTATACCCCTTAGACACCCCCTGGACATCCCCACCCCCTTGGACGCCCCCCCCCCCCCCACACCAGACACCACCCCACCCCCTAGACACACCCACCCCTCGGCCCTCCCTTGGATACCCCCACCACCCTGGATATCTCCATAGCCCCTGAGATAGCCCCCAACCCTAGATACAACCCACCCCTTGGGAAGTGTATGTGATCACTCAAATTATCAACAAGAATATAAAATTTCCTCAATCTAATAATTACTCAATAAATGAATACATCTCTTCCACAAGTCTACAAGATATTTTACTATAATTTATACTTCTTAAAATATATTTTGTTAAAAATATAATAGTTTTTTTCTCTCTTATGATTCTCATATAGAGTAGTGTGTCAGTTATTCTTTTAAATAATGTGAACAATTCTCAATTACTTAAATATATTTTTGATGGAACTTCAATCTTATTTTATTGGTTTTAAAAAAATGTCTTCTAACAAAATAATACATAATTTATTAAATTTGGAGGTAAAATACTCATCAGATCTCATGATTTTTTTTAAAAGTATATCTTTTTAGATTTTTCAATTTATAAGGCTTCAGATAGTGGTCACATACACTACCATTATTTCAATTTTGTTGGAATACCATGGTTGAGACCTGATGATGTCAGCTACCACATAACCAAATATGGGTTTTAAGAAAAATACTATTTTTTTGTATCATAATGGGTAGAAAATGATCTCATATAGCTGATCATCCAAATGAGAGGACTGGACTGGAGAAGTTGTTTCTGAAAGGTTTTTGTTTATTCATCATCATGAAAAGAAGGGATTCTGACTCAAGAATACTTCGATATGAGAAAACATGATGCATCTAATGAAAATGATGATGATTTCAAGGTGAATAAATTGAATGATGTTTCCATGAACCCAATATATCAACAATGTGGTAAAATAAAAAAACTATAATTTTTTCCGATTGATTCTTGGGAAAACTATGTAAGGGATTTATAATAATACAATTGATTGCATTCTTACATTTTTAAAGACTTACTACTAGATGATGCAGATATTCCCGCAAACCATTATGTGGCATGGAAGTTATTTGAGGAACGTGGATTTTCAAGAAACATAATCCATGCATTCCCGAAATATTAATGTTTTTTTGGGAGGAAATTGCTAAACGAAATGATTGTGTAAAATGTGTCACATCCCGCTGGATGCAAAAAGATAATTCAACACCATCCCATGTGACACAGAATGTAATGTGGGAATTTCCATTGATCTCTAGACTCTAGAATATTTTTATGATTGATGAAATATCTGTAAAAATGATTTATAATGATACCAAGAGAAATAATACTAATGATGAGTTATATAACCCTCTATATGGACATTCATGGTAGAGATTTGATGCTCGATATCCTAATTTTGCTGCTAACATGCGTAATGTGAGGCTGGTTCATTTATGTAATGGTTTTAATCTGTTTGGGAGAATGCTTACTCCGCACAGCACATGGCCAATTTTTATATACATTTTATAACCATTCCTCATGGTTGTGTATGAAAAAATGATTCACTTTCATCAGTATACTCATATCTGGCACTTATAATCCTGGAAATGATATAGAAATATACATGCAACCTTTAATAAAAGAGTTGAGACTTCTTCGGTATATGAGTGTGTGCAGATATAGTGCATATTAAAAAGAGATATTTCAGATGAGTGTCACACTAGTGTGGAGGATCAATGATTTTTCTACTTATTCAATGATGTATGGATGGAGCATGAAGGTAAAAATATCATGTCCAGTTTGTATGAAGAATACACAATCTATAAGACTAAAAAATCATTGTAGTTTATGTTTTATATGGCAAAGATGATTCTTTACAATTGAACATCCATATAGAAATAATCGTGAAATATTTCAAAATACCATAGAGACCAATGATCCACCATATTGTATGTTTGGAATTGTTTTCATTAAAGAAGAGGAAGATTTTAGTTTTTTATTCAGGAAGGGTCCTATAAAATATGTAAAGAGAAATATTGTTTCCACTGAAACATGCTACAATTGGAAGAAGAGAA
Organism: Viscum album; assembly: GCA_963277665.1. Lineage (NCBI taxonomy): Eukaryota > Viridiplantae > Streptophyta > Magnoliopsida > Santalales > Viscaceae > Viscum > Viscum album. The sequence goes on from OY728136.1 coordinate 1,836,069,963, forward strand.
TTATCTTCTTTGATTTTCCTTATTGGTCAGCCAATTTGTAATGTTATTTTTTATATGTAATTCATGTTGAATAAAATGTGTGTGAAATGTTTCATTCGATTCTTCAAAGTGTTAAAGTAAAATAAAAAAGATATTTACAGTCTTCGTTTGACTTGGTGTATTGGGGCATCAAACCATAATTGAATCATGTGCATATATGTGAAAATAAATGGAAAGTTCCATGTCCATATTATGTTATGACACCTATAGTAAAAAAAATCAGTTTTTGGAATTATGAGTGACTATTATAGTTCCTAATGTCTATTCAAGAAACATATCTAACCGAGTCAACAGAAGAGAGTTGAAGCTGATATCATTGAAGTTTCATGATTATCACATTCTTCTATATGAGTTCATTCCAATAGTAATCCTTCATATTTTTCAAATAATTTAAAAGAGGATCTTATTCGGTTGATTCATTTGTTTAGAGATCTTTGTGCTAAGATGTTATCATATTCTTTCTTGCAAAAAATGTTGGCATATGCCCTGTTAATTTTGTGTGAGTTTGAGAAAATATATCCTCCGTCATTTTTCTCTTGCAAGGTGAATCTGACTATCCATATTCCAAATTAAATACATCTGGGAGGACATATTTTATTTCATTTCATGTATCCAACTGAAAGAAATATGTAAAAATTAAAGTCTTCTGTCCGAAATTTGAATCATCCTGAAGGTTCTATCATGAATGGTTAGTTTTCTCAAGAATGTATGGATTTATCCCCTCTTTATCTTTCTGATCTTGCAAAAATAATGAACATTCCATTGAGAAATGAAGAAGAATAGTATGATAATATTGAACCCAGTTTTCCATCACCTCCTCAAACATGAGGAATCCCTAGATTATATACATTAAGGACATTAATCCTAGAAGAGTGGGAGATCGCACATCGCACAGTTTTGTTCAAATGTAATTTTTTCGATGAAAAAATATCGTAAGTAAATTTAAAATATATATATTAGATATATATATTGGTTATATTATTCATGTTTTTCCATAACAAGAACCTAAAGCATTGATAAATAGAAAGTGTCGTTCTTTATCTAGGACAATGTGGGATACTTTTCATAGCTATGAGTTTATTTCTTTGTTAAAATTGAAGGTAATAATATTTCTATTTAAAATAATTAAATAAATATTTAATTAAACTTAATATTAATTTAAATTTCTGGTATTGAGTTTTCTCGTTGACTTTTTCTCTAATGAAATAAGTGCTTTGGATTTTGGTCCTAATATTATGGTTCGAGACTGTAAATCAATTGTTACCAATGAGTATAGATTTATTATCAGAAATTGAGAAAATAACATGAGAACACAACATGATGGTATTATGGTTACTACAACAATAGTCTGTTATGTTAGTGTATCTGATAGAAGACCTTAATTTGAAAATGTATGTTATTTTGAAGTCGTTGAAAAAATAATAATTTTGGATTTTTACTATCATGGATGAGTCGTGATGATGAAATGCTAGTGGGTTGATTCGATGATGAGGTAGAGAACATTTATTAAAGATTGTCGATTTTGATTTATTTATATGACTCACACACTGGCTACCGATGAATCATATATATTGGAATAAATGGAGAAACATGTTTTTTATGTCAAAGACCATATTCAACCTGAATTTGGTGTCATTATTGATGTAATTCCAAGAAATATTTTTAGATGATCGTGATGTTGAGTTTTCACCATACATACTACCATTGGAAATGATACATTTAATAATTTTGATGACTCAAATAGCTCAATTTTCAGGGTTTACTGTGAACCTAAAGTTGTGGTCTGAATTAAAAATAATCATCTTTCAATGTTATCAATACTTTTGATTTCACTCTAATTGGGTTGTTAATGTTGGTACTATTCAAATTTATTTAATATTTATTAAAAATATGTTGCATCTAACCTAACAGTAAAGTGATTTTTTAATGTTTATTTGGTTCAATTTTCTTTGAATTTCAAGATTTTTTTTGGATTGAACTATATTAAACCATACAAAACACACATTTATAAAGTTGTGAAATTTTCTATGATTTATTGACCATGTTTAAAATTATTATAACTCTAAGACCCTCCATTAACATTTCACCAGATAATGAACATGATGTTTTGTGTTCTTTTTCAAAACATCTATAGAATCCTGCATCATCTACCTGGGGTAAAGAAATTAAATTTTCCATTAATTTCTACAAGGATTTTCCACTTACAAATCATGTAGATATCATATCATAGATCATATGTTTATATAATAATTTCCAACTATTTTAATGGTTTAATCATTCATAATATATAGATTTATAACACATAATAAATAATCATGTTACTCAAAATTAAATTTTCTTATTACATATTGTACGATTTATTGAATTTATTATATATCCATTAAATATCACCTCAAATTGGATAGATAAAATATCCATGAATCCCCCTATTATCATTCATATTTTTGTGTTTTAAAAGTTAGTTATATTTTTCTAATTACTTCATTATTTGTTTTCAAATGTAGGAAATGCGACAAAATAAAGAGAGGTGACCGAAAAAGATGATTGAAAACAATCCTCATATGACTGAGATGGGATTTCCACCCCTAGTTCCAGTAGTGAGTATTTTATTTCAAATATATATATATATATTTAAATAATATATAATGTCATCCGATTAATTTTTTTTTAAAATTTTATGTAGGATCCACCTCTTAGGTGACTTTTATTTGATGAGCAGCCTTTTAATGGTCATAATACTCTGGGTTTTCTTATGAGGGGGGGGGGGGGGGTGTGCGAGAGCTTGCTGACATACCCCTCCCACTGACATTCCACCTATCCCACATTCTGATCCCGCTGTGTCCTTAGGGACACAAAAGATATTTTAGCCTCCCATGTTTTCACCAAATTTTACATATGATCCTCCTCACCCGTCTTTACTATATTTGATGATGATTCACACTCCCCATCCAGTACTCGGCTAGCCATCTATGTCAGCTTATTTTACTTCTGCTTCCATCTCTCTGGTTATTTATATTCTATATTCTTTGACTCCTTCACAGACAAATTCTATCCCTGCAGAGCAGACATTGCGACCCACTCTACATGTACGGGGCGTTCCTTCAGGTTTTACAAATCCGGCAGCGCCCATCAATCAGACTACCACATGTATATTTTTTAAACCCTAAAAAAATTATAATATTAATTATTTTCATTATATAATATATTAAAAAAAAATTGTTTTTCTTTCCTAAAAAATACATTTATTGACATGAGGCAGGGGCAGGGGCGTACATTCATGTGTGCAGTGTGGAACTGCCACACGCAATTGATGGTGGACTATAATGAAGAAATTCAAATCATGGAAAAACATGGTAGTAATGTCGAGTTTTTTTGTGACATTTTCCAAATAATCTAACATCATTCCAGTTAACCTGATATCATGGAGATTGTCGCCATATTAAGTCAAGGATAATTCTTGTGTAGAGATATGGATAAAATAATATATTGTATTTAATTAAATATATTATTTTTTGTATTTATATGAAGAAATATATGTGTGTTAGATTCAGTTTAATTTCCCTAATGGTGACCGTGCATAAAAAACACTTCTAAAGGATTTAGGTGAGAATTAGAGAGCCTATAAGCATAGTTTGTATATTTTCTAGCATTCTAGAGTTCGAACAAAGTTTGAGGTGGTCCATGTCATTAATGATTGTCTTTTAGAATAGTATTGCCAGATGAATACTCATTGGAAAACTACCATGTTTATGTTATTAATAACATTTGAGGTATTTAAATGAAAATTTTAATGTTTTGAGTTAATAATATCTTTTTTAATATTGAATTTTATTTTATAATCATCCAGAAGAAATAATAAAACATGGATGCTAAAAATACCTCCACACATTAGGACGTACTATGATTCCATATCATGAGAGGAAGCTGGTATGATAGTTTTTTATATAAATTTAGTTATGAAATTAATTTTTGGAACCATATTTTCAATTATGGTTTCCTATATTCAATTTCATTTTAGAGGAAAACATTGAATATTCAAGGACATGTTCCTCAAGAAAAACTATTTTTCTCGAGTAGAAGGAAAAAAATAAGGATGTGTGGATAATAAACAGACTCAGCTGTAGACTGCATGTTTTACTTTGATGATTTAAAATTTTAAAATATATTTAGTAAAATAATATTATATTTATATTTGTAACAGTATAATTTAGAGACCATTGATGCCCAAGAACCAGACAGTTTTGGGCCAAATATTCATTTACATCTGGTGTTGGGAGATAAGCACCCAGGCTAAAGTACACTGTCGACCTGGGAAGAGTATAGTCCCAAAAAGGTATTGTCTCTCCTCGGGTATGATTTGTAGTGACACTAAGTTCTAGAAGCATATGGGATAGGTAGAAAAGGCTGAAAAAGGGCCACTAATATGGTAGAGTACTCTACTAGGGAAAACACTGCATTTTTGAAACTGATGTATGTTTTACGTCCAAAACTTCCACCAGAGGCCATCATAGCTCATGATGAATATATATCTCCGATGATTTCTGTATATGGTTCACCAGGTGGAAGTTCTAGTGGTTGTCGAGATGATGGCGAGGAGGAGGGAAAGGCAGAGGTGGAGGAGGGGGAGGAGGCGGAGGTGGAGGAGGATGGTAAGGAGGAGGAGGAGGAGGCTACGGTGGTGTATGTGGACAAGGATAAGGGTATTGATGAGGGTGGGGACAATGATAAGTACAATGATGAGGATGGGGTAAGGCTGATGATGAATGTGATGATAGGGAGGGTGATGAGGTATATATTGAAGTATTGCATTTTTTACTGATATTAATAACATTTGATGTTTGATGTTAGAAGTGTCTGAATGTATGTGTGATCAGGAAGGTCACATTATCTTTATTTAATTATATATCCATTGTAAAACTGGTCTTGGTGATTTTCTGTGACAAATTCACCCCTCCCCTAGACACCCCCACCCCAGACACCCCCACCCCTCCTAGACACCCCACCCCCTTGGAAATCCCTTACACCCCCTAGATAGCCCTCGACCCCTCCTGGACACCCCACCCTCTGAACACCCCTTCCCCATTGGAAAACCCTCCCAACACCCTGGACACCCCCTCCCCCAGACACCCCCCCTCCCACCCATGGGAACCCCTACACTACCGGACACCCCCACCATAGCATGGACACCCCCACCCCATGGAAATCCCCCTGAAACCCCTTCCCCCTTGGACAACCCCCAAACCCCTTGGTCTTCCCCTATCCCCTTGGACACCACACCACCCCCTGGACACCCCCAACCCCACCCCCAAGACAGCCCCCACCACCCATGGACACACCTTACCCCATTGGACAACCCCCAACCTCCTGTATAGTGCCCCCCTCCCCCCGGACAGACTAAACCCCCTTGGACCCCCCATCCACTCTGGACATCCCCCTATCCACTCGACACCCCCACCCCAAAGACACCCCCACCCCAATGGACATCCCCCCTTGACTACCCCCACCCCATGGACACCCCCTCCCCCATGGACACACCATACCCCCTTTAATATCCCCACACCCCGATGAAGCCCCACCCACCATACATGGACACCCCCACCCCCTGGACAGCCCCCCACAACCCCCTACATAGCCCCCACTCCCTGGACACCACCCCACACCTGGAAACCCCCCACACCAACCCTATGGACATCCCCCACCACCAACTACCCCTACCCCCTTGCATAGCGCCCAACCCCCTAGACACCCTCCCAACCCCACCCCATATACACCACCCCACCCCCTGGAGACCCCCACCCCTGGAGACCCCCACCCCCTGGATAGCCCCCACCCCTACTCCTTGGACATAAACCTCCCTACCACCTGGAAAACCACTCCATACCCTTTGACACCACCCCACCCATGGACACCCCGACTACCACCTGACACCCCACCCCCATGTGTATCCCCCTCCCCCTTGAGAACATCACACCCCTTGGATCCCCATACCCCCTTGGATAGACCCCCAAACCCCTGAATAGCCCCCCAACCCCACCCCTACCCCAATGTCACATTATCCCTTACTACATAATGGCATACCACATTATCCAAAAATTAAAATCTCATTTCAATTCACCCATGTCTATGAACAACGATTCCATATTCAAAAACCTGAAACATGATTTTATTATATAAGGGATATTACATTCTGAATTATGAATTCAATTCTGTATGTGTTATGGAGATTTTATTATTGTATGAATTAGATTAAGAATTCTATTTTTCATAGGTTAATTGACATCTGAATTCCTAATTTAATTGTGTATGTGTTCATAATTAATTGACTTATGAATTATGAATTCTGTATGTGTGTAATTAAATACAGAATTAGAGGTATTGCAAATTATTTGTTGTATGGATTCTGTATGAATTCATACATAAATCTGTATTTATTCTACAGGTATTGAGAATTTTGTATGAAGGCAGACTTTCTGGTGGATTTGCAGCATACGCACATGGGGAGGATAATCTTATACCAATGGTTGTAAACTGTTAGAATATGTGTCTACAAAAACATATAACAACCATTTCATGTAAACTATTGGAAAAATAATTTATTAATGGTTTACAAACCATTGGTATATAAAATTTTACTTAAATTTTACCAACGATTTGTGGTGAACTGTAGTTAAATGTCTGTACCAATAGTTTCAAAACGTTTGGTATAGACATTAGGTTTTATATTTATAGCGGTTTAAAACCATTGGTAAGGATTTATAAAAGCAGTTACATGAAACCATTGGTATATAATCCATTTTCCTACCATATCCCAACAGTTTTCATCAAACCATTGGGTTATATCTATCCCCACGACTCTATAACTAACGATTTGGACAACAGTTGGTATAGTTTATACCAACGGTTTGGACAACCTTTACCAACGGTTTTATACTGTTGGTTAAGTATAAGTTTTCATTAGTGTTAGTTAAAATTTAATATTAATTTTATTTAAATTTTTGACAAATGAAAATAATATTCCATTAAATGAATAATTTTGAGAAACCCAGAAATAAATTCAAAATAAAGAATAAAATTACAAAATATTTCATTTATATCAATATAGAAAAATCAATATTTTTTTTAATATTATGGAAGTAAAATAGTTGTTAAAGTTATAATAAAATAGTAAATTTTATTTAATTACCTTACCATGTGCCTAATTTCCATTTGGGGTCCTTCTCATCCTAATTAATAATATTTTGTTACTTTTTAATTTATTGATAATCATTTACTTGTTTAATATTTAATTTCCTTCAATAATTACAATTTTATATATAATTGCATAATAAATTGAGTACATGTCATCTCTTTTGAATATATTGGGGTCATATGTATAAAATGACTATAGTAAGATGACTATGGTCCAATTTTATTTATTAAATCATCATTATAATAAAAAATGAAATTTTATTCATTTATATATATTTATAATAATTTTATGTCAAACCATGATTTATGGTTATATAAAAATAAATATCTTATAATCATGAAGATGGTAGGTCATTGTATGAATGGGTAACATTTTCATTTCTAAATGATATTTGTAAAAATGTGTTTTATATTATATTATATTTTAAGAATAATAATTATACCATAAACATAAAAATATATATTTCTGTATAAATATATATTATCCATGTGATGCGGTGATGAATAGTGAATCATATAACTTTTTGGAGGTGGAAGTCCACAAGTACACAATAATGATGTTATAATTTCTCCTTGAATGGAAATGTATGAATTAAATTGATATTTTATATTTTATGACTAATAAATACCTTATTTATATTCTATATATACATTGAAACCATAATTTTAATCATATCTGAGTGGTGATGATGAAAAATGAATGAAATTAGTTCAAGAGACAATAGTTTGTTGTACACATGAACAGTACATTCCTTTGCTAGTTTATAATAGAGGATATGTATATAGGATGTTAGATTTACATAAAAACCCTTCTTATAATTAAAATTAATCTATTATTATCTCATCATAGTTCATTTATTTTTATAGGTGGGAGAATAATAAAAAATGGTTGTGAAAGATACCATTTTTTCGAAAAACCTCCTTTTCATTACCCCATTTATCCTATTTAATTTTTATTAAGTCCAAATTAAGGCCTCTAAAATGTTTAGATGGATTAAATTTCTATATTTCCATTTGTATTTTCCAATATAAATGTTTCTTATATTTGATTAAATTAGAAGATATTTTTTATAATATTGGGTAGTGTCACTCTTCAAATATCAAAAAATATTTATGTAATTTAAATTAATTTTTATGTAAGAATTCATCAAAATTACTATGATATAAATATGAGAAATGTATGAGTATAAATCCTCCTCAACAATCCAATTTTTTACAATTTTAGATCAATTATCTTCTCATGACCTTTTATTTTTACACTTCAGTAACCATTTTCACTATTATGGATCTATTAATATTTGTTACACTAAAGTGGTTAATATATGTACATTAAAATAGAAATTAACCCTTAAGATGTCATTTTTTGAAGTCAAAAAACTATATCCCATTCAATTTGATGAATAAACGTTTTTTTTAACATTAAACCATTAAATTAAATATTATTTTTATCAAAATAACACTAATGTAAAATATGGAATAATTAATTAAATTTTAGCCAAATAATTATATAAAAGAAATGGAATTCAACAAATTATTCAAAACCTCTATAATATATAATGTATAATTAATAAAAAAATGGAATATCAATATTCAATCACAATATATTATTTTTCATATTTTTAAATCCTTTTATTTTTTTTCTATTTATAGAATAATTATAGCATTGTGTTATGTAGGAATATAATTTTATTATTTGATGGGAAAAAAATAAGTATAAATTTTCTTGGTATGAAAATAATTTTCATTTCAATAATTATTTATAATCCAGAATATCATCTTCTTACCTCTAATATAAAAATTATATAGGTATTGAAATCATTTTTGTAACATTATTGGCATTATATTTACAAAAACATTATATCTGTCAAAATGAAGTCAAATTGTTTCAAAATTCCATATATTTAGTTTTTTATTAATGATGATATAAACTCTAACAATAATTTTAAGAAAAGTTTTTGGTTCATTCACTAGTCATTATCATTTTATTATTAACCATAATTATCAAATTTATCCTTTAGTGTGAAAACATACGAAGGTTATTGTTCAAAATGATAAAAACATTTTGTATTTTTTAATCAAATATTAATAAAAGAATTAAAATTATTTAATCCATTTTAATGTATTAAAAATTATATAATTTAAATAATTGAGATAAAAAAATTAATTGAAAAAATGTAATAAAATTTAGCTTCTTATGAAAGAATGGTCTTTGAATGTATAAAATGTATTTTGCAAAAAAATTAAATAAAAAATTACTTAAAAACACATAATTGGATTATTTTAATTATAAATTAACTAAAATTAATTTAAAACTAATATGAAATATAATTTAACTGAAAAAATAGATGAAATAATGATGAAATTTTAAATTAAAATGAATATTTTTTGATATTCATTGAAATTTTTTTACTTTTAGAATATTATAAAAAATATTAATTATGTTAATTTTTTGATTATGAATTAAAAAATGAAATTATTTTTTCTAATTTATATTTAAATATTTTTAGAATTGTATTTAACAAAATTATAATAAAAAAGTTTAACTAAACCTTTTCTTATTTGATTAAAAATTTATAATTTTTTTATAATGTAAAAAAATACCAAATAGTTGAGTAAAAAGAAATATTGAAGTTTCCTATTACAAAATTACACAGATTTTTATATTCTTTCCCAATTTTGGAATTTATTTCTCTATAATTAAATTCACTACTCATAAAGCGATGATATCATTCCCCCATTTCATTTTCAGATTCCAATGTTTCTTCTTAAATGATATCGTTTTTCCACCAAACTATAAATTTATTAACTAAATTATAGGAAAATAATATATTTCTATGCACAATATTATGAAAAATAATATATTTATAAGAAATTTTATATTTTTACATAACCACATTAAGGCTCAAAATAAAAGAAAAATCCTACATATATTTTCTTGAAATCGAGATCTAAAATATGTTGTCTACCTGTGATAAAATCATAGAAAATTATTTTTAGTATATAAATTATCATTATTTATATATTATTTTATATTGTCTAACAAATCATGGAATTAGTTTACCATTTTACCAAGTTTATTCAAATTTTTATATGGAGATGCTTTAATAAAAATAGGATCGCCTACTGTGAAAGAGATATCATTCCTTTGATTATCTGCATAAATGATATTCTTACATTGAGAAGCCCTCATATTTTTATTAATGATGACCACCATCATTAATGATACCTCATCCAATATTGTTCATATCATCTTAGTTTCTCTTACATCAAAATAATAATATATAGTCTAACAACACATCACATATAAATTATTTATAGGTTTAATAATTATAATTGAATCAAAACTATTATTGAAAGAAAATCATAAAAAGTATATTGTTGATTCCAAAATGCTTATAAATCCCTTGAAAATGGAATAATAATATCATGTAAGTTCAAAATTATTTTCTTAATCTATACTTCAGATTGATGATGAAAGGTTATACTAGAAATTAAATCAGTACCCAAAAACATTTGATGTCCTTTACAAAATTGGAAATGAACCTGGGATCATTGAGTGATATAATGGAGAGAGGGACTATATGTAAAAATACTATATACTATAGGTAATCATGATAAATATAATATAAATACATAGATTCATGAATAAGAAAATAGTGTTATTATTTATTTAATAAATTAATAATAACAGAAATCATCTTAATAAAAAAATATGACTTTTGAAATATGACTATCAGATAAATCGATATATTTTTTTCGTATTCACTTCAATAATATAAAAGGCCTAATAATCCACATCATTAATAGTTGTTCTCCATTAAACCGTCAAAAATTCTCAAATTTTAAGGTAATGTCAATTATATTTTTTTTTATTCCATCACACTAGTTTTACTCCAAATGGCCTCTATACATCCTAGGTTAATGACGATTGGTAAAAAATTGAAACTATGAGCTACACATAATAATTATCTCTTTAACACAGAATACAAATTCACACATAAAATCTTCCTATATCTCAAAACAAATTATTTTCCAATATTATGTCAAGAAAAAATACCCCTCTAAAAAATTTAAGATTTCCCAAAAACTCATGGTATTATATCAGATCCTTCTTAATTATTTTAGTAAGATATGATTATACTAAAAATTTAATTAATAGATAGAAATTTAACGCTTGCATATTTTGAATAACAAGTTTAATCAACTCACAAGAAATGTCTTCTTCAAAATGTATCACGATAAATGACTCTTGATATCTTCAACTCAAATCATTGTCTACTTTTTTTATATTCTATGATGGTAATGGATCATCAAATCATAACCCCTGATCGATTCCATCCTTGTTATTTTACTTATATTCTATTATTTATCAGTTAACATTTACTTATATTTTTTTATCAGTTTATATATAAAACATTAATATATATATATATCTAGCCTACAATTTTTCATACAAAAAACCACATGATCTAATTATATTTCACATATAGGATAATTTAAATTATATAGTCTCTATTAATGTGATGAGTATGAAATTTCATTGTAATTATGTAACAGAACACAACAGGTTCCCCTCACTAAATAATTTTTGTTAATGAAAAGATTCACCATGTCTATATTACATGTCTAAAAATGGGCCACTCAATGAAACCAATGTCATTTACTAAAAAATCAGCACATCCATTTTTCCTAATTTTTTTTAACTCCATTTAATTTAATCATTTTAAATGTTCTAGACATTAGAGAAATAATTTTAAAATACTTATCATAATAAGCTGAAAAAAAAGAAAAATATGAATCATTGTAAAAAAAAGTAGTATTGGATATTCCCCTAAATAATTATTTTTTCGAATGTTCAATAATTATTCAATTGTTAAAAACAATATTCCAATGAAAAATAATTATTACGATCAAAATTCATGCTTACTATCTATTACATATCATTCATTTTGATTTACAGTTACAAAAACTAGTTTGAACAATTTGTGATCATCGGGAAATTTAGAACATACCAATATGTAATATATAAAAAACAAATAAAGTTCTCTAAGAACTCATGAAAATATATATTCATTAGATCTAGGAATACAGTTAGTGAATTTAAAACCACATAGGGATTAACTATAAAAATCATAATGTCGGTATCTAATCTGAGACACTATCTTTGAAATATATTACTCTCTTACATTTAAATAAGGGAACCCCAAAATGATAAAAATATTTTAAAATTAATATTATCTCATGATATGATCGATAAAATCAGTGATTTGAGTAGAAGGATACATTTAATTAAATCTTATTTTATTAAAGGATCTATAATCAAAGAAAACTATCATTGAACTCGTATTATTTTTACCAAAAAACAAGGTATCTGCATTGTGTAGTTCTAGGTCAAATAAAAAAATCATTAAGAAACTCCTACAATTTCTTTTTTTATCTCCTAATGTTATACATGATATATTTGATTATTTGTTTTTGAAATTGGATTACAATGATTTACTAATTCAATAATAAACTCAATCCAATGATCCAAACTCACACTAGGATAATCATTTGGAAATAATTCAACATATTCTTTTACTACTTGTAAATCACCAATTTTAATAGTATATTTCATTTAAACTACAAGAACAACGTAAAATATCTTTCTATCTCTTTGAAATTTCTCGTCATCATGTTAGGATATCAAATATATCGATTAATTTAACAAAACATTTCTTTCTTCTAAAATATCATCGTATGATAAATTGAATGAAAATCCCTACATAAAATATTATCAAACTCTGCTGTGGGATGTTTATCAATATTTATAGTAAATATCATCTAACTAAAAACAACATGAAGATTCTTATAACATTTTTTTTCTATAATATTTCGACCACTATTTTTCACCAATATTTCTATAATATTTTAATTTGGTCATTTTTCTAATATACAATTAAATTTATGTTAATGCAGAAATGTGAAGATCCAATGTCATACAAGGCATTAATATAATTTTAATATACATGTTTCAGACATATCACCACATTAATCAATGGATATCAACAATAGTAGTATGAAATGACTTTCCTATGCATTTCTATTTCTGAACATGATGATTTACATCCAATTAAACTAACTTGAAACACATGATACCATAATAAACCAACTCATTACAACTAAACCATACCACCATTTCATAGATATGGGATTCCCCATTATGCAATTAATCATGAAATTTTACATTAAAATTTGGATATCAATAACTAAACTCACCATAATGGTAAAAATATCAAGATCGTAAAAAAGTTTAAATAAAATTTAATTAACCAAACATAGAACTTGTTGGGGGATTACTTCAAAATATAATAGCTGGAAGCTTCTCGATTTTCTATCTCATTGACTGTTTCTTTCACTTTTCAACATGATGATCATAAGTATCTCTAGACTCCATATCATCATAATGACAAACATTTTCGAAAAAATTAAATTCTCATGAAGAAAATTCACATCATAAATATGTTTTTAATATTTCATAAAAGAAATTAATTTTACTTTCAGTATCCCAAATAAATTCCATTACATACCTTCCCAATAATAAATGATTTTCAAATTTATATATAATGTTTATAATTTTTTCATCAATTATAATAATTTATTATCTATTAAAAGTAGAAAAAAATATAGAAAAAAATTATAAATAATATTATTATTAAATGAGTCTCATTTCATTGAATTATTCCCATATCATTTTATATATTTCATGACCATAAAATATAATATATCAGCCTCAACAGAGATATGATTAATAGAATGAGGTAACTATAAACATTATGATCATTCCTGACATCAAATATAATTTAACCATATTAATCCATCCCTCATCTATAATAGGTTTAGAATATCAACTGAAAGATGGAAAATGTTGTCTCATACAATTCACCATTATCATCATGTTTTTCTGTGGTAGATCTGGTTTCTCCAAATAATTAATTCCACCTCTATTTATTGTACATTTAAATTGATACATTGAGATATAAAATAAAATAGTTATAATTCCAAGCATTACATGTTTATAATTTGAATTGGTATATCTGTTATAGTTCCTTCCTGTTATATTTTCCATCTGTTCTCTATGGAGATCCATTTTAAATTAACATAATTTAGATGATGTAATTCAGTAATACTCATATTCAATATAATTTCAACATAACCATGAGGAAAAATATTTTATGGGAATTATATAATCATTATCCAAACCTATAATGTTTCATAAACATAATCTAGTATTCTAACAATAAATACCCAACACTTAAAAAAATTCTTATATCTGAATACAACATTTCATATTTTTCATTCTTCAGTATATTTTTGTTTATGAGTTTTATATAGTTTTTTCACCTCCCTTATATAAATTTATATTACATTTCTTAGTGGGCCCTTCCAACTTATATAAAATTTCCCAGGATATAAATCTCTTAAAAATACAGGAGAATTTTTTTCATGAAATATCTTAAGATTTATAATATAGACCTCATCCATGTCTCCAATAATATTTAAAGCATGGAAAAAACATTTTAAAATATATGATATGTATCAAAATCATATGGACATAAAAAGAAAATATCATTTAGTCAATTGAAAAACAATAAAATAACAAAAAAATCAACCTTTTCTCAATGCTATTTAAATTAATGAAATAAATCATTTCCACAATAAATACACAGATTTAGTTCAATGAAAGATATTAAAACTCACATGTATAATATAAAACCCCTATTGGAGAAAAAATAACAATTTCTAGAAAAAATTATAAAAAATTAAGAAATAACTAGATCATAGTTAAATCTCTTGAAAAACCCCTAGAGTACTACCCTAAAACATAAATGTAATGACAAGAATGTTTTCCCTATGCTTCAGGGTTCTATCTGGGTGCACCCATCATATATGTTAAAAGGGGGGTCACTGATTTTTCAGGAGCTATAACCGAGCTCAAACCATCGTATACAAAATACTTGGTTAATGCATATATCATAAATAATTCCCATGCTTCATATAATGAATACAAAATTTTATTCTTTCAATTTTAATCATAATAAATTTGATCAAATCTATTAAAAATATATGAAAAACACATTTGGATACTAAATTACCATTTTCTTTTCAAAACCAATTTTCAGTAACAAAATTCCAAAAGAAAGTAAAGTGGGGTTTTATTTGAATAAAATTTGATATTGTGTAATGGAAGATAATCTTTAAATTATTTTTCTAGAGGTCTGAAAATTCGTTGTCAGTATATATGTTAAAATATAGCACTCCTTTTTGCCTTTTCTAAATAATGTCAAGAAACTCTGTTAAATGATTCATTTTAAAAATGTTTTTAAATACATTCAAGAGATAAATGAAATTCACATTAAAAAATATTTATTCCTATATCAAATAATTAATAATATTTTTTATAAATATGGACTTTGAACAAAAATAGTTATAATTGATACATTAAAACAAGTTTTTAAAGAAATAATCTTACCTTATGACTAACAATTCACATGTAATCCATATATAGATAAATAAACACCAATTTTAATTAATTTATTTATTTAGATTAATTTTTGGGCTTATTATTCCATTCATTTCAATTATTACAATATAATATATAACTACATAATAAATTATGTTAATGTCTGTTATTTTGGTGATATTAGAATAATATTTCAATATTTAATTCATTATATGGATTATTGTAAAAGTGGTGAGCTTACCATTATTTATATAATAATTTTAAACAGATAATTATCGTTTTTATACATAAATAAGTCTTTTAAAACCATCAATAAGAAATGTTTAGGTAAAATTAACTACGTGACCATCATAAAGAGGGTAGTCCATACATAATCATTAGTAATGTTTCCATTTTTTAATGATCATTATGGAAAAAGGTATGTACTATTTTATCATTAGAGAAATAAACTAATATAATTTATATTAAATTATGACTTTATATATATATATTTATTTAATCCTTGTTCTGTGGTGATGAATAACTAATCACATCACTTATCAGAAGTGGTAGTTAACATGTACGCACTAATGAATATATTATTTTTTAGTGAACATAATGGTAGGAATGTAAATGATATATTATCTTTTATAAATTATAAACATGTAATTAATATCATATATAATAATTAATTCCACTAATATAACAAATCAAGAGGTTTGGTTATAGAAAATGAATGACATTAGTTCATGAGGTTGTAGTCCCCTATACACACAAATGACAGATTCTATAAAAATTTGATAGAAGTGGAGATGGTAATAGTTTCTTACATTAATATAAAAAATCAAAAATGTTTTAAACTACTTGACTTATAATTTTTTAATTTTTTAATACTATGCGATGATTGTATATTAATAACTATACACCTTCTTAGGAAAACATCTATTTATTTTCTATATAATATCTCTGTAGTTGTTATTCTACCCTAAACATGGCATCAACGATATTTGTTTGGATGTCAGCAATTGATTTTGGGTGGTATTTTATAAATATTTTTTTTGTTAAAAAATATAAAAATGATGTTCCCTTTTAAATTGGAGGTGATGGGCACTAATTAAATAATATAAATTAATAAATTAATATAAATTATTTTTTATTATCAAATAGCTTGAAATTGATACTATCAAAAAATTAGATAGTTATTTGCCCAAATACGCCCATTAAAAAAATTGGGAATTTTTGGATTACATTTATACCTATATAATGTTTTATTAACCATTCATTTTCCATTTTGAAAATTACAAAGATATCAATGTTTTTTATTCTTAAGGGGTTCTTATAATAACTATAAAAGTAAAAAAGTGAATAAATGGAATAAATATATTTCATAAATCATTTCCCAATACTATTTATAATGTTATGTTGTTTAAGAATTTTTAATCATTTAGTAAATTATTATTATTTTTCAATTAAAATTGGTGTCTATTTTGGAATTACTCATTTAATTATACTTTTTAATATTGAAGAAAAAACATAATTTAATTAAAAATAAATAACCAACTCTATAATATCCCATTTTATCTAAATGAATATTTTTATCATATATTCTTCTAAATAATAATAAATTTATAATTTTCATATCATTGATTTTATTTTTCTATTTATTGACCTATTATTCTTATAGTGTGACTTAATCTTTTAAAGTAATCAATTGATCAATAAAACATATAAAATTATTTTTTTTGATATAAAAACGTTTTAATATTAATTGAATACTTATAACTGAAAAAATCATAAATATTGTGTCGCTTTTGGCTTTATATTCTCTTGAAAAATGTAATGGTCGAAGTAATTTCAATAATTTTAAAAGGATATATATATATATATATTTATGATTTTTTAAGAATGATATAAATTCATCCAGTAAAATTATATCAAGTTTTATTTCTACTTTTTAGCAACTATAATTTCATTTTAAACCACAATTATTTGATTTACCATTTACCAAGACAACCAAAATTATGAAGATCACAATTAATAATATCCAAAAAAGAGGGACCATATTACAAAATTTGTATCTACTGATAAAAAATATAAAAGGAAAAATTCTTAATTCAAAACACTATTTTGGAAAATATTAATTTCAAATTTATCCAACAAAAGGAAATGAAAAATAATTTTTAGGATAAATTTATTTTTGACATAAAAAAGTATATTTATACATAATTATTGTACAAAATTCAATTATAAAAATTAATTGTATTATTTTGATACATAAAAAATAATATAAATAAAAACTCTCCCAAAGAAGATTTTTAATTTTAAAATAATTTAATTTGAAATGAAATTTTCATTTAAATTTTATAATTATTAATATTCATAAAAATAACCATTTCAAAAAAATCTCCAAAATTATTCACAAATATATTTTGAAATGATGAATAAAAAATTTTGTTTATTTTTTTGAATGGAAATTATATTGTTTCCAAATTAACATTTATCTAAAACATTACCAAAAATAGGTCCATTAAAATATTTTCGTCAATATGTTTAAACTACAAAATGTTTTTATTAGGAATATGACTATTTATATCATGAATCGTGAATAAATTTGAAAATGATTTATTCTATCATAAATAGGTTGTTAAAGTTATCATATATGTAAAATTTTCCTCAAATATAGTCATATTTTTATATTCACTAATCTATGTCTTTTTAAATATAGTTCCAATGGTTTCTACTAAAATTTATATGAATCAAACTATTTATATATAGAACCAAAAATTTGAATGATAATGGTTACATTAAAAAATTAGAAGAACATAAAAGAAATAACATCCCAAATGACCATATGGTTTATTAGATTTGGTAAAATAGTTCCATACTAGAATGTAATATTATATTCCAAAATATAAAATTGTATATGAATTTATGGTAAATATTCTTGAACCAAGAACTCGTTCAAAGATTAATTCTTAGTATCTGTGGAAAATAGTTGAAAATAATATTGATATTAGATACCTTATAAGGGTTACATATATCTAATTCTATCATGACTGAATATTTATTAATCAATATTGAAATGTAAATAACTAAAAATAGATTTCATTTGGTCAATAAATTGGGAATCAAGAATAATACTGCCTATGTAAATGATGATGTAATGGGGATAAATAAATAATCACATGAACGTTAATGTTATATATAAATATTATTAAAAATATATACATTAACATAAATTAATGATTTCATAATAAAGGACTCAATAATACTAGACATCAGAAACATATCGTAAAGGTCTTTTACCAAAGCATTTTGAACTATAGGATGGTAGATACCAAAACCCATTTAATAATGCCATAAAATAAGTTTCTATCATAATATATATTGATGTATTGATGGGATATACAATAATAGGGCCCAACCTACAAATTATATGTTTAATTTATTCCTCTTATGAATTAATAATTAAATATTATCAATAAACCTTATTTTTAAAAAATATTCCATATATGTTGAACAAGAACATGTAATATCAATAAAACCCTATATCATAAATTTCATCATAGATAATTTATAATTATGATATTATTATAAAATATTAAAATATGAAAATAAGAGGGTTGTGGTTGTAGTTTAATAAAAGTACCATCAAAATATAATTTAAACCATTCTTGAGGAAAATACTATATTCTATTAGAAACTCAGTTTTAAAATCTATAAATTTATAGAATATTAATTACAAAATTTTCATTAAAATAATAATTATAACATTTAAAGGATGTTTAAAGTCATTATTAATTCATGAAAAGGGTAAATTTGATTCATATCTAGTATATTAAAATATAAATCTCATTCCATTTATTTTAAAAGATAACACATAACTATTTAATAAAAGAAAAAAAGTTTCAATATATATTATTCTAAAAATAAAATCATGGGTATTTATTAAATTAAACCATATTATATTGATAATAAAAATATTTTTGAAAAAATATTATAAATTGGATATGGTGGAAGTATATTTTTGATTCATTAGGAAATAAAGGCTACTTTTTAAAAAACATTTTTTTCACCTCTATAATTAAAAGTTGAATATTATAGTTAAAGAAAATAATTCCCAAAATAAATGTAAGATATTAAAATATATTTTTATTATGATATAAAGGTTAGATAATTCTTATAGCATATCCTTAAACATAAACTGCCTCGAATAACGATGTCATTGTGATATAAACATTTACAGCATTGGAAACATATGAATTATAATCTAAATGAAATAAATAAATTCAAATAAATCGTTAAATAACATGAATATATTTTAAATAATGATATATTTTATCACATGGTATGTATTTACAGCACATATAATATAATTAGTGTATAAAATAACATATTTTCCAATTAAGGACAATTTAGATGAAGAACTGTTAAATTGATCATAATTTTGCTGTGAGAATTAATTAATTAATTTAGTATGTGTAATAAATGAAAATAAACAAAAAAAATAATCGAAACATAAAATATTAGAATATTTACATTTAACACATAATCATGTCTTAATATAGACAATGAAGAACTCATAAGCCCAAGGAATGAATCTTAAGTAATAAAAAAATTTCTACAGGGTAACATTATTACCAAATCATACTGAATAAATTTTTTAAATTTAAATATAAATTAAAAATAATAAATATTTAATAATGATTAAATTGAATTTTTTGTGATTTATACTCCATAAAAATGATGTTAGGGGCTTAATATAAAAATATGGATCAATGAATGGAAATTGATATGATTTCCCTTCATTAGGTCAAGCTCACCATGTAAAATTTCGTTTTATGAAATAATTAATATAGGATGATTATTTACATTCATAATAATATTTTTCAGGATTATTTTTACATTTACTTTATTTATTTTAGTTTTATATTTATTTATATCACAAATTTTGTTCTTATCAGATTTTATTATCGATATTCAGCTCATATGTTGGAAATTAATTCGATGGGTTGACTATGTTTAATGAGGTCATTATTTAATTATATATAATATAATAATGAATGAATATATTAAAATTTTAATATATAAATTATACATTTAAATATAAATATGAATTTTTTTTATGAAAATTTAAATTCATTATATTCATTGAGATGATAGATGATACATACACATGAGTAATGTTTTCATTCTTTAGTGATCAAAATTTAAATTATGCTGGATTTATTTTACTAGTACATAATTAAAATTATATCATATATATGTTGTTATTTATTAAATTAATCATATATGTATATAAAATATATAATATATAGTAACTAAAAATTAATCATACTGCTTCGTGGAAGTGTTAATCTACATGTAAGCACAAATGATTTTATCATTATTCAATGATACTAAAGGTAGAAAAAAATATGATATAATATATTTAATTATATATATATCTAATAAAACATATATATTAAATTAATTATCACAAAATAACATCATGGGTTATTAACAAAGACAAGTTAAATTGGTTCACGTGGCTGTAATCTAAACACACATCAATAATGGTTTAATTTACCATTTTATAGAAGAGTTGATGAATATAAGTTATTTATTTAAAATAATAATATCTATTTAAATTATAGTTATTTATTTTAATATATAATCTTATTTAAATAATATTTTTTTGTACTAGAAGGTGAAATGAAATAAAATGATTGGTTTGGAATGATAAATATTTTTCGGATGCACTAATTATGTAAAAACACTCCTTTCTAACTGTGTGTTAGAATTAAACCAAGGACACTAACACCTATTAATTGAATTAAATAATTTTCAATATAATATTTTTTTTAAAAATATTTTTATGTGTTAAAAATAAAGAATATGAGGCACACCTTTATAATTGACGGGAGATGCAATTTTATAATCTCATAAAATATATTAATAAAATGAAAACATATTTTCATGGAAAAAATGATCCAAATTTATATAATTATAATATATGATAAGGATGGGTCATAATCATATAATAAAATAAAATATTTTATATTTTATATTTTTTTAATTGTATTACTTTATTTAAATAGTGTTATCCCTTTTAAAAAAATTATAATAATAACAGAATTTTTACTTTTCATGGGTAAATGTATTGACTATAAAATAAATATTTTCAAATAAAAGGACCATGGACTATATTTAAAACCCCATATCACTAAATAAAAATAATATATGAGTTTATGGAATTTTATATCATTTATTAAAATATGTTTCATTATAAAATTACATAAATGATATTTTTGGAACTGTCGTTTTAATTTTACATTGTAATCATCATGAATAAAAGATAATTAGAATATTACCCTTTAAAACATAAATAAAATGTAATATTTTCCTTAAAAAATTCCTAGAATAAAATTATTTTGTCAGTTTATATTAAGATTAATATTTTTAATATTATTTTATTTATTTTATATTAAGCTAATAAATATTGTGAAGGTGTTACATTCTCCTTTAATGTATTTATTTAACTAAAAATAATTAAAATGAAATTACCATAATAAAAAATCATATATTTTTTATATGAGTATTTGGAAGTAAACATAAGGTCTTCTTGTCTATATCATAAAATATAATTGTTTTTAATGGAAATAAATTTTTTTTATCTTTATATTTTTAATTAATATTATAATGTTTATAATAAAAAAAATCTCAAATGGATATATATGTTACATGGATTTAGGTTTCCATGTTCAACTCATATAATAAAAAAACCATTACTAGTTAATTTCTAATCGTAATAATATTATTTTTACCACTATTTTCGTGGTTTACCCATAACATCATTATCATTATTTCATATAGTTTCTATCCAAAATAATTAAAAATAAACAGAATACTTTTACCAAATATGATCATATTGATTCCAATGATATAATTATTTTTTAAATATTCAATTAATAGAATTTATGAAATTTAATTTTAAATTAGTCATAAATACATAATAAAAATTGGGGTCTTTTTTGAAAAATTCATTTTTATGTAAAAATTTTATATAATACCAATTTAAAATATAAATTTTCTTCCAAAAAATATAATTTAATTATATATAATAAAAGGTATCATATTAAATTTTATAACAAATAAAAATTTTGATATGATTTTTTCAAAATAGTAAAAGAAAATGTTGTTTACAATACAAATCTGTATTTTTACTTTTAATTCAAAATTTGAACATTTCAGAAAAATGATATAATATCACTAGAAGATTACAGATATATGATTACTTCAAAAATAATATATTTTTTATCAATGTTGAATTTCTAAAATATATAATAATTAAATGTAATATTTTTTCAAAAAATAAAAACAATTTCCGAATTAAATTTATTTTTTGATGATTAAAATTAATTTACTAAAAATCATGTTTTTACATAATAATCAATTTGAAATATATTTATTTTTAACAGTATATTTTAATATATTTTATAAACAAGTTAATATTTTTTATGACCTCTAATTTATTAGCTATGTTATAATGATTATATTTAAATTATAACATTTCATGCTTTACTGGGATATATGTTTCATGTAGTATATTCTATCAAAAAATTTGATATTTATAAAATATATAGTTGTTAAATGAATGAAAAAGTTCTTGAAAATTCCTAAAAATGAGAAATATTATACATCCTTCAGACCTGATATATAATAACCTCTCTAATATTTCAATTGTAAGGGTTTGGGACTTTACAATAACCAATTCCCCAATCTAGGGGATAATGATTACCATAGATATCTATATCCTCTTAATATATGGGATAGATGTAAAGAACAAAAAATAAAATAAAAAACAATTGATGTTGGTCAAAAAAAATAGTGCAATAATCTACACTCATCATCCATAGTATAATTAAAAAAAATACTTAATTAATTCTAGTTATAAACATTTTTTTATCTATATGTTATTATATGTTCATGAAATCATATCACTGTTTGATATTTAATCATTAATTTGTATCTCGTATCGTTGTACAGATTTCATACCAATTGTTTAAACTATATCTGATTGATTATTGAGGAAATAATATTTATTGAAATCTTATAAATTTCACAATAGATTAGTTTAATTTGATTTTCAGAATTTTTTGGTTATATTATTATACAATCGACATTAACAATGTGGTCCAAGAAGTTGCATTTAAAATCCCAATAATATATATATATATATATGAACATTTCATGGTTAATAGATTACATTGAACTAACATTGTAAATTACATTAATTATATGGGTTATAATACTCAATCATGATGGTCATTTAAATAAAATGATTTTAAAAAACTAATTTTTTTAATATGACTACTATGAGGTAAGTAATGAGTTTACTCGTATTACATGTGATATTTAAGAGGATATCACATTGAAAATATATCATGAATCGTGTTTTTAAAATGGATACCATGAACAATTCGTATGAGTGAGGGGTAACATAAATTAAGATTTGGAAATTTATTCCATGAATTATAATTTAAAACTATGATATTTTATTATGTCTTACCCTATAAATAATTGTTATTTAAAATATCTAATTTCACATGAAACATTAAACTAAATCAACCAATAATTTCTTTAGAGAATTCGGAAACCCAAATCATTTTAAAAACTCATTTATATTATTTCTTAATAAAACTCAATAATATAAAGATATATATTTTAAATTAATCTATTATATATTTTTATATAATCCCTTAAATTATGTTATATAATCAATAAAATAAAAATATTTCTAAGTATAATCACTATTTTAACGTCATGGCATAAAATTTGTTATGTTTAAAAGATAAATATATATCCTTGACCTGATTTATGTTTTCATCTAAATAGATAATTGTCAAAAAATTTATATTTTATCATTTTGTTTTAATTTATTTATATAGATTACATTGGTATTATTTTACAATAAAGGTATGAGATATGATTTTGGTTAATAATTTGATAATATATTAGATTATATTGTATTTTCTAAAATATATTGTTCTATTTAAATTTCAAATTTATAAATATTTTTAATTTTAATATGTTATAATTGAGTTACTTTTCTATATCATCATGTTAAAACTATCTTATGGTCACTTTTTCATATTTGTAATGTACTCTTTTTTTGGGGAATAGTTTATAGGATAAGTCATTTAATGTACTATATAATTTATTAAATCTCCAATAAAAAATAGAACAAAAAAATTTATAATTCTTATATTAAATTACATACTTAATTTCTTCTCATATATCATTTAATTAAATTTTAAATAACATAAATTAATTATTACGTTGAGAAAATATAAAAAAAACGTTATTTCAATTGTTCTGCAATCTTATTATTGGAAATTTCAGACATGGTGTCTATTTGAATATTTTAAACAGCTGATAATTATTGGTATTATGTGATGATAAATATACACACAAATAATATATATTTAAATTTGAATTTTAAATTTACATGAAAATATTTCATTTCATTTCAGGAAACTATGAAATGGAAACGTAAAAATTATTATCTTAATGAGTTTCTCATAATATAACTGATAAAAATAAAGTCATTGAATTGTTTAAGATAATAATAATGATGAATACTAAAATATAATTATGTTTCTAAATCATTATAATATTTAAAATTAGTTTGTTGGAAAAATTTTGGCTTATAATTGATGCATCTATTTTGTAAGTGTGATATATTTCATATACAAGTATTAAAAAATCAATGTTATAATTTTTTAGTGAATTAATTTGATACATGAATTTTATATCTATTTTAGAAATATAAGAAATTATATAATCTATTTATTATTATTATTATTATTATTATTATTTCGATATTTTTAATATCAAATTATAATCATAACCCCGAAAATACCTTCATGTCATATTTAATGTTGAATATGAATTTTTAAATTAATAAAAGTCTTAAAAACATGTATCTAGTTGTGTTTATTAAGGTTTTATATACCTATCCTGAACAACTATCAATTATTTTTCACTTTTCCTAATGGAAATTTTAATTTCAAAACCATGTACATTTGGTGGTGTAATTTAAGAAAATTCCTCCAAAGTTTAAATATTAAATGATATACTATATACCCACCTAAACACACTCAATTACTTATATTTTATCTTTTATCTATAACTACCCCTCCCCCCAACTGAACCCATCAATCATTTGGGAACCTCTTGTCAAAGAAGAAGTATAAAACCATCTGTTTGAGGAACACGACCATTTATTTTTGTATTTTAATATTGTATAATTGTTGAGGCAATTTTATAGTCTTTAAAAGGTTTTTGAATGATTCTAAGCCATTGTTAAAGGTGAATTGTTTAAGAATTTTTACTACAAACCAGGCTCCCTATCCAAGAAACTATGCAACTTGGTGTAGAAGGGAATGTATCTCAGCATATTCGGTGCACGGTTTGGAAAAACCTTGTTGATGTACATAATAAATCATACATTAATAGAATAGGTAAAATACATTGTTTTTGTGTAGTTTTCTATATGTGTAAGTTAATTATGTGAGGGCATTGCTAAATGCAGTAGACCTATTTTATTTGTGTGTGGGTCTCCATAGCATCTGGCCAAATCTAGTAGAAAATAGGTGGCCACCATAAAATATCAATGTAATCCCAATTAAAACCATATGAACACATATTTACCATAATTATAATTTAATTATAATTCATTTATGGAGTGATAGATGGTCCCTTTTAGAATTACAGTGATCCTTAGGTGAATAAATGTGTATTGGAGGATCAGATTCTTTAATAACCTCAAATTCATCCCCATTCTAATTTGATCCAAGGTTCATCTCTAATGTTAAACTATATAGATTGTCCATTATGGATACCTATTTCTATAACGAATGGATTATGATGATATATTATAGGATCTTCAGAAGGTAATATTATTTGTGCTGGAATCTACGATTTTTATTATTCTGTTCATTATGGTCACAAATTTTTGTTAGATATGTATATAATCTAAGTACTAAAATTCATTATAAATTAATTTATTGTTTTTACATTAATATATTTTCGTGGAAAAAAAATTATAAGTCATTGGGTGATTTTTTTAATTTATCCCCTTTATTTTAGATTTGAAAATCATGGAAATAAGAAGGATTTTTGGGAAAGTTTCATAGGATAAAATTTTTAAATGGCGATTTTAATATTCTAATATTTTTTTATCACATGGAAAAAATTTATGGAATTAAATAAAGAAATTAAATATGTTGTTAGAATGTATTTTCATTGAAAATTTTTATTTTAATTATATTTTACCCTATGGAAGGGCCATGTACAGTTGGGGAAGCAAGTAATGGTCACCTTGTGAAGACTTATTCAATAGACAAGAGTCCACTAATGAATGTGAAACGATCACATTGGAAATCATGGGGTGTGGGTGGAGATGTAGTTATTGATATAATAAATGAGTTGAGATAGTATTGAAAAGATTTTTCTTATTTTCATACTGGGTATTTCTGTATAGATTTAAAAAGAAAATGTTTTTAAATTTCTTTGAAAACAATTTATATAATTGTTATAACATTTTTTGTCCTAGTTGTACGAGTTGTAAAGTCATTAGGGAAATCATTTTGAGTCTAAACTCACCCCTTCTTGGGAAATATTGTGTGTTTCTAGATCTCATCTACCATGATATAGGTAAAGGGATAGATTTTATATTTTTTAGTGATTCTTCTTGATACATAGGGAATGTCATGTAGTTTTGGATCTTAGATTAGTTTGATAGTTACATGTATGATATCAAATTGGTATTTTAGGTATACATTCCTTATAATACTAAAATTAATTCTTTTGGTTTACTCTTATATCCTAATGTATATTACTTATTTAGTTATTTATTGAGATAAATTTTATAATCATGCATCATATTGAGGTTTTTTGGTTATTCATAATGTGGTTCATATGTTTTTATCATTAATGGAAAATCACCCCCATGAATTTTTTTGATTCAAATTCCATTTTTTTACATCCTTTGGTACCCTGGGGATGTATCCTAATTTATTGTAGTAGCATCTCCTCTTCCCAATAAAATGGGTGAGGAAATGACTATAAAAAGGGTATTAATTATTTTGATCCAGTAGTTAGTATTTGTATCTATCTATTTCATATGATGGTTTCAAGTTGTATGATTGTTGGAAGAGAAAAATTTTATAATAAAAATGACAAAAAACCTATGTATTATTAACTTCATTATATTAAGGATTAAGTGTACCTGGGTGTTTCTAGAAACATCTAATATTGTTTTTATGACATCACTACTCGTTGGCTTATAATAATTTCATGACATGCAATAATAGTTTTAAATCCCAACATGAATGATTTTTTAATTGTGATTAAAATATTTTATGAAATATAAAATATTAAATCTCTATAAATGAGAAAATGACTGACATTATAAATATTTTTTAAATGTTTTAAAAAATGGTTGAAATGTAGAAAATTAATAAATTTAGTTATATTATGTTGTAACATATATTGATGTGGTAAATTTAAATTTATATTCAATAATATTCTAAAGGGTGAGAATAAAAATAGTTTTTTTTCGATTTACTGTAAATTTCAATGGGAAAGAGTCATAGAAACCCAACAGAGGGTCTGTTGAAAATGTGATTTCACCTGAGGAATAGGTGAACCAATAGAGGTTTTGAAGTATTTACAGGACTTCCTAATCATGTATAAGTATTGTAAGAATTAACAACCTCAGTTATTGGACCATTCGAGTTAGTTACAAAATTTGAATCCATCCATCTTTTAGGGGTTTTTATATGGTAAATGATGAATTATGGTTTAATAGGATAAATAGAATATTTCAATTCATTGGGACCCCAATACAATTAATGCGATGTTGTAAATTTTTACTCTTGAGGATCTATCATTATAATTGTTTGAATTAGTCATTCAATACAAATGGAACCAAGGCATTTTATGAAAGGATATTTAGAAATTTTATAACAATTAATTCTATCCTAATATTATTAAATTAATATAACAATATACATCATTATTTTGAAGAAAAACCCATTAAATATATTGAATATGAGTCTATATTTATCAATTTAAACCTCATTATGGAAGAAGATATTGCATTTGAGTCCTTGAATGAATTCATTTTGAATTTGGGTTTACCCACAAATTTATTCATAGATTTATGTTATTTATGATACTGAATATAAAAAAATAATTAATACGGTCATGATTGAAGAATGACTCAGAATATGAAACAAGTATTGATGATGAATATTTATTCCCATTGGAAAATTTGGGAACGTGAATACTGGGAGAAAATAGAGGAGGGACACTTATTCCTAGATGGGTGGTATATCATAAAATCAGACCAAGGGATCTTTCAGCATTCAACATTGACCTAAGCATAAACCTGGATTTATTTACTGAGGTTATTTAGAGATTATAAAGTGATACTTTTCAGCACCACCACGATCATGTCACAATTGTAACCCAATGGGATGTCATTATTTCTATTTTAATAATGCTCATATTTTAGGCACTAATACATATTTCATGAATCCAACACATCCAATTCATTATGGTATGAATGTAGTAAAATAATTATCATCATTATAATAGATTAAGACATGTTGATTCAAGGAACACCATTACTCATTAACTAGTACTATCTAAATGTGGTAATAATGGGAAAAGTGGATTGAGTATGAATTTTTTTGGAGATATAAAAATGATCGTAGATGAATGATCTATTCATTTAATCTTGTGATGTACAATTATTTTCGTTTCATTCCCATATGAGATATTTTTTTGATAAGGGAAATTCAAAATTGATTTTTATTTCATGTGTTGTTGATAATATTTTTTTTATGTTGCGATGATTATTTCTCTTTCAAGTCATCAATATCTTCTATGAAAAATTTTTCTCAATCCATTCTATGTTAAACTATTTTAGTAAAAGTGGATAGGGATGAGTTTTCTTTTTTACTTAACTATGATTTAGATGGATTTATATTAATTCATTTTAGGTATAGATTATTAAACATCATTTATTGTTCACAATGATTATTATTCTTTGAATGTTAGATTCACATATCAATATAATGTTGATAATCTATTTAAAACTGAATATGGTAAAACAATTTGGTAAAGAATCGATTTTTTCAATGATTTTGGAGCCATTTTTTATATGTTTTCCATATTTAAGTTACTATCTATTTATTCAATTTCGAATATAGATTATCTAGCTATTATTAATTAGTTTAATGATGTTTTCTCCACTATTTTCTCAGGTTTGCAACACATATATGAAGTAGATAATAAAATTTATCACCTACTAGGGACCTATCCAATCGCAATTTCATCATATCAGTTAGAACTAAGAAATTTATTGAATTTATTGTTCAGTTAGAATAGTTGTAATGGAATTTTCTCAATAGAATAACTATATATCATTGTGTAGCATTGGTTCTATTTTTGAAACGAATGATGTAAATCATATAATTTAAGTGAATTATCGTAAATATAACCAATATATGATAAATAATAGATATCATCTTCTTTATAGTGATGATATATTTTATCGATTCAAGGTATCCAAATGGTTATAAAAAATATCATATTTTATTTATATAACATATATTGAATTCAAAATTAATATATTTCACAATTAGATTTTAAAAGAATTTATTTCCAATATGAGTATATCATTATGCCTTCTGGTCTTATAAATTCACCATCCATATTTATGAAACTAATCAATTGAATATTTCAAAGTGATCTAGATTCCTTTTTTTTTTGTTTTTACTTATGACATAGTGGTATATTATATGATAAAGGAGGATCTTCTGTATAACTTAGAGATTTTCTTGGGTGAATTGTGGGAATATCATATGTATTTCTTGTTATTAAAGTTTGATTTTGTTATAGATGAGGTACATTTCAATGACCATGTAATTTAAGAAAAATTTAATTATGTAGATCATTAAAAGATATAAGAATTTATCTCTTGGCATCCACTAAATAATATCTTTGAGATCCCTAGTTTCCATTATTTTCAAGCATACTAGATAAATTTTGTATGGGATTTTATATATTTTTCATCATTAATGAAATAGTTTATGAGAAAAATATTCCATTCCAATGTAATGAGTATTGTGATAAATAAAAAAAGAATATAATATTTTACATACATTAGCACATATCCTACCATTTCTAGAGTCTGTACATGGATCTGTATGCTATTATGATGCATCAAGATCTAGGTTGGGATTTGTTCTCATGTAGGATAATTATGTTGTTTCTTATAGTTCATGATAATTATGGTTTCAGGAGACAAAATACCCCATTTGAGATTTAGAATTTGATTTTTTATTACATTGTTTTAGGAAATATTGTCATTACTGTGTTAGTGAGAAGTTAATAGTATTTAATGATCATAAGAGTATAAAAACCATTTTATAACTATGTGTTTTTCATTTAAGATATCGTAGATAGATATTGAATCAGAATATGTATGAATTGGACTTGATGTATTCACCAAGTAAAGAGAACTATATGGAATATCAATTGAGCAGGGAGTCTTATTTATATTTTGGAAAAGATTATTTGATCTACTGTAATATTATTTCAATTACAACATAAATAAATAAATATTTCTTGATAAAATATAGAATTGATGTTTTATTCCCATTTTCCCTTATTTGGATTATCATGTCTTAAAATATCATAAATCCTATCCCGAATCTAACTTTATGAGCTTTAAAATAAATTTTTGGGAGACCATTGAGTTTTTCAGTACATTTTGGAATTCATTGTAGCACTTTGGATATTAGATGGTTGTACCACTAGTTTTTCTAAAAAACTCATTAGTTCCAACTATTTTTTGAGATGGGTTATTCATACTAGAATTTAGAAAATATATAAATCATTGAACAAAAATTTTTGGTGGGCAACAGGAAAATATGTGTATCGGAGTTTGTTTCTAAATTCATCACCCATCCACAGGTGAATGGAGAGAACTAATTACTTGTAGGTTTTTATAGCCATTAGTGAATCCCCTCTACAAGGAAGTTAATACATCCTTCAATTTTTAACAATACATCCTTGTATGGTTAGAAAAAATGATTCTATATGTGTGATTTTTTATCTTCTCATTATGTTGTCTCATTTCTCCATATTCTTAAAATAAATTATGTGGAATAATTATATAAAATATATATTCATGAAGTTGAAAAGTATCATAACATTACAATATCCTTCGTATAATATTGCTACCCAATGTTTACTTCTCATTTTTTTAAATCCTTTAAAAAATACCATGGGAAATTATTGATAATGAGTAGGGATCATCCTCCTCTAACAGTTGGATAGTTTGAATCATGAATAAAAATTTAATTAGTCTTTCATGGGACTTATGTAATGTAATATGTTTCTCATAGGGAAAATATGTATTAGTGGATTTATAAAAATAATAATTTTTATAATGAATAAATATATATGAATTGATTTGATGAATTTTTGAGGTTTCATTGTTGTTTTCCATATTTTGGTGTGGAAATATGATAGACTTAACTAATTAGACAATTCATTTATTAATAGACAGCATGCATGAATTCTTTGATTAAGAGGATAATCGAGGTGGATAAAAGTATTCTTAATGCATATATGAATCGTCATAGATAATAATTTTCATTTGAGTTGTGCAATCATGTGTACTTGATAATCTCAGCAAGGCTATAGAATTATCATTATTGTCCGAAAGAAATGTTACCTTCTCAATAAATAGAAACTTTTGAGAGAATTGAATCCATTTTTAGGTGGAATATTGTTTAGAATGGCCACCTAGGTAATGTTCAATGCATGATATTTTTCATGTACCTAGTTAAACAAGTAACAAACACTTGAAAACCATGTGATTCAATGGAATCATATTGAAATTTTTTTATATGATAAGTCATCTCATATGTTAAAACAAATTTTTGATATGAAAAGCAATATATTTTGTGGGAGAATCATTAGTCTAGTAGAGGTTTTGTGAAAAAAATTTCATATTTAAGAAGAAATGTGGGGATATGAAAAATATATGTTGTAGGAATGTCTCAAACTCATCATGGATGATATATATTTTCTAGTATACTAATATATAAATCCCAATGGTGGGGAGAATGTATCACCCTAATATGTAGTTAATTAAATATGCATTAATGATCAATACAAATGTATACTGATAGGGTTATGTTTTGGGGGGGGGGGGGGGGGGTTGGAGGAGTTTCAACATCTTTTTGGAATATTTTATAGAGGTGCATGTGTTTGTCATTGTTAGTACACAATAAATACCCCATATAAGTTTTTGTGTAGATTTTGGATGGGGGACATTATCCTTACGTGTTTGGTGATTGGCCTTGAAAAGGCATAAAGATGTATTTTGGAAACCATGCATAACAGAAAGTGGGGGGAAACAATGTTGGATCATGGGTTGTCTAACCGTTTGATCAAATAATTTATGTGGTTGTTCAAAAAATGTAAACCAATTTAAGTGTGGAATGAATTTCCCAACCATGAATCATAACCATGAAGTATACCTGGATCCCTCTATAAAATTTGGATCTATATTGAATTGTCACCATTAGAACTTGTTTTCCTATAATTATCACATAACTTGAATTCCATTTTATCCCAAGGAATATTAGTTGAACCCATTTCACATGAGAGTGATCCATATGTGAATCAATTTGTGTTGGATGACCAAATAAAATATTTATTTCCAATTAACTATATATCCATTGTACTAATTTATCTTATAACTGTACATGTATTCCATTATGGATATATGTTTGTTATGTATGTTTAATGATGAAATATTATAGTATGTATTTTTGGAAATGTGATTTGTGATAGGACCTTGATGTTTTTTGTATTAGTTTTGGTTTTCAAGAGTGTTTTTGAGGATTGTAGATTCCCTCCCAACTAAAAATAATTATTGTCAAGGTAATGGATTTTTATTGATTTATTTTATTAATATTTTTGTAAAAATCATATTTACATTGATTAAAAGAATACTTTTTCTGGTAATAGACATCATTTATTGGATGTATTTTTATAAAATTCTCTTTGCGGAAAAGTTTAAAATAGTTATTTTTAATTTTTAATTTTGGTTTGGTATATATAAAATGAATTTTTAAATACATTAATGAAAAAAATATATAGTTGGATTTTATGGGAATGGGAATTTGTAATTTATGGTTGGAAATAGTTTATTTTCGTTATATGTTACCTAGTATAAGCAGTGTGTTCCATTGGGGATCCTGGTATTGGTCACCTTGTGATGAATTTGTGGATTTTCAACAAACCTGTTTAGTGTATGGAATGATAAAAACATTATTCATGGTATGTGTCTGCAGAAAAATCGTTATTTTTATGTCAAATAAATGCTAATTGATTATAATGTTGTTTTTTTGTTGATTTCTTGGGAAATTCTTTATAACATTGATATAAACTAATTTAAAATTACTATAAAACTACATAATATTAATTTTATAACATGTTTTGTAAATGTTGTATTAAATGGTATGTAATTGGTGAAATCATTGTAACTTTAGAATCAACCACTACATGGGAACCACTATGAATGATTATGATTCGTCTAGTCTGACATGGGTAAAATCAATGTAACATTGTTCTGTACATAATCTTTTTGATACCATAGGAATGTATTGTTTGGTTGATGATTGGATTATTTTTAATGTTTTTGGGTTGGTGCCAATTTTAGTATTTTGAGTTATGTGGAATTTATTTCTTAAATTATGGCTTTTTGTTACCCCTGGTATGTTGATATTGTTTTTTTGATTGGTAATTTATTTTAATTTTATTTTTTACACATGAATGATATAGAGGTTGTTTATGATTTTTTGATAGTCAATATTTTTTTTATTTCAATGAAATAAGATTTCACAAAATGTTATTGAGACCCTTGGAATCTATTATCAACATATCGTATATTTCTGATGTCACCTAAAAACATGAAACACCACCACCTTTTCCTAATATGGGGGTTGAGGGGAGGGACATTACAATAACTATCTAATCCATAAGTTTAATAATGGTAGTTAATAGAACATTAATGTAATTAATATAAGTTCCATAATATTGTTAATTATTATCCTCAATAGTATACATCCACCACTTATTTAATTTTAGTAATCACCATGATAACAGGTATTTAATACTACTATTCATCTATAAATTTTTATATTATTTATTTTTAATAAAATTTTCATACTAATTTGGGCATTATAACATGATGTTGTTTCATTAGTTTTACCAAACATGGGAATTATTTTATCATATTAACATGAAGAGTGACTTTGAAAACATATATACTCATAATAATGTGTAATGGGATTAAATTTGAATTTCATAAGAATTTTAAATTTTAATTTTCCAAATAATTTTAAATAATTACTTCAACTATTTTTTAAAATCAATAATAAATGAAAATAACATTTTTATGATTACAATGACCCATAACCATATGTTCATGGAAATGTCTATGAAAATATTTAAATATTAAAAAATATAATTATTAAATATACATTAAATATATCTAAGTTATAATCCTATGAAAAAATGATCACGTACTAAAAAATTCAAAAAAATTAATATATGGAAAACAGAACAGGTGAAACTCAAGTAAATTTTTCACAAAAAACATTTAGGGTATGTGTATAGAATAATTATGAACAAATTTTATGACGTAAAATATATTTTAATAATGTTATTATTATTATTAATAATAAAAATATTTTTATTATATAGGTCGTCATATAATATTTGATGAATTATATATCTATGTCTATTTATTCTCATACTTGTTGTCTATATTTATTATTAAATTGACTGGATTTATGAAATATATATTGTTTTTCTTTCTTAATATTTTTATTCAATGGACACAAAATCCAAAAGGGCTTGATTTCCAATTTCACATAGACATTGATATTGTCTGTGTATAAATTTATATTTGATGAAATTGTATGTTATATCACTCTAAATATCCATATTCATTATTCTCCTCTAGTTATTTTAATGGGATTATATGTTCAATATCAAATTAATTTACCTTTGGTTCGAAATTAAATCCAATGGATTCTTCGAAGTAGAACCATCCTTATCTATTAGTTTTTCGTAAGGGAATAATTTTCCTCCATGTTCATATTAATTATATTTATTCATTAATTTTAAATAGTATATTTGAATGATTGATTAAGATAATTATATACTATATTACGGTTTTACTGAAATACTCTTAAATTAAAACTGCTTTAACATTTTCAATATGATTCATTTTTTGAATTTATTTAAAATATTTTGAAAACAATATCTTTTTAATATTTTTACACATTAAATAATAATACATCCATTATCAAAATTATTATTTAAGATATATTATTAAAATGTTTTACAGGGTTTTTAAATTCATTTATATTACGAGTTTTAGAATATTTAATTTTGAAATAATATTTTTCAATATAACCTATTATTTCTTCATTTTTTTCAAAATACCCTAATTCCCACATTAAGTACTTCTTTATCTATATATATATCCATCAATGTTTATAATGATTTATTGGGTACGATCTCTAATTATGTTATCAAACTGTTCTCTATGGATGTATTTTAAGAATTTTTTGTTAATTTTTTTTAATGAAACTCAACTCATTCCCACTAGTTATGTTAGGTATTATATATATATGAATATTTTCTTTTTTTAATAGAACATATATTTGGTTTATAATAATTATATGATTTTTAGGCCAGTTATAGTCCTTCAATTCATTGTATAATGTTTAATACCTCATTATATTGCATGTTTGGTAATATAGAGTGATCCTAATATATTATGTGACAATAAACAGTATGAAAAAATTGAATTAGATGTGAACCAATCCATTGGGGGACTCTTTAAATTATTATTAATCGAAATATAGTTTCAACCCAATATTCTATGGGAAATTATTGCATATAATTAAATTATGTGGGGCGTAAACCAATTGCACTATGGAATCCTTTTGATTCTTTTTCAAAGGGAATAACATGTGAACTTAATCCAATAAGGGACTATGAATACAATTTAATGATGGTCTTGATGGTGTTCCTTGAAAATGGAAGAGAATTTAACTCTTATCATCATTCCATGCTATTATTAAAAATTAATATTCATATATGATGAGCTAATGTATAATTCTTATTGAATTATTTCTCCATACCAATAATCTTTGGGTTATACATTATGTTAAAGAATTATGACATGATTCATGGATTATTTTATATAAATTTTTGGGTTTCATTGTTTTATTCTAGGTATAAGATTTATGATTATGTTCTCATAC
Organism: Viscum album; assembly: GCA_963277665.1. Taxonomy (NCBI): domain Eukaryota; kingdom Viridiplantae; phylum Streptophyta; class Magnoliopsida; order Santalales; family Viscaceae; genus Viscum; species Viscum album. Next base: position 1,836,107,088 of record OY728136.1, read on the forward strand.
ACATATGTTCATATTATGATCACTAATCATCATTCATTATTATTTATTATGTTTCCACTTTATTTTAATATGAGGTCACCCCATTTTTATTTTTAAATCCATCAGTTCTTTAAGAAGAGTATAACATATAAAATATTTTGATGGTCCTATATTGTGGGGTGGCTATAATGAAATATTAACAAAATTCAAAAAAATAAATGATTACATAATAAATATCAAATATACCCAAACCAGAAAGTTTGTTGATTATGGTAATATTGGAGATGTAATATTTTTAGTACGTAAATAATGTAAAATATATGTCTGTTATGGTTGGTTCATCTCACATGGTATCAAAAATTTTTTATAATGTTCAAATTATTAAAACATATGTCTGTATTGTTGGTCTGGGATAGATTAGCTTATCATCTAGCTCATAATATACAATGTTTATGATTATATATATATTGTGATATAATATAATAAATGAATGATATTCTGACATACATCCAACATTTTAACCTTCCTCCCAAAAAGAGTTCTCTTATGTTGTTAGTATGTATCATCCTATTCATTATATTCTTTATCATAAACTTTTATTCTACTGATTCTTATCAGATATACTCTCTATAATCTATTTCCTCTAGTAGAATACACACTTATTCTAATTGATCATACACAAAAATCATAGTCTCTTCATTAAAAATTGAATTTCATATTCAAATTGAAGTGCATACATTCCTATATAACTACATTAACTATATTTTGATTTATTATTCCACCCCTAACCTTCATGTTAAAATTAGTTGTTATATTCATGTATTTAAATAAGATCATATTATTACCATTTGGTACCATTAAAAACATTATCAATTAGATCTAATTCAAAAATTATACAGAAACCACAACCTATATTACACTATCATGGAATGTTGAAATACATTTTATTTGAAATTATCATTATATATTTGAAAAATTTATAAACATGTACACATTAATTTCTTTATTTCCCAGTGTATACCCTTTAATTTTAAATTGAAGAGTATAATGCCTTTTTCAATGATATAGTGATCCTTGTTTTAGTTTTTTAAAATGCACTACCCTCTCAAAACAAGACATTTTAACACTGTAGTTAGATGTATATTGATGTTACAAAATATTCTAAACATGATTTATAAAATAGGATCACTACATTGGAATTTATTGTCATTTTTAATCAAGAAACATGGTTAATTAACTATTTTAATCATTTTTTGTATAATTCAACCCCATTTTTTGAATCATTCCATGAAAACAATTTAGGAAAAATATCAATTTTCAAATATATATATAAATATAAAAATAAAATTTTAAAAAATAATAATTTATAAATTTGATAGGTTTTTTCTAATCATTCTAACAGTACACCCATTTTGGAAAGTACTATAGAATCTAGAAATCAATATCAACATAATATAAATTAAAAATTGCATTCCCCTTCTACCAATCACATCTAATCGATAGAAAATTTTATAATAATTATCATATCAATAGAACAAAACAACCTAAATATCATATGATTGTATATTAATTGTATAATAGATAATTATTTGAAAAAAAAATCTATAACAATTTTATGATTTATATCCACATCAACATCAATTTTCTTATATAAATTCCATAATTATAGAACACATTATTAAGATCTTTCTCTTATTATCTCAATAAAAAGTATCCTTAAACTCGCTTCTAAATTTTAATCCCTTTTAATATTTCCATTTTAATTTTATTTCCTGCCACAAAATAACTAAAAATATCATCAACTACTATAACCATTAAAAACTCATCAGAAAAACATAATTTAACCATTTAACATATTAATGAATCAAAATTGAATCATTTTTTGTCTATACGAATATTAATGTATTATTAAATATGATCTATGAATAAAAATACCAGTTCATTTCATTATGGTAACTCATATTCAATTATTTTAACATTATACACATAATATATTATTTCTTATATCAATATCTTCAAAAATATTCTTTCATATTCTAGATATAAACTTCCTATATAAATGATCATCACAAAAATAATAATTTTCCACACACCTCACCAATATACATAATGAATTCCTAACATTATAAAATTTGAGGGAACACAAGTAAGTATAATTTTTATAATAATAAAATGTCCCTATTAATTAGGTTCTAAATATATAATTACATCAAATCCCCTATTTTATTATTATCACCATTTTAAAATTGGTCACTTGATAATAAATGAAAATAATTATGGAATGCAATACAAATAGATTAATATTGTCTTTCCCCAGATTGGTAACAAAATCTATTAAGAAATATTTAATGTGGGAATGGTACAAACATACATAACACATTAATAGATTCCTGCATATGTACTAACATAATCATAATTTTAAAATGGATCAGTTGATAAAATCATAGTCATCACATTTTTTATTTTCCACTACAGTAGGACACACTCCATCTTCGACACACTCTAATACATCTACTCCATAACGATTTTTTTCTTAATATCCACATGCACTGATAAAATATTGTAATTATTGTTTATTAATAGAATAATGGATCTTTGATTATCAAATTTCATATCCAAAACTAACATCGCATGCACATTTCGATCATCTAAATGAGTTTCCATCAATATAAATAAATATTTTAAATGTATTTTTGGAAATTAAATTTCCTCGTAAATAAAAAATGTTCTTGAATATTAATTCTTCTTGGACTGCTTCAGAAACATTTCAACATGAAGGAAATTTTTACTAAATTTTGTTCCTCTTTTAATGGAATTTTTATCTGAACCAATAACATCTTATATAAAAATATCAATACCATCATATCTATTATATTTAAATTTTTAATTAATAGTCAATTTAAAATATATAATTACCATTTATAGAAAAAAAGATTATATTATTTTTGTTCACATTTAAATCATGAAAATAATTTAACAAGATACATTATATATATTCATGAAGTTGTCAACAAGGCTAAACACATAATTATTATTTTTAGCTTCTTCGAATTCAATTTTATTTCCTATTAATAATTTAAAATATTGGTTCCCATCCAAATTAGGGTAAAATAATACTTTTAATTCTTTTTTAAAAACATCACTATAGGTAATTGGCAGTAGATTATTTGTTAATTGAATATAATACCTTTACTTGGAAAACATTTTAAAAACAAGAAATATTTTGTCACCTTAATGATTAAAATATATAATATCTTCTTAATTTCTCTTTAAAACTCCATACACTTAAATTATTTATTTCTTAAAATTATTATATCATCTATATAAATATTAATAATCAATGATACATATATAACTTCTAAAAATTACTATTCTTTGTCAACTCTTAATTTCATGAATTTTATAATATTTAAGAAATTGTATATAAGGGAATTAAATTCTATTGGGTATTGTATTAATAATTATGGATAATTATTTTCTCCAAAAAAATCAACAATCATCTCTTAAAAAGAACCATTTTGGGTTTCTCTCTGAAATGTACTTATGAAACTCTATATTGAAAAATAATGATTTGACATCCATTTGATGAATTTTTTTTCATCATTATATGGAAATTCATTTAAAATTTCAAATAGTGACAAGCCTATAAAGTAGGAAAATTGTTTCATCGAAATTGATACCTTCTTCTTATGATGAGATTCCATTGACTCATTATACTAGGCTATGTCCTATAGTCATTAAACATTCATTACATGTTAAGGAATTAGTTATATAAAAAAATCCCAGATAATATTATTTATTTTGAGCATTTGAACTTATATAATAGGCCCAAAATAATATATCTTGATATATTTAAATAACTCCATGATATTTCTAGGAGTCCATAAATTATCTATCAGTGATAAAATTACTATTTCTTATGAATTAATGAATCAAAGAATATGGTTATATCATAGAAACATCAAGGGAATAATTATAATGATATAGTGTTGAGAATGATACATAAATACCAAATAAAAAATCATATTAAAGAGTATCATGAACAAACTCAAGAACAGTATTGAAATAGGAACCCTGTTTATATAAGACATACTCAATGTGTTTCCCCAATGGGAAAGGTCGAGAAATTGTTTCCAAAGAATAATATAAAAACTTATTGTAATTATTTCATAAGAAAAAAAATTAAAAAATACATGGGTTTCATCCAGGAAGGATAGAATGACCACTCAATATGTTAATGTTCCATTAGTATTAATAAAAATATATATAGAAAATAGAATTAAAATATAGTATAAGTTAGTAAATATAACCCATAAATAATTTATAATAGTAAATAGGCACTACATCACTCATGGATTCTTAAAAATAATATAGAAATAATAATTGATTTCAACATGGTTGATACATCAATGAATCAAAAAACATATAGAATGAAATCAATATAATGATAAATAATTAACATTAAAAAATAGATCATATCCGCATTACAATTTAGTTAACATTAACTCGGAAATAAATATCATACGCTATATCCAATAGGACATTATAAACCTATAATATAATAGTGGTGAAAAAAATATACCTAAATGGTGTAATCCCCACATAACATATATATCCTTTAAAATCAAATCCACCTCATTATATATTGAATTAAATTTAGATATTTTGTTAACTAGTGAGTATATGGATGTGAAATCTTAAATCAAAACTATCTAATAAAACAATTTCATATTTTCATTGAATGAATCATATATTAATGAATAAATTATGTCCTTCAATAACTCATTTATTTTGATTGAAATTATAAAGACCTTCTCAAAACTATTTTTATGAATGTACATGATATAAAATAAATAAATGGACAAAATAATCTAATTCCAATAAAAATTTAGAATAATCAATAAAATTATTCATATCCTAGCTGCTTAGGAAAATTTATGTGGAACATTAAATAAAAAAATGATAATAGTTCAGAAATGGTCCACAAGAAACCTACTCCAGCACAATAAATTACATTACCTTACCTAATTAAGGCGAAATCCCAAAATCGAAAAATATTTTATCTAAATACAACTTTTTAGGACTTTAAAAAATGCTAGGGATGAATTTTTTCTAGGATTACAACCTAAAAACTCATTGATTCCCATGGAAGTAAAATAGGCATTATCGCATTAATTTCCACATAATTATAAAATTAATTGTTAAAAATACCATCAAAAATTAGTTCCCTTAATAGAAATATTACCTCCTCCAATATTTATATTAATATACTATATAAAATTTACCACCATTTGATATTTCATTTCATATATAATTTAATTAAAATATTCAAAAAAAATACATTAGGAATGTTTAAGGAGTTAGCATTAAAACTATTAATGAAATTTTAAATAGGACCATCAATTAACATTTGAGAAAAAAATTATAAAATACTCTTTGAAATAAAAACATGTAACCACAAAGAAATATAAAAATCCAAATATATCTCAAAAACATATTTAATAAACTAGATAGTCATAGAATATTCAAGAGTTTCCCAGAAATTTTTTAGAGACCGAAACATATTTAAATATTTTTATATTATAATGACCCACTAAAAAATTTTATGAAATATAAAATGTGTGAGGCAGTTGAAAAATAAATTCAATCACCTTATTGTGATATAAAAATCCTTCGAATTCAATTGAATGATGTTGGACAATGATTTTCGTATGAAAAAATATTAAATAAAATATAATTTACTACAATTTAGAATATAATAAATTTTATATCAAAAAATAATTCCTCATTATATAATTAATAAATTTTTCAATGGATCAGAAACACCACAATATAGCCTCCATTGCATTCAATGGTGTAAATCAAACTAAACATAATCTAAGAAGGCATTAGAAGACTAAATTTCACACAAAATATAGAAAACTAAATGAAAATTGAGCCCCATTGAAAATATTTATGTTGTGACATCACTGGGGTAACAAATATTGAAAAAATATACCAATGGGAGAAGATATGTGTGATTGGAGGCATTAATTCGATGAAATTGGCCATTAACAATGATAGAATGTATAGAGATATCCAAAAAAAGTGAGTATCTAATAATAAAAGATCTATGTCTGTTCAAGACATATTGAACATAATTATGGTAGAGTGTGGTCTATTTTTTTACAATTATAAGATAAAAAAGACATAATTATAGAAAAATGGATATATCACATAGTTTATGAATGGGATAGAAAATTGTTCCACAACTATGTCAAACGATCATCTATATAATAGAATTCTTCTAGAGGATACATAATATTTTCTTATAACATTATGAAACTCATGTTCCCCATAACCAAAATGTATGGGTAACCCTACATACACCCCTTAAGACATTTTCTACACATATTGACCAATGATGAACATTAAAAAATGAACTATGATGGCGTAATGTAAGTGTAACATTATTGGATCCTCTAAACGATGCAAAAAAACCTTACACCACTCTCGTACAAATGTACCTAGGGGTAACAACTCTGAAAAGGTCTATCAGGCCTAACTGAACCTATTTTTTTCATGAAATCAAGCCTTACTGCGCACCTAATTTGATACACTATGGGGATATTCTTATGATAATTCACAGTTTAATTATAAACCATTATGTATGATGTGAATTGATAAATAAAATAAATAACATGGGTTTTACTTATGTTATATTATATTTAACATAATATTTATTTATTTTAATATTCTAAATATTTTATTTCTAGACGGTGTTGCTTTGGTTAAATAAAAAAATCATTATTAAAATTAATAGTCATGTATACATGAGTCGAAAAAATGGGACTGGATTATAATCATTCACCCAGAGGGAGAGTATGTCATCAAGGAGATCCTCTTACCATGTGATTTTCAGACTTACTCTTTTTTTCGCTTCACAGTAGGTATAATTTGTAATACGATTTATATCATAGATTCAACAAGACACTACATCCATCTAGTAGTGAGCGTCTAGGCTAGACGAACCACTGTATTCCAAAGTGCAACGAAAATGGTATTCGATTCACTCATTATACAAATGTTGTTCCAACCTTTGGGTTTGGCATATGAGATAGCACAGATGACACTCATCATTTCATCTTGCAGAGAGAAGGAGATACCACATCCTGTATGAATACACCCAAGGATATGATCAGGATGATTCATGAAGATGGACCCATAATCTGAAGGTCATGGATTTTTATTAGAATAACCATCAACATTGACTTCGGTCCCAACAATAGGTTGGGTTTCCAAAAAAAATTCCAATGTACATTGCGGTTGACAAAAATTGACATCAACCTGATGCCTTCTCAGAATAATGAAATCATTAACTCTATTGTAGAAATTATCATTTTGTAACTTGGAAACTTCGCGAATATCAATGAGAATCTGAATCCATCTTGCATTGTTGTTGAGTGATAAATTAATGTGAAAAATTACATTTCTATCATACTAGATCAAATGATAACTCTCAGTTACTATGACATGGAAAAGATATTTGATTTGTTGTGAGATATCCATATACAGAAAACACTTTAGCGGAGTGATTAAAGAGTCATGAATCATCCATCTTTTATCAAAAATATAAAAAATATACTTCCCAAAATATATGGAGGTGGAACATGAATGAAAAAGGTGATTGGTATCCTCTCTATGTTTATTAAAAAGATGAAATTTAAAACAAATGTGAATTCCCATAGATTATAAACATGAAAAATTTGGGATCATTTTATAGGAAAAAAATATAATAAGGGTATGTCGTGAGGGTTTTATCCATGGATTTTTAATCTTCATGATCTAACTATGGACGTTGTAATTTTTATGGATGTGATTTTTGTAAAAATTCATTGAATCTAGATTTCCATTATGTATAGGTTTCCATAATAGATAATTAATAAAGTTTGAGAAAGTATAAATGCCAATCACTTGAATGATATTTTTAGAGAGACAATCAATTTGTGAGTAAATGACATCACACATTATCATATTAATATTTTTATGTGTTTGATCAGAGAATATTGTTTAAATAGGGGAACAAGCCTAGTTGTCTAACTAAAATCTAATGGCAGAGTCCCTGGAGACTATCCATCTAGAATTGATCATAAGGTTGGCATATGTTTTTTTAATGGATGTCCAGATAGAGGAGTTATGAAAACACACATTTCTATTTTTATTTTATCAAGGAACCTATTTTTTATGAATGAACAAATATGAGAATCATTATTGATTAGGTTCCTTGTAATTACCACTTGAGGAACCTCATTAAATATGGTGATATTTTTGATACTATGACCACCCTTGACATGAGGTTTGCAACAGGTATTCCCAGGAAGAGTCAAAATATTTATTTCCAAAGTACTACTAGACTAGAAAATGTTTCTAATGCAACTCTTTATTTTTTAAAAGACTTATAGGCCTTTTATAAACCATCATGAAGTATACCTTTTTGAAAAAAGTTACAACTTCACTAGGTATATTCTCCCTGCAATAGAGAGATTCTTCCCCTTCCAAGAGGAGAATTGATTGACAATTTGTTCTACAGTTCTGGTGAAGTAGATTAATTTGGGTCAACCCCAAAATATGTGGACACCAAGATAAGTCAAATGATGTGATAAGTCTTTAATAATTGAATCGTTGATAATATTATTATTCTTATTACTTTTCATGTTTCTTCCAAATATCATATATGACAACTTCTAGTTGGTGACCTAACCCGAGACCTCCTCATAGTGTGAATGGTCATTTTTGAGAGTTCTGATATTTCTTTTCCCTCCTTCAACGAAAAATAATACTTCCATATTCATATAAAATATTTTTAGGGACAATGACAGTTCTTGAAGCATGAATTGGAGAAAGTTTATTTTTCTCCCCCAGTAGAGTTAACATGTGACATAAATAATCCATCGCAATAGAAAAAATAATGGTAAAGAGGGTATCACCGTGTCTGACACTATTAGTGCATTTAAAATTGCCTCTGAGAGATCCATTTATTAAGATTGAAATGGTGGTAGATTGGAATAAATATTTAATTTTAGTTATAAAAGAGTTATTGAGGCCAAAACCTTGATGCACTTTCATGATATAATTCTAGTCAACATTATCAATATATTTCCTAATGTATAGTTTAGTGGATATATTACCACCTCTATTATTTCTATTTAAGGAGTTCATGTATTCTTCATGTAAGACTTTTAATGTACTAAATTTGATTATTGGTTTTATTACAATATTATAATTTATACTCAAACTATGGTTATTGGTTGAAGGAAATTCCCACATCTAAAGGCTAGACTCTAGACCGTGGAGAGACATATGTTAAAATATAATGGATAATGTATTTATGTATTAGGGTTTTATTGAAATTATTAAATAAAAGTATAATTTTTTATTAACCTTATTTCAAGGATGTATATCATAACTATATTGGAAATTATATTAATATGGTTCTTGAAAAGGAAATCCAATAGACCGATTGAAAAGAATTTAGGTCTGGAATGGTCATTGGTCTTAAACCCATATCTAAAGAGCGATAAGGGTTTAACTCCAACTACTGAACTATGAAATTTCTTTGTTAATATGTCAATATATGTAGTTGAAAATATTAATGATTAATTTTTAATAATGAATGAGTTGTTTTACTTTTTAGTTTTAGATATTAATTATTTTAATATTTTGAATTTAGAGAATATTTATAGGAAAATTGATAGACATTTCACTCTTTTAGGGGCCTTTAAATCCATTAAATTTATATGTTAGTGATTCTTGAATCAAAATTAATTTTTTATATCCATATCATGATATAATGGATGTATTTGAAATTTATCAAATAATTATAATAATATATAACCCTTCCTATATAATTGCAGCATATCTTGTAAGTAAATTTTTAAATATTCTTATTAAAATAATGAATTTTTATACATGAGGAATATGATCTTAAAAAATATTTTCTTAGTAAATTATTTTTTTTATGAGATGGTTTAATAGATCATTATGAATATATTGCTTTTAATACCATAAAATTCTATTTATTGTTTAATTGTTTATGATTGATCACACAGATCACTCCGTATAAATATTTACAATTTTTTCCAACTAGGTATCTCTACATTCCAGTAATGTTTTCCTACATAGATAACTCATTTTATGATAATCCATTTGTCCTTTGTGTTTATAATTCTATCTCATTATTATAAATTTTTTTAAATCTTCTCATGATGTATGATTTTAGTATATGAAAAAAAAATCAATCACCAAGATCGATTTTAAATTATTAGGGAACAATTTAATTAATGTCGGGAGAATTTAACACCTATAAAATCTGAAGTAGGAAAATAGTATTCAACTGTGTGTACAAAACACAACACCAACCGAGTAAGGGAATATAATTTCCCAATACATTAAAATATATTTACAATATTAAATAAATTCAATATATTTTATAATTTTCAATGCACGTGACAATTACTTACCATATATCACATGAAATAATGAGTTTCTTCAATTCCTTTCATTACACGCACAATTGAGTTTTATCGAACAATAATATATTATTAAAATATTATTGTTTAATATGATATATTATATCCTATATTTATTATTATAATTAATTATTAGGATTAAATAAATTATTTAAATAGTTTTTACAAAAAATATAAAATAAATTAATTGGATAAAAAATAATTAGACAGTAATATATGAACTAATAGAATGTAAAGGAATTTTTTGAAAAAAACATTTTTTTACTATGAAAATGATTTTCTATCAGAATAAATTAAGTTAATTATATTTAGTGAAAGTTATTAATGAATTATATATACTTAATATTTAATATATTTGACAGACGTAAGAAATGAACAAACTAAATATTTTTGTATAAAAGATAAGTTTATATAATGTTACTTTTATCACTATTTAATGGTGAGCCTATTTTAAATGAAATTTTTCACGTTTATAAATATTTTATGTGAAAATAAAATTTATATTAGATATCGAATGATTAATATAAGGTTATGGTGAATTTTTAAAATTTTTCTCTGATGTTTCATTTTTTAGTGAATATTGAAAAATAAAGAATTTTAATTCCAAACTGATTTTTCTTCTAATTTATCTATAAGGGAAAATAATTTTTTAAATTTTTTTAAATGTTTAATAATATAATTTTTTTATTAATTAAGAAAATTATTTCATTTGAATCAATTTTATATTGAATTTATAAATCAATAAAAAGAAATATTTTGAACATTTTTACTTCAAAACCCTGCATTGTTCTCCCATCTGTAAGATTTAATTTAAATTAATATCTACAAATTATGTGATTATAAGGTTGAAATGATTACTCCATAATTGAATGATAATAAGTTATAATTTCTAAAAATTTCAATTTACCTTTTGATAATAATAATACTGAAAGTTAATAAAATAATTTATAATTGTTATGGTGAAATTAAGCTTAATAGGGGACTAAACATTAATCATAGGGGCCAAAAATACATACAAACTAGTTGAAAATTCATCTTATATCCATATATAGACCTTATACTATATTTTATATAATTTTGACCAATAATGGATCCACATTACATGAAAAAACGTTGGTAGAATTCCATTTTCTAAAATTGAAGAGAGTATCACTCCTCCTCCACTATAAAATGGTCTCATCTCTTCCCACTTCATCACACATCTCTAGAAAAATTTTCTAGGCCAGGATATGATATAATATATCATAAAAATCCTTCCTTTAAACCTATAATAATCACATTGGTATGGAATCTATCAAAGGAAGACATTAGGTTCAAACCAATATGTGTAATTGCACTATTATGTAACACTTTTCCTCCTGAAATTTCCATTTATTTCCCTTATCCACCACCAAAAATTTACTATATTCATTGATTATATAAAAAAAATATCCAAAATATACTGATATTATTTTCTATTATTTTTTGACTTATTCAAAAACAAATATAAATCTAATTGTTATCAAAGATACCATTTTTGTATACGGTGAAATTTCACCTCACGAAATGATGATTGGTCATTTATCCTTTAACAAATATAATTGTGGTAATTATGATGTAAAATATATTCATATATTTGATTTATAATATATAATATGTATGTATACTTCTAATATTCTTTTATAACACATATTGTTTTTCTTTAAATTTTGAGTAAATATGATAACATCATTTGTTGAAGTGTGTAAAGTTGCGCCCTCAAAGAGACATTGTTCATTCACGCTATAAGTGGAATATATTATGTAGTATTTTAATAAACTCATGTAACAAATATTAAATAGATATTATGTTGAAATTATGATATACATATATTTAATTTTTTATTAATTTTTTTAATATTACAATGAAATTAAAGTAGCGTTCATGAATACTTACGGTCTACAATCTCCATGAATTCTGAATTTCAATTCTTATATACCAATACTATAGATTATTCTAAATAAATATATAATGATTATAATTGATAATTATATCATGGATTATATTCTGGAGTTGATGAAACCCTGATCCATGTAATAAGACCGTCAAATAACTAGTTATAACTTACTCAACACACAAGGTATTTAACACCTTAAATTGAAAATATAATGAAAGATTGGTGTAAAATAAGATATAATATATTATAAGAAGTTAATTAATGATATTATAAATATGTTTTTCAATTTTTAATGTTTTTTATCATGCTTATATAAATTATAAATTATGTCAAAATACATACTCCCAAAAAATAAATGGATGTTAAGGGATTGTGTCTCAATTTTTTTTTCTATTGAGGCATATTTATTACTATGCACCAATTCACATTTATATGATGTATATACATTCCTTTTACATTTTATAAAATTAATATTCACATTTTCATGATATTATAATTATAGTTTAATTGTATTCTTTCATGAAGATTACTATTCTAATGAATCAATGTGGTATGGGATACATTGAAATGTTTAATGATTATTCTCCTAGAGATTGTTTTTAAGGATTATCATTACAATATAACTTCCTCTTGTGAATGTTAAATTTATTTGAAAGAAGTCACTTTATTTTTTAACCTAATTTATTAAATATAGTGGACATAATACTACTTTTCCATATAATATCATAATTCTTTCATTATTAATTGTATCTTGACATTCAATTTGAATTATTTAATATAAGGTCGTTTGAGTTAAAATTTATGGAGTGGAAATAAATTTCAGATCCCATTTTATTAATTTAGGTTATAAAAATACATCCTTATTGATAATATTTTTTATTACATATATAATTACATTAAAAATAAATTGATGTATTTCCACTCCCTTATGTGGATTTACAGTAGTTACACATAATATACTAATTTATTTATTTTCACCTCAATTTTATAATATTTTCAATTGATTACATCTATATCTCATTTTTTTCATAATTGATTACACATGAATATACAATAGAGGAAATTATTTTATCATTTTATAATAAACCCATAAATTTAATTATCTTCTTTTTATTAATGACCATTTCAATTAATAGTACAATTTTCTCATTATATAGTACACAAATTGATTTTATAATTTTTTTTTGAAAACTTGAAATTATTTACCTCCTTAGTAAGCGAACTTGTTTTCCTATAGAAATATAATTTTCTAAAATGGAATAAAAAATTGTTTTTAACCATTAAAAATGATTTACTAAATAAAAATTTACCAGATTTTCTTTTAATAATGTTTTCAAAGGAATATTCTTGTCACTCTCCGAACAAGGAATTTTTCGAAACTTATTACAATGAAAAAGGAATGTTATTTTTACATTGTATGAAATTCATGGATTTACATTCAATAATTTCATAGAATAATTATTTTCATGATTAAAAGGATTAATTTTAATGAAAAAGTATTCTACATTTAAAATAAATGATATGGTTTTTCTAATTTTATTATCAAAACAATAAGATTTTTTTCTAGAATGTTTAAAAAATATATTTTTATAGAGTTTATATTCATAATATCAACCACCCCTTATTTTTACTCAAAATTGGATATGTTTTATTGATAACATCATTATTCTTCCTATATATTATTTAAAAATGATTTTCCCAATGAAATTATTCCCATTTACATCCATGATTCATTTTAGTACCCTTGAGATATTAAATTTTCTATAATCATTTTGAGTTGAATTTCCCAAAAATATCGATAACATTTTAAAGGATATGATTACTTCAGGAACTATAAAACATTTTTCATATGGTGTTTACTTAACATTTTATTTTATTTTATTTATTTATATATATATATATATCCATTACTCAATAAACAAAATTTAATAGGAATATATTTATAGGAATTTAAATCAATTATTAAATAATGTTATCGACATACAAGTCATTGGTTGGGGAACATTTAATGAAATCACTATGGGTTGGGGAATGGTTAATTTAGGCCACACGATGCATTGTTAGTCATAGTGGATGAGATTAGTTTCATAACATAAGTTAATGGGAATTTACCTAGTATGTTTTTACCATCATTAAGATAAATGTATCATGTTCCATTGAAACATGATTTTTAGGAAATTAATCATAATTTTAATTTTGATTTAGTTAATATTATCCAAGATATTTTTCACTGATATATATATATTCATTTCATTTTCATTTTATTGATTATATGGAATGTGTTTCTGTTTCTTATATTGTTATATTGATTTTTTATTTTCTAATTACTTGGATGGAATGTGTCTCCAGTTATTTCCATGCCATATTTTTATGCACATCCTTCTATATTTTATGATAACTTGTTATGTGGGTTAATTTAATTACCATGCCATTATTATTATTATTATTGATTCATTATGTTTTATGTTATAATTTACCATTATTGAGAATTTGATCTCATCCTTATTTTTTTCATCTACCCATTAATATAAGATGTATAATAAGAAATATATTAAAGTAAACACATGATTGAATAAATTTATTCTAAAAAGAAAAAAAATTGTAAACATTTTATTTATTAGAAATTAAAGTCACTTATATGTATCTAGATTACCAAATTTATAATATTGATCAGTCCTTCATGATTTAATTCCATGTAATAATTCTAATTTAATTTTATTAGATAATGGCTCCTGAAATTTTTTGTTGGGTTGCTACATTGTAGATCACTTTGAATAAACCTAATCTATTAATTATAACACAATAATATTTAATTCATTACTTCTACAACACAATGAGATAAGATGAAATAAAACTTCTAACACCCTAAGATTTTATGAGATATATTCATTTTAATTTCTTTGATTTCTTATATTTTACACTACACCAAGATTAGCTTGCACTATACGCAACACAATATTAGTTTGTAGTATACACAGCACTATTCATGGCTCGTGTTACACACAATTTCAAGTTCGTTTTGTAGAAATAATTCTACGAAACATTAAGTATAGATTTTTTTTAATGTATAAATTAAATATGTTTTGATTATGTTATATGCAACACCAAAGGGAGATTTAACTACATGTAGCCCTGACGTCTCTTGCATTAGACGCAATCACGACCTTCCTCGATAGCATGTGTAGTACGCAATACCGGGTTTCACTAAACAACAATATATTGTTATAATATTATTATGAACTAGCTGTTATGAATAGTATTAACTAAATTTTTAATTTTATAACATTATTATTCATCTTACAAATTTTCTAGAACATGGTATGAGAAAAAAATAATTTTTTTGGGTAAAATAATTATTTTTCCAAAAATGCAGTTTTGTCACCTTTTTATGGCACTCCCACCTTAAATATAGTTTTTGACATTCTTATAAGTTGAAAATGATAAAATATAATTCTTATTTGGAATTAGGATATGAGAATTTTATTTTGATAAATATTTAATTTAATTATGATAACTTTCATATTTTTCTGAATAATCAAAAAGTGCTATATTTTAATTAAAGACATCTTTTTTCATCGTAATAATTAATATGGTTAAATTATAATATTTAATGGTTTTAAATTATAAATAAAATATATTTTTAACATTTAATATAAATTATCTCATTATAATTTATTTTACATTGAATTCATAGGTAAAATCATTTCAATCTTTAGTAATGTTTTAACTTTTAAAACTCATTTTCTTAACAACGAGATTAATTTTAAATTAATTTCTGCAAATTTTGTGATTTGAATTTGAATAAATGGTTTCCATATTTAGAATAATTATTTCCAAATTAAGCTAATATGCTATTTTTTTGGCACAATGAATAGTATCTACGGTAAATTGTATTTACCATATTTAAAGTTAAATCAGGTAATTAAGGGTCAATATAATATTATAAAATTACCCTAACACTTTTCTTAATACAAATGGATGATTATATTTCGTCCTAAGACTTATATGTGTCTAAATGGAATCCATTGTAACCAAATTGGTTGTGATTATGACCTTTAATTTATTTTATTTTAATGAAAGTGAAATATGTCTCACTCAAAATTTAATAATTAATGTATTTTTAATATAAGGTTATACAGAATATAAACTTGATTATAAATACTAATTTGAAAGCCATATTTTTTTCTTTTTTATGGTAAATTATTTGTAATTTTTAAGAGAAATTAAATTACCTTAATAGCTTATACATTAATGATGCAGAAATTATTTATTTTGTGAAAAATCAGTAATATAGTTTTTCGTAAAATAATAATACCCATTAAAAGACCCAAAAACCTAACCAAAACTTATGGGGCATATATATCAAAACCATAACCATCTAATGGTTGAGTTTTTTGGACCATTATAAAAGCGATTATGACGCTTATATTATTTTATTTTAAATGATGTCAAGGTTGTCATCATCATAATTTAATAAAAATAACAATTTACATGTTTTAATTTTAAGATGATAAATTCGAGTAAAAGTATTCTGATGAAATATATTAGACGTATAATCATCATTGTATTTTATTTTTAAATTTTATGAAACTAATATGTATATTAAGTGAATATACAAAAATGGTGTAGTAATTTTTTTATTAAGATAAATATCAAATAAATGGTTTTATAAATATTAAAATAAATATTATATGAACTAATTAATGTTCTCCAAAAACATTATAGATACATATTACATTTTAGAAATATATTAATTTTTTTTTGAATATTTCTTCTCTGTGGATTTTATTTATATTCAAATAAATGAATAGAGTCAAAATTAACACTATTGTTATTTTATTAAAATAACATATTATTGAATTTTTTAAAAAAGTCAAAAATTTGAAAAATAATAAATTGAAATTTATATGGTCTAAATTTTCATAAAGTACCAAATTATGGATATTTCCCAACACACAAGTAAATATTTATAATAATTTAAAATTTAGAATATTATTACCACAAATAAAATTAAATATATTAAATAATGATAAATCATGTTGATAAGGTTGAAAATAAATATCCAACAAGGATAAATTTTATTGGATGATGAAATTACAACCCTATCTCATCTGATTTACGGATTTGAGTCATTATGGTTGTTTTTATGTGGGGGTTGAATTTATATTAAATTAATATTTTTGATGTTTCCAAAGGTGCCCCTCTCCTCCCTTATAAAAGGGCACCACCTCCCTCTCCTCTTCACACAAACATGAGCTGTCAATATCTGCCAACCCCTAACCTTTTCACTTCTACACTTCTATAGAAACCTAATAGCAGTCCTGGTCTTCTTCAAAGTCCAACTATAGTGCCCTAAGAGGAGGTTAAGGGGAGGCAAATCGAAGAGGAGGTAATCCCTTCTACCGATTCATTCTAGTTTCTTTATTCTTTTACTTACACATCATTATTTGTTTCATTATAAAGTATTAACATTATTATAACTAATATAATGATATGTTATTATAAATATGAAACAACCACATTTCAACTTTTATCCATCCTATGGAAAATGAAATCACCGCGTGTGCATACGTACGTGATACCGTCACCACGTCGTGGTGTAATCTGTTATTCCACAACCACCTTACATGGATGGGTATAATGGTGTAAAAAATAACTATATATGGTTATTATATCATCATAATGATTCTGATATATTATATCATCCACTCCAATTTCATTCAATAATTATGGAAATGATATCATCGCTCGTGCGTGCGTACAGATTACTATCTCCGCAACACGATGAGATATATTCTCCATGTTAACCATTACAGAATGATTATAAAATATATATATACAATGAATAATAATGTTATATATGAAATAATAATTCTACTTTATTTATGTATATATATATATATATATCATCTACTTACTACCATTCAAGTCAATAAAGAATGGAAAACATCGTTCAGGCGTATGTACGACATACCGTCTCCATGAACGGTGTGTTTAATTTCATTTATATATCTATTATATATATATATATATAAATATATATATATATATTCAATATTTATTATATTAAAATAATGTTTTACATTCTAGAAGTAATTAAATCATGATATAATTAATAATAATATCACGAACAAGAAGTCCAAACACGTATGATACACGAAACAAATTTACCCAAAATGATGATTTAACATTAAATTGACAAAAGAAAGGATAATATAAAGTCGTAATTGAATCATATAATATATCATAAATATTATTATGGTTCTTTTACAAGTTAATAATATGTTTAAACCCACTATACTAGATATTCAGACACGTACGGAAGAAATTGGATCTAAGTTAAGGGATAATTTTGTAAATCTAATTTTTATCCGAGATTGCTTATATATAAGTATTTACATGGGTAATATTTTTCATCCATTTCCATAAAAATGTTTTTCATAATGTGTATAATAATATTTCATGTATTTTTAAAGTCATGTTTACCCCTCATTGACATTTACGTTGTGTTATGGAAGGAATCATTCTTTTGTTTTTCATACGAGAAACTCTTTGACTTTTCCTGAAAAAGTATGAGAAGAATGTTTTTTATCTTATACAGTATGAACATATTTTTACTGTTTCATAACGCCTAATTTTCATGAATATTACTCTACATTATTTCATTATTATTATCAACAAAATCCTTCTCTTTTAAAATTGAATGACCTATTGTGAAAAAATATGATTTTGAAGAAGAAATGATATTTTCCTCAAGAATTAATTTCAAGTGTGTTGTAAAAACTCTTTTCCAACTAAGATTATATTATTTAGTATAATTATGTTTTATGTATAATGTCTCTATTATTTACATGTTTTGATTCATCTTATTATTAAATGATATCCATTTGTTTTATAAGTATTACTTTAATATATGATGACGCTTATGAAACCCATTGTATTATTGTGGTTATGATGAATGATTTATGTTTAATTTGTGGCACAAGTAATAATGTTTTCATTATGAGATTTTTGGGACCTATATCTTCCTCCAATTCATTTGGTAAAGATTTATATCTCATGAGATAGACATGGATGGAACGACATGTGTATCTGGTTCAGTAATACATGGCTGGAACGACAAGTAAACCCAGTTCAGTAATGGACTTAGTCCCCTATGATGGTCTTGGTAACAATGCCATGGCTACTATGGAAATAATAACACGTTCTTAATGGTTTTCCATAATTACATGTTTTATTCCCATTCTATTTTATCATGATTAATGTTTTTTATGATTTATGCCTTGTGTACTTCCATGTTTTATGTCATTGCTCATGATTTTGATGATTAGATTTTATGTTAATGTTTTTACGTTCAAATATTTATAGATTGTTTTATGTTATCCATGTTTAACCTTAATGAGCATTTGGGATCACCCTTTTAGTGTTTTCTTTTACCTAGTATATTAAGAAAGGTTTTAGGTATGAAAAAAAGGGTATGATCTTTATGGGATATGTTGAAGATCATTCACCATGATTAAAAGATTATGTTCCATGTTTCCAAACACACAAAACTATTACCGTCCTAGAGTGTTGGTTTTTTTATTTATTAAGTACTCTACAAGAGTAATTTAATGTCCCTGTACATCAATCTTCATGTCTCTACAGTTGGTAGCATAGAAAAGTTTTAGTTAACCTTTGGAAACTAGGATGCAAAAACTTTTGTGAGATCCTTAGAGATATTTCTTAGGTATGTCTAGGGATGTCACTAAGGTTAAGTATAAGTATAGGTTATATTTATAAAATTATGGTAACAATTTCTGAATTAAACAAAAGATGGTAGATATTGAAGGTACACCCCCTTTATTATATTGTTTTCATGGTATTCTTTTTTCCCCTCGAACTATTCTTTTTGTGTTTTAGAAAATGGATGGAAATATGAATATTCACGATAATGGAGGATATAATGGACAATGGAATGATATTTTTCAAGGTCAACCAAATGATGTCCAAACATAGTTATTATTCCTAATCAGGATTTTCAAAATATGATCAATAATCCCAACATTGGTAGGTTTCCCGAATCAACTAATAAGAGAAAGATGGAGTTTCATGATGATCATAGTTGAAAAAAAATTCAATTTCCCTCATGTAAATCTTGTGGGAAGAGGAATCAGGAAGAATGTTTCAAAGGAACTATAAGATGCTTTGGGTGTGGAAAATAAGGACACAAAGCCAGTAATTACTAAGGAAAAGGTTCAGCTAACATCATGGACAAGAATAATGGTATTTCTAAGACTTCAACAATGGATAAATGTTTTAAATATGGAATGTACGAGAATTATGAAAACCAACTCCCTATGGGAATGTCTCATGAAGGGAATCATCATGGTTATATGGTTAGTATTTATATTGATGATAATGAATAGACTACAAATGATATGTGAGATTAAATAATTGTTGAAGCTCGGTCAACGGTTTTAGAAGGTAGTGGAATGATTTTTGTTTAACTAGAGTTATGTTGTATAGGTTATGGTACTATAGAATAAATACACATCTAAAGGATTGTTACACTATTTTTTCCCAAAAGTATTTGAATGTATATGTTGAATGGTACTGGTATCCATGAAAGGTTATTCAGATATTTTTGGAAATTAGATGATAGGCGCATAATGAAGATATAATGAGATAATGAGATGTTTGATTGTATTAATGAGATCATGACTGATATAAGGACAATGTGATATCATGGTTTGAGTATATAGAAATTTTGTGGATTTTTTTATGTGGAAAGAGTTAACTTTTGACAGAAATCTTATTTTCACAAAGGTTCTATGATAATTCATTTTTCAAGAGAATACATGACTAAGGTATTCACAAGTATGGAATGTGACCAACGAGTTATATTTTTTGATATATGGGGGATTAATGATGTTATTTACATGCTTTGTATATATGGACCCACCCTTAAACCGTACTTAATCTTGATTTATTACAAGATTACACATTGAGGATCTTTTGGGTTTATTGTTTTAGAGAATTAGATCATAAAACTTGAAATACATTCCACATATAAACAAAGTGGTTACATAAATATAGTATTCTTCTTTCCCATCAATGGAAAAATTTTTAAAATAAAACATGGATTCTTTCTTGACACTTCCTTGACACTATCATCATATCATGTACCTTTCCCTTGACCTGTGAAAAACATTTCAAAAAAACATGGGATGAGCATAAAAAGCTCAGTAAGGGATATAAATATATATGGAAAGGAAACATGGGTACTTATATACAGAAGAATGAAATAAAACATTACCCATAAAACATAATCACTTCAACATACCTCATCAAATCATGAATAAATCATAGAAATCATAAGAAGTAAAGGTAACTTGAGGCATTCATAACATTCTTACGTAGGGAGTAACCCTCATGGTTACGTTTGGAATACCCATCACAGTATATTCCCTAAATCACTTTGGAGAAACCTTAACGTTTCACTCCTTCGCATTACCCAATGCATTGGAGAGCTATATCAGGATCACCCGCCCTTAGTTTGTCACAGAACCACCCGTCTTCATAATAATGCCCAAGAACCTCAACATAATTGTATCACATAAAACATGCATAAAGGAAACATAACATTTCCACCATTCAATCACAAGATATCAATACAACACATTGATATAAAAACATTATGAAAACCATTTTCAATACCAAAATAAAATAAAATTAAAACATGGTATTTATTTTTCTTTTAAAAAGAAGGAATGGCTTGTAGAAGAAGCCGAAACTCAAATAATGTCACGGTGATGAAGAAGTCGTTGTCGCTGCATACGTACGACAAAAACATTCCAATTTGTCATTTAGTAAAACGCTTCGTATAAAAAGTTTCCTTTTGGATAAAGGTAAAGGTCATAGGGGTTTATAAACCATATAAAAGAAGGTTGTTTATAAAACAAAATATGCCTCAATGAAAGGAGATTGAGACGATGTCCCATAACTCGGGTCTGACATGACACGGTCGTTTTTGAATCTACAAAATAATAAACATGAGTTAATTTCTACTTGTTTAATAACCTTTTTCAACTTCATTATTCCTTTTATATCACTTATTTCCATGTCATGAACACTATGTTATTATTTAAGTTAATAACGGTTGTTTTAACGATCATTGGTACTTGAGTCAAAAATAAACCCTTTATAATTACATGTTGTTCATCTATCCATTATATCCAGAATTATAATCATTATTTATATATCATATATATCTAGTATATACATGCATTTATAATATTACATAATCATTTATAGGTATGAAATGAAATGCATCGTTCATGGAGACGGTAAGCCGTACGTACGCATGAATGCTACTTTCATTTCTATTTCGTATTTTATAGAATTGAATCATAATGATATAAAGGTATATTATAATTACAGTATAATATCATATATAATATCATAGTTCCATCCTTTATACGTCCCACATATGGTATTTAACGAATCAAATCACTTTGAGGGGGCGGTAGTCCGTAGTTCCTTAAATGAAGATATCGCGTTTACCCATAATGGAAACCATAATGGTATGCCCAAAATAAAAAATACATAAGAATAAGGAAAACATAAAAATATTATATATCATATAAAAATATAATTACATCTTAATGTCCACCTTTGAAGGTGTTAAAAGAATGTTGAACAATCATCGTTTCGGGAGGCATAAATTCACCATCCACGGAAACAGTATGTCCTTTAACCATTAGATGTAGGTGTGTGTAAGTGTAGCTCGAATCCTTCTTATGAAAACATCCTAGTATATTGAGGATACTGGAGTTTTTACAAATGAAAAGAATAAAAAGAGTTTAGGGGGTTGGAGAAGCATAATCAAACAAAAGGACTCAAAAGAAGACATTACCTTAAAATCAGGTAACTCTCTTAGATTTGAGATCAAAGGCTTCCTTGGGATGACTTCTGCCCAAATTGAGGATTCAAGGGGTAATAGAGGGATGTGGAGAGCCAAAATGGGTAGGATTTGGCCGAGTCAAAGGCTTTGGGAGTGTGGGTAAGGAGGTAGAGGTGGGGGCCTTTTATAAGAGAGATGAGGGGCACTCTTGGAATGTAAAGAAAAGTTACTTTATTTTAAAATGGTATTAGGATTTAAGAGGTCCCACATTGATATAATTCTTGGATAAGGTGATAAGGGTTCGAAATCCACCCATACAATAGGTTTTGGCCATGTTTAGGCCATATATTTTAAATTTATCATTCCATTTTATTTAAATCGTTAAATAATGAGGCCATCGCTGCATCATCATGATGTCATAAATAATTTATTTTATTTAAAGTCTAAAAATTATAAAAAAATTACTATGATGTAGAAAATATTCTTAGATTTCCAATGACAATTTATAATAAAAAATTGGATCTTTATAACCCCATGTAATTTTTTTTAGTAAAACATCTCATGTTTGTGTCATTTTTACTTTTACATTAAATAAAAAGTTATTTATGACATTTACCAACCAATGTTTCTCCATGGGGTCCCCAAGTTGACCCATGTATTATCATGGTCTTCCACGACACATCCAATGAGGGTAGGACATGTTTCAAGCTCATCTCATTTTATTAAAACATTATTCTTATCATAAACTACACTAATTACCTCTAATCGCAATTTAGAACTTAAGAGTTACTATTCATAAAAAAAATTATTTTAATCTCATTGAGCCACATTTTACTTCATAATGACAACCATGTATGTCGGAATTTTGAAATTCAAAAAACAGAAGTGGTAAAATTTCATTTAAATGAAAAATTAGTTTTTATAAGTACCACTTAGTGGTTTCACTATTCATCAAAAATTGATGTTTTTCAGAAAAAGACCAAAAATTCACCCTAGTCTATATTTGATATTCAGAATTCAAAAATGAAGTCTATTTTACAAAATTCAAAATATATAAGATGAATTAATTAATTTAATATTTAATTCCCATTGTCATGACAAATAGAGTGTTTTTATTAAACAATAAGTATCAAAAGGTTGACACTAGTTTATGTCCAATTTTAAAGTGAAATTGATTACAATGACCACCATTGGATTAATTGGTAAAAATATATTCTAATTTCACTTTAAAACCAATTATAAAGATAATATAATCATATAAATAAATTATATTAAGAAGAGGTTTTGAATTAAAATACAACATTTTTCACTATTCATTAAAAAAAGAACTATATCGGAAAAATACCAAAAATTCACACAAAATAAATTTTGATGTCCCAATCATAAAGAATAAGTTTATTTTGACAATCATAGCTTATAAAATTGTCAAAAGATTGATTGAAAAATGATTTTCCATTAAAAGGCAGTAAAACAATCTTTTAAAAATATTAGTGTATTCCATGCTTAAGATTGGATTTATTTTCATTTTAAGACTCTAAAACATTATCTAATTCATTAATAGGGATAGATAAAAATATCTATTATTCATTACTTAATTATTATGTTACATCCTTCCCCCCTTTAGAAAATTCCATCCCTGTAATTTATTTACATATCGAATTAATGGGGGTACTTATCCCTCATTGCATTTTCAGATTCCCATGTTGCCTCTTCCGTCATGTGGTATTTACACAAAACCTTTACCTGATTAATCACCTTATTCTGTAACACTTTCTCCCTATGGTAAAGAATCTGGACCGGTTGTTCCTCATAAGATAGGTTCTCTTCCAGCAGAACTACATCTGGACTGAAAACATGAGATGGATCTGGCACATACATTCTCAACATCGAAACGTGAAAAACATTATGTACCTTAGATAAACTCGGAGGTAAAGCCACCATGTATGAAACTGATCCAACTCTCTCAAGAATTTCATATATTCCAATAAACCTTGGACTCATCTTTCCTTTCTTACCAAATCTCATCACACTTTTCCATGGAGAAACCTTGAGAAAAACATGATCACCTACCTCGAAAGATAGATCCTTCCTCCAGTTATCCGCATAACTCTTCTGCCTTCTCTAAGCTGTTCTCATGTGCTTCTGAATCAGCTAAACTTCTCATGCCATCTCTTCTACCAATTTTGGTCCCATCAACTTCCTTTCACCCACTTCATCCCAGAAAGCTGGAGTTCGACACCGCTTCCCATATAACGCCTCAAATGATGCCATCTGTATACTGGAATGAAAACTGTTATTATATGAAAATTCATCCAAAGAAAGATGTTGGTCCCAACTTCCCTGATAATCCATAAAACAAGCTCGTAGCATATCCTCCAAGGTTTGAATTGTTCGTTCTGACTGCCCATTTGATTGAGGATGAAAAGCTGTACTAACATTTAATTCTGTACCCAACGACTTCTGAAGGCCTTTCCAAAAGTTAGAAGTGAACCTGGGATCACGATCAGATACAACGGAGAGAGGAACACCATGTAACCTGACTATCTCTTTAAGATACAAACGGGAAAGTTGATCTAAGGAAAAATTATCTCGTATAGAAAGGAAATGAGCAGATTTAGTCAAGCGATCAACAATAACCCAGATTGCATTATTACCTCAAGATGTCTTTGGTAATCCCACTACAAAGTCCATGGATATATTCTTCCATTTCCGCTCTGGCACTGGTAAAGGATGAAGCATCCCTTTTGGTAACTGCCGCTCTGCTTTAACCTATTGACATTTCAAACACTTCACAGTAAAATCAGCAATATCTCTTTTCTTTCCATCCCACCAGTAATACTACCACAGATCTATGTACATCTTAGTACTGCCATGATGAACTGAAAACGAAGAACTATGAGCTTCACATAACAACTCTCTCTTCAACTGTGAATCACAAGGCACACATAATCTCTTCTCAAATCTCAAAACGCAAACATTATCAGTGTTGAATTTAGGAAACTTACCTTTCTGAACCAACTCTACCTTTTTTCTGCAACTCACTATCTTGCTTCTGTGCTTGCTTGATTCTATCTGATAGAGATGATCTCACTGATACCTGAAACAAAAAAGAAGAAATTCCTGCACCAACAACTTCTATGCCAAAGTTCATCAAATCCTTAACCAAAGGATCACATTCCAAACACAACATTTCTAATGAACCATTACTTTTTTCGACTCAAAGCATCAGCCACTTTATTTGCTTTTCCCGGATGGTAATGAATTGTACAATCATAATCCTTGATTAATTCCATCCATCTCCTCTGTATCATGTTTAACTATTTCTGAGTGAATATATAGTTTAAAATTTTGTGATTAGTATATATTTCACACTTTACTCAATAAAAATGATGCCTCCAAATTTTTAAAGCGAAAACAACATCAGCTAATTCCAAATCATGTGTAGGGTAATTTACCTAATGAGTTATCAACTGTCGTGAAGCATAAGCAATTACCTGATCATTCTGCATTAGGACGCAACCATGTCCTTTTAATGAAGCATCACTGTATATTACAAACTCACCATTCCAAGATGGTAGTGCCAAAACTGGAGGATTCACCAATCTTCTTTTCAGTTCCTGAAAACAATCATCACATTCTTTTGTCCAGATAAACAAAACACCCTTCCGAGTTAGCTTAGTCATAGGACTAGATAACCGTGAAAAATTTCTAACAAACCTTTGGTAATAGCCTGCCATACCAAGGAAACTACGAATCTCTGTTACATTTGTGGGTATTGTCTAGTCTTCCACAACTTTTGTTTTTGCAGGATCAACAGTTATCTCATCTTTAGAAACAATATGACCAAGGAAAGAAATTTTTTGCAACCAAAACTCACACTTTCTGAATTTTCCATACAGTTTCTTTTCTTTTAAGGTTTGCAAGATAACCCTTAAATGTCATTCATGCTCCTCTTTACTTTTTATAAAACACCAAAATATCATCAATGAAAACCACCACAATATTATCAAAGAACTCATGGAAAATTCTTTTCATTAAGTCCATGAATATAGTAGGTGCATTGGTTAGCCCAAAAGGCATTACTAAAAATTCATAATGTCCATATCTTGTACGGAACGCGGTCTTCGAAACATCTACTTCCTTTACCTTCAGCTGATAGTACCCCGATCTCAAGTCAATATTTGAAAAATACTGAGCTCCCTGGAGCATATCAAACAAATCTTCGATATGAGGCAAAGGATATTTGTTCTTAATAGTGATGTTATTCAGGGCTTTATAATCATTGCAAAGTCTCATTGAACCATCTTTCTTTTTAACAAATAAAATAGGAGCACCCCGTGGTGATGTGCTAGGTCGAATAAAACCTTTTCTAATAAATTTTGCAATTCCTCCTTCAACTCTATAAATTCAATTTGAGCCATTCGATAAGGGTGTTTTTAAATTGTCTTAGCATCATGAACTAAGTCAACAGTAAACCCAACTTTTCAATCTGGTATTATTCTAGGAAACTCATCAGAAAAAACATCAAGATACTCATTTACCACTGGCACATCATTAATCTAAACAGTTCTTTTATTTTCAACGATGTGTGCAAGTTAACATTCATTCCCATATTTTAAGAGTTTCTTGGCCTCTTGATAAGTTATCAAAAGTAAGGGTTCATTCATGTACATAAACTGAAAGTATTTTTGAAAAGAAACTTCTTTAGCTCTACAGTCAATATTAGCATGGTAAATAGAGAGCCAATCCATACCCAGGATAACATCAAACTCTACTAGAGGTAGAACAATAAGGTTTTCACGTAGGTTTTTTCCACAGATAAGGATAGTAAGATTCTTATTAATTATTTTTTCCTCAAAAATTCCCCCAGGTGTTTTTATCAAAAGTTCAGGAGTCATTTCTTGAGATGATATTCCTATTTTACTAGAAAAGGTTTCAGAGATGAAAGAATGTGTAGACCCCGAATCAAACAACACACTGGCATAATCTGAAAAAACAAACAAAGTACCTGATACAACTTCATTTGATGTCCCGCAATCTACTGAAGTAGTTGCAAAGGATTTCACCACCCCTTTCTGCTTGAAGTCTAACTGCTTCCCATCACCCATACTCTTTTTCGGACACACGTTTGCATAGTGACCCATCTCATTGAAATTATAACATTTCACTAACTGTAAATCAGATTTGGTCTTACCATCACCCAGATCTTTTTTTAGTGCAATCACAAGCCTTATGTCCCATCTTACCACATCGGTAGCACTTTCCAGAATTCAGAAGACATTCCCCAGCATGCCTTTTTCCACATTTATCACAAACTGGAAACTTAGTTTTCTTACCGTCAGACTTTATTAAAGAATTCTTACCTTTCTCATGCGTCCCCGGTCTCTTCTTCTGTTGGTTGTTATAGGAAACTTGATCATCAGCAAACTCCATTTTCACCTTCTCAGCACATCGAACAAGCTTTTCATAACTTTTAAACTCACGAGAAGCTAATTCCCTTCGATATTTTGGCTTTAATCCTGAGTAAACATGATTGATTTTACTATCAATGTCTCAGATAAAATTTGGAGCATAACTTGACTATCCAGTGAACCATTCTTCATAGGAAGCCACTGAGTCTTCCTCTTTCCTCAATTCCATGAATTGTTTTTCCATCCTAAGTCCAACAG
Source organism: Viscum album (assembly GCA_963277665.1). Classification (NCBI taxonomy): domain Eukaryota; kingdom Viridiplantae; phylum Streptophyta; class Magnoliopsida; order Santalales; family Viscaceae; genus Viscum; species Viscum album. Next base: position 1,836,136,044 of record OY728136.1, read on the forward strand.
CCTTAGGAAAATACTTCTCAAGAAACATACCGTTGAATTCATCCCAGTCAAGGGCATCAATCTCATCAGCGTCCCTGATATTTTTAACCATCGATCACCACTGATCTGCTTCACCATCCAAACGGTAAATAGAAATACTTAACTTTTGATTGTCTGAACACCCCATGACATCGAAAATATTCTCCAGTGCTTTAATCCACCCTTCAGCTAGCATAGGATTAGATGATCCTCAGAATTATAGGGGATGTTGCCTCATGAAATGTTCCACCACTGACATGTTCCTCTGCGGTTGATCTGGCTGATCTCAGGTATGGATACCACCGCCATTTATTTCTAGGTTCAACTTCTCCATTACTGCAACAAATTGTTCAGTTCCAATTCCGACCATCTCAGGATGCTGATTCGGATGGTTATTTCCTTCTGCATGCCTTCCTAGCACTACTTCTCTGTTTCCTCTGCGGAAAACCATTCTGAACAAACATGTCTTAGATGAAGCAACTTGGTAATCTTCAAATACTATATCACTTCAATTTTTCCATAAAAAAAATATTTTTGGATAATCATTTAATAGAATTATAACTCCTAAAGTTATCTAAACTGACCTCTGATACCAACTATAAGGCACCAGCCATAAACCTTACTTAATATTGAGTTATTACAAGATTACACATTGAGGATCTTTTCGGGTTTAGAGTTTTAGATAATTATATCATAAAACTTGCATTGCATTCCACATATAAACAAAGTGGTTACATAAAGATAGTATTCTTCTTTCCCATCAATGGAAACATATTTAAAATAAAACATGGATTCTTTCTTGACACTTCCTTGACACTATCATCATATCATGTACCTTTCCCGTGACCTGTGAAAAACATTTCAAAAAAACTTGGGATGAGAATAAAAAGCTCCGTAAGGGATATAATAATATATGGAAAGGAAACATGGGTACATATATACATAAGAATGAAATCATACTTTACCCATAAAACATAAGCACTTCAACATACCTTATCGAATCATTAATAAATCATATAAATCATAAGACGTAAAGGTAACTTGAGGCATTCATAACATTCTTACGTAGGGTGTAACCCTCTTGGTTACGTTTGGAATACCCATCATAGTATATTCCCTAAATCTCTTCAGAGAAACCTTAACGTTTCACTCCTTCGCATTACCCAATACATTGGAGAGCTATATTGGTCTCACCTGCCCTTAGTTTATCACGGAACCACTCGTCTTCATAATAATGCCCAAGAACCTCAACATAATCGTATCACATAAAACATGCATAAAGGAAACATAACATTTCCACCTTTCAATCACAAGATATCAATACAACACATTGATATAAAAGCATTATGAAAACCATTTTCAATACCAAAATAAAAGAAAATTAAAACATGGTATTTATTTTTCATTTAAAAATAATGTATGTCTTGTAGAGGAAGCCGAAACTCAAATAACGGACACGGCGGCGGAGAAGTCGTTGTCGCCGCATACGTACGACCAAAACATTACCTTTTTTCATTTAGTAAAACACTTCGTATAAAAATATTCCTTTTGGATAAACGTAATGGTAAAATGGGTTTATACACCATATAAAATAAGGTTGTGTATAAAACAAAATATGCCTCAATGAAAGGAGATTGAGACGAAGTCCCATACCTCGGGTCTGACTTGACTTGGTCGTTCTTTAATCTCTTGAATAATAAACTTGAGTTAATTTCAACTTGTTTAAGAACCTTTTTCAAGTTCATTATTCCTTTTATATCACTTATTTCAATGTCATGAACACTATTTAATTATTTAAGTTAATAACGGTCGTTTTAACGATCATTGGTACTTGAGTCAAAAATAAACCCTTTATAAATACATGTTGTTCATGTATATATTATATCCAGAATTATAATCATTATGTATATATCATATATATCAAGTATATAAATGCATTTATAATATTACATAATCATTTAGTGGTATGAAATGAAATGCACCATTCTTGGAGACGGTAAGCCGTACGTACGCATAAACGATACGTTCATTTCTATTTCATATTTTATAGAATGGAATCATAATAATATAAAGGTATATTATAAATCAAGTATAATATCATATATAATATCATAGTTCCATCCTTTATATGTCCCACATATGTTATTTAACTAATCAAATCACTTTGAGGGTGCGGTAGTCCGCACTTCCTTAAATGAAGATATCACGTTTACCCATAATAGAAACCATAAAGGTATGACCAAATTGAAAAATACAGAAGCTTAAGGAAAACATAAACATACTATATATCATATATACATATAGGGACATCATAATGGCCACCATTGAAGGTGTTAAAAGAATTTTGAACAATTACCGTTTCAAGAGGCATAAATACACCATCCACGGAAACAGTATGTCCTTTAACCATTAGATGTAGGTGTGTGTAACTGTAGCTCGAATACTTAATATAACAAAATACTATTATATTTAGGATACTGGAGTTGTTACAAAAGAAAAGAATAAAAATAGTTTAGGGGGTTGGAGAAGCCAAATCAAACAAAAGGACTCAAAAGAAAACATTACCTTAAAATCGGTTAACTCTATTTGATTTTAGCTCAAAGGCTTCCTTGAGAAACCTTCTGCCCAAAGTGAGGATTCGAAGAGTAAGAGAGGGATATTGAGAGCCGAAATGGGCAGGGGTTGGCCGAGACAGAGGCTTTGGGAGTGTGATTAAGTAGGTAGAGGTGGGGGCCTTTTATAAGAGAAGAGGTGGGGCACTCTTTGAAAGTAAAGAAAAGTTACTTTATTTTAAAATGGTATTCGGATTTATGAGGTCCAAAATTAATATAATTCGAGGATAAGGTGATAAGGGTTCGAAATGCACCCATATCATAAGTTTTTTCCATCTTTAGGTCGTAGATTTTACATTATCATTCAATTTTATTTAAATCGTTAAATAATGAGGTCATCGCTGCATCATCATGATGTCATAAATAATTTAGTTTATTTAAATTCTAAAAATTATAAAAAAATAATATGGTGAGGTAAATATTTTTGATCTTTATAATGACTATTTATAATCAAAAATATGATCTTTATAACCATGTGTAAAAATTGTTTTAGTAAAACATCTCATGTTTGTGTCATTTTTACTTTTGCATTAAATTAAAAGTTATTTATGTCATTTCCCAACAAAAGTGGATCCATGGGGTCCCCAAGTTGACCCATGGATTTTCATGGTCGGCCATGACACATAAAATGAAGTTAGGACATGTGTCAAGCTCATCTCATTTTATTAAAACATTATTCTTTCCTTAAACTACACTAATTACCTCTAATCGCGATTAAGAATTTAAGAGTTACTATTCACCAAAAAATTATTTTAATCTCATTGGACCAAATTTTACTTCTTAATGACAACCATGTATATCGGATTTTCGAAATTCAAAACACAGAAGTGGTAAAATTTCATTTAAACAAAAAATCAGTTTTTATAAGTACCACTTAGTTGTTTCACTATTCATAAAAAATTTATGTTTTTCAGAAAAATACCAAAAACTCGCCCTAATCTATATTTGATATTCCGAATTCAAAAATGAAGTCTATTTTACAAAATTCAAAACATATAAGATGCATTAATTAATTTAATAATTAATTCATGTTGTCATGACAAATAGCGTGTTTTTATGAAAGAATAAGTATCAAAAGATTAACACTAGTTTAAGTCCAATTTCAAAGTAAAATTGATTACAAAGACCAAAATTAGATTAAATGGTAAAAATATATTCTAATTTCACTTTAAACCCAATTCAAAAGATAATATAATCATATAAATAAATTATATTAAAAATAGGTTTTCAATTAAAATACAACATTTTTCACTATTCATTAAAAAATGAACATTATCAGAAAAATACCAAAAAATCACACAAAGTAAATTTTGATGTCCCAATCATAAAGAATAAGATTATTTTGACAAAAATATCTTATAAAATTGTCAAAAGATAGATTTAAAAATGGTTTTCCATTAAAAGGCAGTAAAACAATCTTTTAAAAATATTAGTGTATTCCATGCTTAAGATTGGATTTATTTTCATTTTAAGCCTCTACAACATTATCTAATTCATTAATAGGAATAGATAAAAATATCTATTATTCATTAATTAATTGGGATGTTACATGGTATGTGACCTCTCTAGTAATCTTTTTCATTATACTATGATATTGGATAGAAATATTTTTGATAAGCCTGATGATTGGAATGGATTAAGTTGGAAATAAGATAATATTGTTTAGTTATAGAACAATTTTTTGATATTATTTCTGGATTGTTATAGTAGTGTAGTTTTAGAAAAATGACAACCTATAGGACGGGTGACAATCCGTTGCGTCGGACAAGGTTTCACGAATCAAACCCACAACTGAAGTGTGACATGCCATTATCACCTACCACTAGCCTACAGGATGTCCCTGGTTAGTATAAAATAGTATTATTTTATTAAGTGGTATGATAGATGATGTCTAAGACCATTTTTTGAACCATATACAATTGATCATACCATAGATTGACATATGTATATTTAATAACTTTTCCTAATCTTATGTTTGAGACAGTTGGAATAGAATTTCATTCTATCAGATGATCTGCTAATAATTAAAGAATGAAAAATTAATCTTCATTTCACTTAATAAAATATAACTTGAAAATTGTTCATGGAATGACCAATGATGATATTACATTGAAATCAAGTAAGTATTTCACCTTATGTAAAAATTCATCAACGTTAAGGAAATGATCTAGAAAAAAAATGTTGTCCTAGTACTCTCATATCTGATGAATCAGATGGTAACTTAGATCATCACCAATTTATGGCTTTTTGATTGTTTGATTTTTCATAGACATGTTTTTTGCCACTCTCCATCAAAAATTAATGGTTAGATATCTCTCCCATGACCATATTTTCACCTAAGTTCTTCTATGTGGAAACCCATTGATGAGTTACTTTGGGTAAGTATTAGGATTATTACTTTATTTATTAAAATTAGGTTTTATTATTCCTTTTTACGATGTGGGTTTCTATGAATGAAACTTTCAACTAGCAAATGATTTATAACCAAGACGAATTTCGAGTGACAATTTCATTTTAAGGGGGTAGAATGTAACACCCATAGATTTTATGAGATATTTTTTTTTAATTTCATTGATGTCTTCTATTGTATATTACAACAAGATTATCTTGTACTATACGAAACACTATATTAGCTTGCAGTATACGCAACACTATTCTTGGTTCGTGTTACACACAATTTCATGTTCGTTTTGTAGAAATTATTCTATGCAACATTAAGTATAGATTTTGTTTAGTTTATAAACGAAATATGTTTTGATTATGTTATATGCCACACAAAAGTGATCTTTCACAACAGTTCGCACGGACATGGCTTGCATTACACGCAATTGCGACATTCCTCGATAGTGTGGGTAGTACGTAATAGCGGGTGTCACTAAACAATGACATATTGTTATAATATTATTAGGAACTAGATGTTATGAATAGTGTTAAATAATTTTTTTATTTTATAACATTATTATGCATCTTACAGATATTCTAGAACATGTTATGAGAACAAAATAAATAATTCGTGTAAAATAAGTATTTTTCAAAAAATGCAGTTTTGCCGCCTTTTGAAGGCTTATCCACATTAAATATTGTTTTTGACATTTTTAGAAGATAAATTCGACAAAATAAAATTCCTATTTGGAATCATGATATAAACATTTACTTTGGATAAAATTTTCATATTATTCTGATAACTTTCATATTTTAATGATTAGTAAAAACACACTATATTTTAATTAATATCATCTTTTTTCATTGTAATAATTTATATGGTTAAATATTAATATTTAATGGTTTTATCGTATAAATAGAATATATTCTTATCATTTAATATAATTTCATTCATTTTCATTGATTATACATTGAATTCATAGGTAAAAGGTTTTCAATATTTTGCAATGTTTTAACTTTTAAAACTCGTTTTCTTAACAATGGGATTAATTTTAAATTATTTTCTACAACTTCTGTGATTTGAATTTTGAAAAATGAATTCCAAATTTGGAATCATTAAGTCCAATTATATTAATAGGATTCTTTTTTATTTTTGGGAACTATAAAGAGTAACTACGGTATATTATATTTACCATAGTTATAGGTAAATCGGGTAATTAAGGTTGAATACAATATTATAAAATTACCTAACACTCGTCTAAATATAATTGGATGATTATATTTCGTCCTATGACATATTTGGGTCGAAATTGAATCCATTGGAAGCCACATGGATGTGATTAAGACCTTTAATATGTTTTATTTTAAACAAAGTTAAATATGTCTCACTCAAACATTAATAATTTAAATATTTTTAATGTAAGGTTATACAGAATATAAATTAGAATATAAATACTCATTTAAAAGCTAATATTTTTTTCTTTTATATGCTATTTTATTTTTTATTTTTTAGATATATTCAATTACATTAATATCTTAATCATTAATGATGAAGAAATTATTTATTTAGTTAAAAATTAGTAATATAGTTGTTATTAAAATAATAATACCCATTAAAAGGCCCAAAATCCTGACCAGAATTTATTAGTCATATATATCTAACCCATAACCATCCAATGGTCTAATTTTCTGGATATTTATATAATCTATTACTTATATTATTTTATTTTAACTGATTTCAATGATATCATCTTCATAATTTAATAAATATAACAACTTACATGTTGTGATTTTAAGATGATAAATTCGAGTAAAAGTATTCTATGGAAATATATTAGATTTATCATCATCATAGTATTTAATTTTTAATATTTATGAAATTAATATGTATATTAATTTATTATACAAAAATGATGTAGTAATTGTTTTATCAAGAGAAATATCAAATAAATGGTTTTATAAACATTAAAATAAAAAAATATGAACAAATTAATGTTTTCCAATCTAATTTTGGATGAATATTGCAAGTTAGAAATCCATTAAACATTTTGGTTCTAATATATCATCTGGGTGGATTTTATTAAAATTAAAATAAATCAATAGTTTTAAAATTAGCACTTTTGTTATTATATAAAATAACATATTATTAAATTGAATAAAAATCAGAAAATTGATTAAAAATTAAAAATTTATATTTATATGGTCTAAAAAGTAATTAAGTACCCAAATATGGATAATTCACGAGGCATAAGTAATTATTTATAACAATTTAAAATTTAGAATATAATTACCACAAATAAAATCAAATAGATTAAATAAGGATAGATCATGTTGATAGGGTTTAAAATAAATTTCCAACATGTCTATATTTTATTGGTTGATGGGATTATGACCCTATCTCATATAATATTTTTATTGGAGTCATTTTGTATGTTTTTATGTGGGGTTGAATTTATATTTAATTAATATTTTTGATGATTCCAAAGGTGCCCCTCCCTTCCCTTATAAATGGGATCCTCCTCCATCTCCTCTTCACACAAATTTGATCATTCAACCCTCACCAAACCCTACCCATTTTACTTCTATGCTTCCATAAAAACATACTAGAGTTCATTTTCCTCTTCAAAGACAACATTTAGTTCCCTAAGAGGAGGTTAATAGGAGGCATGTCGAAGAAGTGGTAATCTCTTCTACCGATACATTCATGTTTTTTTATTCTTTTACTTCCTATTATTTAGTTGTATCATTATAAAATAATAACATAATTATAACAAATATACTGATATGTTATTATTAATATGAAACTACCCCATTTCACCATCTATCCATCCTATGGAAAATGAAATCACCATGCGTGCGTACATACGGAATATCGTCTCCACGCCGTGGTGTAATATATTTTCCACCACCACCTTACTTGGATAGATGTATTGTTGTAAATAATAACTACATATGGTTATTAGAACATAATATTGATTCTGAGATATTATATCTTTGACTACAATTCCATTCAATAATTATGGGAATGATATCATCGCTCTTGCCTACGTACAAATTATCATCTCAAAGACGCTTTGTGATTCATTCTCTATGTTAACCATTAAAGAATGATTATAAGTATATATAATGAATATTAATGATATATATGATATAATAATTATACTTTATTTATGTATAAAGATATATATATAGGTCATCTAATTACTTCTATTTTAGTCAATAAGGAATGGAAAATCGTGTTCAAGAGTACGTACGACCTACCATCTCCATGAACAGGGTGTTTCATTTCATTTATCTATTAGTTATATACATATATATAAATTGAATATATAAGAAATATAACTCATTTTTTACATTTTCTTAGTATGTAAATCATGATATAAGTAATAATAATATCAAGAACAACAAGTCCAAACATGTACGATAAATGAAACAATTTTACCCAAAACGTTGCTTTAACAAAGAATTGACAAAAGACCGGGTAATATAAAGACATAAGTGAATCATATATGATAACAAAAATATCATTATGGTTCTGTTACAAGTTAATAATAATTTAAAACCCACTATACTGGTGTTTCGGACACGTATGGAAGAAATTGGACCTATGATAAGGGATAATTTTTCAAATGTCATTTTTATCTGAGATTGCTTATACGTAAGTATTTACTGGGGTTATATTTTTCATCCATGTCAATAAAAATGTTTTCCATAATGTGTTTACTAATATTCCATGTATTTTTAAAGTCATTTTTACCCCTCTTTGACTTTTACATTGTGTTATGGAAAAAAATTATTCTTGTGTTTTCCATATGAGGAACTTTTTGACTTTTCCGGCAAAAGTACGGGGAGAATGTTTTTTTAACTTATACGGAATGAACGAATTTTTACGATTTCATAAAGCCTAATTTTAATGATGACTCCTCTATGAGATTTCATTATTATTTTCAATAAAATCCCTTTCTTTTTAAAATTTACTGTAATTTTGTGAAAAGAAAATGATTTTGGAGAAGAAATGTTATTTTCCTCATGAATTAATTTCAGGTGTTTTGTCAAAACTATTTTCAATATAAGATGATATTATTTAATATGATTCTATTTCTAGTATAGTGTCTCAATTCTTTACATGTTTTGATTCTTCATATGAGGAAATGATATGCAGTTGTTTTATAAGGATTACGTTATGGTGGGATGATGTTTATGAAAACCATTTTATTCATTGTGTTATGATGAAGGATTTATGTTTATTTAATGGAACAAGTAAGATTGATTTCATTATGAGATGGGTGGGACCTATATCTCCCTCTAGTGGATTGGGTAAAGATTTATATCTCATGAGATAGACATGACAGGAATGAAACGTGAATCTGGTTAAGTAATACAGTGCTGGAACGGAAAGCAAACCCGGTTCAGTAATGGACTTTATCCACTATGATGGTCTTGGAAATAATGACTTGGATACTATGGAAATAATAACATGTGCATAATGGTTTTCCACAATTACATATTTTATTCCAATTATATTTTATAATTATTAATGTTCCTTTATGATCTGTGCCTTGTGTACATCCATGTTTTATGTCATTTCTCATGATTTTGATGCTTATATTTTATGTTCATATTTTTAAATTCAAATATTTATAGATTGTTTTATGTTATCAATGTTTACTATTACTGAGAATTATAGCTCACTCATTCTATGTTTTCTTTTCCCTAGGATGTTAAGAAATGTTTTAGGTAGGAAAATAAAAGGTGGAAATATTTATGGGAGGTGTTGAAGATCTTTCACCATCATTAGAAGATTATGTTCGAAGCTTCCAAAGACACTAATCTATTACAGTCATTGGGTTTTGGGTTTTATTATGTATTAGGTATTATGAAAAAGTAATCTAATCTCCATGTACGTTAGGATTCGGGTCTCTACAAAATATTCCAATGATTTATAATGAAAAGAAAATGCATAGCATAGATCTTACAGGGATACATCAATTTTCTAATTTATATAAAATACACTTGTTTAGAAATCCATATCCAATAATACTTATAATTGATGAATACATTAAACAGTGATATATAAGAGGAAATCAAACAATACAAATATCCAATACCAAAACAGTGATCAAATTACGAAGAGAGGACAATGTCATTAATCATGGCTAGAATCCACCACGGAATAGGTTTTGGATTACCAAATATGTTCCCATGAAATATACAATGTTTAGTGGGTTATATAAGGGTCAGCACATGTGTATTATGATTTAAAATAGGGTATTATGAATATATGATGAAAACATGGAACACAGTGAAAAATGTAAAACATGATTCAAGGGAAGGGACTATACCGTAATAGTGCATCTTTCAAAGAATTTGTGGAATCTATTATGTGGTCAAAATCAATATCAAATAAACATGTAAATTGTACCCTACAATTTAAAAAACAATTCAATTAAATTTTCAATCAAGGAAGAAGGATAGACTGCAACATATCTCTATGATGTAGTAATAGTAAAATTTGGAGAACCACAGAAGCTCTAGCATATGTGCCTCCACATCATTTTCTTTTGTCTTTGTTGTAACTATTCCCAAATTAGAACATCCACACAAACAAAATTCTATGCCATTGAATCCAAAAGATGAAAATTACGTAACCTATCTATCAAAATACCAAAAAAATAATTTAGAATCTAGTCCTATTTAATAAACGCTTTTGGAGACACCCTCTTCCAATCCATAAAACTGAAGATAACATAAACTAGTTGGGATAAAAAAAATGTAAAATACAATATGAAGTGGGTAGTAAATGAAATAAAATTATTTAACATACATTCAATCCTTCACAATTGTATTTGAAATAGTTTACATGTACATGTGAATCATAATATTTTTTGAATTGAACTGATGGATAAAAACACATCTAAATTATTATCAAAAATCTATGACATAAAATTATCAAGATACATTCCTTCATGTATATATTTTATTATATTTATAAAAAGAAATCTTTCTAACTTATCTTGATATTATACATAATTATGGTCAAGATTCCATATTTAAATGATAGGTGGTCACTACATTCATTATGATTATAAAAAAAACTTTATCTAAATCATTAATCATGGAATTTTGATATATCTTTATTTTATATAGAGTTCCATAATAATTTCTACTGAATGCATTAGCTACCCTGTTTTCAGTTCAAATATATTTTTAGATAGGGAAAACATAATATATTTATAATTCTGACCATATTTTTTTTAAATTATACAGTTCATAAAAATATTAATATTAATTAATGCTATCTTCCACATATTTATATAATTCCATTTTAAGAAATCATAATGACAGAAAATCAATAATTAAATTATTACTAATATTTAATTTTAATCCCTAATAAAATAATTTAAATTTCCTTGAACCATGTATCTTATAGTAGGTGGTTATATTATAACAGTGGTTATAGATACCAGGGATTGCATCACGAAGGATATAATTGTTTAGAAGTCCTTATAAACTGGATACATACTTGAGTATTTTATTTCCATTGAAAACATGAAATAAAACATATTGAATGATTAAATTATACATCCTTGAACTCATTCCAATATTCATTCTTTATATAATATGTAATGGAAAATAATTAAAGGTGGTCATTTATTCTCAGTAAGTGTTAGATAATGTGGATTTTATCATGAATAAATAAATCATAATCTATATAGAATAATTACTGTTTCATGGTAAATGACTCATCAGACAAGATATTAAATCAATAACAATATTATCATAATTAGATAATAAATAATCAATATATAATGTTAAATAATTGAATGATAATTCCATTTAATCAAAGTTATGAACAAAAATGCATCCATGGATAATATCAATGCAATAATCTCATGGATAATAATAACTTATTATTAGAGAGGTAAATAATTGATATATGATGTCAAAAATTCAGTAATAATGTTATTTATAACATTTAGGACATTTAAAATAAGGTATTGAAATATGGTTAAAAGTCCATTAAATGGTAGATTACAAATAATACATAGTAGAATATTAATTAATTGAGGGGCTATATAATTCATGGTCGCCACCATTAGATCATGTCTAATGCATTCGTCTTATATTGATGGAACTGTTTTATTCCGGAATAACATTCCTTATCAATAATGGATTATAATGAATAAATGATATGGAAAATAAATTTTTTCCCAGTCAATCATATATCTTCTAAATTAAAAAACAACATGTAGAAATTATATATGGTTTATTTAATAATAATATTCATGATAAATTACCTGAATATTTTGGGGTAATGAAATATATATTCATCGTATAAAAGGGATTATTTCTTTGGAAAGTTATTTATTTCAATACTGAATCAAGAAATAATATTTCAATACTTTCACTGGTCTAAATAATCATAAAACATCTAGATAAATCATAACGATTATATAAATACATCATTTACCATGTTTATTATAAATATAATAAATTATTTTTCATGTTTATGAATATAAATACCAATAAAATACCATTATAAATTTTTGTTGGGGAAATAAACATTTCACATTGATAATATCAATAAGAAAATAGATTTTTCGATAATACAATAGAAAAAAATCATTAATACGATATTGAAAAACATGTAAATAAAAATTCGATGTAATTATTCTTTCATGATGAAAAAATGGTTCCATTTATGTTGAGTATGTTAAAACAATTATTCCATTCAATATTTGGCATGAAAGTCAAAAAAACCATATTTTAGAAAAAAGATGTTTTAATTTTTTTTTCTAAAAATAAGTTTATCTATAGAAATATATTTTAAAATTAATTGAAAAATTTTAAAAAAGTTCTCTAAAAAAATATGTTGATAAAAAGGGATAATTCAGGAGAGACAAATGATGTTATAATTTAATAAAAACATACCCCCAATAATTATAAGTTAAATAGATTACAAAATTGTGTAATTTCATATAATCCTAAATAATATCCATAGGATAATAATGGTAAAGGTGTTTGTTATAAATTGATTAGTAATTTTTCAAAATTTAAATTTATTAATAACCAATCCTAACTAAAATGAGGTTGAAACAATAATATCTTACCATATTTGTTACTTATAAAACATAATTTTTATTTTGGGAAAAAATTTAAATTAAAAATTAAATAATATAAATAAAAATATATTCATGATAGAACATATCAATGGGTTATTATAAAGAAGTTATAATATAACATAGTTTTATAGCATGACATTATTCCAATGAGAATAATTTTATTAGAGAAACTGTTACAAGAATCATCACATTCCATTGATAATTAATCAATAAATTTATTGTGTTAATCATATTTTAATCCTTAAAAGTATAGTGTAAATGAAACATAAGATAACCAATGTTTATTTCATGCATGATATTATAATATTACAAATAATTAAGATATAATCAAACCAAATTAAAATAAATATAATTATGAAATTCTTTAACACTGGTAATATTACTGTCAAACCCAAATTAATTATATAATTAAAATTAAAACATAAAATTAAATTATTTATGAATTATTCAGGATATTACACATATAAAAGGTGGTATATATTCCATATATAACATATAGCCTTAGTATCATAAAATTATGCACAATGAAAGGTAATTGAGACAAAATCCATTACCTCACAGTACCTTTTTATTGAACACACATTAACCACCACTATAATTGTGTAAATCATGTTTTATATTAATGAAATATATATATACATGTTTATTATATCATATATTATCCAATTATGACATATTAAAACATGTTTATTAAATATATTTCATTGTTATTATAGTTATTGGGGCTAATTATATTTGTTTCTCAAGTGATTTTTTTTCAAGGATGTTCCTTTTATTTTGAATTGGATATAGTTATATAATATTTTATATTTATATGTCTATTTAATATAATATATATACTTATTTTATTCATTTTAGAAACAATTATTGAAATATTTACATTGAAAATGTGTCTTAATATTTTTTTGAGAAGGCATGTGAAACGTGTGCAAGAGAAACGATTTCATTCTTTTAATTTTTGATATCGTAAAGAATTTTATACTTCATTATGTTTATATAATTTATATAATTTAATATTTTTTAATATATTAATTATTTCCATCATTATGACTACCCATGTTTGTCGGTTATGAAAAACAGATTATACCAGTTTAGAGGGAAGCAGTCTGTCGTATGCACAACTGCAATTTTTTACCATTTTATAGTTTTGGAGAAGGATATATATTATTCCATCATAATAAAAATACTTATGAATATATTTTATACCAATTTATTTATAATTTAATTTTTAAACATAATTGAAGGAGGAAAAATATAAAATTAAAGTAAATATTGTAGGGAATACAATTTCCACCACATAGAAGAACCGCCATTGGTTATCTTACGAAGGAAAGTAGGGATTGTCTTTGCAAAGACCACAACCTATAGAATTTGTATAAGTATTTTTTGGAGATATTTGAGAATGTATTTTTTGATAAAATATTATTTATATGAGTGAATACGTGAGGGGAGGGAGTTCCCTTTAATAATTGAAGAGGAGGGCACACTAGGATTTTTTGAATAGAGTATATCATACACATGTTTTTAGATGACAAAAGGCTCAAAAATTTATTTATTATATATTCATAGAGGTTATAAGGTCTAATTTTGGAAAATAAAATATAAAATATTTTATTATGTCATTGTAACCCTTATACTTATAGATTAAGCCCCTAGTAAACCCCTTTTAACCTTAATCATGTTTAATTAATTTATTTTATTCAACATTCATTATAAACTGAAATGAAGATTAAATTATTATAATTTATAAATTTTTATTATTAAAAATAATATTTAAAACATTTTACAAAATACTATTCAATAAATTTTAAGAAATTAAGTTAAAATTAAACCTGCAGATGTGAGGAAAATGTAGTTTTTCAAGAAATGTATTATTTAATCGTAAGATGATATTATATTATCTCAATTTTTAATAATCATAATTATATGAATTTTGATTGATATATATATATGTAAATTATATAAAATTAATTATAGAAATTAAACATTAAATACTATTTTTGTTAATTCAAATTTTCAAACATTGTGAATTAAAAAAATTCAAAATATCGGGTTTTAAGAAAAAAAATAAACATTTATCAAATTCAAATATAAATATGATATTAATTGACTTTATTATACTAACCTTAAATATATAATACATTTGATTAATCTAAATCAAATAAATGACATAATGGATCATTAAAATTAAAAAATTTCAGGATAATACATAAGAGTATTTACAAAATCATTATTTTTCACTATTTACTGGAAAAACAAGCTTTTTAGTGAAATAAAAAATGTTCACCCTGAGATAATTTTCATATGATTATATAATGAATGATATTAGTTTTTATATAATATATTATTTAAATTTTATTTAAATTAATTAAAATTATAAACATAAAATATAACTACTTTTTAAGATAATGTATTTTGATGAATAAAATTACTTTACTAAAAATGAGATTGATTATTTACTAATAATATTTTCTAGGAATTATATTTATTTGGGACTCTAGATATATTATTTATAAATTGTTTAATCTTATTGATAACCAAAATTTCAATATATAGGATATACCGACCATATTTAAATAATAAATTTCTTTGTTAATTTATGATTGGTATTTTGTGCCGCATACACTATCGAACACATTTTCTTTATTTTAAAATATATTTAATTTCAGTTATTTTCCATGTATTATTTTGAAATGTTATATGGAATTACTATGAGACCAATACTTTCAACGACATGCGATTCTAAGGCCTAGAGTGCTCGAAATAAATGTTTATATGAATTTAAACATTGAACTGGGCATGCAAACAGTTTTCCTGAAAAAATATAATAACATTTAAATGGGAGCTCAGATTAGAAATTTGATGGAATCATAGTGTTTAGAGAGGAGACTTTACCATAGGTAGTTATTAACATCAACAAGCATGGGTCACCTACAAGAGTTAGTTTTTGGACTCCTTAATGGAAATAAATGAAAGAAATAATTTATTTTATTTAAAAATGTTTCCTTTTTGCATAGCAACCTAATTCCTCCCTTTTAAATACTTTCTTATGGAATTTTATCAGGGTTAGCCTCATAACCTTTTAAATTGGGAGGGATCCTCTAGGATCGTTGGAGGATTTTTGAAGGACGCTGACGAACGATGACGCGTGGATCATTGCGTAGAAAGATCGAATCTCGACCGGCGATATATATCTCTCTTTTTCTATGACATATGTATGAGTTTGTTATTTCAATACTTACTTTCCCCTTTTATTAAATAAAACTATGAACAACGATCGTGTATTATTTTGGGAGGGTTATTATGGGGTTGTTATGGGGACTAATCCACAATATTGATATCCATGTTTCATTTCTCCTTATTTAATACTTCTAACGGGAGAGGATCAATGTCGTGAAGAACAAAGTCAAAGGATCCTTCCTCTATTATTTTGTTATTGGGATTTCATCCCCCTCTTTTTACACTATGTTCTTCACGTTCATCATGGGGTGACGAACAAGGGATCATTGCACATCTGTTCTGCTATGCAATAATTCAAATTTATAAATCAGACGTCACGAAGAAATAGAGTAGGTGCGATGAAAATGGTGTCTGACAAATAAGCTTGGATCAGGAGAGACTGTTCATCGATTTTTCTTCATGTGTGTGGATAAAAATGTGTTTTTGGGCCCGATCATAGGCCCGAGAACAACATAGATTACTTTGGGAGGTCGGGGTGACCCTAATCCTCTTGTTTCGTGGAAAATAGATTATCAGATGAAATATTAGAGCTCCACCTGAGGTGCGATATTGGAGGTTTGTGATTCTTGGAATTTCCAGATCACACGGCGTGTTTCCTAGAGAACACGGCATGTAGGTCCGTCTAAGTGGCGGATATGGTTCCGCAGTTCCTGAAGCGATTACACGACATGTTCTCTAATGAAAACATTATGTGGGTCCTTACATGGGACTCGATGTGTATCCAAAAGATACACTCACATGGGGTCAGGTACACGGTTGAATACATCACCTCATGGACAGACCAGGATGGCTGCATGGGATACCCCATGTACCTGTTACACGGGTCGTTACACATGATGTAAAGCTGTGTAAGGGAACATGACCAGCGTACACAGAGTATTCCCTCGATAGAGGAACACGATGTGTCACTCCCTTATACACCATGTATATGTTCTTCTACATGACAAGCCTTGCGACACATGTCGTTCAATACATGAAGTACCCAGGGTCAGAGAACACAGCATGTGACCATTCCAAACGCCATTAACTTTTCAGTACAAGGCTTAATCATCTTGTCCACCGTTTCATGGACATGTTTTGTTTGTGTTAGTCCCCCTTTTTTTCTCATTCCACTAAAGGTTAGGTATCGTTTCCTTTTTTAGAAGTATGATCCCCTTAATATGACTTTCCAATATAGAGTCATGTATCCCTTTGAGAGGCTGTAAGAGAGATCCTATATACATTTTTGACCCTAGGTAGATTCACGTTTCGACGTGAATATCCCTACATGGCACTGATCTTTTACATAGTAGGAGAATATGGATGAGTCGCGTAATCCTCCAAGTCCCTAGAAGTTATCCTCATAGGTGTATCATGATCTTTCCTCACTCAGTAGTGTTTTCTCCTTTGAATGTGTGTATCTAACTCTTGTGAATTTTTCGGAATGACATTACTTCTCAGATAGATGACATCATAGCTATTAGAGTCATGGAGTGAGTTCTCCCAAACAAGTGCTTCATGGAATCCTTGAAATGAATCCTTACCAGGGAATCTGGTTGTGTGACTTATGTCTAAACTAGGGGTCTAGGTTTTGAGAATATCTTGATTGGGGTCACATATTATATGTTCAGTAGACATATGGTTTGTAGATATGAATGTGCCATTCATTTTTTATAGAATTCTGGTTTTTGGGGTCCTCTAATGAGTATTGTAATACTCACCACTACACAAGATTTGGTCGCACGGGTCGTGTCTTGTGCAGACGAGTAGCATTTTGACAGAGTCCAGGGCTAACAAGGACAGCACCGAGCATTCTTAGTTATCTATAGGCCAAGGTGTTCCAACAGCTACGAGTAGTAGTCCCAATACCTCTTTGTGTTTATAGGTCAGACTCATTTGTTTTCATTCACCTGTGTTTTGGGTGGGATTGTATTCTGGTTCAGTTTAATTTCAGTACATTACTTCCCTTTGTACACTTTTGGTTAGGTTTAGTTTTATGCATTCATTTTTTTTGCCATAGTGTTTTTTTTAACATTTTAGCATCTTTGGGCTTGGAGATGTGTATGTTTGTGTGTGTAGGTACATAGGCCATGCCTCCCATGTTAGTAATATGACTACTCGGTTCTAGTCACTAGACCCTGTCGTATTAGAGGCGGGCTTGGGGAGGTGCGGCTCGGGCCCCACTGGGATGGGTCGTGATAAAGAGGTATCAGAGGTGGTTGATTCTATTATATAACCAAGAGACATTGAGTTTGTTTTTGGGAAAAAATGTTAAGTGTTTCAAGATCCGCATTCTAGCCAGAGACTCTAGTGTTGGTGCTGGTGGTCGACGTATCCATACACCAGGAATCTGATAACCTGCTTTCTGACTCAATACATGAAAACACTAGTTATGGGGAAATAAGGGACTGGTACAATAATCCTATAGGAATGGTTTGTGTTTTACATGTCCTTTGTGTCAGCTATCCAAATATTCTCTTTAACCATGGTACATATTATTTCTTACAGGATGCTTCTACGATTCATACCCACTATGATTCAGTAGCATGCTCATGAGGATGACCCCCTCATTGATGAGGCTTCGGTACAGGGACCAGTTATGTAGGTGTTGCCTCTCGGTGGTGCACCTATTATACCACCACCAGTGGAGATGCATGTCGTACCTATAGTACTAAAAGAAGAGGGGTGCAGGTTGAGTGCACTCCATGAGTTCCATAGAAAGAGACCCCTCATTTTCTGAGGCTAGCCTGACCCTATGATGGCAAAGGACTGGCTCTTGGCCGTGACCAGAGTATTCGCTCTCATGAGGACATCGGTGGACTAGATGTTGATCCTATGAGGGAACCTTAAACAATTTTTAGTGGGATGATGGTGGATTATGACTACACAAACTCATGACTTGGATACCCTTTCATGTACGGAGTTTGAGTTACTCTTTAGGGAGGAGTTATCACCAGTTACACTGAGAGCATTGCTTATCCCGGAGCTTCTTAAGCTCCAGAAGGACAATTTTACAGTGGATAACTATTCATCGACGTTCACCTACCTCACCAGCTACTCAATGGATATTGTTAGGGATTGGTATATCCGATATCGGAACTTTGGGTGAGGTCTATGATGGGAAATTTGTGCTACTATTATGACTCTTTGCATTTCAACTTATGATGGAGTGCTCGAGCAGACCGTGGGGATTTAGAGCATCTAGGCAGAGTACAGACAGTCAATGACAGTTAGAAGCACGTAGACAACTACGGAGACCTCAGTATCAGGGATCCTATGTCAGACATGGGGATCAAGACATGGGAGACATCAGAAGAGGACTCAAGACAAGGGTTTTTCAGTCGAGGTCTCTCAGGCTAGATCTAGTCAACATCAGGAGAGGTTATGTTACTCGTGCGACGGTTGGGGACATCCCTCTTGAGATTTTCTGACCCATCAAGCAGCTGACAGTGATACGGTGGATTGAACACTGAGGTAGAGGCCGAGATTGGTGGATAGAGACCCACTAGGAGGCGGATGTGGTAGAGGAGCAGGGAGAGTTGCAGGTGGTGGAAGACGCATCGTTATACATTCACCACCAACATTAGGTGGATTGGACTAGGCATAAAGAGGTGGTGGACATGGGTGGGGACATCTACATGTAGTTTATGCGTACGACCCATGGAATCCTTGGATTATCTTAGTTATGATATGTGTCTTCTCTACCTTATCTTCCGTACTTAAATACACATGTGCTAGTCATATCTTCATCAACAAATGTCTTGTCTGAATCCTTGAGACTCTAGTAGTGTTGTGACTTCATCCTTATGCTTGGATACACCTATGGGAGGGGACTCGATGGTCACACCCCATTTTAGACAATGTGATATTACCCTTGGAGTTGAGATCTTCGGTTGGAACCTCTTGGTGGTAGTGTTGAGGCCTTACGGTGTCATTTTTTTATGGATTGGTTATCCTTGGCCCATGACCAGATTGATTGTTTTAGGAAAAGCGTGTTGTGTATCTGCATATATGGGATGAGGTTTTCCTTTGTTGGTGAATGTGAGTCTAAGGCCACACAGAATAAGCTCATGCATAGAAGGGTACAACTGATCACTCATGAGTTGGCTAACCTTACCCTCAGAGCAGTAGATGTTTAGATCTTCCAGTTCCCAGCACTAGTGGCAGAGTATGAGGATGTCATTCCAAAAGATGTTCCAGGACCACATCCCCACCGGAAATTCAACATCTACATCGAAATACACCCCGAGACATCACTGATTTCCTCATCAGCATATTGGAAGGCTCCCGTAGAGGTTCATGAGATGAGGATGTAGTCGGAGGATTTGGAAAGTAATGGTTTCGTAAGACCTAGAATTTCACTCTGGGAGGCCCTAGTTTTGTTTTCCATGTAGGAAAATAGGAGTTTGAGGTTGGGCATAGATTATAGGCACCTAAATATGGTGAAATTGAAGAAAAAGAATCCACAACTATGGATTTATAACCTCCTTGTCTAGCTGAGAGGGGCACACTGATTTTCGAAGGTTGACCACCAGTCAGGTTACCACCAGTTATGTGTACGAGATGAGGATATAATAAATATGAATTTCGGATGTCGCTATAATAAATATTAGTACATGGTGATCCCTTTTGGCATGACGAATGGCCCTGCAGTGTTCATGGGACTGATGAACAAGATCTTCCAGCTGAACAAAGACCGGTTCTTATTGGCATTTATCGATGCCATACTTTTGTACTCAGCATTAGAGGAGGTTCACGCATTACACATTTGGATGGTTATGGATTTACTCTGAGAGAACCAACATTATTGGAAGCTCTCAAAGTGTTATTTATGGATTTGGGAGGTCCACTTTCAGGGACATGCTGTTTCAGGAGTTGGAGAAGCTGTGGACCCAGACATGGTAGAGGCAGTGTTATCATGTCAGCCAACTCGCAATCTGATGGAAGTGTGGAGATTCCTTAGGTTGGTAGGATATTATGGGATATTGATTCCTAATTATTCCTGAATATCAGCACTGATGAGAGTCATAACCTGGAAGGGGAAACCCATAATGTGGATAGAGAAGTTCCATTAGGATTTTGAGTAGTTGAGGCAGAGTTTGATGAGAACCCCGATATTGAGATTATCAATGGAGGGGTGTCGAGTATGTATTTTTCTGCAATGCATCGGGACCGGGCATGGTTGTGTCTTGTGGTAGAGTTGGTAGTGATTTCTTATGGTTTGCACCATCTTAGGCCACATGAGCAGAACTATGTAACCAATGATATTAATTTGGAAGTGGCAGTCTTTGCATTTAAGATGTGGTGACACTATCTTATGTGATAGTGGTTCATCGTCAACTCTAACCACAAAAGCCTCAAGTACATATTCTCAATGAAGGATCTGAATTTGTGATAGAGTTGTTGGATAGAGTTCATTGATGACTATGATTTTGAGATCCTCTATACTCCTAAGAAGTGGAATAAGGTGGAAGATGCTCTTATTAGGAGGTTGAGCTCATAGCTATTGGGAGAGGTGATGAAGCAGTTACCAATGTTGCAGTTATCCTTCGTGGATGGAGGAGATGCAGCTTACCTTCAGTAGATGGTTGTCACCCCTCCACATTTAAAGCGGGTTAGGGAGGCAGAGCTTGGGGATGTCGACTGAGGGGCTTTACTTGTTCATTTATCCTCAGGATATCCTCCAATTGGATATTCTCATGGTGGGGAGCATCTAGTTCTTTTCAGGGGACGCACTGTTATAGTAGTGGTGTTGTGGTAGGAGGCCCTGGGGGAGTTTCATACATCCACCTTGGTGGTACATCCTAGAGTGATGAAGATGTACCAAGATCTCTATAAACAGTTTTGGTGGTCATGCATGATGAAGAAAGTATCAGAGTTTGTTTCTCAATCCCTCAAATTCCAGTAGGTGATGGCCGAGCACCAGGCTCCAGCGAGATTAGCTCACCCCCATAAGTTCCATAGTGGAAGTGGGATGGAATATCGATGGAATTCCTGACAGTCTTACCATAGACATCCAAGTGTCATGATTACATCTTGGTGATCATTGACCGACTCACCATGTCAGCCTTCATCCTAGCTATTCGAGAGTAGAGTTAAGTTGAGATCTTGGGATGCCTCTACATGCAGAAGATTGTTTGGCTTCATGTCATCCCATTGACGATAGTCTTAGGTCGGGATGTCTGCTTCACAACCTGGTTGTGGAATGGATTGCAGTAGGTTTTTGGAACACAGCTACAGTTGAGCATGATGTTCCATCCCTAGAATGATGGTTATACGGAGATGAACATTCATTTTTTGGAGGATATTTTGATGGTCTATATCATGGAGTATGGTCGCAGTTTGTAGGACCACCTACCACTGGTAAAGTTTTTGTACAATAACTGCTACCACTCCGTCATTGGTATGGCACTGTTCAAGGCCTTATATGAAAGACTATACTGGTCACTGCTTTTCTGGACCGACCCTAGAGAGTAAGTACTCATGGCTCCATATTAGGTTTGAGCTACCACCAAGAAGGTGCACATCATCCTAAAGCGGATGAGAGCTGCAAAATGATAGAAGAAGTCTTATGTTTAAAAATGACGGAGACCACTCGAGTTCGAGGAAGGAGACCATGTATTCCTTCGGGTCTCACCTCGATGAATATTATGGTTATTTGGTCAGGGCGGCAAGCTATCCTTAAGATTCATTGGACCTTTTCAGATACTGTGTACAGTTGGTGAGGATGCGTACCCCCTAGATCTACCACCACGGTTCCATAAGGTATATGATGTCTTCAACGTGCTGTAACTGAGGTGGTACGTGGAAGACCCACCACTCGTCATCGATTGGGGCGAGCTGGACAATGAGGATGGAGATATTTTTTTTGAGTACCCAGTGGTGATTGAGGATCACTAGAGAGGATCCTTCATGGGTGGTTTATTCTCTTTGTGTGTATTCGGTGGTAGCATGTGAATCTCTAAGGTAGAATGTGGGAGCGGGAGGCTCAGATCCGTGCCTAGTATACACATCTTTTCTAGTAGCAATGTTTTGGTTTTTTGGCGATGCAAAGCCCCTCGGTGGGGATACATTAATGTCTCAGATATTCTGTTTATTATTTTTATATATTATATGGAATTATTTAGACACCAGAACTTTTGACGGTGAGGAATATTTAGGCCCAGAGTTCTTGGAATAAATATAGGAATTAATTTAATCTTTAAATAGCATGCGCGAGTGGTTTTCCTATAAAAGTGGAATAACATTTATATGGATTCTCAAATCCGAAATCTAATCGCACCATTGCATTCAGAGCAATATATTTACCTTATGAAGGGCCTACCATAAACTAGTGTTGGTCAGCTGTGAGAGTATGTTTTTTGATGCTTTAATAGCAATAATATAAAGTAATAATTCATATTATTTAATAAAGTTTCCTTTTTTCATAGTGACCTAATTTATTCCTATTAAATACCCGATTATGGAATGTTCACATGGTTTGCCTCATTAACCAAAAAATTGAGAGGGACCCACTTAGAGCCATTGAGGATTTATTATGGACACCAACGAACAATGACACATAGATCATTGCGCAACAAGATCGAATCCATACCAATGACCAATCTCCATCCTCTTCGACGAAAGAGGTTGGGGTTTTTTATTTCAATTCTTCATTTCCCCAATTTTTTAAAATAAATCGATGAACGCGGATCAACCGACAAACAGGTTGACTGCAAATCATGCGTTCTTGTGGGAGTATTTTTATGTGGTAGTTTTGGGGATTAATCAATGATGTTGAGATCCATATTTTGATTCGCTCTATTTAATCTATCTAATCGGAGTGGATTGACGTTGTGAGGAATGATGGTGAAGGTTTGTTCCTCTTTTCTATTGTGATTTGGATTTCTTCCGCCTCTTTTTTCTTTATGTTCTCCACATTCTATGTGGGGCGATTAACAAAAGATCATTGCGCATCCTTTCTACAACACAGTGAACCCAATTAAGAGATCAAGCATCATGACGACCTGGATGAGGTGTGATGACATTGGAGGATGACGAATCAACTTGGATCGGGAGAGACTGTTCTTTGAGTGTTCTTTTCTCGGATGGATCGATATGCATTTTTAGGACCGATCAAAGGCCAAAAACCAATGGGGATGACATCAAAATGTCAGAGAGAACTTAATCCTCATGTTACTTGGAAAAAAGGGGTGGATCGAAGATAAGAGCTCCACTCGATGAGCGATGACAACAGTTCCTAATTCATTGAATTTCCAGAACACACTGCATATTTCCCGAAGAACACGACATGTAGGTCCATCTAAGTGGTTGCTAGAGTTATGTGGTGTGTGAAGTGATGACACTGAATGTTCTCCAAAGATCAAGACATGTGGGTCCTTAAATGGGAATCGTTGTGTATACAGGGAATACAGGGACATGGGGTGGGGTACACGACTATGTACTCTACCACACTACCAGACCAGACCTGCTGCATCGGTTAACCCGTGTACCAGTTACATCGGATGTTACACACGAGTTGAAGCAATGTACGAGAACATGGCTGGTGTACACAATGTACACCCATGATGGAGGAACACAGAATTTCACTCCCTTACACGACATTTATATCTTCTTCTACATGAAAATCCTTGAAACATGGGTGGTTGTATGTGGGTATTACCCAGTGTCAAAAGTCACGGTGTCTGAAAAATCTACACGTCGTGTACTTTTCATTATAGGGCTTGATCTTCTTGTCCACTGTATCTTATACATGTTTTGTTTGGGTTAGTTCCCCTTTTTATCATTCAACAAAAGGCCATGTATCGTTTCCTTTTTCAAGAGTATGATCCCTTTAGCATGGTATTTCTATGATAGAGTTGGGTATTCCTGGATGAGGCCCAGAGCGAGAACATCTATCAATTATTGACCCAAGGTAGAGTCAAGTATCGATGTGACTATCCCCACAGGGCGCCGATACTCTACATAGTAGGTGATTCTAAATGAGTCCTGGTATCCTCCAAGGAAGTGGCATTGATCCTAATTTGTGTATCATGATCTTTCCCCACTCAGGATTTTGTACTCTTAGAATGAGTGTATTTATCTCCCATGACTTTTCCCAATTGATAGTACTTCTCAGACGGACTTCATCAGAGCTATCAAACTAGTGGAGTGAGTTCTCCCAGATGAGTTCTTCGTGGAATCTTTGAACTGAATCCCTAGTGGTGGAATGATATTGTGTGACATGACATTAAACCATGGGTCTAGGTTTTGAGTATTTCTAGATTGGGTGCACCTATTATATTTTTAGTAGAAATATAAAATGTATAGTTGAATATACCTTATCTTTGTGTATTGCTTTGTGGTTTTCGGGGTCCTCTACATAGTATTGTTATACTCACCCTTGAAGGAGATTTTCCCTCATGTTTTGTGCCTTGTGCAGACGACTAGCCTTTTGATGTAGTCCAGGGCGGACCTGGACAAGACTGAGATATTTGAATTCCAACAAGCCGAAAAGTTCCTATGGCTACGAGCAGTATTCCCAGTACCACTTTGTGTTTACAGGTTGTACTTTGTAGTTTTTAGACACTTGTTTTTTAATGGGTTTATATTCTGCATCATTTTATTTTCAGTACATTACCTCTTGTCGTACTCTGTTGGTTTGGTTTAGTTTTATGAATGCATTTTGTTCCTTAGTGGTTTTTTTACATTTTTTGTTTATTGATCTTGGAGATGTGGCCATGTGTACATGAACATAGGTAATGCCTCCCCTGTAAGTAATATTCATACTCAGTAATAGTCACCATCCCCTTTCCTATTGGAGGAAGGCATGGGGAGTCATGGCGTGGGCCCTAATAGGACAGGTCGTGACAATATCATGCTATATTATTCTCCCGTAATTTATTAAATTCGGTCCTCAAAAACTGAACTTTCTCTAAAAAACCATCATTCTTATATTGGAATATAAATTTTTTTAAAACCACATCCTAAATAATTATTAATAGAAATTCCTCTAAAAAGAGGGAAGTAGTACTATGATGTTTTTTTAGAGTAATATATAATTAAGCCTCCATGTAGGACGTCTTTGGTTAGAAGTGAAAATTTTGATATGGAAAAAATGTGTAAATAATTATGGAGAGAAATAGAAATAATTGATCTATATAGACTAAATGATCAATACAATTTTAATGAATACAAAACCATAAATCATTGATATGAAAAAATACCATTGACTTATCCAATATGAATGTAATATGATTTTTTTTCAATGACATTTTCTTATATATGTGTGATTCTTTTAATTTTGTCATTGAGAACACAAATAAATATAATTTCTTGATATTGTTCACTTTACATAAGAATAATATTATACTTTTGTTGGGCATTGATAAATTACCACTTCACCTCTTACCCTAATAAATGAAAATCAGATAATAAATTTTTAATCTTAATGCACTAAAATTAACATCTAACATATTGTAACATCACTAAATGAGTGAAAATACATTCTGTATGTTAATAAATATATTCTAAAACCTATAGTGTTATGAAAATTTATCCAATAATATACATTAACCACTAATAATAAACATTAACACAAATATTTAAACATTCATATTTTAATTGAAATAAAAAACAATGATATATTAAATGGAACTTCACATAGGCATTTGGTTAGTTATTCACTCTTCTAACCCTTTGGTTGTGTTTCCTTGCCTTACAACCTTTCTATATGTGATGGTTTGTCACCCGAAATTTATGATTTACTTTTTTTAAAATCATATTAATATAAATTATATAACATTCCCAAATTTTAGTTACCCATAATTACCTCAAAATAAATTATAATAAAACCCTTAAAGGTGACCAATAAATTTAATATTATGTCTATAAAATTTAATGGTATTCATTAAAAAAATTTACATATATTAATCCAATGATTTGTATTTCTATAAATTTCATCCAAATATCATTTTTTTCATATATTATTCCATTACATAAAACCACAAATTGGTGTTCATTAAATTTAAAATATTATCAAACTTAACAGGTAAAATCATTATGGAATATGCAATTCTTCAATTAATCATTTATGAAGACATATATGCTTCCAAAATATTAGCCTAATCAATATAGGTTCCAAGAATCTTATAACAAAAATTACATTGATAAATATACATATCCAATTTATTTCTTATTTCTTAATAAATAAATACATAAACACTTTTACATCAACATAGGCCCTTTCTATCACTTGAAGTTAAACATAATGGTGGGAATATACTCCAATAATGTTGATGTCACCCACAATCAAGAATATGAACTATAATTGGATTTCAAGGATGAAATATATTATTCTATACTAAACTCCTCAATTCTCATTAGAATGTTTTCTATATATTCCCTTTTTTCAACACATAATAAAATTTTCTACTCAATTGATAACCTATCATATGTTTCTATTTCATTAATTTTTATGTAAAGTAACTAAATTTATGTTTTCTCCATCACCTCCACCACCTAACCTCTTATCCAACACTATCCTTATATTCATTATTGATTCTGAAAGTTGTTTATGGTTTTTAATATTAATCATATATCATGTTAAAAATTAAAAAAACATGATATATTTCTCTCAAATCATCGTGACATTGGGATTCTATTTATCATCAAACTGAAAATCATATTCAATATTAACATGAACCTTCATTTTATAACAATTTAATAAAACCGTACTTTTTGAGAAATTGTAATTTTAGTTGAATAAAATGTAATAATGTATGGGTTCTAATTATTGGAACATTATTGTAAATATTAATCAAATTATGTTTAAAGATGGTCATTAATGGTCATGATCTATTTAAATCCATGAAAATATTTTATACTAAAAATCTGATTTCTCCAAAGCATATGCTCCATAAGTGTCAATCCAAATCCATTGTAAGGACCATTGTCATGAACATGGTGACGGTGCAATATTTTCCCAATGTACCCTTTTTGAGTTATTACCCATTGGATCAATTATTAGTGAACCATTGCAACTTTTTGTTTCAGGAAACACATGTATTAGATGAAAAATAATTTAATCGTTTCCTCACCAAATCAATCACTTTTTTATATACCCAGCTTAATGTCCATCACTGGGATATGTTTAATAATATATTTTATCACACCTTGTATTATGTAAGTTATAATTTATTTATTTATTTTAAGTTTGTCAGTTGTTACGGTGATGATTTGGAGGGTTTGGAGGATTTTGGAATGTTGTTGGGGATTTAATGGAAGTGCACCCAATGAGTATAGTTACAAAAAACTGAGAGACTCCTATAGAAAACAAAGAAATGCAAGGAAGGGGTTGGGGGTAGGAACATGTTTAGGATTATTTTTTGGCCAAAATGTGTGGCCATCTAAGAGTAACCGTTATTTTGTAGATTGATTCATATGCATGATTAGTGAAATGTTTTCACAACAGCGTTAATTAACAACACATGGTTAAAAATTACTAACATGAATTTTGGATCTAAAATGAAATTTTTCTAAAACAAATCATATTCAACTATTTAACACAAAAATAATTTTACATCATCCCAATAGTTTTTTATACTCTTCCTTTCAATCTAATATATATGCATTGTATCATCTTAGGGATTTGAAAGTCATATTAATCTCTAAGATTATATTATTTATTATTTTATTCAGATCTATTCTCATTACCACATTTAGATATGGAATATAGTCTATTGGGTGATATATTTGAGATAGTTTTTTCCAATATTAATGATATCTGGCTATGTTGATGTAAGGAAATGGGATCTAAAGATAATTTTTGAATATTAATTGTGATTGTGTTGAATAAATTACATCATCCATTATTTACAGCATTGTTTCTAATGTATGTGGATTCACTCAGGACTCATCATATGAGAAATTGAAATCATGATTTCAATTTTTTTGTATTTCTTGAAATTTATTATGAATCTTTTGTTCAATCCATGTTAGAAACCTTATTGTGTTAGTTTTTTTTTGGAATTGTGGAATTGTTGTGCATAGTGAATTACTGAATAATTTTAGAATAATGATTTTAAAATAATTTTCTAGTTTGATTAATGGAAAAAGTTTCATGAAATGGGTTTGAATAAAAAATATTATTTTATTTAAATTATTTGGCACAATTTTTTTGGATTTATTTTTCTCATTCTTTTTTATGTCTATTCATGTACATTGAGTTTGGAAATGCTAATGATGCTTTCCTCATAACAAATGGGATGGATAACTGTATGAAAATTCCCTCAAAAAATGGTTCACCAAGTTATGGATTGGTTAAAGGATTACTCACCACTCATTAATATGTTATGTTACATTATTTATATCATGGTTGTATTCCTGGATATGTGGAATAGAATTGGTTATTCCAGAATTGATTTTTTTGAAATAGTTTTAATGTATATTCTGGATTCATTACGACGGAATGTAATTGGTTTTTTGAAAATTTTTTACTATGGTAATTGTTTTATATTCTAATATAAAATGATTTAAATTTTGTGATGTAAATTCTTTTATGTATATATTAAAACATATTATATCCTAGTTACATTGGAAATGAATTAATTTAAAGAAACCTACTAAATTTTTTAATCTCCCCAATATCGATAATTTATTTTCTTTCTAGATATCATTTATCAAGACACATATAATGGAAATGTATCATATTTCATTAATTATTCATAATGATATCTAGGAATTTATTATGGAGTTAGGGATTTGATAATGTCAGGAGTTACTATTTTACTATCCATGGAGTCTGATTTTTTTTTCTTCCATAAAAGAAATTTACAATGGTATTGGTTTTCACTTGGGACTCTGATATAGTATGGTTTTGTTTGTTATTATTTTAGTTTTATTGTATAGTGTACAATGATCAGAATGTAGTTGTGATATTTTTTGTTTTTTGTAATGGAAGTTTTATATTATAAAGGGAAAATAATACCCCAAATATGATAAAACCTTGTAATTATTTCCCTCCTTTGGCATATTAGGATGTAACATAAGTCTATCTAGTAATTCATCCCATACTCAATGCAATAATGAGAAGAAGGATGTTTTAATTTTAATTTTCATGGTAAGACTAAATCATTATTTCCATGTAGGTTTAATTTTCATTTTGAATCATTTGTGTCTGTCATGGAGTTGAATATCCATTCAAGAATATTCTTTGAGTTGGGGTGGATGAAATGAGTAGTATTGATAGAAGCTGAAATGTAGAAATTAAAAGGTGTAGATATCCTTTTAATGTTGAAATTCATCATACCATGTATTTTGGTAAATTAGTGTTATGGAGAAACTTATAGGTGTTATAATCTCCTTATCATGGGTTTAGCTAATGGGAAGAGTCTGACATGCATTGAGAAAACGGACATCCCAACAAGAGAGTATATCTCATTTTGAATAATGATTTATAATTTGGAAAAAATTTGATGACTTTTAAAAAATGTTGAATTTATTTTCCAAATAGAGTTTTTGAAAATGGAATGGTTATAGTATTTTTAAATTGATATATTTTAAAACGAATTGTGTATTTTTTTAGAAATGGTTGAAAAGGGAATGTGTAGTTTTTTGGAAAGTGTGGTAGAGATATTTGTGATGTGGAAAATTTTAAATTTTTATGAATTTATTTTCGAGATAATGAGACTAGTGGAATTTTCTTATGGATATATAAAATGGATTCAAATAGGTGTCATAGAATCCAAATCGAAGAGTCCATTCAGAATGACGTTGCACTTGATCCATAAGTAAACCAACAGTGGGGTCAATGAATTGTCTAGGATTTTTTGGTAATGGATATTCGAAACCAAATGGATAAACCAAGTAAAGTGGATCATTTAGTATACTTATATATAAAGAATCCATCCCTATTTAGAGGTGATTCAGAACCATAAAAGACATATGTGTGTCTGTATAGGATGAATCAAATCTTATATCTCCTTTCCACACCATATGAGATAAAGATCGTGTTTTCAATGTAAATGTCACAGGATATTGAATTCCATTAGATGGATTTTTTAGATTAGGGTAAGATAGAATAAGTCATTACATGGGAGGATGTTGAAGAATTATTCTTCAAACTATGATATCCTCACCTTTTTAGGATTGCAAGAATGACATACTTTTTTATCATGAAATATTAGAATATCTCAGTGACACTGTATGCGGATAAATTTATAAATTTAGTAATTTTTGTGCCAGAAGTTGCATATACAATATCAATGAAGGAACAAGGTTTTTCATTGAGGCTGAGGTAGGAGACACAGTCAAACATTTTCATGATTTTTATATTGAATCATATGGTGATGCCCCGTATAGAGATAGTGGAAAAAAAATGAATATCCGAAGATATGGGTGGATGGAGCTTCTTGATACCAATGTGGAATGGTGGGAACTCTAATGATGGTAATAAACAGAAGAGGGATACATTTTTACAATGTTGTGGGATCACTCTAAATCAGATTTTTAGATAAATGATTCTTCCTCCTAATTTTGAGATCGAGCATGAATTTTTTCAATGCTGCTATTTTTATCACATGAAAGGAGATTACATGAGACTGCCTAGAACATTGCATGATTACAATCAAATAAGAAATATTTAGTATTATTATCACAATTCTATAAGGTCTGTGTTTCATGAAAAATCTCTTATTTCACAGATGTTGTATGCTTCTATGGGATAAGGTCAGGATTATTCCTCTTATCAGAAGAACCATGTTAGAAATTTTGATTCTAGTAATATAATTAATCCTGAGTAAGGTAAATATAAATAGGGACCTAAAGGACAGTGTACTATAAAGATGTAGTTATATGGAGTGTAGAAAGTGATTGTGGATGATCATTTTTCACCATCAATGGTGAAAAGTACAATTCATTGGAAGTCTACACCTATGTGAATTTTTTCTCTATGTGAGCATCTTGTTTATTAATTCCTTGTCATACAATTGATTTTATTTATTTATATGTTGAGGTGTTGCCTTCTAATTTGAATTTAAAACCCCTTCTTAGCCATAAAGTATTTCAAGACTTTATGCATCGAACGTTTTCTATAACATTTGATGGAGTAGATTTTATATGGGATATATTCGTGGTTGATATATAATTCTATGAAATATCCTTGGTATTTATTAGATGGATTTTTTCAATATTAACTTCATTTTTTATAAGAGAAATGATTGTTTTATGACAGGTAATGGAATGGAGAATCTCATTAATGGAGACTATAATTTAAAGGTGGGTGAAACTTGATTTTTGGAACCAATAGTTGGAAGGATCTAAATCCTCAAGGATGAATTGAAATTAGAAATTATAAAAGATATTCATAATATATGTTTTATATTTGGTTTTGATCATTTTCATTTTTTACTCAAAATTTATCATGCTCACACCCTCAAGAGAAGTGCAGTTTATGATTGATATCGTTATGGGAAAAAGACACATTTCCCTTACATATTATCAGATAGTATATAAAGACTTATGTTAATTGAAAGATCAGTTTTAAAAGATAAAATCAATGGGTTCATTCAGACTAGTATATCACATTTGGTAGAATGTGTCATGTTTTAAAAAAGAAGGATTAAACACATCAATTATGTATCAATTATCTTAATATTATGAATGTGACAATAAGGAATCAGTATCCACTTATATGAATTGATGATCAATTATATATATTTAGTGGAGCCCAATGGTTATCTAAAAATTAATTGAGATTAGGCTATTACCAATTTTAGGTTTAAAATGGGGATATTCCAAAGATATCTTTCAAAAGTAGAGATGGTCGGTATATGTATGGAGTTATCCCATTCAGTGTTACAAATGAATCATCAATATTTATTTCATTGATGAATAATATATTTTAAATATTTCTAGATTATTTTTTGGTGTTTTGTTAGATTATATATTGGTGTATTCAAGGACAAGGTTTGAGAATGGGAAACAATTGGAAACTTTTTTGTGGATTCTATGGGATCATCATATGTAATCTAAATTATCAATATATGTTTTTTTAGATACAATAGATATGAATACTACGGCATTAAATATCTAAATGAGGTGTTTCTATGTATCTAGAAATAATAAATGTTTTTATATCTTTGATACCTCAAAATAATTTCTTCGATATATGTTGTTTCCTTAGACTATGTGCTTATTACCAATTTTTTTCATGATTTTTCATGAATATCCTCACATGTGAATGCTGTTAAAAAAATAATTATTCATTCTATTGGAATGTCTAATATTATATTTATTTTTAAGATATTAATTTTCATTATGAATTATCACTGATCGTGAATTTTTCAGAATCAGGACAGGTGTACGTGGTGTATTGAGTTGCTTCGGTATATAGGTTGGGATATTTTGTTATAAAGAGAAATCATGTTGTTTTTTATGGATGATGGAATTTTTAGTTTAATGGGAATAAATTCCTAACAAATTATTTTTGGTGAGATTTTTTATTCTATGCTTTGATTATTTGGAATCATTTCTACTTTTGTGATAAATTTACTGTATTTATAAATGATAACAGAGCGACACATGTTTTTTCACAAGGGTATTGGAATCTGAGACAAATAATATGGATGGAGTATCTCAAAATGTTCTACATTTACTTGAGGAATAAACCAGGTGATTAAAATTCAGTTTCCATTCATTTAGAAGAAATTCATATGGTTTTTTTGAAAGTGTAGTCTTTAAATATGTGGTTGTTGATGTCGATGATGTCTAACATGCACTTGGATTGTGCCGACCATGACTATGTTGTAGAATTATTTCATGTTTCATTACAGACTATTTTTACAAATATTTATAAATATTAATATTAATACTATTAAAAATGTGTTTCCATATGTTATAAATACAATGCAATAGAGAGAAGTGGGGGACAGAGGGTAGATAAGATTTTAGTTTTTTGGTTATGAGATTTGTGGGTCATACCTATAACTTATTTGGAACAAAATCATACTACTAACCACCATTCAAGATGGCATGATCATCCTTGAACAAATCATATTTATAAGGTATTTATAGCACATTTATGGTGTTTCTGCATGAATGAGAATGTGTTTGAGTCACTTTTATGAAGCCTCACCAATTAGCAGGTTAAGGCAGTTCATCAATAATTAACATTTTTATTGATGTCATCACCAATTATTATTGAGAAGTTAGTGTAAATGGAAATATAATTTTTTTATTAGTTATCCCAATAACTATTTAGTAACACGATGACATATGGTTGATAATGGATCTACACATAATTTTGGACCTTTTAATCATTATTCATGAATCTCATACAGTGATGGATTGGTTAAAAAAATATATACAATAAGTCGTAAAGATGAATATAGAACTTGTTTTAATGGTATCAGACTGGGATTTTAGGTATAAATATCCTTTTTGGATATCTATACAAAAATCCATTGTTACTCTGTTGCCTATGAGTATAGTGATTCAACCTCAGACAGCTGGACAATCTAAAAGGATGAGGCCAAATTACAAGACATGAGTCAGGATTATGTAATGGATTCTAGTGCCCCATGGGAGGACCACATACTTTTAGTTGGGTTCTCCTATAACAATAGTTATCATTCCCTAATACATATGAACCCTATTGAATAAATGTATTGTCATATATTTCTATAGAGATCATACCCCAAAAATATTATAGAGGGTTTCTTCTATCAATTACCATGGAATGATTACAAGGTATCAAATACTGAAGGACCAAAGAGTTTGGTAGTCTTGGTAAACCATTTAAATAAATGAATATTTTAAAAAAATGAATATAATAATTTAAAAATATTTTTTTTCTTATAAAGTATAAATTCCCTTGATGATAACTTTATTAAATATATAAAATCCAAGAATTTATGTTGTAGTATGATTCTTGGATTCCGACACAAAGAAACATCGTAACTGTCAGATCAAATACTCATTAAGATGAAATTATAACGAAACCAATAATTTAACAATGATATTAATATTTTTGGAATGTAAAATTTTTTATCACACATACCATATAATCAACAAACTGATAATGAAGTTCAAATACAGTATGGAAATGTAATAAATGGAAACACAAGCAATTAAAATAACTAGATAAGGAAAAATCAATATGTCATGTTAAGAAACTGAAAGACATGCCATCTAACCAATGAAATGAAATGAAATGTATCCATAGATATGTTGACATAAAATCTCATGAATGAATAATAACAATAAAATTCTTAATAATGTAAATGTTTAATCATTGGATGTCATGTTCCCGAAGAACGTGATAACTTTACAATCAACCTATAGTTTAAAATTTTCCAGTTTTACCAACTAATTAATCCCATGATACTAACGATGCATTACGAGTCCCCATCACATAGTAATCTTCTTAAATGGTCCCCAACATGTGTATTCCATGTGCAGAACCTTCCTCATATCAAATAAGCAATATTCCTTATCAAATATTTGTAATAAATATTGTATATGTATGTATCAATATTTTCCCAAATAATCAAATTACATTCACTATAAAACACATATGATTGATTTTATATGGATTATGAAATTATCATATCCATGAAAAATGATATGGATATTTAAGGGAAATTAAATGACATGTGATCATAGAAAATTTAATATTTTAAGTTCAATGAAAAAAATCATGGAAGTTAGTCGGAACACTATCCTTGGACAAATCTATCATATTCCATCGATGGTATGATTATGTTTTGTATTAATAAAACATAACCCAAGGGGAGTTAAATAATGTTTTTTCTTTAATTAGTGAAAACATTATAAAATGATCATTTAAAAACATTCTTGAAGAAAATTATCCTATTGTTTTGAAAAACCATTTCTTTGGAAAATATTTTCTAAAAAAAAATTCATTAAAAATTATCCTTTTAAATTTTCAATGTAATCATGAAATAAACCACTGTGTGAAAACCTCTACATGAATAACTAGTTAAAATGAATATTCATTTTTCACAATTAAAGGGTAGATAAATTATTTATTCAAAAAGTGAAAATAAAATTCCTTTAAAAAAATTGGTAAAATACAAAAAGGATAAAAATTTCATTAACATATGAGTTTAAAAAAAAATTGGAGAAAATTTTAATAAAACATGGTTTTTTAGAAGAAAACATGTTCTCTAATTAAGGGATTGATAAATATTCATTTTCTGGAAAACATTTCCTAAACCATGTTGAGTACTACAGAGTGAAAATAAGGTATAATTACTTGAAAAAGTACAAAACAAAGAGAGGAAAAGAAAATAAAAGTTTTTATTTAACAATTTTCTTCCAATTATTTTGAATGGATATAAAATTAAAAGATTGTTAAATTTATTGTTAATAAAAATAATCTTTTAACATTCCAATGTGTCTCATACCACTTTGAAACATATTAAATCATATTAATATTAATGGAATAAAATTAAATTGAAGATTAAAATATGATGTAGATAAAATTATTAATAATATAATATAACAAAAGGTGTGTTATATAAACCACATAAATTATAAAATTTCTAAAAATGAAATTTATCTCATGGATGTAAAAAGTGAGATGAGAATCCCTTACCTTGTGTTTATTTTAGAATGAAAATCCTGTAAGTTATTTCATAGTAGTTTTAAATAAGATAATATCATATTTTAAATCCATATTAATACTATTTATAAAATATATTATTCTCTTATAATATATTATTACATGTTTTTTAATAACCATTCATTATTTTTCTATTTCATGTGTCAATTTCCTAGTTTGTCAAGTATGTATTAACTAGTTATATTTTGTTCTTTTTAAATATAAAAAGGATAAATCATCTATATAATATAATTTTTTTAATATCATATATATGTAGTATATATTATTCTCGAATAAACCATAACATATGGAGATATGAAATTGAATACACCATTCCTGGAGATGGAAATCTTTACATGCGTAAAAACACTACTTCTGATTTTTGTCGTATTTTAAAACAATTAAAAGTAAATGATATATATATAGATTTATATTATAATTATACTAACCAATTTATGTAATATATTCAATATGTTTTAATTAAAACTTCCCTTAATATGTTCCATGATAAGTTTGAATGTATCAAATCGCTTTGAGGGGGTGGTTGTCCACACATTGTCAAACAATGTCCTCAGAAAAAAATAGAATGTATTAATTTTATATGTTATAAAAGGATTAAATATAAACAAATATATAATTAATATCATATATTACATATATAATAATAGTTTCCATTATTAGGGCCACCATGAGTGGTGGTAAAGGAAAAATGTACAGTAGTTGTTTCTTGAGCCAATAATTCAACAAACAAAGAAACAATATGTTTGTTTCCAATTTGAAAGAAGTGTGAAAATGTTTAGGTAAAACCCATAGACAAAAAAATTTGTAGTATACTTATTTTAATGTTTTTTTATAAAATTATATTATAATAATATTTTAGGGGTTGGGTAATATAATAAAACTAATGACGATAAGGAAAAATGTTGCATCTTAATCTGGTAACTCCTTTTTGTTGAACCAAAAGGCTTACTTAAAATGATTTTGTTGACCAAATAAAGGGTATATTATTGATGGTATGAATTTTGGGATGATATTTGGGTAGATCTTTTCTAATACTAAGTGGTTTGGGAGGTGTGAGGAATGGGTATAGGTTGTGGCATTTATAGGGATGGATAAGTACTCACATGGATTTTTTGGTAACAAGTGAGGTGTCCAGATGTTATTATATATTAATATTAATACCAACCTAACTGAAATAAATAATATTATATTAATGGAATATTTAGTCCATAAAATGGGTTGTGGACAAGTGGTTAGGTCATTAGGGCACCAATGTTAATGGTTTAGTCATTTATTAGGCTTAATTTTATCTTAATAATTTTAATTATTTTGAATAATATTTTTATTAAAAAACATTTTTTTTAATAGTTTTAACATTAGATTATACTGATTCCAAATATTTTATCAATGTTTCCCAATTTTAATCACACAATTGAATGCAATAAATTGAAATTTAATCATGTAGATGGGACGATAATACGAGGTTTAAAAGTAATCACATCTAAAAGATCATTATGTTATTATAGACCATTAAAAATTTAAATTGATTCCATTGATATAAATTGTTTTAAATGGAAATTTTTTTATATATTTAATATTAAATAAAAATTAAATTTAAAATTTCAACTTCTAAACTAATTTATGAAAAAACAATTTCAAAGTAAAATTCAGTATTTTTAACTATTCATTAAAAATTTAAATGTTTTAGAATATATCAAAAATTCACCCCAAACTAATTATTATGTTTCAATTTAAATAAGATGTTTATTTTGACATATTAAATCAATTAAATTATCAAATTTCAGATTAAAATTGTGTATTCCATTAAATAAAAGTATAATTGTCTTTTGAAAATATTTGTTTTCATGTATAATATATGGGTTTTTATTATCTTATTCTTATGAAATCTGATGTATTAATATCCAAAATATTTTATTCAATATATAAAATATATATTTCATTAAAATCATTCAATAATTTTAATTAATTATATTTATTAAGATAAAATTCTTTTGGAAGCGTAAAAATAATGATATTTCTATTTAAGTCCAATTGGTTCCTCTTTTAATTTCAACAAAATTGGAAACTGACGAATTCATTTAATATTTACATGAAAAATAAATTTTCATATATTATTTATTACAATTATTATCATATAAAATAATGTGTATGTCATATCATATTATATTAAATAATAATATTATAATAATAATACATTGCAATTTGGTGAAACAATGTCTTTTGTGTTACAAAAGTCATCAAGGAAGGTCGATATTGCATGTAATGCAAGATATAAAATAATTCATATCTTGTGTGTGACGAAATAAAACTAATTGTTGTATTAATAACATGATATATCATGTATTAAATATATTTAAAATATTAAATATATATTATAGTCTCCAGATATTATATTCCAATATGGGCTTGGTGATGTGTGTCATACCTGCTATCAAATACAAAGATGTACTCTTGAATTTCGTGGAGTAATATTCTCCCCACCATAATTATATTTCATCCTCAAAATTTGAAATCGATCTTGCTTATTGATTGATTTATATTTACTACATTGATATACCACATCTTGAGAATTGTACATAAAACATAATCTAGAATAGAGGGAATTAGAAGTGAATAGTTTAAATAGATTAAAATATAACTTGGTATATAGTTTGGAGAACATTAGTGTAATGTAGATATACATACTTTGAGGAAAATAGAACTTTTTTATAGGGGTTTTCTAGGTCATCAATCACAAAAAACTGAATGATAAATGGAATGTAGAGGTCCTCAAACCCATAAATCATTGATGATTTATGAGACCATTAGTCTAACATAAAAAGATGAATTTTGAAAACATTTTAGTTCTAAATAATTTTCTTACTATTGAGTAATTATTTTACTG
This sequence comes from Viscum album, assembly GCA_963277665.1. Lineage (NCBI taxonomy): Eukaryota > Viridiplantae > Streptophyta > Magnoliopsida > Santalales > Viscaceae > Viscum > Viscum album. The sequence goes on from OY728136.1 coordinate 1,836,175,905, forward strand.
ACCAGGAATATAAGGTAATATTATAACTTTATAGGTTTCAATTTCATATTAACAATCCTAAATTTTGGATGTGTTTTGATCATATTCATATTCACCCCATTAATCCATGAGATTAATTACTGATAATGAATTTTTTTATGCTCGAAGAACTAAAATATACTATTAAATGATTATAAGTCATATAAATGTGTAAACAGTATAACTATTTGTCTCTAACATTATTTAAAAACCAATATGGTTAATATATTGATTTATAATTTTCAAAATTGATACTTTTGGTTCATCATTAACATTTTTTCCACATTTATTAATTAAAAACAATGGACAATTAACAAGGAAGTGTTGTTGGTCATAGATTTCCATGGAACCCTTATCATCCATCGATCAAGGGATCAAGACCTGCGACCCTAATTGATTTGACTAGTTTTCACCCTATTTATAGGTTTTCCTTTTCAAATACATAATTAATTTAATTTTTAAAATTAATATAATGGTTATCCTTGAAATTATGTTAATTACTAAATATCCCATTGACTAAGGTTTTTATTCAATGCAAATTCATAAATAATTCATCCAATTATTTCCACATAGTTCCTTCTTTAGTCAAGGGATTTTCGATAATATCATTTACTAGATTTATAAGTGATGACACCTTATCTTCAATTGAAAAGACCTTAGGTTTAAAATAGGTAATTTATTGTGAAAATATGTCATAATGGTTTGTAAATAATATATGAATTATCCTAATCATAACCCACTAGAGTGTCAAACTAGATTCATAGTAAGGACCATTGTCATTTACCAGAATACCTGACGAAGCGTTGTCGTGTACGCTCTCAAAAATATTTATACTAAGTGCAGCATAGTGGCTGACCTAGGTCGTTCTCTTGAGGAGCTTTTGTGGTTAATAAATCACTACTTCTATTCCACCTAATCTAATTTCTTTTTGTTGTTTAATGTTTTATGAAATAAATGTAATTTAATAAAATAAATGAAATTTATAAATCAGAAGAAACTTAAATTTAATTCTAAATTACCATGCAATGCTAAACAGAATGTAATTAGGGAAGAAAGGAAGTTCTCCCGAGAGAATATTCAGGGAGCACCTTCATTGGCCAGCTTCAAATATTCTTAGTGTACACACTCCATCGTATGTTTGCACACCTTATTCTACCCCTGTTGTGAATGAAAAGCCTACTTAGCGATCGCCAAGAACACCTTCCATCCACCTCCTCAATCGAGGGAAAATGGTTGTAGATTAAGAAGTTAATCTTTAGACAACCATAGTGAGGATTACACCCACTATAAATTATCCTTAGAATTAACTCAAAGAATATTAAAAACATGGTCTTGGGTTCAAGAACCTGATTACTCCCTCGGGATATTCCTCGGATTAGTTACTCATGATCATGAGTATTATATTTCACGATGGTAAGATGAGAGGAAGAAAAGAGGGTAAATCGGTGGACACAAAAATAAAAACAATGCATGAATTTATTAGAAATCTAAATTACAATTAAAAACTAAAAATAAAGAAAAGAAATAAAATAAAAAGAAAGGTGGAAGATTTGCGGCCGGCCTCCCTCGGTGGAGATCTCCTCCTTGGTGCCTTGAAGAAATGGATGGAGAATGGGATGGTTTGAGGGGAAGGAGCTCTCCTCCTTTTATAGGCAGAATTATACCCCCGAAAGTTGTCGCGTTTTGGACCCGATAAATGACCTCTTCACGCGTTGAGGCCTTCGTCAATGTTGTTCATAATTGTCTTGGCCGTGTCCCCTAAAAATATCAGCGGATTTGGATAGGTATTACGAGAGTTATGGCCAGTTTCCTCTGACAATTTATTCTGTCCAGTCAGAATCATCAAACCGAAAAACACCGTTTTGTACTGAATTAATGTCCATGAACACGGCCATTTTAGGCGTGGCCTCCTTAATGAAACTTGTTGAAAATCTTCTTAACCGTCTATCCACAAAATTGCAGCTCCATTAAAGTCGTTTTGAGCGAGTTATGGATATTTCACTGAACCTTCGTTTTTCTGGAAGAAATTTCCTGGAAGCTTCCTTGGTGTTCCTCAATAATCTTCAACTTCATTGAATTGTTTGGACCTCATGATGGTAGAATCAGATCCTGGTCCAGCATACAAAGTTGAAGGAAATAAAATAAGGATTCTAACAAAATTTTAATCAGAAAATTTGGAATTTTATTTTTCCTGAAATGACCAAAATACCCCTGACGTAAAATTCTGTCAAAAATCCAGAATTAGCTTTTTTTCACATTTGGGTTCAAAATAGCACTAAAACCTAAAAATATGATAATTACCCATTCAATAACACTTTTGTGGGATTATAAAAAATGTTTTACAGTATAAAATATATGAAAATGTGAGCTTCATCACTCCCCCACACTTAAACATTGCACTCCTGGGCAATCATCTTACATCCAAATCAAAATCCACACAACAATCAAAAATGAGAAAATATCAATGATTTTATCCAAAATAGAAATCCATCATGTCTCATTTATGAATAATAATTATCTCATTTTAATTTCAATCATTACAATTTGTTCAACCTCAAAAATCAATCCATGGCCCAATCACAACCTACCTCACATTGATTTTTATGTCACTCTTCACTCAAGAGAAATTGATTCTGGAGTTATGCTCATACTTGAAAATCACATGTATCACCATAGGTTTGTGAAAATTATCATTTCTCCACAGCGTGAAACATGAAAATGAATTTAATCATGAGGGCTTTAATTAAAGGTTCAAATGATTCTGTGGCTTAGGGTCGGTGGTAGAATGATTGAAAAATGTTCCAAGCTAGAAAGGGGAGGTTGAACTTTTAAGTACAATGCATGATTAAATCAAGTGAAAACACAGGAAATTCCTCACTCAATACTGCTTGTAAATGTGAAAAACAACCCCACCCATCTTTATGACATGGTACATGAGCCAATAAGTGATTATATCATCTAAGTTCTCCTCTTTTTTCTTCAAAGCTACAGAAAGGCACAGCTTTATTTTCTTTTTTTTTCTTTTTTTTTTATGGAGGATGAGCTGAAAATTGAATACAATGAATGAATGACAATTCATGCCCTTGATTTTTTTTGGGAGGGACATGAGTCATAAAAGAATGTATAATGAAGAATTCAAGCTCATCTCCATTTTTTTTCTTCTTTTTTTTAGGAGAAATGGATGAACCAAATAAAGCACAATGAAATGATGACACATGCCCAATTCTCTTGTTATCCACTGCCCAAAATATTGACACACACTTCACACTACCGATAAATGATACACATTCCAATGAACGCACACGAAAGGCCCTTCCCCCACACTCAAACTTGAAATATCCATGCAAAAATACTAAAAGTGCGGGTAGGTATGGAAAAATTGGCTTGTAATGTGGCTTAAACCTATAAGGCAATTCATGGCATCTAAGGGATTACGAAGGATAAATATAAAGGTGGGTCTCAGGATAAAATATGGCTAGCCAATGAGATGCCTCAATCATTTTAAATACATTCCATGAAATCCAAAGCTTCGAAAGAGAATATTCACAAATTCTGGTTCTCACACAAAATTCAAGTTTCCCTCAAGAAAGTGTGGGTATTAGGAAGAATATATAAAAGTGGTTTAGAATACCTCACAGGATTGGGAAAAAAATATTTTGAGACAGTGTTTCATGGTCATGGATTTCAAAAATCAGTCAAACTCATAAAAATGATTGACAATCCAATTCAAGAAAAATGTTTTCACATCAACATTCATTTAAAATCCATTATTTCAAAAATCATTTCAACTCTTTCAAAATAAATTGATGTGTGAAAAGTGATAAGAATATTCATTAAAGCTCAAAAATCCTAAAAAAAATGAAAAGAACACAAGAAGAACTAAGCAGGTTGACACTCCCCCACACTTAAATTTAACTACCCCTTATTTCAACTCAACAAAATATAAATATAAAGGTAAAAAAAATAAAAGGGAAGGAAAGATACAACCTGACATTATTTTAGAGGTGGATGCCTTGAGTTAAGCTCCTAGAAGCAGCCACTTTAAAACTACAAGAAAGTAATTAAAATACATAAGAAAAATAAATAAAAAGAATGAGAAAGGGAAAAGAAAAGAGATAATGCTTGGTTTAGACCCCCAAGCGGGTGCTAGGTTTTTACTGCCCCTAGTCAGGCAGTTTCAGTAGATTATCCCCAATCAGAAGGTGGATGTGGTTTCGTTGAGATGAACCACCACATGTGAGTTTTCCCGATGTCCATGATTAAACACTGAAAGTACAGAACCCCAAATAAGATAAGAATGTTCCCAACCCCCGAGAAAGAATAAAGAAGAAATTTGAGGTTCGAAGTGGGAGGGAATAAAAGATAAGGGTGCTCCCTGTTAACTTCTGTGGTGTCCTCCTCCATATGGTATGAAAATTTTTGTTGAGGAGGTAGTCGCACCTCTGCCAGCTTCTTCAGATCTTCTTCCTCGATTACCACCACTTTGGTGGTATCATCATCAAAATCCAAGGCCTGATCCATTTGTGTTGTTTCTGAAATTGCAGGAAAGGAGAAGTCAGAAAACAATTCAGTTTGAATAAAATCAAAACATGACGAATCAATAAAGAAATCTTCACTTTCAAGTAATTCAACTTGGTAATTGATCTCTTCAGGCATGACCATTGGAAACTCCATCTCAGCAGGTGCATCTTCTTCTTCATCTTCCAAAGCAAGAGAGAGGTAGAAAGTGTCTCCCATCAGTGCATCAGTTGGAATGTTTACTTCTCGGACCTCCTCGAGCAATGGTTGAGTGCGGGATGATGTGATTAATTCTTTTAGTAGCTCCTTCTCACCCTCCTCAGGTTCTTTAGCATAAAAAATGATGGGTGAAATCTCTTCCACCACTCGTTCTGGTTCAGGTTCTGGTTCAGGTTTCGGTTGTTCTTGGGATGCGCGTACATATTCTGCAATCAATTCTATTTGGCCCTCCAAGTTTTTCACTTTATCACTAATCCTATGAAATTGCGCATCTAGTTCATTGTAAAAATTTTCTTGCACTTGAGATTGATCAGTCCATGCATAATAATCATAATTTGAATACATCATGAACAAAGAAGATTTTTTTTAGTTTCTGAAATTTATGAATTTTTTTTGTTGTTTTTTTTAAATGAAAGGAAAATTATTTACACAGTGTGAATAAAAATAGTGAATTAAAACCACTTGGCTCCCCGGCAACGGCGCCAATTTGACGAAGCGTTGTCGTGTACGCTCTCAAAAATATTTATACTAAGTGCAGCATAGTGGCTGACCTAGGTCGTTCTCTTGAGGAGCTTTTGTGGTTAATAAATCACTACTTCTATTCCACCTAATCTAATTTCTTTTTGTTGTTTAATGATTTATGAAATAAATGTAATTTAATAAAATAAATGAAATTTATAAATCAGAAGAAACTTAAATTTAATTCTAAATTACCATGCAATGCTAAACAGAATGTAATTAGGGAAGAAAGGAAGTTCTCCCGAGAGAATATTCAGGGAGCACCTTCATTGGCCAGCTTCAAATATTCTTAGTGTACACACTCCATCGTATGTTTGCACACCTTATTCTACCCCTGTTGTGAATGAAAAGCCTACTTAGCGATCGCCAAGAACACCTTCCATCCACCTCCTCAATCGAGGGAAAATGGTTGTAGATTAAGAAGTTAATCTTTAGACAACCATAGTGAGGATTACACCCACTATAAATTATCCTTAGAATTAACTCAAAGAATATTAAAAACATGGTCTTGGGTTCAAGAACCTGATTACTCCCTCGGGATATTCCTCGGATTAGTTACTCATGATCATGAGTATTATAGTTCACGATGGTAAGATGAGAGGAAGAAAAGAGGGTGAATCGGTGGACACAAAAATAAAAACAATGCATGAATTTATTAGAAATCTAAATTACAATTAAAAACTAAAAATAAAGAAAAGAAATAAAATAAAAAGAATGGTGGAAGATTTCCGGCCGGCCTCCCTCGGTGGAGATCTCCTCCTTGGTGCCTTGAAGAAATGGATGGAGAATGGGATGGTTTGAGGGGAAGGAGCTCTCCTCCTTTTATAGGCAGAATTCTACCCCCGAAAGTTGTCGCGTTTTGGACCCGCTAAATGACCTCTTCACGCGTTGAGGCCTTCTTCAATGTTGTTCATAATTGTCTTGGCCGTGTCCCCTCAAAATATCAGCGGATATGGATAGGTATTCCGAGAGTTATGGCCAGTTTCCTCTGACAATTTATTCTGTCCAGTCAGAATCATCAAACCGAAAAACACCGTTTTGTACTGAATTAATGTCCATGAACACGGCCATTTCAGGCGATGGCCTCCTTAATGAAACTTGTTCAAAATCTTCTTAACCGTCTATCCACAAAATTTCAGCTCCATTAAAGTCGTTTTGAGCGAGTTATGGATATTTCACTGAACCATCGTTTTTCTGGATGAAATTTCCTGGAAGCTTCCTTGGTGTTCCTCAATAATCTTCAACTTCATTGAATTGTTTGGACCTCATGATGGTAGAATCAGATCCTGGTCCAGCAGACAAAGTTGAAGGAAATAAAATAAGGATTCTAACAAAATTTTAATCAGAAAATTTAGAATTTTATTTTTCCTGAAATGACCAAAATACCCCTGACGTAAAATTCTGTCAAAAATCCATAATTAGCTTTTTTTCACATTTGGGTTCAAAATAGCACTAAAACATAAAAACATGATAATTACCCATTCAATAACACTTTTGTGGGATTATAAACAATGTTTTACAGTATAAAATATATGAAAATGTGAGCTTCATCAATACCTTATTGTAGGATTGGATGATATTTTCAATTTTGTTAATCCTAGTTAAATCTATGCCAGAACCATGTCCACACATAGTATCTATACCTGGATTTGTTTCTAAGAAGACCCACGTATTCTATAAATTACAAAAAAAAATAGGTTTCTATTCTATAATTATCCTCATTTTCTACTTTTGGGTTATGTTCTCAAACCAATGTTTTCTTAAATAAAATTCCCATTTTTGCGGTTAAACCTCAATTTGATACCAAATGGAGCAACCCAACCACAAAATTCTCGGTGTCAATGTCTCCAATTAATTGAATATGAATGATTACAATTAATTAATTCCCAATGGATCAATGAGTTTTGTAATTGTGGTAAACCGGGTATAGAATTGATTCTTGAATTAAAAATGAATACACTAATTACTACATATTATTTTTTGTCTAAATAAATAAAAACATCAATGATAACTTTATATCATATATTAAATCCTTGCATATATTTCATAAATTGAGTCTAGGATTCATGGGGAATGAAAAATAATAATGGTGATATAAAATTCTCATTACGGATAAAGTATATAAATGGGAATAATACATATATTAGATTAATAAATATGTCTATGTAAATAGTATAATTCACATACCATATATTGAACAAACTGAGAATGATTTGCATAATCAATTTTGAATGGTAATAAAGAGAAAAAAAATCTATTTAAATAAATAGATAAGGGAAAGTAAATATAGAAAGGCAATAAAATAATTCAAATTCTATATAATTAATGAATAATAATGAAATGTGTCCATATATTCGTTGACAAAAAATATCATGAATGAATTATAATAACAAAATTCATAATAAAGGAAATTCTCAATTATTGTATGTCTTGTTTCATAGGAAGATGACAAATATATCATCAACAAATAGTATAAATTGTTTTAATTTTATGAGTTATCATTCCCATGATACGTTTGATTCATCTATGGGCTTTCATTCACTGGTCCCCTACCTATAGGGAATTCCTTAAACGGTCCCCAACCCATGTATTGCATGTACAAAAAATTCCTCATTTTGAATAAAAAATATTTCGTATCAAATATTCTAATTGAATAAAATATATGTATTTATTAATTTTTTTGAAATATTAATATAACATTCAATATAAAAACAATATGAAAACTAGTCTACGGTTTAGGTAATAATGATATCCATTAAAAATGATATGGATATTTACGGGAAATTAAATATTGACTGATCATAGAAAAATGAATATTTTAACAGTAATGAATATAATCAAGGAATTAAATGTGAACACTAACCCCGGTAAAATCATTCATAATCCATCATTATGGATTGTATAAATACATCATAACCCAGTTTCAGAAAAATAGAGTCTTGTTTTCATTTTTGAATGTAAACATTTTAAAAAGAACATTAAAAACATTCTTGGAGAAAATCATCCTTTTGGTTTGAAAACCCTTTGAATCCCATTTTCTTTGAAGATAAATTCTAAAAATAATTTTTTAAGAAGAAACCATTTAAACATGAAAATTAGTCTTTAATTAAATCATGGCGGCTAAATATTTAGAAGCTATATTTGATAAAAATAACATTCCTTATACACTTTTAATGGTTAGAATAAATCCTTATTCGAAAAAAGACAAGAATATTTATTTAGAAATCTATAAAGGACAAAAGGGTAAAAATATCATTACCAATTTTTCTAAAAAAATTAATAAAACATGGGTTTTTAGAAGAAAACATGTTGTTCAACTAAGAGATGAATATATTCTGGTTTTCTGGAAATCATTTTCTAAAACATGATGAGTACTAAAGATTGGAAAAAATGAACTAATACTTGAAAAAGTTCATGAGTAAAAATAGGAGAAGGAAATTAAAGGATTTATTGAATAATGATATTCTAATTTCTTGTAATATAAATACCATTGAAAAAACATTAATTTTATTATTGAGGAAATTAATGTTTTGACATTCCAATGTGTTCCATACCACTTTGATATATTTTAGATCATAATACTAATGAAGGAATAAAAATAATTGAAAGATTAAAATACCATGAAGATAAAAGGATTGAAGATATTATATAAAAAAACGGAGATTATATACACCCCAAAAAAATATGTATCTACTGAACATGAAATTTATCACACAGATGTAAAAAGTGAGATGAGAATCCCTTAACATATGTTTCCTTTCAGATGAACTCCCATTAACATCCTATAATATCATTTTAAACAAGTTAATAAATTATTTAAAAACCATATAAAAACAGACTATATCATATATGATCCTATTATAATATGTTATTACACATTTGTTAATAATAATTCGTTATTTTATATATTTTGAGTGTTAATTTCCTAGTTTGTCGAGTAGTTTTTAGCTTTTTATTTGTTATCCTTATTAAATATAAAATGTTAATTTCATCTCTATAATATAAAACATTATGTGAATATCATATATTTCATGTTTATAGGTATCTCTAATATTCCATAAAATTTGAAGATAAAAATGGAATACACCATTCATGGAAATGATAAGCGTACATATTCATCAACGGTACTTTTTTTAATATTTTAAAATAATTAAAAGTAATTTTCATGTATATTTTCATTTAAGTTACATATTTATATATTTTATTCAATATATATGTTTATTTAAATTATCCAAAATAATTTCCATGTTTAGTGTAAATGAATCAGATCACTTTAATAGGGTAGTAGTCCGCACTTCCTCAAACAATGATTTCAAATTAATAAAAAATAGAAATTTTTAAATTTTTATTGTATAAAATGATTAAATAAGATTATAAATATCATAAATATAATATATAACTTATATAAATGGTGTTTCCATCATAATGGACACTGTGAGAGGTGGTAAATGAAAAATTACAAATCATCGTTTTGTGAAGCATTAGTTTACAATACACAAAAACCATATGTTTATTAACCATTAGATGGAAGTGTGTGAAAATTTTCATCAAAACCTCATCATATCAACATAAATTTAAATTTATGATAATTTAGTTTTTATAAATTTATATAATATCAATATTTTAGGGGTTGTAGAATTGAAATAAAAGTAAAGAGGTTACAAAAAAATGGTACCATATAATCGGTTTACTACTTTTTGTTGAACCATAAGGATTCTTTTGAAGGATTTATTAACAAAAGGGGTTTAAAGGTATAAGGTATTGAATATGGGAATTTATTTGTGGATATATTGGCTGATCCTAAGTGGTTTTAGTGGTGTGGGGAATGGGGAGAGGTGGAGGTATTCTATATGGAAGGAAAAGTTCTCACTTAAAATTTTTTGAGCATGTTCTTACCTATAAAAAGTAATACCAGATAAAAAAAGAAACTCTATAATTGATGGTTAATGGCATAATTATGGAAAAGTGTCTCTATTATTCGGTTCATAATAATAATGGTTTTATATTGTATTAGGCCTAATTTTAACTCAATAATTTTAATTAATTTTAATTACATTCACTAATATTTTGGGTAATAAAACAGTATTGATCTTATTAAAAATTATAAATTATATTCATTAAAAAAATCGAATTAATTTATCGAAATTAAAATCAAAAAAGTGATATAAATTTATTTAAATTTAATCTCGATGATAGAATGAGAATGCAGGTTTCCAAAGTTAAACAATATGACGTTTTCTTTGATTTTACAGTCAATTTCAAATTAAAATTGATTATAATGAAATAAATTGAATTATTTAACAAAAATAGTTTCTATTTAATAATTAAAACAATTCTAATTAATAATTTAACAATATAAATACATTATATGAATATGTAATCTTGAACTGAAATTCAATATTTTTAACTGTTCGTTAAAAAGGAAATGTTTTAGAAACAACGAAATAAATAACCCTAAAATAATTAATTTTTTTTATATAAAATGTTATGTTCATTTTGAAATTTTAAATAAATTAATTTATCAACAATCATATTAAAAATGGTTTGTCTTTTAAAATTATATAAAATTATCTTTGTAAAAATTTTGGTATTTAAGGGTAATATCAGTTTTGTTCTTGTCTTATACAAGTCGTATCCCATGGGTTAATATCCAAAATATTACATTGAATTTATATAACATAAATATTCCATTAAAATAACTTTTTTATTTTAATTAATTATTTATAATATGTTAAAACTCATTTCGATGAATAAAAATATTAATAATAATATTTATGTCTAATTTGTTCTTATTTTTATTTCTAATTAATTTATAACCAATAAATTCATGTTCTATTTATATAAATAATAAGTTATCATTTTTTAGATAATAATATTCATGACCTCTATAATAAAATCTTGTATTTATCATTTTATATTAATTAATAATATTTTAATAATAATCAATTGTTATTTGGTGACACTCAGTCTTCCGGGTAATGAAATCCCTCAAAGAAGATCGCTCTTGTGTGTAACACAAGCTATAAAGGTATTCCATGCTTACATGTGACGCAAGATATGTTTTTTTTCATGAATTACAATTTATATCATTTATTTTATATATTTAACATATTAAGTATATAATAGAGTCTTGTGATATAATATTCCCTTACGTTCTTAGTGATGTGTCTCACCCAAACTATCTAATACAAATATATAATCTAGAATTTTGTGGTGATACATTTTAATTATAAGTTTTGATTTGTGAAAAAAGGTGAGACTTCAATGGTTAGGAAATGAATTTTTCATGAGAAAACATGGAATATTCATTGATCAGGATAAGGCTGTAGATAACTCAGAGTTTTCCAAAATCATATGAGAATCATCACCGATTTTCATTGTCATTCGAGGTGAGAGATAACATGTTTTTTAAAATATCTCCATGTTTTATAGATTTCATTTTCAATAAAATCTAATTTTGTCTCCTAGATACATATTCCATTTTTAGACACATGAACTCATTTTTGAGGTCTAATATTGGTTCCCTTATCCACAATGGTTCAATGTAGCACACAATGTTTTTCATGTATCCCAGTTTAATAAGTATGGACCCTATCCTAACCATGTGATTTAATTGAATCATGATGAACTACATCCAGATGCTATATTGATTCAATTTATGATAAAATTTTTTTATACGGATGATAATATCATACCTTGGAAATGCATTCATCATGTGAATGTTTTTCAGGTACATGGTCATACTCTGGAGGTAACATGCGAATTGGAGAAAGAAAGTTTCAAGGGGTGGGCCTAACTCTCTCAATCCATTTGTGGTATAATAATTTCTAGGGAAGAAAAATATAACAGTGTGGATAATTTATCACCACTAGTATCAAGTAAGAAACCATTTTTTATATTATTTTATGAATGTGATGTGTTCGGGTGATGCATTGAAGGGTTTATATGAAATTTGGAATGTTTTGGTGATTTTCTTGAGGTGAAAAAGTTTATTATGGTAAGTACAAATCGTGAAATTCCTATAAAATATGTACAATTTGAGATAGACAAGTCTAGGATGGTGCATAATTATGTCCTTGTTTTGGCCAAACCATTAGGCACCTTAGAGAAACTATGACTGTATAGATAGAGGCATTTGCATGGGTAGCGCACAACATTCCTAACTGAGAAAAATAACAGTCCAAGGTAAAAAATTAGATCCTAAAATTGTGGATATGTCACAAAATATATATTAAACCAAACTTTTCTCCAATTTTTTCCCTAACTCGGTTATTCATCCTTTAAAAGGATTTAGAGATTCATTCCTTTTATCTAGGAATGTTCTATTCGAAAATAATGGTTTGATGAAGGGTCTATTCATTTGTAAGTATTTGATATTGGTCATTTTCCTTAGATATATTATTCTTCCTACTCTTTAATTCTTATATATAGTCTATTAGGGATATATAGGTGATATTGTATGCCAATGAAGATGATATTTTGCTACCATGATGTTAGGGAATGAGATCGAAGGTGGGTATTTTAGATATTCGACCCAGTTTCATTGATGAATTCAAGTCTCTCTTAATTTCCTCAAAATTATATTATATATATAACTTCACTATCAACACCTACTATTATAAAATTATGCATAGATTTAGTTTTTTTATTTTTTGAAAATTATTGTGGAATTTTTGCGAAAATATAAGTAGTAACCTTTATTTCTGATGGTTATTTGGAATTGGGGAACTTATTTTCATAATATTTTGTTGAAATGTTTCAAAATATTCTCTTCTTTGTATTCATATAAAATGGTTTGGAGGAAATATTTGAAATAAACTAAAATTTTTACTACAATTTTTTTGTCGGTTTTTAGAATAATTTTTTGTGTGTGTTAATAAGTATTTGGGGAAGAAAATGGTTTGATGTTTCCATATAAAAATTTGGATTTATATGGGTATTAACTTTCCCATGTAAAAATGGTTCCCCAAGTGACAGATTTGTGAAAGGATGACTCACCACTCACATGTATCAATAGATCTAGTTTTGTATTCACGGTTGGATGTGTGGTTATGTGGAATGGAATGACTAATGACCTAATAGATGTTTTGAAGCATTTTTAATGTCTTATTTCACTGTATTATTTAGAAAAGGCATTGGTTTAGGTAAAATATTACTAAGGAAATCGTTCTATAATCTGATAAAATATTCTTTAAATTTGATACCTAATGATTTTCATATAAATGTGCTAACATGTTATATCCTTGGGGCGTGAGTAGGGATGTAATTTTGGAAAAACGTAATTTGTTTCATTTATCACCCCCACAATGGTAACTTTGGTAAATTTCTATATATTTCTTATTGAGACATAGTTAAATTCAAGGTATTACATTTATTTAGTGATGCTTAATGATATTTTAGTATTAATTGTGAATTTTGAGCATGGAGCATGTCAGGAGTTGATGTTTTGGTTTCCTTAGAGTCTTTTAGTTTTGTTAGATATGTCTTATTCATTTTATATTCAAATTGGACATTCTTTCTTCATGATAATCTTGTATAGGTTTTTTATACTATGAGTTTTATTACATTATGTTGATTCATCATGTAGTTTTTTTGGTATATGGTGTTGTTGGTTGTGATTGTTTTTCTGTTCAAAATAGAATTTCATCCCCCAAATATTATGAATCCCTTTTCATTTATTTACATCCATCAGTGTCATGGGGATGTCACTTAAGGCCAAGTTTAAATTCCTACTTGATTAATCCACTGAGGGGTTAGGATGTTACATATAATTTTTCCTAAATAGAGTTCTGATGATTTCAAAAAATACATTCTATGATGCATCTTCATTAGACCAGAGTAACTAGTTACATTATTTCATTTTTACAAATTTACATACAATGACATCCAAATGGACCAAATATTTCAGTAGTAATATTAAATTATATACACAAATTAATCTTTTATTACATTTGAAAATATGAAATAAAAATTAGAGAGTAAAAATAAATTTGAATCCATGATCTTATTCAAATATTCAATATTCTTGTCATTGGGAAAGGAACCAAATATGGGTGATCATATATTCCCATGAATGTATTATGAAAAGTAAAATTTATCATTAATAATTAGATAATAATCAATAGGGAATAATAAATAAAGAACATTAAATAAAATAGCTCATGGTGCATTTAATAAATAACGTCAATGTCAAAATTATTCAATTCGTAATAAATATGGAATTATAAATAATGGATCAAACATTCCATTTAAACAATAACATGAGAAAAAAATTATTCCATGATAATATCAATAAAATTATATTGCCTATAATTGTATCTGCGTTTTTAATTTTTAAATTAATAGTATTCAATGTAATGGTCTCATACAATATAAAATATATACCTTCAATACCTTTTTCAAGATAATATAAAAAATGGGCAAAACCCCTTAAGTTAATGCTTATAATTTCCCATCATACAATTATTGATGCATTGATGGGCCATATAATTGTGAGAAACATAGAATTATCATGTTCATTTCATTCCTCATATATATAATGATAGATTTAATTCATGAATAATTTTCTTTATAAATAAATCTAATTGTTGAATATAGAATTCAGAATATCCATATTTTTATAGGAAATATTAAAATATTCAATTTCAAACACTATTTTCATACATGAAAAATAGTTTCAATACTAATCATATAAATGAAAAATAATTTTGATATTTTCATTAAATTTAACGTGTATTGATCATAATGGAGCCAATATTTAAAGGGAAAGTCTATGATTGCAAAAAATAATCAAGAAAGAGAATGTAAATACATTAAAAATTATTACTCATCATAAGCCATAAGATATAAGGATAAGGATGGTATCATTAAAACATATCACTAGTGGAGTATACGAAAAATAATGATTTGTTATTGATGATTAATATAAATACTATAAAAATATCAATATAATAATTTTTTAGTAAATAATTTTTTGACATTGAAAAGTACTTTTAAAAACTAGAAATTTAAAAAATATTATAAAATCATTTCACTAAAAATAACCATAAAAATAAAACGTACACTTTAAATCAATTAGTGTTTGTGATTATGAAAAGGGTAAAGATAATCCATATACATTAAAAATAAATAATCAATTTTTTTGTAAGAGATTAAAATGTACCATATTTAGAAAAGGATAATTATATTTCATCAATATAATTTTATAAAAATCTAATTATAATTAAAAATAAGATTATATATCATTAAAAAATATTTTTTGAAATCATTTTTTAGAAATAAGGATTTTATAAAATAGAATTTCCATCCAAACTGATAATTGATTATGGGTTTTATTAGAAATATTATCGCAATCATTTTGTGAATGGAAGAGTTGGAAATTTTACATTTACATGAATACATCAATAATAACCAGAGGTGAAATAGTACTAATGTGGATTATTATTCAATAATAAAATAATTTCATTCAATTAAAAATCAGGTATAACAAATCCTATTTAAAATGAAGTTGAAAGAATTCTCTAACCAATTTGATAAAATATTAATCCTAATCCCCATGAAAGGAATAATATGAAATGAAACAATAATAACTAATAACATAATGAATTTAAAAATGAAAATTTAAAGGGGTATTAGATAAACCCCATAAAAGAAGAGAGGAATGTATTATACATTATGTATAAAAGAAGGAAAGTTGAGACGTGAAACCCATGCAGTGGTCCTATCATTATAGTGGGATATAATAAATGATTACATTATGAGTATCAAATTTAAATTCACATAAATCCATCGAATATAAATAAATATAACAAATATTTCCTACCGAATAATCATATAATATCAAATACAATGAAAATGTAATAGTATGTAATGAACATAAATTATGTTACACAAATAATTACCACTTGGTAATTTTCAACTCAATCCCCATTGAAAAAATAATTGAAATTAAAAACATATAATAAAATGATATATGAAGTATTAATGTTATTACATATAAAATGGGTAGTATATGCACCATTTATATAAAATTAGGTGGATAACATTATAATTGGCCACAATGGAATTAAATTGAGTTAAAATCCCTTACCTCACACTTTTTTTGGATTAAAGAAAATTAACTAATTCAATAAATGTTTTATTCAATTTATTAATTTAGGAAAAACCTTATTTATGTCTTAAATATCACATATTATTCTCTTATAGCATCTTACCACTCATTTGTTAAAAATATTTTATAATTATTATTATTTCATGAGATAACTACCTTATTTTCTCATTCATGTTTTTTCATGAATGTTTTGTTTCTTATGTATACGATATTATTAAATCATATAGATAGTTATATCAATTAAAAACATTTTATTTAATTATTTAATCAAATTTTGAAACCATTATTTCATTATTTACAAGAAAAATGAGAGGCATCGTTTTGTAGAGATGAATGGTTGTATGTACACACGATTGCTGATATCATATATTTAATTGGTTAATGTGTATTCATGTGAATGGTATATTAATTTTTAAAAATTCAATATCGTGTGATATATTTTATATATTTTCATTGTTTTCATTAGTACATCATTCGATGTCAGTCAGTAGTAGAAAAAAAATTACACCAGTTGACTAGGTTGTAGTTTGTTGAACAAACAGGTGATGGATTTGTTTCCTATTTGACGGAGGAAGAGATTATGATATATTATTCCTAAAATATAATAATATTACAACATATTAAATATTTAATAGTTATTATATTTTAATCATTTTGAAAATAATGATGGATTAAAAATAATAATTAAAAATTAAAGTGATTATTGTAGAAAATTACCTTCTCATAGATGATTTTCCATTTTGATCTTTTATTAAGGACCATAGGGATGGTATTTTTGGTATCCCATCAATGATAGAATTTTCATTCATATTTAGTGGTGTTTTTTGTAAATGGTGTGGTCATCCAAATGGATTTAGAGTTGTGAACAACTGAATGAAGTGAGTGTGATTTTATAATTGAGGAGGAGAACAAACACGGAATATTTTAAAAGAATATATCATATACTTGAATTTTTCAGGAATAATAGATAGAAAATAGATTATTATATAAAAATATATGTGATAATGTATAAATAAGGGAATAAAATAGTAATTAGGCTTGTATATATGAAATATAGACACTTATAATTATAGTTCAACCCTAGGTAAACCCATTGACACATTAACTATGGTAAATTGTTAGTACTGATTTAATTATTTGTTATGACTAAAAATTAACTTTAATTATTATATATTATAAATTATTATTATTAAACATATATATTCCATTATACCACATAAAATTAACATAATTAGTGGAATTTAATTTAAAATAAAATATATAGATGCGTTGAAAAGAAGTTCTCAATATATATATGTTCCAATCATAAAATGTTATAATATTAACTATATGGTTAGTTATAATAATTTTATGAATTTAAATTAATATTCATAAAAATAATATATATATATATATATAATTTAATTAAATCATCATTAAATATTATTTAATTAATTAAAATGGAGAAACAATGTACATTTAAAAATAGTTTTAAAAAAATTTGTGTTTTTAAGACAAAAAAATCATATATCTAAATAAGGTATAAATCATATGAAAATCAATTTTTTTGTTTTAAATATAATTATATAATACTTGAATTAATTCAATTTAATTTTTAGTTAATACTGTTACTTTTAAAAAACATAATTTATTTAAAATACGTAATACTATATAAAAAATCAGTGTTTTCACTATTCACTAAAATATTTACATTTTTAGAAAAATAAAAAAAACCATCTGATGATAATTGATATATTCATGAATCAAAAATTATAATATTTAATTAAAAATAACTTATTAAAAATGGTATGAAAATTTATAATTCCAAACATAAAAAAATCAATTTTACATAAAAAAAATTATACTGCATTAAATGAATTTCTACAAAATGGACTGATTAAATAAAAAAAATTACCAAAAAATAAGTATTTATTAGGAAATTAATATATATATATAACATAATTTTTTTAATTATATCCACACCCATTAATTCAATGAAAAGATAGTAATGGTCATACTGAAAATATAAAATTCATGAGTCTTTTAAGCTCGGTGTTTCATGTAATTTATGAAATCAAAAACAATTTTCTTATTTTAAAATCACATGGTGCTACATTAAATTCACATCAATTAAATTTTTTTCCATAATTTTAACATCAACATTGAAAAATAGGGCTTGTTATTTTGAAATACATTTGCTAAAAGATCCCCATATGAAGATAATATTTAGTAAAACATCCACTAAAATTAGTTTCCAGTTGGGGGTTATCTGTGCAGTAGATCCTAGTTTCACCCATCTCTCTCCAAGAGAATGCTCCAAGGCCCACTCCCAAGAAGTTTTGGACATTGTACACATTATACATAGGAAGATTCAATGTCAGGGGTTTGCTCAAGAACATGAGGCATGTTTTAGCCTTGGTAGGCCCCCTAGTGGGATGAGAGGATTACAATTACCCACATTTTGAAGTAGTAGGGGTATGAGCCCAGATTGATAGAATCTCCCTCAAGAGTTTAGAGCCTATTAATATTGAATCTCATGACCACAGTCTGGAAATTATAACATGTGTTGCATATATTATTATCCATATAGAGATGTTTTTCACATGTGGAAAATCAGGTACAAGGAATGATTTTAAGGTTGAATTAAGGGGGGAATGTGAGGAAATTCACTCATAACTAGTGATGGGATTGGGAGATTTTGGAAATTTTTGGTTGGAGACACCATATTTGTATTAGAAACAAAGGGTAGAAAGGGTAGATAGGATTCATTCAATCAATCGTCCTGATATCGTGTAACATGATCATGATGACTATGGATGGATAGGCACAGGAGAGTGAAAATTTGGGAACAAATCATAGAACGAGAGATGGAGATTGAGATTTCATATTGTGAGGGGATTTTGTTTTATCTGTGGTGATCTGATATGGGTGTTGGAAAGTTATTTAGTTGTGTGTTAATGTGTGGGTGAAAGACCATCCAATGAAAATGAAGAAATTGAAAGGGATGGTGGTTGACAGATATAGTGTGACCTATGGTTGTGAGTGACAAGGAACATAATTTTTTGAACATCCTAGATATGACCCCTTGGTTTCTGAAGAACCATCATGGGTACTGGGGATGTGTTGTGGGCCAGATAAGGGATTGTATGTTGCCGAGAATGTTCACCCAACAATACTTCCAGCGAGAAGATCTCAAGGATGAATTGTTGTTTGGATAAAAAATGGCCTCGTGATGTATATGACATTGGGAAATGGGAAGACGCATTGCTCTATAAGATGGTGCCTTAGATGTGGGTGATGAATTTGGGGAGAAGTGATGTGTGGCTCTATATGCGGGCTTGGTTAGGGATTTC
Source organism: Viscum album (assembly GCA_963277665.1). Taxonomy (NCBI): domain Eukaryota; kingdom Viridiplantae; phylum Streptophyta; class Magnoliopsida; order Santalales; family Viscaceae; genus Viscum; species Viscum album. The sequence continues at coordinate 1,836,195,621 of OY728136.1, forward strand.
ATTCATGGATGGAACCGAATGTCGGTATGTGATGGTAGGTCCACGAGATGGTTCATCTTTCATTGGACTTTGTGATTTTTTTTTTGTTTCATAATTAATGGTGGTATTATGACGAATTTAATTTTGGATGATGTGCTATGCACTTTTGGAGGTCTTTTTACCCTTTTCATGTGGATTTTTATTCTATGTATTGGTTTTTTGTGGTGTTGTCTACCACTTTTCTATTTGGTTGTTCTTTATGTGCCACATGATATGTGTTGTTGTGCTAATTTTATTTTATTTAATAAATTTTTTGGGATGCTCTCTTCATCATCTCCTGAATCATTTGGATCCTCAAAAAAGAAGGAATGTGAAATATTAAGGTCAACTATAACAATATATAACAATATTTCCATGTTAGAGAACATTAGTGGGATGTGAAAAAAGAAAAATGGAATAAGTGAAAAAATAATTATTGAGAGTGGCATAGATCATTAATCAGGAGAAATTGGTTAATCAAAGAGATTTCAGCAACCATAAATATATTATTAGTTGAAAGACGATTGATTTATTTTATATAATGTTAATAGGTTAAAAAAATTCACTATCCTTTTCATTAGCTTGGGGATTTCATTTACAATCATGAAAGAGATCACCAGAAAAAATTCTTAATTGATATCTCACTGTTTTAAAAATAATAATTTTATAAATTAGTTATTCATTGATCAAATACCACTTCAACTATTAATCTATGAAATTAATATTCTATATGAAATTTTTATTATTAATGTACAATAATTAAACATTAAGAAATAGTATGATCTGAAAATAGGGGTAATTATTTATTTTTTCCTCGAAATGATTTCAAAAACAAATGTGGTTTTCAATTATTATCGAATATAAAACATTAATCTATACACCTAAATAGTTAAAAATATAACCATTAATATTTGTCTACAAATATAAAAAATGTAATTTATACCAATATATAACTTATTCTGGTTGTAGGAATTACAACCTTATCACATATCGGTTGTGGGTTCATTCTTAGTAGTCTTTCCAAATGTGATGGGTTGTCTCCCAACATATGAATTATACATTCACTACAAGAAAAATGAATAATTTTGATGTGATATTTTTTATGGATGACATACATAAGGAAAATTATCTAGTAGATGGACTTATTTTTTAATTTTATCTTTTTTCACTACAAAAAAATCTAATTTACATTGGTATATCAAATCTAGAAAAAAATTCTATTATAATTTATATTCAACATTACTTTGGAGTATAATTATGGATGACTAATAGTAATATAAATTTTTATCAGCTGCATATTAGCATCCAGAAAATGATTTTGTGATGGTTAATGTAGTGTTTTGAAAATAGAGTTCGTGAAACCTTTTTTTAATGGAATAAAATATGACACTATTATCTCATCACAAAAGATAAATTAAAAAATTTGTGTGATCCTTTCTTCCCCCCCACAAAACTTATTTCTCCAAAAACCCAATAATTGATCATAAGCTACTCATTCGATGATCATTTACCAAAATAATTCTAAAACAACCATCGCACATAAATTATTATAGATTTAGGCCCATATCTCTCAGGTATGGACTCTTATTCTATCCAACTTTATTCTTTTTCATTTTTCATTAAATGTTTCAGAAAATGGTTTGTTCGAAATAGCGGTTACTAAATTTACCAGGTTATTATGTTTTATTGGATATTTAGGGCTATTATATGTTTGGTATTTCCTATTTCAGTTTCTAATGGAAATACACAAGTTTACTAAAAAAATTTGGAGTTATTTTTCTATTTTTTTGACCTTTGTATTTTATAATGTTTTTTATTTAGACTAACTACATGTTTATTATTTTATATTATTATTTGAAATTTGAAAATTATGTAAATTATTTGAATGAATTTCAGATAACCTTAGAGATTATATAAAAGTGTTTAATTGTTCAATTGTATGGCATGGTTTTGTGATATTTGTTCTGATGAATTATAGTAATTCTTAGATTGAGATATTGAATGTAAATAAGAAATTTTTTTGTATTATGATTAGTTTTCAATTTTTTTAAAACATCTCAATATATTTTAGTAAACATTTGGATATATATATATATATTAGCATGTAAATATACATGTTTAAATGTTTTAAAAATAAAAATTATGGCTTTTGATATATATATAAATATATAAATATATATATACGTATATATATATATATATATGTATTTATGTACATATGATTCTACCTATGTATATACTCTTTTGATATATACATTTGATTAACAATTTATAAATATATATTAGATGTATAAATATTTCACTAATAACTCATGTAATATTTATATATATAGTATAAAATCAATATAAAATGAATTTTTAATGAAAATGGTGATTAAATTATTAGTAATAATAAATACTTATTTAAAAAGTTTATTAATTATTATTATATAATTATATTTAAATAATATAAAAAATAACAAAATTTTTTAAAAATTAAAAATATTTAAAAAATATGTAGTTATAATTATAAAATAGAGTTAATTATTAAATTATTTTTATAACAGCCTTATATTTTATGTTATGTATCTTATTAAATAAATTAAAATTATTCAATAACATACATTACATTCATGACCAAGCTTTAATGAATCGTTATATACTATTAAATGTTAACTTGACCATTGGAATAGTAATGTGGCTATTCAAGATTGTAAACCAACCATTTGAATAATAACCTCACATATGAAATTATAAAAAAATATGTATCTAATAATTTAATATATGCTATATTAATATCATATAATATGTAAATAAATGTTTTAAAATGATAAATTAAGTGTCGGTATTTTTGTGAAATGTAAATGTCTATATACATTTTAATACAAAACATAATGATATAAAATAAAATATATTTTCCTAAAATAGATGTAATACCCTGACCACATAATCATTGAGATGGTGCATTATTTTATTACATTATAAAAAATTATAAGGAATAATATCCCAGAGGACCGATCCATTTTTCATACTTGAAAAGCTAAATTTCATACATGATACCCATAATGCATAAGGATTTTTAAAATAAAAAAGATACATTAAAAAAAGAAATATATAGAATCCTTGAAACTCATTCAAAGGATTCCTCTTCATAGCATGGAATAAGAAAATATAACAAGTTTGAAATAAATTTCTAACTAAGGGTATGTAAAATTGAATCAATATTGAATCAATGGAAATAAATCAACATGGAAGGGTAAATATATAATGACATGTGTCATTTTAAAAGATAAATAAGGAATACTATGTAAGTAAATGTAAGAAACTAAAACACATAAAATCTAAATAAATAAATTGAGTATGATATTTATCCATAGATATATCGACGCAATATAGCATGGATAAATAATATCTGAGTCTAAATGAGGAAGATGAATAATTATTGGATTCCATGTTTCCTAGGTATCTCAAACCTTTACATTTGAGACATTCCACAAGTCAGTTTATTATATCTGGTAAAAAACCATCTAATTTTCACAATTACTGCATCTCTTGATACTACTGACTCATTGAGGGTCTATCTATAACAATTTCCACCATTTTTGTAACTATCCAAAGAAGTTTTCATATAGAATATTAGATTAAAATAATAAAAAGCATTCCACTTTAAATAGATATAGAAAATTAAGGATGTGGATTTATCAATAATTCCTCAATGGAGGCTTTGAAATAACAATGGTTGATAATGTTGATAAATTTAAATACCTTTGAAAGGCCATTAATGAATTTTTAGGTAAAATAATAGTTAATTATTATAAAGTGCTTAATATCACCATAAAATATTTGAATCAAATTATCAATTAATGAATAACATTTAATGAAACTTTTAATATCATGATAATAAAGAGATACATGATATTAAATGTCAACGGGAATTATATACCCAATATAAAAGTGAATTGGTGTATAAAAGCTGATGAGTATCGATGGAATATAAATTGAGATGAAATCCATTACCTTGCATTTCCTTATAAGATATTTTCCTTTAAACTCTTGTATAATGGTTTAATGAGTGTTACAAGCTTATTTCAAAAACATATCAATATTTATGATATCATATAAGAACTTTATATAATGTCTTATTACCTTTTTTTCAACATTCTTTTTTTTATTTACACTATTTTGTGTTGGGAAAAAACCCTCAAGGTATCATTATAAAAATTTTGAGGTGATTTTGTTTATTGAAAAAGTGTATATCTATGTGGTTATTGTTAACAAATAAAAACAATGACAAAGAAATTTGTTGACAAAGGGGATTTCATTGTGGCATGTCGAGTTCAACAGTTTTGATCAACAATCCATGTTTGATTCAAGAACGTCGACAAATGAATCGATTATCTGGAAGAGGTACAAAAGGAATATGTATAAGGTGGCGTTGTAGACATGAAGTAGAAGAAACATGCGTGCCTATTGTTTTTCAGGATCAGAAGGTCAAAAAATGGGAAAGGAAAGAAGGTCGTACAAGTATTGGTGTGGTCGCGCAGGTGACATGCATGTCGTCAAGAGACTTGTGCACTGATGGCTAGGAGGCTTGGAAATCTGTGCGCCCTATGTTTTTTAAGATCAGATAAACGAAATATGGAAAAGTAAAGATGGTCGTGCTGGTGACTTGTTGGGTCAGAGACCTACAAGCCGAGACTTGCACGCAGAGGGTTGACTTGGGCGCCGTCGCGGAGGATGACCAAATTCCTATAAATACTGGACCACCCCTCCTCAGTTTAAACAGAGTTCAACAGTTAGAAAAATGGAGCTCCCATTACGCTGGTGTGGTGGTCGTGCTGGCGGTGTGTGGTCATGCAGGTGGACTTGTGCACTAGTGTTTGAAGTTGTGCGTTGAGTGGTAGTTGTGTGCGAATATTGGCTTGGGCATAAAAGGGATTGAGTCGCACAGGTTTCGAGTTTTAGAAAATTGTGTTGTGCATGTGGTTGAGGTGGAACTGAATGCATGTTGTGACCTGTGCGCTGATACCTATGCATCGGAATTGACCTGCCTGCCAAGTAAAGTTCATTCCCCAGTAGTATTTTTGGGATGCGTGGAAGCTGGAAGTTTTTCTGATACATTCATTGCAAGGAGAGATTCCTCTACAGGTGAAAGTTGGTCTTCAACAGAGCATCCACATAAAATAGATGATTTATTCATTAGAGATAAGGAAGATCATGCATTTCTATAAACTGTTAGTGGATCCTTTCCGAAGTAGTGAGCAAAGGAAGAAGAAGAAGGTGATCCTCTCCCCCAGCAGTGAGCCAGAGAGAGAAACATGGAGTGACCCTTGGGAATGCAGTGAGTTGACCCTAAATTTTTTATATGCAGTGAGCCTGTGAATAGAAGTGATATATCCCGAACTTTGTAAACAATAGTGAACTTTTAGTGAATTTGGTATGATCGCTAACTTGTCAGTGTATTCTCCTTTTATATTGCTCGGTGAGGGTGAACCAAGTAAAAACTGTTCTGTCATGTGCATACATTACATTATTTTTATATTGTGCAATGGGAAAGATAGAGAAGAGTGTTTTCCTTAGCAGAAAAACTAGATCAGAATGGGATTAAATTTTAAATTAGACAAACCCTAATTCACCCCCCCTCTTAGGGTATTCAGCCGTGTGGAACAAACATTTTGAGTGTTATTTTCCTTATTTTTCATGGGATTTTTGACTTATAATTTGTTGTTATTATTAATAAGAAAATATATTCATCATCTCTAGAATATTATTAATTATTTAAATATTATTTAAATTTCAATATATATATATATATTTGTATTCATAATATCAAAAAATGGTGACATGATATAAAATGAACTGTTCATAGAGGTTATAGGTCATACATATTCACGAACATTACATTCATTTATTTTTAGTTTTAAAAGAATGAAATATAAATCATATATATGTAATTTTTAAATATAGTAACTTATTTATTTCATACATGTCACATATTATTATTAAAACAATTCTTTATACATTCGTTGTATATCCTGAATGAATCATGTCACTTAGAGGGTGTGGTAGTGCACACATCAACAAATGATTTTGTCGTATTTATATAAAATGGAAAAATAATGGTTTGTGTAATTACATAATAATGTAATTATGAAGACATAATAAATATCATATATAACATATATGAATTGAGTGTCAATTATAACTCCCAAACCTGAATTGTGGTTATGGAAAAATGAACTATCATCATTTCAGGAGGCAGTATTTCACTATATATATAAAAAGTATATCTGTTACAAATTTTATAGAATTATTTGTAAATGTGTGTATAAAACAAATCCTAATAGTATATATGTATATTTGGGACAATTTCTTCTGATATAATCATTGAATGATGGCATTATATGGGTTGTATAATGGGAATATAACAATTGATCTTAAAGAATGGTGTTTACTATCCTTTGCGTATATCCTTTTGGTTTTCACTAATGGGCATAAATTTATGTATTTATGCTGAAAGTTAGGCTACAAGGATTAATATAGGTATGTTTGGTGATTATTGGTGTATCTAATGGTCAATCATGGACGCTCAATGTTGTGTGATGAAGTTAGGGAGGATGTTCATTTTTATAATTGAGTTCAGGGGGTCTTTTGGAAACTCATAATATATTAAAACATATTAAGACTATTATAGAGAAAAATATGTAAAAAGTATTTTTAATTAACAGGTAAAGTAATTTTCAACCATCTATCTTCCCCTAATAAATTAATTATGAAATGACCTAGGTACTTAAAAATAGGTTTCTTTCATTCTAGAAGTATATAGTTATATTCATTGTAAATTTATAATAAAATAAGTGTTATATATAGAAATCAAGGAATCTATAAAAATAAAAAATTAACCTTAATTATGAATTTAAAAATAAAATTCTGGTATATTGAAAATGTAAATTTGATATATTTATATCATGGAATAAGTAAATAAATATATTCAAAATAAAAAAAACTGTGTTGGTATTTTTGTGAGACATTAATTTTTATTTATGATTTTATAATTAATTTAATTATTTAAAAGGTAAATTCTTTTAATAAAATATATTCATAAATTAATATTTTATTTTATTTTTTATTATAATATAATTACAAGAGACCCTGATTAATTTTTCAAGATTTCATAAAATCAGTTATAGATTTAATATTGGTATTTTTTAATATATTGTCATTTTCATTAAAAATTAAATTTATTAAATTTAGAAAATACTTTTCAAAAAATGGATTCCATTATTTAATTATAATTATAGAGAAAAAATTATGAAAATTTATTTGGATTTTTCTAAAATAAATGATTTCATTGTGAATAGTGAAATACAATAATTAATGGTACAAGATAAAAACATGAATTATTGTGTCATGGATGATATGAGGCAGATGTGATCCTATATTATTTAATAATAGTTAATTGTTTTAATATATTTAGTGATAATTCTAAAAATAAAAATAGTTTAGAGCCAAAATAATAAACTAATGCATATAAGAATGAGAAAACAATACCCTGTTCCACTATAAATACCACCTCTCACAACCTCTTCTCTACACACCTAAAAAACATATATCTTGTGTAGTTTTTTTCCTAATAAACTTCCCAAAACCTCTTCTTCATATCAATGGCCACATGGTATCACCACAAGTTCGAGACCAAGGGCCTTCAGGATATTTTCAAGGGAATGATTTGAAGGGGTAAAATTCTCTTTCATTTTCTTTCTAATTATATTGGTTTTAATATAATCTCTTCACATAAACTTATCCTAGTGGAATTAAAAATCATTATTTTTTTATATAATTTAATTTTTTTCATTTTTTTTGAAAATATCCTCATTAATCTTATTATAATATACTTTTTAATCGAAAAAATATAGCATCATCTATGATGTGTCGATTTACAGGTATCATGGACGATACTTTAATTTCTCATTAGCACCTTCTATAATACCCATTAAACAATTATTATGGTTAAATTGTAACAACCTGAGATTTTATGACAATTATTCTTTTTAATTTCATTGATGTCTTCTGTTTTACACAACACCAATGGGAGCTTTCACTACATGCATCCCTGACATGGCTAGCATTCCACGCAATCACGACCTTTCTCGATAGCGTTTGTAGTACGCAATACTGGGTTTCACTAAACAACGATATATTGTTATACTATTATTATAGACTAGCCATTATGAATATTATTAACTAAATTTTTAATTTTATAACATTAGTTTTCATCTTACACATTTTCTAGAATATTCTATGAGAACAAAATAAATTTTTCTTGTAAAATAAGTATTTTTAAAAATATGCAGGTTTTCCTCCTTTTGATGGAACACCCACATTAAATCTATTTTTTTAAATGTTTATAAGTTCAATTTTTAATAATAAAATTATTCTTTGGAATCAGGATATAAAAATTTACTTTGGATAAAATTTTAATATTATTATGATAAGTTTCATATTTTAATGAATAGTAAAAACATGCTATATTTTAATTAAAAACCAATTTCTTCATCACAATAATTTATATGGTTAAATTATAATATTCAATGGTTTTAAAGTATAAATTGAATATATTTTTACCATTTAATATAATTTATGTCATTAACTTTCATTTTACATTGAATTCATATGTAAAAACTTTTCAATCAATGGTAATGTATTAACTTTTAAAACTCATTTTCTTAACAACGAGATTAATTTTAAATTAATTACTGCAAATTTTTTGTTTTGACTTTTAAAAAATGGATTCAATATTTTAATTCAGTGGGTCCAAATTATGTCAATAGTTTACTTTTATTTCTATTTTTATATTATGAATAGTAACTATGGTAATTTGTATTTGCTGTAGTTAAAGGTAAAGCGGGTAATTACGGGTAAATATAAGATTATAAAATTATCCTAAAACCTTCCAAAATTATGTTGGATGACTAAAAGACGACCCATATCACCTAAGGGTCGGAATATATTCAATTTATGGACTTTTTACCATGAAAATAATTTAATTATTATTAAAACCAAAGAAAATGACAACATGTCACTCTCTTAAATCTTATAAGTATAATAATTTTAAAATAGTGATAAATGTCATGAAACATAGAACATGGATAGTCTCAAAAAATATAATATAACTATCTACACCATTTTAAGTTATTTAGAATTTTTAGGGATTAAATAATTATAAATAAAGGTGACACAATAGTGATGTTGAAATTATTTTTTTTATTGAAATATCAAATAAATAGTTTTAAAAAATATTAAAATAAATATTTAATGAACTATTTAATATCCTCCACAAATTTTATAGATAAAAATGAAATTTTATTAATATATTAATTATTATAGTTAGAACATATCTTCTTTGTGGATTTTATTTAAATTCAAATAAATGAATAGTATCAAAATTGACACTATAGTAATTTTATAATAATAACATAATATAAAATTGGTTAAAAATCACAAAGATATTAAATAAATATAAATTAAAATTAATATGGTCTAAAATGTCAATAATTATCCAATTATGGGAAATTCACAACACATAAGTAATTATTTATAACAATTTAATATTTAGAATCTTATTACTACAAATAAAATTAAATAGATTAAATAATGATAAATCAAGTTGATAAGCTTTAAAATAAATTTTCAACATGTCCAAATTTTATTGGATGATTATATTACATCCCTATCCTATCTAATCATATAATATGAGTCATTTTTTGAGGTTTTGAATTGGGTTTCGATATATTATAAATTATTATTTTTGAGGATTCCAAAGGTGCCCCTCTCCTCCTTTATAAAAGGGCACCTCCTCCCTCTCCACTTCACAACTTCATGAGCCATCATGCTATACCAATCCCTGAAAATTTATCTTCTGCACATCCCAAGAAACATTCTGGTGGTTCTAGTCTTCTCAAAATACCAACTGTAGTCCCTTAAGAGGAAGCTAAAAGGAGGTGCGTCGAAGAATATGTAATCTCTTCAACCGATTCTTTCAAGTTTCATTCTTCTACAACTTCCTCTTATTTAGTTGTTTTATTGTAAATTAATACAATTAGTATCATTAATATATGGATATTATATTATAAATATGGAACAACTTCATTTCACCTTCTATCCATCCTACAAAAAATGAAATCACTGCGCGTGTGTACGTACGAAATACAGTCTCCATGTCGTTGTGTAATTATTTTTTCCACCACCACCTTACATGGATGGGTTTAATGGTGTAATGAATAATTATATATGTTTATTATAACATCATATAGATTATGAGATATTATATCATCCAATACAATTCTATTCAATAATTATGGGAATGATATCATCGCTCATGCATACGTACGGACTACCATCTCCACGAACGCGATTAGATTCATTTTCCATGAATAACAATTCAAGTATGATTATAATGTATATATATAGTAAATAATCATGAAATATATTACATAATAATGATAATGTATTTATTTACATATATTTTTCATTTATTTAATTCCATTCAATTCTATAAGGAAACTAAAACAGCGTTCATGAGTACGTACGACCTACCATCTCCATGAACGGTGTATTTCATTCCATTTATCGATCTACCATATATATTTATATATGGAATATATAAAAATACTATTTTAAATTATGTGATTAAGTAAATCATGATATTAGTAATAATATCATGAACAGCAAATCGAAACACATATGATAAATGAAATGATTTTACCCTAAACACTGCTTTAACATGGAATTTACTAAAGAATGGGTTATATAAAGTCATAAGTGAATCATATATGATATCATAACAATTAATATGATTCTGTAATAATTATATGACAATATTTAAATCATTATATAGGAGGTTAAGATACATATGAAGCATATCAGACATAAGGTAAGGGATAACTTTTTCAATCTCATTTTTATCCATGATTGTTTATTTGTTAGTATTTAGTGGGGTTATATTTATCATCTATGTCCCTATTTTCTAAAATTGGTTTCATGTGTGTTTAAATTCCATTTAACCAATTTTGACTTTTACTACATTGTATGTCTGGAATATTTCCTTTGTTTACCATACGAGTCACTTTTTGACTTTTTCGGAAAAAGTACAGGAAGAATATATTTTTAACATATACTACAAGAATTGACTTTTTTTACGGTTTCATAATGCCTAATTTTAATAACATTTCCTATAAAATATTACAGGATTATTTTCAACAATATCATTTTCTTTTAAAATTGAATGGCATTTTGTGAAGAAAAAATGATTTTGAAGAAGAAAGGATATTTTCCTCAAGATTTCATATCATGTGTCTTGTCAAAACTATTTTCCATCTAAGATGACATTATTTTGTATGATAATGTTTCAAGTATAATTTCACTATTATTTACATGGTTTGATTCATCTTATGATGAAATTATATCCATCTGTTTTATATGAATAACATTATAATGGGATGATGTTTATGAAACCCATTTTATTCATTGGGTTATGATAAATGATTTATGTTTAATTTGTGGCACAAGTATGAATGATTTCATTATGAGATGGGTGGGACCTATTCCCCCCTCCAATGAAATGTGTAATGATTTATATCTTATGAGATAGACATGGCTGGAACGTCAAGTTAATACAGTTCAGTGATACAGGACTGGAATGAGGAGTGAACTTGATTCAGAAAGGGACTATGTCTGCTATGATGGTCTTGGAATCAATTCAATGGATACTATGGAAATCATAATATGTTCTTAATGGTTTCCCACAATTACATTTTTTATTCCCAAGATATTTTATCTTGATTGATGTTCCATTATTATCTACGCCTTATGTACTGCCATGTTTTATGTCATTGGTCATGATTTTGATGTTTAATCATTATGTTCTTGTTTTTAAGTTCAAATGTATATGGTTTTTTTTATTTCCTCCATGCTCCATGATTACCCTTACTGAGCATTTGATCTCACCCTTGTATGTGTTTTATTTTTCCCATGATATAAAGGAAGGTTTTAGGTATAAAAAAATGGGAAGATATTTATGGGTGATGTTGAAGATCTTTCACCAATATTAGAAGATTATGTTCTAAGATTCCAAAGACACTAAACAATTATGGTCCTTTGTTGTCTTTTATTGTTATGTATTAAGTATTATGGAAATGTAATGTAATTTACATATACGTCAAGTATAGGTCTCTACAGTTGGTATCAGAGGAAATGTTTAGTTAACCATTAGAAACCAGGATGCGAAAATTTTAGTAAGATCCCTAGAGATATTTCTAAAGCAAGTCTAGGGATGTTCTTAAGGTTAATTATAAGTATTGGGTTTATTATTAGAATTACGGTAATGATTTTATAATTAAATCTATGATGATAGATATTGAAGGTACTCCTTCCTTATTATATATCTTTCCTAGAATGATTTTTTTCACTCACAATATTCTTTTTTGGTTCTATAAAAATGGCTGGAAACAAGAAGATTCATTATAATGGAGGATATGATAGAATATGAAATGATATACTTCATGAGAAACCAAATGAAATGCAATTTGGAAGGCGAAACGCCGTTATTATTCCTCATCAGAAATCTCATAATATGATCAATAATCTAAAATTTGGTAAGTTTCCTTTCTCATCTAATAAGATAAAGATGGAGTTTCATGACTATCATTGAGGAAAGAAAGTTCAATTTCCCTCAAGTAAATCATGAGGGAAGAGGAATCATGGAGAATATTTCAATGGAACTAGAAGATGCTTTGGGTGTGGAAAATGAGGACACAAAGCCAAAAATTTCAAAAGAAAAGGTTTAGTAGACACAATGGAAAAGGATAATGTTATTGCTAAAACAACAACAATGGTTAAATGTTTTAAATGTGGAATTTACGGGCATTATTAAAACCAATGCCCAAAGAGAAAATATCATGATCAGAATCAACATGGTCGTATGGGTAGTATTTATGTGGATGATGTTGAAGAGACTACAAATGATATATGAGATGAAATAAGTATTGAGGAATAAAATTAAGAAGCTCAGTCTATGGTTTAAGAAGGTAGTGTAATGATTGCATGATTATCAAGAATAATGTATGGTACTATGGAATAAAGAAAAATATAAGGATTGTTACACTGTTGTCGTTCCATCACTATTTGAAATTATATGATGTATTGTATCAGTAACCATGAAAATTGATTGAAATATTTTTGGAATGAAGATTATATGTGAATAATGAAGGGTTAAAGAGAACATGAAATGAGCTCATGACATATATCAAGGTTGGAGTATATAGAAATTTTGGGATTTTGGTATGTGGTAAAAGTTAACATTTGACAGAATTCATTTTTTCACTAAGGTTCAATGGTATTCATTTTTCATATAATACGTGATTAAGGTATTCACATGTTTGGAATGTGACAAACAAGATATATCATATGATATATAGTGGATAAATGATGGTATTCCCATGCTCGGTAGATAAAATTTCTAGAAATTAATTTTTTTATACTATGAGCATGAAAATATGTATTTTAGATAAGCCTAATGATTGGAATGGATTATGTTGGACATAAGTTAGTATTTTTTAAGGATAGAACATTTATTATATTATTTATGGGATGTTATAATAATGTAGATTAGAAAAAGTACAACCTCCAAGATGGGAGAAAACCCGTCGCGTCAGACAATGATGTGGGAATCGAACCCACAATTGAAGTGTGACAGGCCTTTTTCGCCTACCACTGGCCTATAAGAAGTCATTGGTTAGTAGAAAAGAGTTTTATTTTATTAAGCGGTATGATAGATCAAGTATAAGTCTATTTTTGGAATCATATACGATAAACCTCACCATAGATGAACTTATGTATATTTGATAACTTTTTCTAACCTTTTTTTGAGATAGATGGAATGACCCATCATTCTATCACATGATCTGCTAACACTTCAAGAATGACAAACCCAACTTTATTCCTTTAAGAGATAATTTGTAAATTGTTCAAGGGACAATCAATGGTGAGATTGTACTGAAATAAAGTAAGTATTTCTTCTAATTCAAATTCTTCAACATTAGGGAAATGATCTTGAAAACCAAAAATGCTGTCATAGTGTCTTCATATCTGATGAATCAGATGGTACCTTAGATCCTCAAAATTTTAATTCTTTTTGATTGTTGGATTTTTCATATCCAAGTTCTATACCACACCCAATTAGAACTTGATGGTTGGATTTCTCTTCCATATCCATATTTTCACCTATGTTCTCCTATGTGAAAACCCAGTGATGAGTTAATTTGGGTAACTGATATGTTTCATAATTCACTTTTTAAAATTATGTTTTATTATTATTTTTTATGATGTGGGTTTCTATGAATGAAACTTTCAAGTAGTAAACCATTTATATCCCCGATGAATTTCATGGGAGAAATTAATTTTAAGGGCGATAGATTGTAACAACCTAAGATTTTATGAGAATTATTATATTTAATTTCATTGATGTATTGTGTTGTAAGCAACACCAATGGTAGCTTGCACTACACGCATCCCTGACTTGGCTTTCATTACACGCAATCAAAACCTTCCTCGATAGTGTGTATAGTACGCAATACCGGGTTTCACTAAACAATGATATATTGTTATAATATTTTTATGGACTAGCTGTTATGAATAGTATTAACTATATTTTGAATTTTATAAAATTATTATTCATCTTACAGATTGTCTCGTTCATGGTTTTTCGACCACGAATTGCCCACCGACTTTGTATCCAATGATTGGTGGACCTACTTTCCAAAGGCAGGCATTCACTGGATGGTCTGACCAACTACTCTTAAGAACTCTCATTGGTCGAGAGGATGGGAATTTGGGCTCCTAGCACCCTTTTTGGGAAGAATTATTTCATATTCCAGGACTCTCTTATAGATTTATGACACATTCATATGTTTGTGAATCTTTGGTTTATACCCAAACATAGTATCCACGGATTCAACCCTGGTGGGAAATGGTCAATTATAAATAGGGGTTTAGAATCATCTATGCCCAAGTTTTACCATCCCTTATTGGATTAATGACCCCAAAGGGTTGGAACTCATTTGAGGCAGCACTAGGAGTGGCGTGGTGAACCGATTTAGAGATGATCGGGTCGACCGGCCATTGGGATTGAACCTCAGGGAGGCTTCTTACATACCCTTCTTAGGAAGCAGTGATAAAATTCCACATAGTTTGGGTTGGTGTCGGGGGACGGTTGTTAAGAGAGACCAGGTTTTCCGATGGGTGAAGGGCTTGAACCTCATGGAGGCTTCTTACGTACCATTTCCAGAAGACAGGGATCAAAGTCCTCGTAGTTCACTCATGTGTGGGGATTATGATATGGGGTAGCCCATAGGAGGATGTCATGGTCGATGCTTACTCTAATCCCACGTGAGCCATGCTCGGTGTGAGAAACAAGAGGCAACAGGGACCAGAGGATCACGTTGCGAAAGGTGTATCCATGAGAAGTGGAGTGGGGCTTACGCATGAAGGCGGACCATGGTGATGAATTGGGGCTTACACTCTGAGGAGTCCCAGAAGGTCGGGGCTGACTCCGAGATGGATGAACGGGGCAAAAAATCCCATTGGGAGAGGTAAAGGTGGTTCCCTTGTTCCTGTCTCCTCTCTTGTGGTGCATGAGGTCTTCCTTCTGATGGGTATTTTACCATCTTCGAGGAACCCTCAACAAGTGGAAGGGAGGAAAAAGAATTATCAAGCTCAGAATCCACATTACCGTGGGAATATGAACCCTGGAATGTTCTGGGAATCTTCTCAAGGGTTGGGGAAACCTCTTTTCCGATGTTTACCGTGGGTATGTGAGCTCAAAATGGCAGGCCGATGCACCTGAAAGTTATACCACATGGATTTGGTGGCTTTGGTGGAGGCATCGGCTCGAGGCCGATGAATATTCCAATGAAAGAATCGCAGAGGACCTAGATGGATCAGAAATATTTCACCTGGCTTTAGAGATGAGAACACCAAAGTATTTGACAAGCCACCGAGAGGTATGGGTGTTGGCGCCCTTCGCGTGGGAAAGTGCCACGCGGCTGGAGAAGCCGTCCGCGAACCAGGGTGGCATGCGGGATGATTGGCAATCTGCGAACCCAGGTGGTTCGCGGCTTCAGGTTCAATCCGCGAATCAGGGTGGTTCGCAGTTTCGGGCTCAATCCACGAACCATGGTGGTTCACGGAGGGTTTCAGGCGGGCAGCGGCGTGTAGTGGCGGCCAAGGGCGGCGCCGATCGGAGGCTCTTCGGTCGGGGCTTCGCCCGCGGAGGAGGCTGCTCCACGGTATGAAAGATGGGAAAAGAGGCAAAAACACCATGATCTGCAGGGAAGTCATCCACCGAGGGGGTATGGTTTGTGGTTCTCCATTTTTTATTATTGAGGTTCGTAGTTTACAAATATATTATGCCTTTTCCGATTCCTTTTTTATTCATATACCTATTGTGGTTCGCGGGTGGGAATTTCACTTCTTGCGAAATCCTAAGCCTTCCTTCGACCTATCTCCTTCCTCTGAATCCGATTCCGGTTCTCCAATCCATTCATATTTCCCCCATGGTCTCCTTTTATAGAGTGGCGAATGGAATGTATTTGTGGCCACGCGACACCATTTGCTGAGTCCCATAACCAAATACCCGGTTCACAGCTGACTTGGTCAATCCGCGATTCGCGGTGGGTATTTAACGCTCCCCCCCTTTCACGAGGAGAACTCTGGGAGTGCTCCGTAGCTGGGGAGGGTTCCCCCTCCATCTCCCAAATGACAGCGGGTGCGGCTTGAGCCGGTCGATGCGTTCCACGGTTCGGGCGGTTCGTGATGGTGAACCGGACTTGCGCCCATCCTGGCTCGCGATCGCGGAGGCTCTCCGCCTCCATATCGTGAATGACAATGGTTAGCGGAGGGGGTGCCTCGTGGGGACTGGCCACATTCTGCTTCCATGGACCGGTTCGCAGACCGGTCCTTTGTGTCTCCTCTTTGATTATTTTCCCCAATTCTTCGGGCAATTTGTGTAAAATTTCATTTGATGATTTTTTAGTACCCTACAAATTCCCCCCATCGGAATGGGGTCTGATCGGAATGAAGAGGAGGCCATTCTGATGCACAGGTAGTCCTGAAACTGAGATGGTTTGTAGTAGAAATGTGGACCCGGTGGGGGACCATGCCTATAAATTCAGGGAGCCCCCACTTGTCCTTACCAAATTCTTCATGACACCAGAGCTCCTTCGCGTCCACGTGTTTGATCATTCGGGAAGTGCCTCATCCGCGAACCAGCAACAACTCCCGCAAACCATTTCTTCTTCATGTTTGCCTTCACACGTGAACCGACCTCTCAACTGCGAACCATTTCTCTTAATTATTTTAAAATGTAAGTGATTATGGGTTGCAGAGGAATCTACTTCGCGGTCTCGAATCTCCGCTGACTAAGATCTCTTGAACATTTAAAAGGAATCTGAATCTTCCGAATAAACTCAGGATGGGATTTCCACAGAGCGACTTGGTTCACGGTTTCATGGCTAACGGTCCGTGGGCCAGGGTTTCGCGGACTGATTTGGAGAAGGACTGGTTCGCGGGATAGTACCATCGTGAACCATCCTCGAAGGCTTCCTTGCGGATTACGTTGTGAAGGCTCTTTAACCATTAATTTTGGTTATTCTTGTGCAAATTTTTATTCGAGACAGATTTCTCTCATTCTCTAGGGAGAAAATATGGTCCCCCCTCGTTCTGTGTCGAGGCCTACTACAGAGCCCCTCTCCACCGCTGATCTACATCTTAAGGACATGGATGGATTTCTTCAAGATGGAGTATGCCACTCCCTATTGTCTTGCTTCCTTACCGAATGACTCTCCAAATCACAGCAAGAATAAACTTTTTCTAACAGTCTCCCTACCTATGAGTTCAGTTTATTGTCTGATACCATTATTCCTGAGCCTTCCCGTGACAATAATCATGAAGCATGGATATTTACCTCCATTATTCCCCAGTTTGTGATACCCACCGGTGGGCTGCCTGCCTCGAGGGGTACAACTGTCATATCTGTGTTGAATCAACATCCAGTCACTCCGACAGGAGGACCACGTCAACAGGAAGGAACAATCCACTACTATTGGAGTATTTCCAACATCTCCATGGTAAGCGACCAGCATGGATGGCCGGCGAATCGGGATCTCCAGTCGGGAGGGGCATTTAAGTCATTGAATTGGGGGTGGCCCTTCGGGGTCCGTTAGAGCTGTGCAGATTTTTGGGGAGAGTTGTGTGCTGTGGGCATGTATGAAGCTTTCTAGGTGTCCCAAACCTATACCCACCGGCCTCACGCCCTCTCCAAGCAACATATGAGTCGTTGGAGCCCAAACACTAGCACTTTCCATCTAGTCCATGGGAATGTGGGCATTATCCTGTGGGGCATTTTTCAGATTTTGGGGATCCCCGTCATTGGGAGTATGTATGAAGAGTTCATGACACCTTCCACTATGTGGGAGAATAAAGAGAGGACTCCCCACTAGTGAAGCAGCTCATTAACAAGGCTTGGAAGCACTCATAGGATACATCTCCAAAACAGATCATCCCATACCGTGAATGTGGAGACCCAAAGCTTGACGTACATGGACATTACGTTACTTTTGCAGAATAATTAATACATAACAAAAACAGACACACAACGACCATAATAGTTTAGTGTCTTTGGAAACTCAGAATATAATCTTCTAATCGTGGTGAAAGTTCTTCAACATCTCCCATAAATATATTCCTCTGTTTTTCTTACATAACACCTTTCTTTATATCCTAGGGAAAAACATAAAAGGGGTGAGCTCAAATGCTCAATAAGGGTAAGCATAGAGAACATAAAACAATACATAGACATTTTAATGTAATAAAAAAACATGAGCATAAAATATAAACATCAAAATCTTGAGCAATTACATAAAACATGGCATTACATAAGGCATAGATCATGAAGAAACATTAATCATGATAAATTAACAAGAGCATAAAACATGTAATTGTGGAAACCATTAGGCACATGATATGATTTCCATAGTAGCCAAGGCATTGCTTCCAAGACCATCTTAGTGGACAATGTCCCTTTCTGAATCGAGTTCACTCCTCGTTCCAGTCCTGTATTACTAAACCGGTTTAACTTGCCGTTCCAGTCATGTCTACCTCATGAGATATAAATCTTTACCCAATGCATTGGAGGGAGATATAGGTCCCACCCATCTCATAATGAAATCATTATTACTTGTGCCAAACAATAAACATACATCAGTCATAATAACCCAATGAATCAAATTGGTTTCAAAAACATCATCCCATCATCACATAATCCATATAAAAAATGGATATCATTTCATAATAAGAAAAGTGAAACCATGTAAATCATAGAGACATTATACTTGAAACATGAACATATGAAATAATTTCATCTTAGATGGAAAAAATGGTTTTGATAAAACACTTGAAATGAATTCTTGATGGAAATATCCTTTCTTCTTCAAAATCATTTTCTTTTCACAAAATTTCATGAAATTTTAAAAGAAAATGATTTGGTTGAAAATATTCCTCAAATATTTTTGGGGAAGCATCATAAAAATAAGGCTTTATAAAACTGTAAAAATCCTTTCATTCCGTATACGTTATAAAAACATTCTTCTCGTACTTTTGTCAAAAAAATTCAAAAAGTACCTTGTAGGGTAAATAAAAAAAGACTCCTTCCATAGCGTGGAGTAAAAGTCAAAATTGGTAAAAAGGATTTTAAACATACATGAATACACTTTTATTAAACATATTCATGGATGATAGCAATAACCCTAGTAAATACTTACGAATAATCCATCTCTGATAAAAATGAGATTTGAAAAATTATCCCTTACATTAGGTCTGATATGCTTCGTACATATCCGAACCTCCTGTATATTGATTTAAATAATGTCATTGACTTATTATAGAATCATATTAATTGTTATGATATTATATATGTTTTCACTTATGACTTTATATTACCCGTTCTTTTGTACATTCCTTATTAAAGCAGTGTTTTGGGTAAAATCATTTCATTTATCATATGTGTTTCGACTTGTCGTTCTTGATATTATTACTTATATCCTGATTTACATAATTATAGAATGTAAAACATGATATATATATAATATATATTAATCATATACATATATATATATATATATATATTATCGATTAAAGGAATGAAATACATCGTTCATGGAGATGGTAGGTTGTACGTACGCATGAACGATGTTTTTGTTTCCTTATTGAATTGAATGAAACTAAATAGATGAAATATATATATATATATATATATATATAAATCAAGTAGAATTATTATTTCATATATTTCATTTTTATTAATTATATATACTTTATGATCATTCATGTATGGTTAACATGGAGAATGAATCTCATCACGTCGTGGAGACGGTAGTCCGTACGTACGCATGGGTGATGATATCGTTACCATAATTATTGAATATAATTGGAGTGGATGGTATAATATATAAGAATCAGTATGATTTTATAATAACCATATATAGTTATTCTTTATACCATTATACCCATCCATGTATGGTGTTGGTGAAAAACATATTTCAGCACGTCGTGGAGACGGTATTCCGTATGTACGCACGCGTGGTGATTTCATTTTCTGTAGGATGTATAGATGGTGAAATAGAGTTGTTTCATACTTATAATAAAATATCAGTATATGAGTTATACTTATGTTATTACTTCATAATGAAATATCTAAATAAGAATAAGTGGAATAAGAAATAAAGTTGAAAGAATCTGTAACAGACATTACCTCTTCTTTGAAGCGCCTATTTGAGACCTCCTCTTAGGGAACTAAAATTGGTCTTTGAAGAATACCAGAACCACTAATATATTTCTATGGAAGTTGAGAAGAGAATTTGGCCGGGTTTGGACGATCTTGAAGGCTCAAAGTTGTGTGAGGAAGAGAGGAAGGAGATTCCCTTTTATAAGGGAGGAGAGGGGCACCTTTGGAAATCTACAAATATTATTTTATTATAAATTCATATACGGTTTTTAATAGCTTCAAATTAATTTATTTCGATGCTAGTGTGGGGATGGGTCAAAATTCTCTCGTCCAATAGAATATAGAAATGTTTAGGTTTCTATTTTAACCTTATCATTTAGATTTAACCTTAAGTTAAATAATGTTTCTTTTACCGTGTCTTCTTGTTTTCTTACACTATAAGGTTAATAAACATACTATAACAAGACAAAAGAACCCCAAGTTGTTTATTATTAATTTTTATAACCTTAGATAAGTCATTTGGCCGAACCATAGATTTTAAGGAATAAAATACAATTAATAATATAATATTTTTTTAAAAACTATTTTATGTCAATTTTGACACTATTTGGTACCTGATTTTTTTTAAAATCATAACAGAATGATTAGTTCGAAATCAGTTCATTAAATCCAAACTAAAATGTCATATTTACCTATAAAATTATTTAAATTCATAAAAAGTCTCAATTTATCTTTATTTTGGAATTTATAACATCAATTACGTTAATATTTCATTAATAAGATAATTACTCCATCATCATTTTGTCATAAATAAATTAAATTATTTAATGTCTAAAAATTATAAATAAAATAACATTATGTATGAAATCCTTTTATCTTTCTAATTATTATTTATAGTCGAATTTATCTTATGTATAACCCTATATTTAAAATTATTTAGTTATTAAACTTTGATTTTAACTATTTTAACCCTTCTTTAAAGAAATTGATAACAAATGACCTAATATAATCCAAGTGGGCCTAAATGGTTATATTTTATTCCTAAGGTTGTTTTTTGTCGAATTACATTTATTCAATAGAATTAGGACATGTTTTAGCATAATAATAATATCAATTTTACCCTTAATTACCCTATTTACTTTTAACATTGGTAAAAAATGTAAAAAGTTACTATTCATAAAAAATTATCTTCATCTCATTGAACCACATTTTAGTCCTTGATATTAACCGTGTCTCTTGGATTTTATAAATTTCACTCACAAAAGAGGTAAAATTATGTTTTATGTGAATTTTCAAATTCTCTTAGGAGGTGGGCAAAAGACGGTGAAAAGTTCAATAAAATTTTTATATATCTAAAATTATTAGAAAATGACTCCAATGACTTAAATTAAACTTATTTATGTATTATGTATCAATTTTGAAAAAAAAATAAATTTAAATAAACAAATTATTATTAAATTAAAAAGTAGGTTTTTGATTAGTAACCTAGTGTTTTCACTATTCATCAGAACTTAAAAGTTTTCCGAAAAATAACAAAAATTCTCCCTAGGCCAATTTTGATATTCTGAATCCAAAAAGGAAGTCCATTTTGAAAGATTAAAATTAAAAAAATTCAAAAATTCAGTGTTACTAATCATAATGGCTAGTTTATATAACATATCGTTGTTTAGCGAAACTCGATATTGCGTACAACACACGCTATCATGGAATGTCGCGCTTACGTGTAATGAAAGACAAGTTAGGTATGTGTGTTGTTCAAGATTCTGTTTGTGTAGCGTACATCACAAGACATTAATGAAATTAAAAAGAATATTTTTCATAAAATCTCGGTGTGTTACATTATACCCCCCTTAAAATGAATTTCTCCCTCGAAATTTGCCGAGGTTATAAATGGTTTACTACTCGAATGTTTCTTTAATAGAAACCCAGATTGTAAAAAGGAATACCAAAACATGGATTTAAAAAATAACGTATGAAACATAATAGTTACCCAAATAAACTCATCACTGGGTTTCCATATAAGAGAACATAGGTGAACATATGAATATAGAAGAAAAATCTAACCATCTAGTTCTGATGGAGAGTGGTAGAGAACATGGCTATGAAAAAGCCATCAATCACATAGCCATATATTTGTGATGATTTAAGGTACCATCTGATTCATCGGATATAAGGGCACTAGGAAAACATTTTTGGTTTTCAAGATCATTTACCTAAAGTGGATGAAATTGGAATTAGAAGAAATACTTTCGTGATTTTGGTACAGTCGCACCATTGGTCATTCTTTGGACAATTTCCACTTCATATCTTAAAGAAATGAAGTTGAATTTGTCATTCGTGAAGTGTTAGCGGATCATGTGATAGAATGATGGGTCATTCCATCTGTCTCAAACAAAAGGTTATAAAATTTATCAAAAATACAGAATTCCATCTATAGTGAGATTAATCATATATGGTTCCTAAAATGGACTTATTCTTCATATATCATAATGAATAATATAATAAAACTAGTTTCTACTAAATAGGGACTTCATGTAGGCTAGTGGTAGGCGATAAAGGCCAGTCACACTTCGGTTTTGGGTTCGATTTCCACAGCCTTGTCTGACGCAATGGGTTGTCGCCCATCCTGCATGTTGTTCTTTTTATAAAACTAAATTACTATAACATACCATCAATAATATATAAAAAAATTCTATCCTTAAACAATACTAACTTATGTCCAATATAATCCATTCCAATCATGAGGCTTATCCATAATACTGCAGTCCACTCTCATATTATAGTGAAAATGATTACCAGAGATTTCATATAACAAACATGTTAATACCATTGTTGATCCCCATATTTCATAAGATATGTCATGTTTGTCATATTCCAAACATTTTAAGGCCTTAATCATGTATTCTATTGAAAAATGAATATCCATTGAATCATAGTGAAAACATGAGTGCTGTCAAAAGTTAACTCTTTCCACATACCAAAACCCAAAAATTCTATACACTCAAACCATGATATAACTACTTCCTTATATCTGTCATGATCTCATGAATAATATGAAACATTTCATTATCTCCTTATCCCTTTATTATGCGCATATCATATTTTTTCCAAAAATATATCAATCACATTCCATGATTACCGATACTATAAAATTATTGAAAACCAAAATAGAGCAATACATAAATATTCATATATTCCACGATACTATATACAACATTATTTTTGAATCCCATTACATAAACACATAATCATTCCACCACATTGTTGTCATATTCAACATCGCCAATAGTGATCACTTGTGACTTCCCATTGTCCTTTCCCTTAATTGGGTGCTCATGTTGATTATCACTAACCCTTGGATTAGGGAATTTATTAGAATAATGCCCCATTTCTTTACACTTGAAGCATTGAAGTGTTGGTGGTGCGTTCTCTGTAGTCTTTTCTTTATTCACATCATTAGCAACCCTTTTCCATTACTTCGACACTCAGCTGCTCGATGACCTTCTTTTCCACACATAAAACATTTTCTAGTCCCTTTAAGACAATCTCCACCATGCTTCTTTCCACACATTGAGCATAAGGAAAAATTCATCATCTTTTCACCATTATTTTGAGATTTCTCCTTGAACTCCATCTTTCGTTTCTTGTCAAAACCTAGAGATGGATAAGTAACACCAACATAAATTTATACCTTGATAGCACAATGCACAATTTCTTCATAGCTACCGAAGTCTTTTATAGCTAATGCCCTTCGAATATTTGGTTTTAAGCCACTGATGAATCGATCAACTTTACATTCAGGTGGGATGATAAAGCCAGATGCATACCTTGCAAGCCTTGTAAAATTTGCTTTGTATACACCAATAGATTCATCGTCCTTTTTCATTAGTTTAAGAAACTCTTTCTCCATATTTGTATGTAGAATACGAGGGAAGTACTTATTGAAAAATAATTTCTTGAACTCGTCCCATTCCATGGACTCAATTTCATCCCTTGGCCTCATATTCTTGATAAGATTCCACCATTAATCAGCTTCACCTTCCAAAAGATATACTTCTAAGATGACTTTATCATGTTCAGAACATTGAAGAACTGAAAATATCTTTTCAGTGGTATTGATCCATTGTTCAACAACAAGTGGATCAGAAGACCCACTGAAAGAAGGTGGATGTTGCCTCATGAAGGACTCAATAGAATATTGTTCCCTTCTCGGCTCATTTGGATGTCTAGTATGATTCATAGCTTGTGTAAGTATAGAAATAAGGTTTTTCACTCCATCTTCCATAAAATTTGTTTGTTCTGGAGGACAATCATTTCATTGTCCATTATCGTAATTCTAAGACTATAACCTATACTTATACATAATCTTAGGGACATCCCTAGAAATACCATAGAAATATCTCCAGGGATCTCACTAAAGTTCTCGCATCCTAGTTTCCAAAGGTTGACTATAACTTTCCTCTAATACCAACTGTAGAGATCCAAAGTTTGACGTACATGGACATTACATTACTTTTTCAGAATAATTAATATATAACAAAAACAGACACACAAGGACCATAATAGTTTGTTGTCTTTGGAAACTCAGAATATAATCTTCTAATCGTGGTGAAAGATCTTCAACATCTCCCATAAATATCTTCCCCTTTACCTAAAACAGTTCTTTATATCTTGGGGAAAAGAAATCCTAAAAGTGGTGAGCTCAAATGCTCAGTAAGGGTATGAATAGAGAACATAAAACAATCCTTATACATTTGAATGTAAAAAAACATGATCATTCAATCAAAACATAAAAATCATGAGCAATGACATAAAACATGGGAGTACGTAAGTCATAGATCATGAAAAAAATTACTCATGATAAATTAGTATGGGAATAAAACATGTAATTGTGGAAACCATTAAGCACATTATATGACTTCCACAGTATCCATGACATTGATGCCAATACCATCTTAGTGGACAAAGTCCCTTTCTGAATCGAGTTTACTCCTCGTTCCAGTCCTGTATTACTGAACCAGTTTAACATGCCGTTCCAGCCATGTCTACCTCATGAGATATAAATCATTATCAAATGCATTGCAGGTAGATATAGGTCCCACCCATCTTATAATTAAATCATTCTTTCTTGTTCCACTAAATAAACATACATAATTCATAATAACCCAACGAATAAAATGGGTTTCAAAAAAATCATCCCATCATCACATAATCCATATAAAATAAATGGATATCATTTCATAATAAGAAAAGTGAAACCATGTAAATAATAGAGACATTATATTTGAAACATACACATATGAAATAAGTTCATCTAATATGGAAAAATGGTTTTGATAAAACACTTTAAATGAATTCATGGGGGAAATATCCTTTCTTCTTCAAAATCATTTTCTTTTCACAAAATGTCATGAAATTTTAAAAGAAAATGATTTTGTTGAAAATATTAATAAAATATTTTGGAGGAAGCTTCATGAAAATAAGGCAGTATAAAACTGTAAATATCCTTTCATGTCATATACTTTAAAAAAACATTCTTCCCAAACGTTTTTCGGAAATGTAAAAAAGTACCTTGTACGGTAAATAAATGAAAGATTCCTTCCATTTAATGGGGTAAAAGTAAAAATGGGTAAAAATTATTTCAAAAATACCTTAATACACTTTTGTAAAACATGTACATGGATGATAGAAATAACCCCAGAAAATACTAACGAATAATAAATCTCGGATAAAAAAGAGATTTGCAAAATTATTCCTTACCGTAGGTCTGATATGCTCCGTACATATCTGAACCTCCTGTATAATGATTTAAATAATTTTATTGACTTATTATAGAATCATATTCATTGTTATGATATCATATATTTTTCAATTATGACTTTATATTACCCGTTCTTTTGTAAATTCCATGTTAAAAATGTGTTTTGGGTAAAATCATTTCATTTATCGTATGTGTTTCGACTTGTCGTTCATGATATTATTACTTATATCTTGATTTAAATAATTCCAGAATATAAAACATGATTTATATATAATATATATTCATAATATACATATATATATATATATATTATAGATCGATAAATGGAATGAAATACATCGTTCATTGAGAGGGTAGGTCGTACGTACGCAAGAACGCTGTTTTCGTTTCCTTATTGAATTGAATGAAACTAAATAGATGAAATACATATATATATATATATATACATAAATCCAGTAGCATTCATATTTCATTTATTTCATTATTATTTATTATATAAACTTTATGATCATTCATGTATGGTTAACATGGGGAATGAATCTCATCGCGTCGTGGAGACGGTAGTCTGTACGTACGCACGAGCGATGATATCGTTCCAATTTTTATTGAATGGAATTGGAGTGGATGGTATAATATATCAGAATCTGTATGATGTTATAATAACCATATATAGTTATTCTTTACTCCATTATACCTGTCCATGTATGGTGTTGGTTGAAAAACAGAATTCACCACGGCGTGGAGACGGTATTCCGTACGTACGCACGTGTGGTGATTTCATTTTCTGTAGGATGTAGAGATAGTGAAATAGGGTTTTTTTATACTTATAATAACATATCATTATATTATTTATACTAATTTTGTTACATCATAATTAATCAACTAGAGAAGAATATGTTGAAGAAGAAATAAAGTTGAAAAAATCGGTAACGGACATTACCTCTTATTTGAAGCGTCTCTTTGAGACATCCTCTTAAGGCACTAAAATTGGTCTTTGAAGAAGACCAGAAACTCTAGGATGTTTCTATGGAAGTGGAGAAGATAATTTGGCAGGTTTTGGCTGAGCACGAAGTCTCAAAGTGGTGTGAGGAAGAGAGGGAGGAGGTACCCTTTTATAAAGGAGAAGAGGGTCATCTATGGAAAAACTAAAAATATTATTTTATTATAATGTCATATCCGGGTTTTAATAGCTCCAAATTGATTTATTTCGAATCTAATGTGGGTATGGGTCGAAATAATCTAATCTAATATAATTTAGACAAGTTTAGGTTTCTATTTTAACCATATCATTTAGATTTATCCTTAAGTTAAATAATTTTACTTTTACCGTGTCTTCTTGTTTTCTTACACTATAAAGTTAATAAACATATTATAACAAGCCAGACTAACCCCAAGTTGTTTATTGTTAATATAAATAACCTTATATAAATCATTTCGCCAATCCATAGATTTTTAGGAATAAAATAACAATTAATAATATAATATTTGTTTTAAAAACTATTTTATGTCAATTTTGACACTATTTGGTAATTGACTTTTGTGAAAATCATAACAGAATAATTAGTTCGATAAAAGTTAATTAAATAAAAATTAACATGTCATATGAACCCAAAAAATTAGTTAAATTCATAAAAAGTCTCAAATTACAATTATTTGTGTATTTATTACATCAATATTGTCAATATTTCATTAATAAGATAATTACTACATCATCATTGGGTCATAAATAAATTAAATTATTTAATGACTAAAAATTATATATAAAATCCCATTATGTAGGAAATCTTATTATCTTTCTAAAAAATATTTATAGAGAAAAATATCTTATGTATTGCCCTATATTAAAAATGATTTAGTTATTAATAATTGATTTTAACTATTTTAACCCTTCTTTAAATAAATTAATAATAAATGTCCTAATCTAATCCAAGAGGGCCTAAATTGTCATATTTTATTCCTAAGGTTTTTTATGGTCGAATTACACTTATCTAATACAATTAGGACATGTGTTAGGGTAATAATAATATCAATTTTTCCCTTAATTACCCTATTTACTTTTAACCATGGAAAAAAGTAAACTATTACTATTCACAAAAAATTATTTTCATCCCATTGAACCACATTTTAGTCCTTGATATTAACTGTGTCTCTTGGATTTTCTAAATTCCACTCACAAAAGTGGTAAAATTATGTCTTATGTGAATTTGCAAATTCTCCTAGGAGGTGGGTAAAATACGGTGAAAAGTTCAATAAAATTTTTATATATCTAAAATTATTATAAAATGACTCCAATGAATTAAATTGAACTTATATAGGTATTATGTATCAATTTTGACCTAAAATAAATTTAAATAAAATAAATAAATATTTAAATAAAAAGTCAGTTTTTGAATAGTAACCCAGTGTTTTCACTATTTATCAAAAATTGAATGTTTTCAGAAAAATACCAAAAATTCACCATAGGCTAATTTCGATATTCTGAATCCAAAAATGAAGTCCATTTTTAATGATAAAATTTAATAAAATTTAAAAATTAGGTATTACTATTCATAATGGCTAGTTTATATAACATATCGTTGTTTAGCGAAACGTGGTATTGCGTAAAACACACGCTATTGTGGAAGGTCACACATGCGTGTATTGAAATCCAAGTCAGGGATGCATGTTGTGAAAGCTCCTTTTGGTGTAGCGTACAACACAAGACATTAATTAAATTAAAAATAATATTTTTCATAAAATCTCAGGGTGTTATAGTGAATGGGTCACAACTTTTGTGAGAAAGAAGAAATGTGACGAATCTGCGGCTCTCCCACACAGGACCACGACTTGCCCTACGATGGAGTCTCGTAAGCAGGGGGCAGTTATTGGCTGAATTTGGAGAAAGGAGATTTGGGTGGCTGGGGATGGGAGCTTATTCCGGATGTCGATCGATTGCTCCGCCTAACAGCTTATCTGGCCATGTTCTTAAGTGGTTGGTTATTACCCCTACGCGAGGTTGGTGGCATGCAGGTCACTAATTTTATCATGTCGGCACACTTGGATACCTGTAATATTATCAACCTAGCCTTCCTAGTACTTGCCAGGATTTACCAGTTACTTGGCAACATTACAGATGGGAATCAGCCTAACCGAGTGGCTGGCCCTTTCCAAATTCTCTGGGGATGGTTAAGCGTACACATCAAGAACTGCTACACCTTCATCAACCCTCATTAGATTCCGGGCACCACGTTCCATCCATTCTTGCAACTGACCAGTGGGGTTATGCCTGAAGAGTGGGCAACCCCAAAGGAGGATAATCAGCAGACAATTTCGAACATGCTTCTGCTATCAAGCCGAATTTTGAATTATGACTATTTTAATTTTCATTCGTTTTCTTCCCCGGCTGGTTTAATTATGAACATCGTAATAGAAGAGTTCAGCAAGCGGGGATACCTCCTCTCCCTCTGAGAGGGTAACTTGGTGGCTCGTATCGGTGGAGAACTGATCTGCGAGGGGTATCCGCCTTGCCGATTTGGGAATCAATTTGGTTGCGTCCAAGCATAGTGTCCTCCCGCACTTAATAGTGCCCGCGAGAACCGTCATTTTATGGCGGCCAGACAACTGTGGATAATGTTTACCCGGGAGGATACCAGCTGTGAGGTTATGACCCCCACGCTTGCGGACGCCATGCCCTTCTTATCCAAGCATTATGCTGACTCCTGGGTACAATCATACCCAAATGGCTAGCTAGGGACATTAGTGCCCACCATCTCAAGTCCCAAACCATCAAAGGGTAAAAGGAAGCGAAAGGAGGATTTCTCTCCAACTAGGCTGGGCAAAATCCTTCATCCCCCGACTGGTCCCGTGCTTCCGGGGATGATTTTAATAGATAGAGGTGTATCCACCCATGCCCTTGAGGATGCCCGAAGGGGGTGGTTATTCCTGCAGATGCTGCCTTCCCAACGGCCTGGGGTCAATGGAACGAATTTAAGGGTCGGTCAACCTTTCGTATCTAGTACCCCCATTCTCTATGGAAGTACCTTCAGGAATCAGAAGTAGCTTTTGACAAGCTGGGCTATATGTCCGACCCTGTTAACATTCTTTTTGATGTGGACCCAGAGTGGGTCAATCGATATCTCCAGGATCTTGAATCCTATATTTACGCGCGCGAGGGTCACACGGTATTAACCCACCGAGTGCAGTCCATGTTGCATCTGGTGAATGATGAGTTGGGAGAGGTAAGTGACTATTCTTCCCGGGGTGATGCTCTTGATGATTTCCACGTCATGGCTGAAGCCAGGGAATTTCTATCCTTACCTATGAGGTCCCACCCACCAATACTCCCAGAGATTTCTAAGGTGGGGGCAAGATCCGGAATACAAATGCGGCCATTGGCAACATTACCAGCTTCTACCGCCACCTGATCTACTCATGTTGATCCTCCCCAGTCGGCGATTCATGCCATGCCCGCATTCCCGGAGGCTTGGAGGATTTGGGATGACCTGAGGGTTAGTGGTTCGGATGAGGAAGTTTGAGCGTTTCATCAAAAAGGCCCTCTTATACTTCCGGGTATCGGGAAGATCTTTGTTCCACCCCACTTGCAGATGTAAGAGGATTAAGATGAAATAGTCCCCTCTTTAAAGGAGTTGGATGCATACATTCATTCACTACAGAATCGTCTCTACGTGAGAATTCGGGTGTTTATGATGATTAGACGCCACAAATTGTTCGATCCTGAAGAAGATGTTGTTGTACTTGCTGATTCTGACTTCTCCCCCCTTTGTTGTGGAGGTTAATTTGTTTTTTCTTTTTGTGAAGGGTGTCAATGAATCTCAGGGGGTGATTCCTTCTCCAGAGTATACTCCTCGTGGTACCGTGGTGGGGGAGCATGTGCTTTATCCCAAAAGGGTCACCGATGAAGGATCCCTTGACGTAGCTGAGCTCATGGTGGCGACCATCAGAGATTCAGCTAGGGTCTTTCCTTCTCCCGTCCCTTCCAGAATTCTGGGCTAATTGTCCCCTGGGTAGATCCAGAGATGACAACAGGAATTCCGTTTATCAGAATGGATCAAATAGGGAATGTGAGGTAATCATGACTTCTCATTTTCTCATTCGCCATCTTGTATTCTTAGACATCGTCAGCCGTTAACTTTTTTATGTATGGTGCAAGAACACTCGGGGATCTGGCTGTGGTTGCCCAAGTGGTCCTACCTTCCACATCCTTGCCACTTGCAGAATCACCTGTAACCACGCCTGGGGGTGATGAGATGGTGATCCCTTCCAGAGGGGCCAACAATATGGATTCTTTACTCCCACCCTTATCAGTCAGAGATATTCGAGAGGAAGAACCACTGGTTTTCGAGACCCTTGCTGTTTAGATAACTTTTTTAATTTTAGAGGATGACGGGGTGCCCATGATCGCTGATGGGGCTCCAGATCTGATGGAGCCAACCACCCCTGGCTCAATGAATCCGGTGATGATGGGAGAAGAGCCATCCATTAATTCGGTTACGGGGAATCCAGAGCGGGGCACTATCTTGTTCATCGGGGGAGTGATTTCATCAATCGTGGTCTCCGTAGGCGACCACATGGAGACGACATTGGAAACTGTGGGACATAGGCATGGCCTCAGGCCCTAGACACCTCTAGGGGCTCCCCGGATTCCCTTACCTATCAAAGATGTGTCATCCTCTTCGAGTTTATTTCATGGGAGTGCAGAGCTCGTGGATGAAGATGCCTTGTTGATTAAGAGTAAGTTCCCTGGTCTTCTGCTACTGACTGCTTTTTCTTCCCTTCTCTAATTTTGGGTAATCATCTATATTACTGACTGTTGGCTTCAGGACCACAACCTATGGCACTGACAAAGGTGTCTCTAGACCTGGTTGTGCCTATGACCACAACTATTAGGGTTGAAGCTGCCACAGTACCAGAGTTTGTGGGCACGGCTGCATTGGGTCCCACCTTGGTGACGTTCATCCCTGAATATGTGTCCTCGTCTGGGAGTGATTCGGAGCCCGATCAACATGTCCTCTCCAGCCTTCGACTCGCTCGACAAAGGGCTTGGGAGAAAATATGGAGACTGATCTCTCAAACGACCTTGGTCGAGATGCCAACCAAATTATCGAGGTTGCACTATTTTTTAGGCTGATAGGCTTTGATGGCTTCGAATATGATGGTATTAATGACATATTCGTGCAGGTAGTAAATGATCGGGAGAGGCTAGGTGATTTCAAATCATTCTTTACTACTGCCCAATCTGAAGCCTACCTTTCTGCAACTTGGAAGCTCTTCTTAACAGAGGTTCATGACAATGTTGGGGTTGTCGCAGGGCTTCAGAGGGAAGTTATTGAGCAGCGTTATCACCTGGAGGCATTAAAGAATGAGATACATCAGCTATAGTAGGAAGAGGCCAACATCTCCGTCCTTTTTAGAGAAAGGGAACGATGGATGGAGGAGAACATAAGGGCAAGCACAATGGCAGCTCAGGAGGCAGAAGAATTGTCGGCCGGTGAAGAAGCTGAGATGGCTCTACTACAGAATCTCTCTCAAGAAATCGAGGATTCTCATCAAAACAAGATACAACTTTGTGAATCCTTTAAAAAACTCATGTAATCACCTTTCGCACTAGAGGAGGCTCCAGATTGTGGATGCCCTTCTGACCCACATTGTTATGAGACAAATAAACATTTATCCTTAGTGCCTTTGTCGCCTTTTCCTGTGATAGAAAATATTTGTTACGATTTCCACATATGTTAATTCCTTGAACATAGAATAATATGAGTCCTGGACTAAAAATAAATCAAGCTCTAACTTTTGTCGGGACCATGGGGTCCAGCGAGCATAGTCTAACTATTTCTAGAGATTTATATGGAAACCCTACAATCATTTTGTTTTTTTTATTTTAATGCCCTGATTTTCCCTAGGCCCATTAATGTGGACCCAACGGGTATAACCCGCCTTCTTCTTAGGTCGCACTTTTTAGGTTTGTGACCTAATAGGCTTTGTGCCTCTTTCTTCTGTGAGAGGTTCAATGTCCCGCAGACAAGACAATCATTACTAATGTTTTAGTCCGAACAGGTTTGACCAAATAAGGTGGGGAGAGGACCCCAATGGGGTTCAATTGATTAAAAGACGTATTAATACCCTTCAGACACACATTGGGGGAAACATGTTTGAATTTGAGCGGCATGCAGGGCTTGTCTCATGGCATGGGAGCCATGCTGGCCTTGAGAGGTAAGAAAAGCATATCCTAAGGAAAACTTACCTTTGGTAGATGGGCCAGGAGAGATCAATATGCAGAGCCACTGAGGGCAGGGTATGCATAGTCATACAAAGGTGTCCTTAAGTCAAAGACTCGTCCATTTCTGAAGGCCATGGGACTTCGTGGATGTCTGGCTTATAGAAACCATGCTGGGTGGTATGGAAAGAAATGATAACCACCAGTGATACCACAGAAGGGGAGTGAGACACATGGAAGGGTTTTGGGAACATATGTAATAATCAGTAGCGTGGTCCAGAGACCACCTAACTTCACATTTAGTTAGTGTAAGGGATTGTTGAGGCTTGACATAGTTTTAAGTCGTGCAGTTGTGACATCATCTGAAATGGAACGACCTTTCCCGGTTCTCTAAAATCTCGTCAAACACGTTCCGCCACATTTAGGTGGGATTGTGAGAGAGATTGGAAATCTGTAGCTCAGAGGGTTTCTGAATCCTGGGATAGAAATGGGGGCTCAGAGGCCAAGAGGAGTACGGAGAGAAGCATTTCCAAAGAAAAACGTGTCTTTGGTAGACGGGCCAGGGGAGATCAATATGCAGTGCCACTGGGGGCATGGAATGCATAGTCATACAAAGGTTTCCTTAAGTCAAAGACTATCCACTTTCGATAGCCGAGAAGCATCAGGGAAGTTGAGGGTTGGAACCACCAAGGGTGGCTTATAAGAGTTCGGCTTGTTCTGAGTACAATGTATGGTTTATAATGGGACGGTGCCCGAATATGGGGGAAATATCTAGAATAAACTTCCTGAAATTATGTGAAGTAATTCTTTCTCACATTTATGTTAGGCAGTGGTTCGTTCAGGTCTAACCCATGCAATGAAAGATAGAGAAAAGTATTTTTTCATACTGAACTTGTGATGGGTTTGACCATGCAGTTTAACGTCATGTGGTAAGGACGAGGGGAATTATTAAAGGTTTCAATGTAGTTTAACGTCATGCAGAGAGGACGGGGACATTTTTGAATGTTAATATGCAGATTAATGTCATGCAGCGAGGATGGAATTCGTCCAGTTTAACGTCATGTGGTAAAGACAGAGATATCATTAAAGTTTTTCGTGCAATTTAACGTCATCCGACGAGGAAGAGAGGAATTATTGTGAAGGCTTCTCTTCATCAGAATATAACTGGGATTGAATACCTCAACATGCCCAAGACGTGGAAGGGGGGTTGATGGTGTAAATCATGGTTCTGGGGCTTATTGGATCAGGAAAGGTGATATGGGGGCTCTAATTCTGGTGATCATACGGGGCTAGGAAGAGCATTGCCTGTGGAAATCATTCCTTTGATGGACGAGCCAGGGGATATAATTATTTAGAGTCACTGAGGGAATTGTATGCATAGTTGTACAAAGGTGTCCACGGGTCGATGACTTTCCACTTCCTATGGCCGTGAATGGATATGAGGATCCGAAATTATCTGGGCCACAGTGTCTGTCATTTGGCAGGGGAATTTATGGACATGTCGTGAATATCTGTCCCTGGTTTCTTGTTGAGTTTCAAAGAGCCCCATGCGCTAATTTATCTTGATCGCGGGGGTGTGCCTTTACTCCACGCAATTTAACGTCGTGCGGTGAGGACAATGTACTCCTAGTTTATCGGTAATAGAGCTCAGACCATTGGGTGACTATTTCAGCAGTCAATCAAAGGATAATTGGGTCAAGATGTTCTGATATACTTAGAACAGGGTGGAGGATGAAGGTTGAAAACTGCAACTTTGAGCATTCCCAGATTAAGAGGTATGGTGTGCGGGCTCTGAGGCCGGTAGGTTTACGGAGCTAGGATCGGTGGTTCCCGAGGAAATCTTGCCTTTGATGGACGAGCCCGAGGCTATCATTATGCAGAGCCACTGAGGGCTTGGTATGCATAGTCGTACAAAGGTGTCCCCGGGATGATAACTTTCCACTTCCGATGGCCATGAAAGATTATGAGAATTCGTGATTACTCCCAGTGCAGAGTTCAGGATGTGGGGATAATGGTGTCCGGATATACAGAAAACATCTTCACTTCAATTTTCCATTGAGTCAAAGTAGCCTTGTACTGGCTTGATGTTTGTTGATGAGGTCGCTATGTGAACCACTGGCGGACACACATGACAGCCAGATAGGGATACCCTGGCAACATCTGGATGTGAAAAGGGGAATGAACATGTTAACCACTTCTCGATAAACATCTGGATCAAGAGTTATGGTATGGGGGCACTGAGGCCGGTAAGCGTACAGAGCTAGGAAGTGTGTCACCTGTGGAAATCTTTCCTTTGGTAGATGGTCCAGGGGCTATCAATATGCAGAGATGCTAAGGGAATGATATGCATAGTCATACAAATGTGTCCACAGGTCGATAACTTTACACCTCTGATGGCCATGAGTGGTTATGATGATCCATTATTATCTGGTTCGAGGAGCCTGATGTATGGAAAGGATGTATCCAAATGTGCAATGAGTATCTCCATATCCTATCGCCATGTGTCCTAGGTGGGTCATGATGAAGTTTTTGCAGTTTAATGTCATACGGTGAAGACAAACTCCATGCAATTTAACGTCATGCATTAAGGACGAAGGTGACCCCACGTGAATGAAAAAAGGGGTCTGCGCAGTTTAATGATGTGTGGTGGGGATGATGATATACACCCCATGCATTTTTGGTCCGAACACGGGGGAAGGGGCAGTTTTAACATCATTGTCGGTGCAGTTTAACATCATGCGGTAAGGAAAAGAAACTCCCCATGTCGGTCTGGTTTGCACACAGGGGAAAAGGAAATATTTTAAGGGGCTTGGCCAAGGATGGGGATCCTGGTGTCACTATGTATCTTGCGAGGGTAACAATCAAGCCGTACGTAGTTCTCTGCAATCCGTGTAGTTTATCTTCATGTGGTGAGGATGGCAAGCACACCCCGTGTAGGTCTGTTCCATATATGGGGGGAGGGGCATTCTTAATTCTTCTTCACCCGTGCAGTTTATCGTCTTGCGGTAAGGACGAACTCCATACAGTTTAATGCCATGCGGTGAGGACATGGATACAACCCATGAAAGTCTAGTCCATACACGGGGGAATGGGATCTTTTTTTTTCTCTTTTTGAGGTGGCTGGGCCAGGGTGTGGAATTTGGGCATCACTACGTATCATGCAAGGGCAGGAATCAAGCCTCCCCTTGTTCTCTGAAAGAAGACACACCCCGTCCAGGTCTGGTCTGTACACAGGGGAAGTGGGAATTTTTTTTATTGAAGTGCTTGGCCCAGGATATAGAATCCTGGCGTTCCTACGTATCCTGCAAGGGCAGGAATCAAGCTGTACGTAGTTCTTTGTAAAGATGATACACCTCGTGCAGGTCTGGTCCGTACACGGGTGAAAGGGGACACATTTTTTTTGATGTGGCTAGGCCGGGATAGGGAATCCCGGCCTCTCTACGTATCCCGCAGGGGTAGGAACCAAGATATACGTAGTTCTGTGAAATCCATGTAGTTTAACATTAGGCGGTGAGGACAGTGTCCGTACATTTTAACGTCATGTGGGTAGGACGAAAAGATGAATGTCGTGCAGTTTAACGTCTTGCGGCAAGGACGGGGGGAATTATTAGATTCCGTGCAGTTTAACGTCATGCAGTTAAGATGAGGTGGTTGGTAGTTTAATGTCATACAGCTCGGATGACTAAACATATATTATTTTCATCCGTGCAGTTTATCGTCATTCGGTAAGGACGAACTCCCTGAAGTTTAACATCATGTAGTGAGGAAGTACTCCATGCAGTTTAACGTCATGCGGTGAGGACTTACTCCATGCAGTTTAACATCATGTGGGGAGGACTTGAATACTCTTTGGTCTCTATGCGAAATACTTCTTCAGGAATCATGCATTGGTATGAGCTGTAGTGAATTTCCCGTCCATGGAGATCAGGGTGTATGTTCCATTGGAGTATACCTTATGTATAGCATATGGTACCTCCCACTTGGGCTCCAGATTTGAGGGCTTCTTTTCGGGTATCATTGGGGTCTAGAGGACAATCACTAATTCTTTATCCAAGAAAGACCGGAGGTATACTTAATAGATTAAGTCTTGTGCGATCCAGTTCTTGAAGACATCCAGGTGGTGCAGAGTGTGAAACTTCTTCTCGTCTAGCTGTTACAATTCAACTAACAGCTTTTTTGACTTCTCATCATCGGATAATCGATCACATATGGAAATACAGAGTGAGGGAAGTTGGAGTTTAATGGGCAGGACCACCTCCGTTCCGTACACCAATGAGTACGGGGTAGACCGAGTAGTGGTGAGGATTGTGGTTCGATACACCCACAATGCATGGAGGAGTTTATCCGGCCATGACTTCTTATCTTTGTCCACTATTTTTTAGAGGATGTTGGATATGGCCTTGTTGAAACCCTATATCTGTTTTTTGGCCACTACATGGTAGCGGGATGAGTGTTTTGCCTTGATACCACACTCGTGGAATAGATTTTCCTACTTAGCAGAGCAGAAATTGGTGATGTTTTCCGTCAGTATAGTCTAAGAGACACCAAATATGGTGATGATATTGGTATTCACGAAGAAGACAATATTTCATGCTCTGACTTCCTTGAGGGGTATTCCTTCTTCCCATTTGGAAAAAAAGTCAGTTTCTGGGAGGATATACCTTAGTTGTTTGGTCATAGACGAAGGATATGGTCCCACGACGTCCATCCCCATATGGAAAACGTCCAGGAGTACTTAGCTTGATGAAGTAACTCCGGGGGATGGTGTGTGAAGTTGGCATGAATTTAGAATGAGTGGAATTTCGCTATAAAATGCTCGTAGTCTCGTGCCCCTGTGGGCCAGTAGTAGCCAAGCCTTCGAACCTGATTGGAATGCTTGGTCCCTGGTTGATGTGCTCCACATGCTTCTGCAGTACTTCAGTCATGATGACATCAGTTTCTTCTCCATCAATGCATCTGAGGAGCACTCCATCGATCCCTCATTTTTAGAGGACATCTTGCTGACTCGTGCCTCTATATAGGACAAAATCTTATGCCCTTCCCCGTATTTTCTCTCGTTCAGCCATGTCTGATGGAAGCGCTCCCCGTTGAAGGTAGTTTGTGATGGAGGTCATCCAGCCAGTGGCAGGAGCATATTTCTCAGGGATAGGACTGACTTCGTGGATCTCATCCATCTTAGCTTGAACAAATGGAACTACCATTTGACAGTGAAAAATATTGATAGCCGTTTCATCCCGGTCTTGGACGGCTAGGGCTATGTCCGCATTGGCTAATGCATTAGCCTGAGCGTTCTGGGACTGGGGAATCTAAGACAATTTTGGTTCTGTGGAGAACTCATCCATTATCCCTTGGACATGGTCAAAAAAGGAGATCAGCTCCTCCTTTTTAATTTCATATTCACAGTTGACTTGCTTGATGACCAGCTTCGAGTCACCTTTTACATTTAGGTGTTGTACTTGTGCCTGGAGTGCGAGCTCCAGGCCTGCAATGAGGGATTGATATTCCGATTCATTGTTCGTACATCCCTCTGAAAGGTGGATGGAATATGGCCAAACTACCTTTTCTGGGGACATTAGTATTATCCCCAGAACCACTTTGTTGAATCTGGGATCCTCCATCCTCTTCCCGAGGGGGCATCGGGAGGCGCCATCAATGTACATTTCCCATGATGGGTACTCATATTGAACTGAGAAGATATCTTCATCAGGTAGTTCAGTGTCTAGTGCAGTGGTCCCTATTGAAGGGTGCTCTACTAGAAAGTCTTCTAATTCCTGGCCCTTGATGGATTTTTGAGGCACGAACTGGATGTCGAATTGTTGGATGATGACCGCCAATGGGGATAGGCGTCCGGTTAGCATCGGGTGAGTGAGGATGTACTTGAGTGGGTTACTCCGCGAGATCAAATGGACCTCATGATGCTGTCGATAATGTTGCAGCTTTTGAACCGTGAAGACCAAGGCCAGACATCTCTTCTCGATATTCGAGTATCGAGTCTCAGCATCAATCATGGTTCGACTGAGGTAATAGAGACAATTTTTTCTACCGGTGTCATTCTTCTGTGCGAGGAATGATCCCAATGACCGTTCTAAGTCCATCACATATAGAATTAGAGGCCTTCCTTCGACCGGGGGCATGAGCACCGGTGGCCTTAAGAGGTAATTCTTCATGATGTCGAAGGCTTCTTTTCAATCGTACGTCCACTGGTGCGTGACCCCCTTCGTCATCAACCTGATGACGGGAAATCATTTTCCTTCCAGGTTGGCTATAAATTGCCTAATATATGCAATATGACCTTGTAATCCCCTCATCACAGTGCGATTTCGAGGGGGTGGCAGGTTCATGATAGCCTCCTTCTTCTCAGGGTCGAATTCGATGTCGCGATGGCGTATGACGTAGCTAAGAAATTTCTTTAAGGTACCCCCAAAGGAAAATTTTAAGGG
Organism: Viscum album; assembly: GCA_963277665.1. Lineage (NCBI taxonomy): Eukaryota > Viridiplantae > Streptophyta > Magnoliopsida > Santalales > Viscaceae > Viscum > Viscum album. The sequence goes on from OY728136.1 coordinate 1,836,235,871, forward strand.
GTTTATCTTCAAATAATATTTTCAGAGCTTGTTAAAGATGGTCACATGGTCCAACAGGTGATTCGAGAACTACCTAAACAAGACCACTAGGTCATCCACTTAACATTCAACGAATTTCCCTAGGAACGTCTTAATGATCCAATACATGGCACACTAATACATGGAGCCGACATTCTTGAGACAAATAGGCATGACCCTTTAACATAATACCCCTTAAGAGGCCCTGAAGGCATTTTCTTCTTTGTCTTCTCTGGCCCTCCTGATTTGATTATATTTGGAATAGCCATCCATGAAGGATAGAGCCTCATACCCGGTCGTCGCATCAATTAACAACTTGGTGATTGGAACCAGGAAGTCATCTTTCGGCCAATGCCGATTGAGGTCTCTGAAGCCAATGAAAATGTGGATTTCCCCATTCTTTTTCATCACAGGGATGATGTTGGCCAACCAAATGGGGTACTGGACCTCCCTAATGAAGCCTGCTTTAATGAGCATATCGACTTCAGCCACTATCATGGAAGAATGTGAGGTTTGGGTCCTTGTGGCATCCTGTTTGCAACCTCAGTGGTCTTCTGGAAGACCAAGGTGATGCGTCACTACCTCGAGATCGAGTCCTAGAATTTCTGTGTAATTCCAGGTGAAGACGTCCCGGTGTTGACTTAGGAAGGAGGTATATACTTTGTGTTCCCCGGGAGACATGGCCGCGCTAATAAGAGTGGGAATCGTGTCTTCTTCGGTAACCATAATATTTCCCTGAGCACATCCATAGTGGTGGAGATACCCTCATCAAATGAGGTAGGTGAATCTATGAGATCTTCCCCCTCTTCTTCTCCCAAGTCCTCATCTTCTTGATCTGACGAGGAGAGAGATTCCTGTCTGAACCTTCGAGGGTTTTTGGGAGAGGCATCACAGGCATCCCTGCTTGAGTATTCATCCCCAAATAGAGGGTTTGTAGACATTCCTGTATTATCGTGCTCAGCCATCATGGCTGAAGTCATGAGGACATCTGCATGCATGTCCGGACTTAAACTACTACTCTCAACAAGGTTGATGGGTAGGACATAATCTCTGCCGACCTGCCTGAGGGGTCATCGGGGACCATTTCCAGGACATTTGGAGAGGGGATCGAGTTTACGTCATTGATTAAAGTCTACTTCTTATTTTTCTCATAGAACCCGGCATCGATGTAATGTGACTCGGAGAGCTCGAAAGGGGCCTTGTCAGCATGCAATGTCCCACATTGTCTGTTGACACAGTACTTGATACACTGGTGGTAGGATGAAGGAATGACCATTTGCTAATGGAGCCATGGCCTTCCCAGCAGGGCAATGAATGCAGTGCTTTGTCGGACCACCAGGAATTCCGTGTAGGCTACCAGGTCACCAAAATGGGTCTTTACCTTAATGTGTCCCATTTTTTTCTGCTCACTCTTTTCGTAACCCATCAAAATTGTGGCTGAGGGAATTAGATCTTCCTCATTGTAGCCTAACATACGGAGTGTCCTTAGGGGAATGAGTTTAACTCTAGATCCATTGACTATAAAAACGTTTTGGATCACAATACCATTCAGTGTGCTAGACACATATAGCGGTTTGATGTGTCCTTGAATGACGACATCTCCAACATGATCGCTGAAGGAAATCACCGCATTTCATTCAGACGAGCCATTCTCCATTCAGTAAATCTCGGCAGAAGCTACCTCGGCTTGGAATACCTAGGTGCTAATCACAGCGTCGATGAGCGCCTCCCTAACGTCGTCTGACAAATTCAGGGCATCCAGGATTGACAACATGGCTGGTACTGATGCCAGCTGCTTAAGGATGTCATATTTTTTTCTCCAACGGTTGACACATCTCCTTTGGCGGGAAAGTCTTAGTGGGTGCTATGGGAGATGGAGCATTTGACGAGGAGGGACCGACTGTAGGGACAGACGTCCATGGTGTTCCCGCGTTTTGAGGACTTGGCCTAGCCGGTCTATTTGTGCGCACTAGGCGACCACACTTGCTCCTCCTCTGGTGGGTATCATAGAACAATAGGTCCAGAGTGGCCGCTTATGGAGGTGGAGAGGCATTATCTATCCTGCTAAGTTCGCTAAAGGGATCTCCCAAGGGTTTCTTCAATATTGACGGTCTGGCCCGGCGTCCAACCTTAGGGTTGGTTTCGCCCGCGGCTGCGCCTCCCTTGGTATCCCCTTCCTCTGAGATTCCTCCACCCGGCTCCATGTGCATGGAACTTGGGTTCTTAATAATAACCTTAGTCTGGGAATGATTCCATGAGATGGATGACGTTGATAGAACCAAAGATTGGCTCTTCATCCTCTGACAGGTCAACTTGGTTAGTTGTCTCCGATGGTGTCATTTGGTGGGTCAGTTCCTATCGTTCCAGATTCGAGGGCATGAAATCTTCCAGGTTCGGGAGTAACTTTGCCCCCGTCGTGGACTACTCCTCTTGTGATTGTTTTCTCCTTAGACTATGTTCGGATTACTGGCTTGTGGAGGGTTTTGAGGCTGATGTGGTCAGCTTTGCATCTCCATGGGCTACTGGTGGCAACACCGGCTGCTGTAGTTGAGCTCGGAGTATGCCCTGGGCTCAGTTAATAGTCCTCCGAGTCATCGAGTTGTCAAATTTCTGCCCCTGCTTGCTGGTGACTTTCTGCCACCCCTCCTCTTTATCAAGTCGGTGGTAGAGACACATGCCACATGTGCTGGGGGTGGTCCCCGCTCAAATTGTCCGGAATATACCATCATCTGCAGGAGGTCTTTGAAGATGAAGCATTCTCGGATTCTATGCCCCAACATTCAGTGGCAGGGGTAATAATCTAGCCTATCATCATGGACAACTTCTTCTGGTCTCCTGGGCTCCAGGAGGCAGAGCAAGTTTGAGTTCATGGCGGCAATGAATTATCCATAACTTGATCATCTTAGAACGAGTATTATTTTTTTCTTCGTTCATTGAATTGGTTCCGCTTCATTCCACTTTGATTGTCCCGTTTAAGCAAGGGCGGCCAGTAATATGCATGGGGCCCTTGATGATTTTCCAGAGGCATGAGCGGGGGATCGGGCATAGGGTCTAGCTTGAGTGTGACAGCGGATGCTTCAGCTCTAGGAGCTCTCTTCACTGGAGCCTGCGAGGCTATTTGGGACCTTTAATTAGTCCGCTGAAGGGAGTCCTCAAGTCTCTGGGAAATAGCCGAGAGATGGCGGAATCTAGTGGTGCACTCCACCGGTATGAGCAGTGTTCGCAACCCATCTCTATGATTATAGATTCATATGGCTAGCATCTCATCTTGATGCATTGGCCTCTTTAGAGAATAGGTCAGAACATTCTATCTGGCGATGAAATCTGAGACCCTCTCGTTCTCCCTCTTCTTACAGTTCATGAGATCGCTGACCGTCATTTTTGGCAGTGTTGATCTGAAGTGGAACAGGAACTGCTACCGGAGTTCCTCCCAGATCATTATCGACTGGGCTGGCAGACTCGTATACCAGACGAAGGCGGATCCTTCCAAGGTCCACACAAATAATCTGAGATTCAATGCTTCTTGCTGTCCCGGATTCCCCATCATAGGGTCGCAATAGGACACATAGTGCATCAAATGCAGCTTCGGATCGCCCGATCTATTGGAGATGGGGAATACTGGGCTCCCAAAATTGGGTGGAGGTTGTGTGTTGGTCAACCAATCTGGGTAGGGTTTCCTCTCCAGTTTTATCGGAGTGTGTCGACCTTCCATTGCTTCTAATCGATCTGTTAGTGCCTCGACGGTATTGGTGACTCCCTAGTTTACATCCTGCTGGGCCTGGTCTTGGGCAGGCATAGCCTGAGGCATTTCTTGAGGATCCAGATTGGCCAGCACCAAGGGTGCATATTACGTTCCGGGAAACCTCATAGGGTACGAGAATACATTCTCCGGTTGTCTCTTAATTAGAGGGAAATCCTAGAATTCATAATCCCCATTTAGGTAGTTGGATGAACCAGGAGCCTCATTGTGTAGGATCCCTGATCGTGCTTCGTTTTCCGGGGAAAGCCTTAGCCTTTGGGGTGCACATGCTGGGAGTGAATGACGTGGCTCTTCTTGGGATGCACTTTCAATAACGCGGTTCCTTTAGAGCAGCTATGCGTTAAGCCGCATCAATTCTTTCATCTCATCTTCATGTCGAGCAAACCTCTCTTCGAGCGTGAGTGGCTCATTTTTATCGATAGAGGGGGACTTATTGATGGTAACCCCCCCTTTATTCTTATCCTTGCAGGAAACTCGTAAGGTAGGAAGATGGAGGTTATCGGAAGGGGTGGCCACATTTAAAGCGGCCCTCTGGTTCCAGGTGTGCACTCCTGGGGATTCATTGTGAGTCACAGACTAACCAGAACCATCGTCTCCCGATCTGTCAGGATTTGCATTTTCTCCGGTGTCACCCGCGGGGTTAGCCTCTATGGCATTGATGAACTCATGTTGCAGGGTAGAGGGGATGTCATAATTCAAATAGGAAGAGGATCTCTCATGTCTTTGGATGGCCCTCCCATTCCGGACCTGGGATTTCCCTCATACTTCATGACAAAGGGTGATGCAGAGTGTTCTATGATGCGACCTTACAATGCGCCTTCCTCTCGGAGGGTATGATGATACACATGACGGGATAGGATGAGAACCTCCTCTTCTGACTGGCCTCCCTAGAACCGAAATCAAGATGCATGCCTAATGAGGTATAGTTTGGTTGTTTGGGAGACATATTCATCGGATGTACAATGGGTTGATTAAATAGAATATCTTGCATGTCTTCTAAAAGGATCACAATTGTGTGATCTTTTTGGATGTGAAAATCCAAATTAATTATCTCTATAAACATGGAATTATGATGGAGTATTGGTATAAGTTCCTTTTGATGTGTTTGAAGAGAACCCATCGCTTGGATCAACATTGACTCTCGTGAGAGTGGACAAGATTTTTGAAGAGATGCAGTCAAATGTTCTTGATACAGGTGAGGATTTTTCTCAATGTAATTACGCTTTTGGCCTTCCAAAACGAATATGAGTGTTGGGTTCTCATTGGCCTTTTAAATTTTTGTTTCAAGTACTCTGAGTGTATTATATAATTACTATGAGATCTTTTTTGTAATTTAGTTTTAGATTATTGTTCCGTACATGGCCGGGCGATGATTTGGTGTCAAACAATGTGTGGTCTCTACATGTGTTTCATACCACATTATGAATTCATGTATCCCTCGCATATTCTGCTTTTGGAGTCAGATTTTGTTATGAGATTTTGATATCCTGATATTTTTCTGTGTAGAATGCAATGGTGACCTCTGTAGTGACATATGATATATGATGCAAGATGCTCCATGTGTGACACCTATCTGAGGAGACACCTGCTGAATGTTGTATTGATTCTTTTCTGCTAGGTGGAATCAGTAAAGGATGTGAAAGGTTAATTGATGATTTTCTTATAGGTACCATCCTATATTGATGGAAAGAGTTCCTTGATGATTTAAAGTGGAATCCCTATGGTTCATCAGGGTGTGGGTAGCCTCTACAACTTCTATCATGAGTGGAATCCCAATGATGCATCAGGGTGTGGGTAACCTCTATGACATCTAATAGATCCAAATCCCCTGAACAATTCAGAGTGTGGGTAACCTCTATAACTTCTAGTAGAGTGGAATCCCCCTGATACATCATGGTGAGGGTAGCCTATATGACATATATGAGAGTGGAATCCCCTAGACACATTAGGTTGTGGGTATCCTCTAATTGGTGAAATGATATCTCAACTGTGTGGCATAGTGGAACAACGTGATTTGATATGAATTTAGGCTCTCAGGAATGAGGTTCACTTTTCCCACCAATACGCATCCTTGTGACACAACCTAAAATTATTCAGTCTAGTAAGACCCACCCAAATCAGATAGTATCAAGCAGTGATGATTGATCCCCTTTGACATTACTTTCAGAGAAGATGTGAGGGATGCTAGGCATTGATATCTACTACTGGGAATGTTGGATACAGACTTTTCATAGACTGAGATTGTGATATGGAGATCCAAATACTCCTTTTTTGGGATTCTATGACTAAGAATAAATATATTCTATTTTCAGTACCCACTCCTTGAGTTTTGGTTATTATCCTTCGTGATGAGGGGAAGAAACTTGGGGTAGGCCATGTGATTTTGGTTTCCAGATTCTCATCATTGGATGAGTCTACTATCCTACTATAGGTTAGAATGACTCGATGAGAAGCACATATTTTCACCATTTCTATCTCCAAGTGTTTAGATGATCTTACTTCACACTCTGGTTGGGTTTATTTTCACTTCTTTTATTGTACATTGTTTTCTCAACTAATGCCATCTTTTTCTTTCATATCACATATATAATGACCCATACTTTACATACATTGTTATTACTTCATAATTGAAGCACACTTATTAAAACATATAACAAAACCAAGAAAGGACCGTATAGGTATAGTGTCTTTAGAAACTGGGAAATATAATCAACTGGTTCATAAAGCATCTACTTTGCCTCCCATTTATTTCATCATATCTAGAGTCCCTTTTTGGAATATTCTACTTAATAACCTTCTTCCTGACCTGTGGAAATAAAACCTACAAAAGGGTGAGCTCAAATGCTTAGTAAGGGTAAACAAAAGAAATATCAATCACATCATATACATAAGCACATAACTTTTGGAAATCTTAACCTGCAAAAGAGATCATAATTTCATAACATGGGGTAAATCATAGTAGTGAAATGTAATCCCAATAATCATAATGTAAAACATGAAACTTTGTGGCATACACACATAATCATAGTGAATCATTTATTATTATTCAAGACTCATTTCCAAGACTATCTTAGTGGACAAAGTCCATTTCTGAACCGAGTTACCCTCATTTTAGTCATGCTTCACTGAACCGGTATAACCTACTGTTCCAGCCATGTCTATCTCATGAGATATAAAATCTTTACCCAATCCATTGTAGGGAGATATAGGTCCCACCTATCTCATAAGGATACCATTCTTATGTGTGCCACAAAATCATAAACCATACATCATAGCATAACCCATGTAACAAAAATGGGAATCATAAACATCGTGACATCATAAAACAATTCATATAAGATAAAGGGATTCATTAAAATTTAATTCCATCACAAAATAAACAAATAAATGTAATAATAGGGATATAAACAGAACCCTTTATTATCTTAGATGGAAAATAATATTGACAAAACACATGTACTCCATTCTTGAGGAAAATATCCTTTCTACTTCAAAAACATTTTCCTTTCTTAACATGTCATACAATTTTAAACTAAAAGAATTTGATTAAAAATAAACATGAAAACTTGTAAAGGAATCTTCTTGAAAATAATGTTTTAAAAATCCATTCTTGTCGTATAAGTTAAAAAAACATTCTTCTCATACTTTTTTCGGAAAAGTAAAAAAGTACCTCGTATGAAAAACGACAAAAGATTCATTTTATATCTTTTACTAAAAACTCAACTAAGGGTATAATTGGATTTAAACAATGGTATGTGGATGGAAAAAATATTACATATTGAGTAATCATGGATGTGGATGATAAAATACAACCCAGTAAATACTAAAATATAAACAACCTCTGATAAAAATGAGATTGTGATATTTCCCATACCTTTTGTCTGATATGCTTTGTACGTGTCAGAACCTCCTGTATAATGATTTAAATAATTTTATTGACTTATTACAGAATCATAATTATTTTTATGATATCTTATTTGGTAATATTCTTAGCTTCTTATTAGTAATATTTCATTACTACTTGTTATTCGGGTGTTTATTACTTTTTGTTCTAATGCATGTCTTGTCGAATAAATTCTTATTTTTCTTTTTAGTTTAAAGATACCTCATTTCCAGAATGGTATTAGTGTAATATATATCATATTTATTCACTCAATTAATTTATGTAATCATTATGCAATGAAAATCATGTAGAACGAGTCGCATCACATCGTGGAGACGGTATTCCGTACATACGCATGAGCGATGATATCGTTCCCATGATCGTGGAATTGTATTGGAGTGTATGTATAATATTTTAGAGACAATATCACTTTACAATAGTCATATATAGTCATTATTTACACCATTATACCCATCTAAGTAAGGTGGTGGTGGAAAATAGATTACACCACGGCGTGGAGACGGTATTCCATACGTACGCACGCGCGGTGATTTCTTTTTCCGTAGGATGGATAGATGTTGAAATAGGGTTGTTTCATATTTATAATAACATATCAGTATATGAGTGATACTGATGTTATTACTTCATAATGAAACAACTAAAGAAGAAGAAGTGGAAGATGAAATAAATATGGAAGAATCGGTAACGGACATTACCTCTTCTTTGAAGTGCTTCTTTGAGACCTCCTTTTAGGGCACCAAAATTTGTCATTGAAGAATACAAGGACCTCTAGGATGTCTCTAGTAAAGTGTAGAGGAGAAAGTGGCAGGGGTTGGCCGATCTTGAAGGCTCAATGTGGTGTGAGGAAGAGAGGGAGGAGGTGCCCTTTTATAAGGGAGGAGAGGGGCACCATTGAAATAACTAAAAATATTATTTTATTATAAAGTCAACATCGGTTTTAAATAGCTCCAAATTGGTTTATTTCAAAGATAAGGTGGGGATGGGTCGAAATCCTCTCATCCAATAGAATTTAGACAATTTTAGTTTCCTATTTTAACCTTATAATTTAGATTTAACATTAAGTTAAATAACATTACTTTTACCGTGTCTTCTTGTGTTCTTATACTATAAGGTTAATAAATATACTATAAGAATCCAAACGAACCCCAAGTTGTTTATTATTAATATATATAACCGTAAATAAGTCATTTGGCCGAACCTTAGATTTTTATGAATAAAATAACAATTACTAATATAATATTTGTTTTAAAAACTGTTTTATGTCAATTTTGACACTATTTAGTAATTAATTTTTGTGAAAATCATAACAGAATTATTAGTTCGAAAAAAGTTAATTAAATAAATAATAACATGTCATATTAATCTATAAATTTATTGGAATTCATAAAAAGTGTAAAATTACATTTATTTTGGTGTTTATAACATCAATTATGTCAATATTTCATTAATAAGTTAATTACTACATCATCTTTGTGTCATAAATAAATTAAATTATTTAATGTCTAAAAATTACAAATAAAATACCATTATGTAAGAAATATTTTTATCTTTCTAATGAATCTTTATAGTCGAATTTATCTTATGTATAACCACATATTAAAAATTATTTAGTAATTAAACTTTGATTTTAACTATTTTAACCCTTCTTTAAATAAATTAATAATAAATGTCCTAATCTAATACATGTGGGCCTAAATGGTCATATATTATTCCTAAAGTTGTTTTTGTTAGAATTACACTTGTACAATATAATTAGGACATGTGTTAGGGTAATAATAATATCATTTTTAAACTTAATTACCCTATTTACTTTTAACTGTGGTAAAAAAAGTAAAAAGTTTCTATTCACCAAAAAATTATTTTCATCACATTGAACCACATTTTACTTACTGACATCAACCGTGTCTCTCGTATTTCTGAAATTTCACTCACAAAAGTGGTAAAATTTAGTTTTATGAAAAATTCAATTTTTTAACAACCACTTAGTGGTTTCACTATTCATCAAAAATTGAAAGTTTTCAGAAAAATACCAAATTTTCACCCTAGGCTAATTTCGATATTCCGAATCCAAAAATGAAGTCCATTTTGAAAAATAAAATTTATAAAATTTCAAAAAGTGGTTATTACTATTCATAACGGCTAGTTTTAATAATATTTTAATAGCATATCATTGTTTAGTGAAACTCGGTATTGCGTACGATGCTAGCTATCGAGGAAGGTCGTGATTTCGTGAATAGCAATGCAGGAATGTTTTGTGTAGAAAAAGATATCTTTGATGATTTATATAACATAAATGTCTCGGGTGTTACATTCTACCCCCCTTAAAATGAATTTCTCCATCGAAATTCGTCACTTTGTAATAATTAGATGAGGATACCTCTCCCTCATCATATCCTCAAGCTCCCATGTAGATTCTTCTAATTGGTGGTTCCTCCATAAAACATTCACCAATCGAGTGGTCTTATTTCGTAGGAATATTTCGCTACGATCCAGAATCTATATCGGTTGTTCTTCATAAGAAAGATCCTGCTCGAGCGGTACAACTTCTGAGCTAAGTACATGTGAAGGATCTGGTATGTACTTTCTCAGGAGAGATACATGGAACACATCGTGAACTTCAGAGAGATTCGGTGGAAGCTCCAATCTATAAGCTACCTTCCCAACATGATCCAATATTTCAAAAGGACAAATAAATCTAGGGCTCAACTTCCCATTCTTTCCAAATCTCATAACCCTCTTCCAGGGAGATATTCGTAAGAACACTTCATCACCCACTTCAAATTCTAGGGCTTTTCATCGGTTGTCGGCATAACTTTTTTGTCGACTCTGAGCTGCTCTTATGTTTTGTTGAATAGATCTGACCATTTCTACCATTTCATCAACGAGATCAGGTCCAAATAGATTTCTTTCCCCAAATTCATCCCAACAAGTTGGAGTCCTGCATTTCATTCCATAGAGAGCTTTATAAGGAGCCATATGAATACTTGAGTCAAAGATATTATTATAAGAAAATTCCACCAAAGGTAGGTGTTGATCCCAACCACCTTTGAAATCCATAGAGCAAGCTCTCAAAATATCTTCTAGAGTTTGAATTGTTCTCTCAGACTGACCATCTGTCTGAGGATGATAAGCAATGCTGAAACTCAACTCTGTATCCAGAGTATGCTGAAGACTTCGCCAGAACATCGAGGTAAATCTTGGATCCCGATCAGATATAATAGAAAGTGGTACTCCATGCAATCTTACCACTTCCTTTACAAATATCCTGGAAAGATGATCCAGAGAGAAATCCTCTCTTATAGCAATGAAGTGTGCAGACTTTGTAAGAAGATCAAATATGACCCAAATATCATTATTGCCTTTGGATGTTTTTGGAAGTCCTATGAAAAAGTCCATAGTGATGTTTTCCCATTTTTATTCGGGTATGGGTAATGGTTGTAACATCCCCTTAGACTTCTATCATTCAGCTTTAACTTGTTGACAATCCAAGCATCGAGAGACATATTCATCAACATCTCTTTTCATGCCATCCCACCAGAAGTACTCTTTCAGGTCCCTATACATCTTCGTGATTTTAGGATGAATAGAGAATGAAGAACTATATGCCTCATCCAGCAGCTCCTTCTCTAATTCGGGGATGGAAGGAACACAAACCCGATTCCTGAACATTATTATCCCATCAAAATAAAGGTTGAATTTAGGAACATTTCTCACCTTCTTTTCTAACTCGACATCTTCTTTCTGTGCCTCTTTAATCTTCACATGTTTAGATGGTTGAACATTCATTTGAGAAAGATACGATTTTCCCCCTTCCATTATAATTCCAAGATCCATCCTTTGTAAGTCCATAAATATTGGATCTTTTGTGATCCTTATCATGGATAAACTAGCATGGTCTTATCGACTTAATGCATCTGCCACCTTGTTTTCTTTCCCAGGGTGGTAATGGATTGAGCAATCATAATCGTTAATCAGCTCCAACCATCTTCTTTGGCGCATATTCTTCTCCTTTTGTGTGAAAATATACTTTAAACTTTTATGATCAGTATAAATGTAACACCTTTCTCCATAAAGATAATGTCTCTAAATATTTAATGCAATGATTACCGCAACTAACTCTAAATCATGTGTTTGGTAAATTTTCTCATGGATTTTGAACTGTCGTGAGGCATAATCTATCACCATATCATTTTGCATAAGAACGCACCCCAATCCCTTCTTGGATGCATCACTATAGATCAAAAACCTTTCTCTACTACAAGGCAGTGTGAGAATAGGTGGACTAGATAACCTTCTTTTCAACTCCTTGAAATTCTCTTCACATTCCACCGTCCAAACAAACTTAACTCCTTCCGAGTCAACTCGGTGAGTGGATTAGATAATCATGAATAATCTTTCACAAAACGTCAATAATATCCATCAAAACCAAGAAAACTTCGGATCTCGGTTACTGTTGTTGGTCTGGACCATATTTCGATAAGCTCTGTTTTTGCTGGATCCACATATATCCTGTCTTTTGAGATTATGTGACCCCAAAATGATACTTTTTGAAACAAAAATTCACACTTGGTAAATTTGACATAAAGCTTCTCCTTTCTCAGGGTCTTCAATATATTTTCTCAAGTGATCTTCATGTTCTTCCTTACACATTGAATAGAAAAGAATATCTTCTATTAAGACTACCACAAACTGATCAAGATAGTCTCAAAAGGCTCTATTCATCAGATACATGAAGATAGTAGGGGCATTAGTAAGACCAAATGGCATCACTATAAATTCATAGTGTCCATACCTTTTATGGAAAGCCTTCTTTGGTATATCCTCCACTTTTACCCTTAATTGATGATACCCTGAATGAAGATCAATCTTGGAAAAGTATTGAGCTCCGCGTAGTTGGTCAAATAGGTCATCAATGTGCGGGAGAGGATATTTGTTCTTGATAGTGATCTTGTTAAGTTCTTGATAATCAATGCAGAGTCTCATTGATCCATATTTATTCTTAACAAACAGAACATGTGCTCCATAAGGTGATGCACTAGGGCATATGAAACCCTTATCAAGATTCTCTTCGAGTTTCTTCTTCAATTCCTGCAACTCAATTGGGGCCATTCTATAAGGTGTCTTTGAAATAGGCAAAGCACCCAGTACGAGATCTATTGAAAACTCAGCTTCACGATTCAGTGGAAGACTCGGTAATTCCTCCGGAAAGACATCATCAAACTCCCGTGCAATGGGAATATTCTTAGTCGTGAGTTTCTCACTAACCATTAGAGATAAATAACCTTCATTTAGTGGAATCAATACCCATAAAATGGAAGAAATTTCCACTGAAAGGTTGTGTTCATCCTTGCATCGATAGACGATCATATATTGATCTGGAATATGAAATGTGACTTCCCTTCATTGGAAATTGATATGAGCTCTATGTAGATAATGCCAATCCATTCCAAGAATCACATCAAATTCCACTATAGGAAGGATCGCAAGATTTACTGGAAGCACTTTCCCACAAACTTCGATCGGAGAAGAATTATAAACTTTTGATGGGACTGTTGTGCCATTAGGTGTTGTCACAGTTAACTCAATATCTAATTGTTGAGGTAATACGGTGATACCCTTAGAAAATACTTCAGGAATAAAGGAGTGGGTTGATCCAAAATCAATAAAACATTTTCTACTTTAGAGTGGATGGTAAGTGTACCTTTCACCACATCGTTATCGTACTCCACATCACTGATAGAAATTGAATGTGACTTTCCTTTGTCTTTAGCGTTAAGAGTTTGTTGACGTCGACCATCATCATCAAATCTTAGATTAGGGAATTTATTGGCATAATGTCCCATCTCCTTGCACATAAAACATTGAAGTGTGGTAGTTTCATTCTGTACATCCCTTCCTTTGTTTGCATCATTAGACATCTTCATCCCATCATTACGGCATTCAAATTCGTGATAACCTTCCTTTCCACATTTGAAAAATTTACTTGTCCCTTTAAGACAACTCCCTCCATGTTTCTTTCCACACTTTGAGCATAAGGGAAAGATCATCTTCTTTTCAGTGTGCTCTTTAGATTTTCCTTTGAATTCAATTTTCCTCTTCTTATCAAACCCATATGACTGATGGGTTACTCCAATCTCCATCTCAACTTAGAGAGCACATCGAAGGATTTCCTCGTAGCTATTGAAGTCCCTTATGGCTAAGGCCCTTCAAAGACTTGGTTTTTAGAAACTAAAGAATCAATCGATCTTACTCTCAGGTTGGATAATAATACCAGAAGCGTACCTTGCAAGTCTTGTAAAATATTCTTCATAGGTACCAATAGATTCATCATCCCTTTGCTTTAGTTCAAGAAACTCTTTATCCATCTTTGTTCGGAGAATACGAGGGAAGTAGTTATTAAAAAATAAGTTCTTGAACTCGTCCCATTCCATGGACTCAATTTCATCCCTTTGCATCGTATTCCTAATAAGATTCCACCATTGATCAGCATCACCTTCTAAATGATACACTGTTAAGATGAATTTATCATGTTCAGAACATTGAAGAACTGAAAATATCTTTTCAATAGTACTAATCCATTGTTTAGCAACTAATGGATCAGTAGACCCGCTGAAAGAAGGTGGACGTTGTCTCATGAAGGATTCAATAGAATGTTTCTCCTTCCTTTTCTCGTTTGGGAGTCCTGCATGATTCATAGCTTGAGAAAGTTGTGTGATCATGGCTACAAGATTTTTCATTCCATCTCCGATAACTTTTGGTTGCTCAGGGGTACAATCATTGCATTGCTCGTTGCATTCCGCATTAACATGGTTCCTTCGGGTTCCATCAATTGACTAAAACCAAGAAGAATAGTGTGAGCAACACTAGTTATAATAGGAAAACCACATAATCAAGAATAAAATTTCACACTTAAGATCTTATCCTAGGTTATTCATGCCCATTTCTAAAACACTAAGATTGTGTTCTATGCTTAGACTTATCCTTAGTGTTCTAACTAAGGCTTTCACATCCTAGATTCCAGATATTGACTATACCTTTCCTCTGATACCAACTATAATGACCCATACATTACATACATTATTATTACTTCAGAATTGAAGCTCACTTATTACAACATATAACAAAACCAAGAAAGGACCGTATAGGTATAATGTCTTTAGAAACTGGGAAACATAAACAACTGGTTCATAAAGTATCTACTTTTCCTCCAATTTATTTCATCATATCTAGAGTCCCCTTTTGGCATATTCTACTTAATAACATTCTTCCTGACCTGGGGAAATAAAAAATACAAAAGGGTGAACTCAAATGCTCAGTAAGGGTAAAAAAATAAATATCAATTACATCATATACATAAGCACATAACTTTTGGAAATCTTAACCTGCAAAAGAGATCATAATTTCATAACATGGGGTAAATCATAGTAGTGAAATATAATCCCAATAATGATAACTTAAAACATGAAACATTTTGTCATACACACATAATCATAGAGAATCATTTCTTATTATTCAAGACTCATTGCCAAGACTATCTTAGTGGACAAAGTCCATTTCTGAACCGAGTTACCCTCGTTTCAGTCCTGCTTCACTGAACCGGTATAACCTACCATTCTAGACATGTCTATCTCATGAGATATAAAATCTTTAACCAATGCATTGTAGGGAGATATAGGTCCCACCCATATCATAATGATACCATTCTTATGTGTTAAACCAAATCATAAACCATACATCAAAGCATAACCCATGTAACAAAAGTGGGAATCCTAAACATCGGGACATCATAAAACAATTCATATAAGATAAAGGGATTCATAAAAATATAATTTCATCACAACATAATCAAATCAATGTAATAATAGGGATAAAAACAGAACCCATTATTATCTTAGATGGAAAATAATTTTGACAAAACACTTGTACTCCATTCTTGAGGAAAATATCTTTTATACTTCAAAAACATTTTCCTTTCATAACATGTCATAAAATTTTAAACTAAAAGAAGTTGATTAAAAATAAACTTGAAAACTTGTAAAGGAAGCTTCTTGGAAATAATGTTTTAAAAATCCATTCATTCCTTATAAGTTAGAAAAATCATTCTTCTCGTACTTTTGTCGGAAAAGTAAAAAAGTACCTCGTATGAAAAACGACAAAAGATTCCTTTTATATCTTTTACTAAAAACTCAAATAAGGTTAAAATTGGATTTAAACAATGGTAGGTGGATGGAAACAATAATAAATATTGAGGAATCATGGATGTGGATGATAAAATACCCCCATTAAATACTAAAGTATAAACAACCTCAGATAAAAAATAGATTGTGATATTTCCCTTAACTTAGGTCCGATATGCTTTGTACGTGTCCGAACCTCCTGTATAATGATTTAAATAATGTTATTGACTTATTCCAGAATCATAATTATTTTTATGATATCATATATGGTCATATTATAAGATTCTTATTAGTAATATTTCATTACTACTTGTTATTCAGGTGTTTATTACTTTTTGTTCTTATGCATGTCTTGTCGAATAAATTCTTATTTTTATTTTTTAGTTTATAGATACCTCATTTACAGAATGGTATTAGTGTAATATATATCGTATTTATTCACTAAATTAATTTATTTAATCATTATGCAATGAAAATCATGTAGAACGAGTCGCATCACATCGTGGAGACGATATTCCGTACGTACACACAAGCGATGATATCATTCCCATGATCGTGGAATTGTATTGGAGTGTATGTATACTATTTTAGAATCAATATCAATTTACAATAGTCATATATAGTCATTATTTACACCATTATACCCATCCAACTAAGGTGGTGGTGGAAAATAGATTACACCAGGGCGTGGAGACGGTATTCCATACGTACGCACGCGCGGTGATTTCTTTTTCCGTAGGATGGATAGATGGTGAAATAGGTTTTTTTAAAACTTATAATAACATATCAGTATATGAGTGATACTGATATTATTACTTCATAATGAAACAAATAAATAAGAAGAAGTGGAAGAATAAATAAGGATGAAAGAATCGGTAACGGACATTACCTCTTCTTTGAAGTGCTTCTTTGAGACCTCCTTTTAGGGCACTAAAATTGGACTTCGAAGAAGACCAGAACCTCAAGGATGTCTCTAGTGAAGTGGAGAGGAGAAAGTGGCAGGTTTTCGCCGAGCATGAAGGCTCAATGTGGTGTGAGGAAGAGAGGGAGGATGTTCCCTTTTATAAGGGAGGAGAGAGGCACCTTTGGGATAAATTAAAATATTATTTTATTATAAAGTCATGTTCGGTTTTAAATAGCTCCAAATTGATTTATTTAGAAGCTAAGGTTGGGATTGGTAGAAATACTCTCATCCAATAGAATTTAGACAAGTTTAGGATCCTATTTTAACCTTATCATCTAGATTTAACATCAAGTTAAATAACTTTACTTTTACCAGGTCTTCTTGTGTTCTTATACTATAAGGTTAATAAACTTCCTATAAGCATCCAAACGAACCCAAAGTTGTTTATTATTAATATATATAACCTTATCTAAGTCATTTTTACTATCTTTAGATTTTTTAGAATAAAATAAAAATTACTAATATAATATTTGTTTTAAAAACTATTATATGTCAATTTTGACACTATTTAGTAATTAATTTTTGTGAAATTAATAACAGAATTATTAGTTCGACAAAAGTTAATTAAATAAATAATAACATGTCATATTAATCTAGAAAATTAGTTTAATGCATAAAAAGTGTCAAATTACATTTATTTTGGTGTTTATAACATCAATTATGTCAATATTTCATTAATAAGTTTATTACTGCATAATCTTTGTTTCATAAATAAATTAAATTATTTAATGTCTAAAAATTACAAATAAAATAACATTATGTAGGAAATATTTTTATCTTTCTAATGAATATTTATAGTCGAATTTATCTTTTTTATAACCCCATATTAAAAATTATTTAGTTATTAAACTTTGATTTTAACTATTTTAACCCTTCTTTAAATAAATTAATAATAAATGTCCTAATCTAATCCAAGTGGTCCTAAATGGTCATATTTTATTCCTAAGTTTGTTTTTGGTCGAATTACCCTTGTCTAATAGAATTAGGACATGTGTTAGAGTAATAATAATATCATTTTTACCCTTAATTACCCTATTAACTTTTAACCGTGGTAAAAAAAAGTAAAAAGATACTATTCACCAAAAAATTATTTAATCTCATTGAACCACATTTTACTTAATGACATCAACCGTGTCTCTCATATTTTTGAAATTCCACTCACAGAAGCAGTAAAATTACGTTTTATGAAAAATTCAGTTTTTTAACTACCACCTACTGGTTTCACTATTCATCAAAAATTGAATGTTTTCATAAAAATACCAAAATTTCACCCCAGGCTAATTTCGATATTCCGAATCCAAAAATGAAGTCCATTTTGAAAAATTAAATTTATAAAATTTCAAAAAGTGGTCATTACTATTTATAATGTCTAGTTTTAATAATATTTTAATAGCATATCATTGTTTAGTGAAACTCTGTATTGCGTACGACGCAAGCTATTGAGGAAGGTCGCGATTTCGTGTAAAGCAATCCAAGAAAGTGTTTTGTAGAAAAATATTTCTTTGATGATTTATATAACATAAAAGTCTCGGGTGTTACAACTTACTAATCCACTCTTCAATGCATGTATTTATTATCTCTTTATCCGTTATGGAATCCTAATCAGCATCTTTATACCCACCCCTATGAGGGATTTTACCACACGTTTTGTGCCCTTACAGATGCTGGATATGTTGATCGTTAATTCAGAGTGGATAGATATACAATTTTCCTAGACTACGTGCATAGTTCATAATATGGGATTCAGGATCAGGATTCTACTAGTTGTCTTACATTTGCACTTGTTTTCGGGTTGTGGCACTTCTCTAGTTGGGTCTGTATTTTTCCCATTCACATTTATCTTTACTTTTTTATACATGTACTAATTAGAGGTCGAAACAATTTTGTGGTTTATTTATTGCAGTATTGTATCTTTTTTTCTTTTCCCTAAGCACGGTTGCATTTTGTTGTTGTGTGTGTGTACAGGTTCATTGGTAAAGGCTTCCTAGTGTTTTTGGTGCCTTCGGCACTAGTCTGAAACCCATAGCCTATGAAGGCAGGCTTGGGGTAGTTGTGGCTCGATCCCTAGTATGGTTCGGATAATGAAATAATATTATAACATTCAACGTGATGCATCATATATATAAATTATATATATTTTATGTAATAATCATATCCATGACACTAATAAAGATATTTTGGGGATATTGAATGTCTAGTGATCAAAAAATAGTTATTATTTCCTATGAATGTTAATGATTACAAAATTTAGTCATCAAATTTAATGAAAATGCATTCCATAGTGAAACTAATTTTAATAATTTGATGGCAATGATAAATTTTGTTGCATTAAAAAATATTCCTAGTTCAGTATAAGTTTTATATTGGTTTTCTTATTGATGATGAATTGAAATACCATGAAAATATCATTAAAAACATTTTTTTGTAAAATACACTTTTCACGGTGAAAAATACATTTAAAAATTAGATATATCTAAAATATTAGGGTGAAATTTTTCAATGAAAAGAACCTTATTAAGATAAATGTATGATTTAATTGAAATGAGTGCTCGTGACGAAGAAAAGGTTTCATTCATGCTGAATACATTAAAAGAAAAAATTGCTTTTCACATTTTTGGATGAATGTAAAAAGTACCATGTTGGGAAGAATATATTAATATTAATTTTATTTTTTCAAAGAAAATTATGTGTCAAATGAATTTAAATATTCACAATAAAATATTTTTTGAACACATTTTTAGAAAATATATATATTTATAAGAATAATGATTCTCGATTAAAGATATAAATAATGTCAGGTTTTATTTAAATACATTTTCACAATCTTTGTATACACCAAATAGTGTAAATTTGTACTATTACATGAATATACCATGAATAACATGAGGATACTAATATTAATTTGATTTATTACAAAATTATCAAATAATTTCATTCAATGGATCTCATTTACAACCAATCCATATTATTATTAGATTGACACATAAAACAATTACCAATTTTGTAACATTTTCATTATAATCCCAAAAAATTGAATAACATAAAATGAAATATTAATTACCATTAATATAAAGTTATTTATTTTATAATCCATTATAGGGGTTGTAGATAAACCTCCTGAATGAATATAGGTGAATAACATAACATTTTCTCCAATGAAGAAAACATTACCAGAGGAACCTTTATAATGATCATAACTTGTAGTGAAAATTAATCAATGAATTGATTATATGTACCAAATTTATATCCCAATATTTTATTAAAAATTAAATGTAATATAATGAGAAGTTATTAGAGATATAATATTAGAATATAATGTACAATGATTTTGTAATATAACCAAATGAAATGAAATTGAGTTATGATGTTATTTCACATTTGGTAATTTTCAACTCAAATTATTTAGGAAGAAGTAATTCATATTAGAAATTAAAATACAATTAAGTATGAAATATTCATGAAATTACATTTACTAATTTCCCTATATACACCATATAATGGAATTTATGTGCATAACATTACAATATTCCTGAATTAATGGAAATTGAGTCAAAATCATTACCTCAAGCTTACTTTTGATTGAACACAATTTTACATAAAAAATAATGGTTATAAATACTTTGTTAATTTATCATAGAACCATATTAATATTTAAATATCATATATGATTCTCCGTTATAATTTTACCTTAGATTCATTAATAATAGTCATTTATTATTGTTTTGTATGTTAATTGCATTCTTTTCTACTAGTTTTTTTCAAGCAAGTTATACTTCTTATTTGTATGATATATTTCCTATAACATATTTTTAATTTTTATTAGTTAATATTATACCCTTATATTTATTATTTTTTGGATAGGGATTTTTATCAGTTATTTCATGAGAAACTTGTGAATTTTTAACGGCCATTTGGGATATTCATAGTTTGAAAATGGTTAGGGGAATCCATGTGGTTTAGCCAAACAATCCAAGGAACCATTATTGGTTCTCTGGAGGGGTTGCAAGATTCTTCCAAACAATTTCGCTAGAATATAAAAACTGTGAAACCATGTGCTTGTCTATTTTTTCTGGATTAAATAATTTTTATCAACCCATGAGCCCACCAAGGAGAAAATGTGCACCATAAACTATAAAGGCACACAGTTAGTGAAACCAGTTTGATTAATTATGTTCTCCAGACCTGAAAATCATGTGGGTAGGTTTTTAATGTCTCAATATTATATTTAAATGTATATAACCGATTTTTAAGACCCATTACTAATATATTAGACCTTAATATTAATTTCTTGTCTTTCAAATATCTCATGATGCATATTTTCATCTTAAATCCATTTATATGGTTGATAGAAGTGTAGTTGATCACGTTAAATTTCATATAAGAACCATTCTATTCTTTTCTGTGGTTTCATTAAAACCCTTTTTATATCCTCCTTAGTTTTTAAATATAATCATGTATTTTATGGTTTATCATTTTTTTTTCTTGGATCCTAATTCAATGTTTTCTTCCTTAGCTCTAATTCCTTCACTCTTTATTTGAAAATCATATTTTATATAATTATTATCTATGAGTAGTTAAAGCTAAGTGTTTCCATTTAATATTTTCAAGGTAATTGAATCCTTCATTTTGATGATTTTTTTGAAAATATCATTCAATTTATTTAAAAAAATCTATTTTAGATGTTTTGATTATAATATTCTAAATTAAATGGATTCTGTGAAAAACCCCCAAATTATAATGGAATTGGAATTGGAATTTTTGGGTCAATTTTTATCTTGATGGAATTGATAATATGATTTGATAATATTTTTAATAAAATAGGCTAAAAATAAAATGATACAATTCTCGGATTGTTTTTTGATCTAAAAGATATGAAGTTACGAAAACCCCATTTTTTTAAATGAAAAAATTAATATTAAAACTAAAAAATGTGTTTTTGAATTGAAAATGATGAATAATTTGAAATGACATGATTTAACAATTATTTATTTAATGATAATAATCATGTGATAATGGGTAGTTAGTGGGTTATTTGGGATAATTATACTCAGATAATGATCCCCTATTATTGGATTGATTTTTAAAACCCTAATAAAACCCTTGTTTTTCAAATTATCCTTGATGGGATATTGACAAGTCATATTAAGATTAGTCCTGAGGGGATGTGTACATATACAATTCAATGATCAATATTTTGATATGTTTGAGGATATTAAATCCCAAAAAAAACATACTCTAGATAATATGATTGTGGTACTTGTTTCATATGTTTTAATTATATATTATATTAATTATAGAATTTTTTTACTAATGAAATATGATTTATTTGATTTATATTATATAAAATGTTTACATATGAAAAATTTTAAATTTTTGTAATAAATTTTAAAAAAATATTGTTTTGTTTTAATTTTGAAAATAATATGTAATTACCTGAATTTTTTTAAATTGAAATCATGATAAATATTTTATGGAATATATTATGGAATATGTGGTGAGACCCTAATGGGATTTTAGTCTCACATCCTAAAATTTATTCATGGGTATGTAAAGTTTCATATTCCATGTTTTAGAAAAGGGATAGTATAACTTGTAGGTGTTGGAAGTTCTTGATTTTATATACCATGTTGTGATGGTAGTGACTGGTGGAGCTATTCCCCAATTGTTTTGCATGGTTTTTGATGCTTTTCATAGTTTTTTATTATTATTTTGGTTGATTTTATGGGGATTTTTTAATCTATATGAATGGATTTTGTTATACTTATTTGACTATTAGTACATTATTTGGGAATATTACTGATAAACTGAACTGTATCTAGTTACCTTATGCTGCTTTTTGAAAAAAAAAGCATTCCATCTTTATCCTAGTATGGTTCTAGGGGATAGCTGCCAACCCATGGGGATCAGGTAAATCCTTCAAACTATGTTAGTTCTATCTCACTTATTAGTATACTATGGTATCTACAATGGTTCTTGATGAATTATTATAAAATATAAAGTTTTATATTAATTCTATGAAGTTAAAATATGGGAATGGTTGTCTTGGTGGACTTGAGTTAGGATTTATGGGACTTGGGAGATAGCTTTCACATTTTCTTTGATATTTCATGTAATAATGATCCTTAAAACATCGTGCATGGTGGGGGGAATCTGTCTTTGGAAATGATTATGATATATTTATATTATTTTCTAATTTTTTATAAATGTCATTAAAAATACAATAATTTTGACTTCGATTTCAGTGACTGATTAGAGTGTCCTTAATATTAATTTTCATATTATTTTCTAATGTTGGGTAGCATCATGCCTCAGAGAATACATTATAATTTAAATGTGTAGGGATCAACCAATGATCAATAGAAAATTTACACTCCAGTTATACTTAATCTCTTTGAGATAGTGGTGCATGTTTTTGAGGATCTGATATATATAGCCACACTAGTTCCTGTTCAGAGACCAGTTATCAATATTTTAAGGGATTAGTCTAGAAACAAAGTAAAAAAGATTATTAATTAGAATCAAATAGCTTTACAAGTCTCAAAATATCCTCAAAAGATTGATGCTTGATTGGAAATTATTTAGTATAATTTCAAGTTATTAAAAATACCTCATTCAATTAATGTACTTTTTTATATAGTAAATCTTAAGGGACCTAGTAGAATACATTGAGAATCAATGGTGATAGAAAATAAGAAGGAAAGATTTGAGTGGAATGACATCAAGGCCTATTTATTGATTATTTATATCCATATTCCATGGTTTTAGCGATTTACATTGAGTTTCTTAATCTCCATCAATGTGAAATGACCTTGACTTAATATGAAAACTATTTTATTCGAATGATATTGTTTTCTCCATAGAGATCGCCTAATGTGAATCAAAATTAATTAATATTTGTGATTGGATATCAATTAACATTTTTATCTTAAACATTCTTGAATAAGATAAAATCCTGTCATTATGCATTAGGTAAAGAATCAATTGATTTTTCTAACACGGATGGCGATTCAGGTTTAATGGGTGCCACTTTTTAATAAAGGGGATGTTTTATGATTTATTTAATAGACAGAGGATGTGTGATGATTATCATGGTCTATATTAATAGTATGGTTCTTCTATACCTTATATAGTGCATAGTAGAGGGCCTTTGGCTTGATACATTTATAGCGATGATCGGCATTGAAAATGGGTTTTCACTAAAGCGTCGAGGATCTAAAGTTCCTATGGATGCTCATGTCACTTATAGAAGATCAATTGTATCATATCTACTACATGGAGTGGTTTGGGATAATCATCATCTAAAATTAATTCAATGAACTAAGATGCTTCAAGAAAAACGGGGTTCCAACCACAAGCATCAAGAGAAAAGACTCTTCACATAGTGGAGAGTCTTCAAAGGATATTGACATGAGTTGAGTGACCATGAAAGGTACCATAAATATATTTTATTCATTAGTAAAAATTTATTTCATACCGGAACATCTCACTCATTCATATTTACCACTGTTATTTATAATCTCACACTTCCAATACAAAATTTTTCTTCTGTGATAGATATTAATATACCCCATACAATGGACGGATTGAAGGTACTATATTTTATATCATGTGGTTTATCTTTATTATTGATTTATCATAATGATAGATTTCTAGTTCTCTCTATGAAATCATCATAAATCATACTTGGGGATGGACTAGATGATCTCTCATCAGGCCCAGATTGATTTTTATCTTTAACAAGATTTTATATCCATGTATGATGGGGTGGCCCATGTATTTCTTGGATAATGGGACATAATATCAATTAGAAATAAACCTATTTTTCTAGAATTTTCAAGTTTTATCTTAGTGTTTTATTTTGAATTGGAGATAGAATATTTGAGTGATGACCTCGCTCTAGTTTTTTTGATACTCCCATCATTTTCCATTCGGATTTATCTAGTATTCCATCAGTAACATAGATTTATTTTTATATTGATTTTGTATGTGGTACTCCATATGTATATATTACTTCTTTATATATTCCCCTACTGAAATTAAAGAGTTGATAACGTAGTTTTATGACTATCATTATAAGGATAATATATACTAGAGTGTGTCAACATGGGTGTAAACTATTCTCTTTGAATAGAAAGATGATGTTCAATTTTTCCAGTGTGTTGATTACTAGAAACTAAACACATATATGATAAAGAGATGTTATTTTCTCCTCCAATAATAGATTTCTTTTGCCTGTTATAATGAGAAAATTGGTTCAAAAATATATATCTTTGATCTAGATAAAACCATTTTTGAATTAAATTAAATTAAATTCCTATGAATTTGATGGGAAGTACGAATGGAAATAATCAGTATCTTGTAATTCCATTTCATATTAACAATTTTCATATATTTTACAAGGATTTGATCAACATAACTTTCCATGGGGAAATTGACACATTCAATAATGTGTTTTTGGGGGATTTCATAGTTTACCTTAAATCCTAGGAGGATTATGTGTGTCACATTAGGTAAGTACTATAAATTTAGTGATACCACCAACATTATACTGATCATTCAATCTAATTTTTCATTATTCGTGAAGTGAATTTTTTTGGGCACAGTTTCTTAGAATCGGGCATCTCATTATACATTAACAAGGTGAATTATGTTAGGATATTGTAAAAAACTAGAAATAATTTCTTTATTTTGGGATTTTTTGGTTTGGGGTGGTATTATGATTGGTATATAAATTATTTTAAAATTTAGATTCTCAAATTTCCACCCACACATGTAATGGAGTGAAGTATACTTGAAATAATAAATTTGAGTGTTATTTTATAGACATTTAACATATTTGTTCTTATATGCTTGTGTTGACTCTTCTAGAGGTAGGATAGGGATATGTGGGATTTTATGATACATCAAGCCTAGGTTTTGGTTCTATAAATTTTATGGGTGGATAGATCATGACTTCTTGTTCTAACGAGCTAAGGTAATATAGTAAGAATTATCATAACCATGATCTCAAACACATAGTTATAATGAATGGTCTTCTAGTATGGTTGAATTATTTTTTCAAGGAATGGTTTATAGTTTATTTTGATAAAAAATGACTAAGTTATATATTATCTCAAAAATATATGAATCTATATTATAGGAGTTGAGTGGTGTTCAATTATTTATATGATCTTGATATTTTTTATACCTATGAGAAGTTGAATGTTTTCTCTAGAGTTTTTAGAAGAAAACATTTGTCACATGACATGACCAAATCACTAGTATAGTGGAATTTGTAACTTATTTAAATTCCTACTTTTTTGTTACATATTTTTACATTTTATTGAGTAATAAAAAAAATTTCACTACGTACATGTTTTTTGGGTATAAATTGATTAATTTAATTATTCATAATGATTTTTCAGTACATTCTATAAAATTTAAAAAATCAAGAGTGATTATAATAGAAAGTTAAATAAATATGTAATGTAATTTAAAAATACATGCCATATACCATTTCCATAACATGGATTGTCCAGCCAATTACACACCCATATTTCTATATAGAGGCAAAAAACCATATAATCACTATTAATTTGTCATTAATGCCATTATAGAAGTTGGTGGTAGATAAAAAAAACAATACATGCCAGGTGAGGTAGCATAAAAACCCATATACCCCACCAACTGACCACCAACAGGTTTAAATCAAAGGGCTAACATGTTAGATCACATACCTGTAGAGAAAATATGAAACAATCAGCTTACCGAGTCCATGGTGTGTACTTTTTGGTAAATTTAATGTAGTTTGTATTATATAAATAGAGTGGAATCACTTCTTCTTGTTAGATGTTAGTTATCCTGTGGTAGGTGCTTAGAATCTTACATTCGGTCCCCCTAATATAATTTGAGTTTTCATTACTGTTTTAATTCCATGTCTTGTTTAATTACCATTCCCCCATTCATTCTTCTTATATCCTTGGTAGTTTTTGATTTTCTAATCAACGTGTACATCTTGACTGTGGTCATAAGAATGTTTTTTCAGGTTTTTTGGTTGTAATAATATTATTTCTCTATTATTAATTAAATTTTTATGTCTTGTTTTCATTAGGATATTCTTCTATAATTCATTTAATGAATTAATAGTTCATTTTACTATTAGTGTCATATTAGACGAATAAAAACACCAATGGAAATAACTAAAAGAGTTACAACCAGATAATACATTTCGGTTGGGAGATCTCAATTAAATTGTTTCAGGGGTAAAAGCACTTTAATAGTTTCAAAATTTTAATCTCTAGACCAAAGGATTAACCCTTTTAATTATGAAATTATTTGTTTTCATACCATGAAACAATATTTTAATTCAACTCTAATGTAAAATTTGTTCATTTATAATTTCAATACTAATGATTTATCATTGTATTAAACCTTGATTGAGTTGAAAAACTGATATGCATGTTTCATATTTGTTTGGTATCATCATCTATTTTATTTTAATTTTATTTAAAAAGATTCACCTCGTATTTTTTCCCTTAAAATATATTGTATGTATAATTAGTTTAGACCCGTTAACGTTTTTCTATTATTTATTATCTATTTGGTATATGGGATATACCTTTAATTACTCTAGCTACATAGTTAGTCATATTATAGGGGAATAAACAGTTTCAATATGCTTTATCTCACGATTGGAGTTATAAAATAATGGCAGTGTTGTTGGGGTTGAATGAAAGAAGAAGTGTGAGTATGATTTGAGGTTGGTTGACCTAGAATTTTCCATTTTTACTTTCATGATTTTTTTTCATGGGACCCTCAACCCCACCATCATATGGATTTTTTTTCCAATTGAAATCTGGTAAAATCCAAATGGAGATGATTTTTATCAAAATGATCTTGAACATTTGTACTCATACTCAACAGAATATTATCCATTCATGGATGATGGGCAACAATACAAGGAATAAACATGTACACTGTTCACCCCACCCATATCTTCTCCACTTCCCGAACAATCATCGGGTAATACCGACTGATAAGGATCGACGACGAAAGCCATTACCACATGCGATTTGGACCAAACCGAATTGTTTGGATTACTTGGTAATATGGTTGAAAAACATTTAGAGATATTTTATTATATGGATAATACTGTTGAGTTTTGGACTGGGTGTTCCAAACCTATTTCAACTGAGACATGGTATGATGTGGACCCCACTTTGTATTCACTGATAATTTGTAAAATTGAGTTTCAAAATAAAAAAATTTGAATATGGGAACAAGTAATATAATTTTAATATTTAATTTGATCACACATTTAATTTATAACCATCCGTTGATCACATACCGACTCCATAGTATGCCTAAAATTATTTTAAATTTTTCAGTGTATCAACCCATGAACCTAGAAACGTGGAGGATATATGTAATCAAAATAACGTAAAATTATACCCTTAGTATTTTTCAGTTGTAGAGCAGGAATATTATAATCCACTATCAAGACCACCTATAGATTAAGACAACTTGTTTAAAGTCAAGGGAACTAGGGAAATTTGGTGTTTCCTATAGTGATAACTATATCTGCCTTCAAATTATAGGTAAGTAACATAACTATGGTCATGATAATGATCTAAAACAAGAAATATTACTCAAAATAAACCCAACGACACTTTAGTAGTATTTTTTTTAATAAACGTATGGTGTTTTCTTCACTTCTACATGTTATGCTCTAACTTTTCTAAATTCTACAGATGCAATGTGAATAAAAATTAATTACACATCCACTATACCTATATACAAAGTGTGTACTTTTCTTCTTAATGTATATTTCAATAAAACCTTTATTAAAAGTAAATATTAAATAAATTAATTAACAAGAAAGGATAATGTTCTGATGTTAGGGTTGTTGGAGTTTATTTTAGCCATCACTGGTTCTAATCACTACGCACATGCATTTAGTACATAATTCATTTAATTAATCTCGTTGTTAAAGAAAACGACATGTGTATTACATTAAAATGTAAATAAAACCATTTAAAAAATAATATAAAACTAATTTTTTGGAAAAATTCTCTCATAGGGTCATAGCACATGGATCCAAAAGATCCATGTTCACATTTTGTTTTCCTGTTCAGTTCCATCTTTTTTCACATAAATAAAACACCAAGAAATTTATATAGGTAAATTTTTTGTGTATAATGTTTTCATTAGTAATTTAAAATATTTTAAAAAATATGAAATAACCATAGAGTTATGTGGGTCTATTGGATGAATTGTAACCCATGGTTCATAAAGGATATAGTTTGAACTCATATAATCCCCTACATCATCTATGTTTTCAATAATTAAAAGAAAACAATGTGAATTATTATATTCAACATGAATTACTTCATATATACCTATAATATTAAAATTAAATAAAATATAAATTCCTAAAACATTAACTTAAGTCATTGTGGGTTGAATTTAGATCTCTCTAATCATTGCTTTGAATTGCACCTCATTCACCAGACTAAATATTGTTGTTCTATTTTTTAAATTATAGAAAAAATGGAATTTATTTCTTTGATATAATATATGTATAAATTTATTATCATGTTTAAATATATTTTAAAATTTAATTTATTATTATAATTTTATTTTATTTTATTATATTTTGTATACATTATATATATTTAAATAAAAATATTCTACATGAATTTTTATCCTATGAACACACCATGTGTCCCATCATTATATGATGGGAGCCCTACCGAGATAACCACATGTCACGCGACCCCCATCCATATTCTCTCTCTTGAGTCCTCTTCGGTAAGATGCATCATCCCCTTCCTTAAAAATATTGTTTCTGTTTGATTTAGGCTCATTTCCCTTTTTTATTTCCAAACATGATCTTAGTATTTCATTCTATACACATTATTTCGGTGATTTACATGTGTTTATTTGGTGATTTATTAATATGATGTTGTTTAACTGAAAACCCACAACCCAAGGGTTAAATAAAAGAACACACATCATATAATATATGTACATTTCTAGACACACCATATAATATAATTTCAAAACACATAGTGGGTCTATTAGGGACATGTTGTGTATAGGGCCTCTATGTAGCCTAAAAATGAAGTCATGTTCGGGCGACTATAGGGCATGGACCCCATATTCAGATAAACAGCGTGTGGCCATTATACATGGATTTTACATTATTTTACAGACACATTCTTAATTGGAATGTTTATCTATATTTCATGGGTTTGAAACTCTATCACGCTACATTTCGTTTACTCTGTATCTTCATGACATGTACCATTTCATTCTGGTTTTTTCTCACTTTTCTTATTTTATTGTCATTTTATTTTATTTGGGTCTCTCATGTAATTTCCATTTCATATTATGGAAGATATCAATAATTATAGTGGTAATTATCCTAGTAATACTACCAATATAGGTAGGTTGGTTTCCCATTGTATCTCGATTAAGAAGCAAGAGGCACCTTTAGTGACAAATACCCTTGTGTCTTAGAAACCAACATTCACAATGTGGCCACTACTCCAACTGGAACCCATGAATTCAATTCACATAGCTTCTCACTTTTATCATTTCCCCTCTACTCTATTTTATCCACCAGTGTTTCAGTGCCATCCATTTTAACTCTATGAGTATATAGTGTTCATGTACGAATGTTATGTAAGGAAACATACACTCATTTTCTTATATGATTACCCTATCCTATCCTTTTTTACAGCCTCCTTATTATATTCCATGATACACTGAATATTGGGAAACATCTATGGAAAATTCTATGCCACCCAATTAGCACAATATCTAGGGTTGTTTGAGAAATCCCCCCCAAATTATCACATTGGATCTCCCCAAAAAATGTAATTCATCATTCGTATACACATGAGGATGGATGAGGGGTTGGGAGAAAAGATTGTTCTTAAGGAGGACATACAATATTAGAAATTGAATAATTTTCGATGGGATCCCATCACATAATAAAATTTCTGATGGTGTCCCATCACAAATAACCAATTGGAGAAAAAGGCATTACAATAGGTTTTTTATGATATTTAATAATAAAAAACTTATTTATCATAAAACCCCTAACCGTCCCAAATATTTTAGATGTGTCTTTAATAAAAAACTTTTCTGATTGTCCCATAGAAAAAAATTATAAAAAAATATAAAAAATATATTGATAAAATTTAATTTAATTAGAACAAAATAATTACAACTAATAAAATTTATAAAAATATATTTAAAATTATAAAATAAAAAAACAAAAAAATATATTTCAAACAATATTATATAATAACAAATATAAATTAATAATTATTTAATTAATTTATAACAAAATATTAAAATAACAGTATAAAAAATTAACAACAATATAAAAAATACACTATATAGAAATTTAAATTTATAGATTAATAAAAATAATTTAATAATTTTTGACATTCAAATTTTTATTTGAATGAATATATAAAACAGTGAGGGGGATGATAATCTAGAGGAGATGGTTGGGGGGACTCCATCACTAAACCATGAGTCATACATTACTTGTACTCCATCATCTTCTCGTGTTGTAGCTGCTTCCATTAATGCATCTCCTCATATTGAAAATACTATTGTCGATGATGGTCTTCCTAATTTTTACACATGGTCTCAATAACCTCATCATGAGCTCACAGTTTACTCATCATACTATGTATAAGATGATGATGAATCTCCAAAAGCTCCTATCGAGTTGCATGATGACATTGAAATGATGATATAATAACCACCATGAGTAATTTGATGGTTGATATCAACAACTTAGCCTTTCTCAATGTCACACTGAGTCAATTGCATCCTTGATGTATCATCAAATCCAACTACACTGGAGGTCTGATCCATAGTCTTAGCCTAAATATCAATATGTTTCTGAGACATCGTGCTATCAAATGACTACATCAATTTCAATTTAAAATTAAAATACTTAAAATTAAAATTTCTATTAATTTTGAAACTCAAAAATAAATTTTACTGCCCACAATAGGACGTTGCCAATCACCTCTAATCTCTCCAGTGAGAGGATAATTGTTCATCCTCCTATAATTTTTTGACTCTGTAATATTAGTTTTTCCGACAAACAGATTGTGTATAAAATAAACAGTTTACATTTAATTATATATAAATTATAAAAAAAATTCTTTCAATATTTCATCCATGCATACTGAATTCATAACTACCTACTCGATGTGTCACCTCCCACCTCCCCCGATTATGTTAACCAAATTAAGATATCCTATGACAAATAAATCCCATCCACTATAAACATAATCTATCTAAATCCTGAGATTATATGTAATTATTTTGGGGGGAAAAATACTATAGATCAAATTTTATGACTCCCGTATTCTTCATGGATTTCCTCCTCATAAGGATAAAAATTAATGGAAACGATGATGCATAAAGCCCTAAAATTCCTCATAGTTATATTTCAGCATTCTATCATCAATATGATACCATAAACCATTCAAATAATTAATAATATAAGGTTATCAATTAAATAAATTTCAAAATAATAATTTTTTATTTACGTATCATCAAATGATCTAACATGTGGTGTTGAATGTCAATGGGAATCTGATCCCATGTAACCCATGTCTCATAAAAATAATTCCCCAATATAGGAATTCTATATCCAAATATTATATGTGAAAAGTTGTGAAAGAATAGAAAAAATAATCAATTAATTTTAATATAAATAAATTAATTAATATTAATGAAAAAAAATTAAAAAACTCAATCGAACATACCTCTACATTTTTCGATTGAAAATAGTAAATAGACAGTGCTTGAGGATTTAGTCAAGAATCATCAATATTACAAGTCCACGAACCCTCTGAGAAATCCTTAAACCACTAACAAACTATGAGTCAGATAATGACACATCATGCTCGTCACTATATAGATCAGCCATCTCCATCTCATGAAACAGATCAATGTAAATTTAAAACATGATATGATTATTGTTATAAAATAGTTGAAAAAAACTATTATATGTAGATATATATTATATATTATTATATACAACATTTAAAAATGATAATCTTCATCTCCTCATCATCTTTATATTGCTGCAGTCCTTACCATGTCACACCTGACCTACCCCATTTCTGGAAAGCAAATGAAACTTTTTGAAATGGCTGGCACACATTTTTCATTTCTAATCACCTGAAGATGGAAAATTATTTAAATTTATAAGAAAACTATATCATATATTTTAAAATATTCATGTGATGAAACTGATTTATTCAGACCTTGTCTAAACTTTTCATTCAACTAATTTATGTCAATATTACCCAATCATTAATGTATCTCCTCCTCTTGTTTTTACTGATATCGATGTGTTAGATCATGTTTATCCTGGTACTGTAAACCTAATGAAAATTGTGGACAAGTTTTTCATAGATTGTCCATTTCAAATCTTTTGAATATTGGAAATTATATGATTTTGTGTAAGGTGAAAATCATGAATTTTACAATCCTTAGGTGTTGAATAAAATCTATTATAACCATGTACAAATTTATCATTACACAACTTTATGTTAATTATGGAATATCATTGACATATCCCTTTCTCTTTATGCTGTAACAATCAATGTGACACATCACATTTGCCTTACTTCTGGTGACCTGCTAACATATTTAATGATGGTTGGTGTCAATTAATCATTTCTAATTTTTATCAACTATTTTTCTAAAAAAAAATTCCTAGCGTAAATTGTCCTTTAACAATTAGGTTCATCAATGAATTTACAAATTTTTTATTTCTCAGGGGATACATGTTATTAAAATTTGTTAATAGTTATTAAAAATTATTAATAATTAATACTAATTAATACTAATTAATAATAATTATTACTATTAATTATTAATTAATATTTTTCTGATTAATTTTATGTAAGAAAATGATAATCCAAAAAAGAGAAGAGAATTAAAAAATTCTATTTAACTTGTAAATATTATAAATTTAATCTATTTACCACTTATTTCTTACTAAGTACTGCTAAAATTAAATGTTTTATTATAAATTAATAAAAAATTAATAAATCAATACAATGTATTAAATTATATTATAAATTATAAAATAAATTAACTAATAAAATTTATAATCTTTAGGCCATGGGAAATGACAAATTTCTGTTAACGATGTATGTATAAATTGTTTATTTTTCATGGCTTAAATTTAAAAAATATATCATTTTTACTTTAACCAGTAAATTATAATAATATTTATTATTTCATCGATATTTATTGTAAGTTGTTTAAAATTTATACTCATCTACATTAATTTATAAAAAATCATACCTATAGTTATTACAAATGACAACTAATTTTTAATGAATACCAATAATCAGTACAAATGTTGGGTAATTTATAATAGTTAATACTTATTAATAAAAATTATTACTAATTTTTACTACTTATTACTAATTATTACTAATTATTTCTAAATATTTCTAATTTTTGTAGTTATAATTTATTACAAATTATAACGAATTATAACAAATTTCAAGTAATTAATACCAATTACAACTAATTATAACTAATTACTAATAATTATTATAAATTAGTTATAATTACAACTAATTATTACTCATTTTTATTAGTATAAACCTATATATTACTAATTACCACTACTTTTAAATAATTATATTTATTTACCATCAATTTTAACTTATTCATTCTAATTAATACTAATTACTGCTATGTTTTACTAATTACAATCACTTTTTACTAATTTAAACATATTATTACAAATTATCACTATTTTTAATTAATTAATCCCAATTATTATTAATTTTCATTGATTATTAATAATTAGTACTAGTTATAACTAATTATCACTAATCACAAAAAATTACATCTAATTAGAACTTTCTTATTTTTTAATTTTTATTATTTTATAACAATTTTTTACTAATTAATACTAATTTTTACTAATTATATTGATTTATAAAAAAAATTAATAATTATAGAAATTGTTTACTGATTACTACTACGTTTTACTATTTACCACAATTTTCTTCTAATTACCCCTTATTAACAGTTATTACTGCTAATTACCATTTATTATAAATAATTATTAACAGTTTATGAACTTTTTTACTAATTAACCTAAAGTTTTACTATTTACAGTTAATTATAACTAAATATCATTAATTATTACTAATTACCACTAAATTCAACTTATTATTATAATTTTTTTAGTTTTTAAGAATTTTTAACGAATTATAGCTAATTTTTAATAATTATATTCATTTATCTGCATTTTTTACTATTCACCACTAATTAATATTAATTACTACTAATTATAACTAATTACCACTACTTTTAACTATTTACTACAAAATACCACTTATTATTGATAATTTTTATTATTTTATAACAACTTTTTATTAATTACTGCTAATTTTTCCTAATTACAGCTATTAGTTCCAAATTGCTGCCAAATTTTTCTAATTGCCGCTAATGTTAGCTAATTATTTCCAATATTTACAAATTATAGCTATTTATTACAAGTCAGTGATATTTATTACTAATTAACACTATTTATTATTATTAATTACTAATTATTACAATTTTTACCAATTATTGTTAATCGTTACTAGACATTACTAATTATTACGATTCATTAATATGGATTACTATTGATTACTATTGATTTTTATTTAATACTATTGACTACTATTGACTACAATTGATTACTATTTATTACTAATTATAGCTATTTATTACTATTTATTAACATTTTAAACTATTTATTGCTATTAAATACAAATTTTTAATATTTCTTACTATTAAATCCTAATTATTACTATTTATTAATATTTATTAATATTTATAATTATTTATTGTTATTCATTACTATTCATTGTAAATTATTGCTATCCAATACTAAAAATTACTATTTATTACTAATCATTACTATTTATTTCTACCTATTACTATTTAGTTCTAATTATTAAAATTTAGTTCTAATTATTAATAATTATTACTAATAATAGTTATTTGTTTCTAAATATTTATATATTTTAGTTATTATTACAATTTATTTCTATTTCTTATTATTTATTTATAATTATAACTATTTTTTTAAATTGTTATTATATTTTTCTATTTGTTACAATTTATTTATATTTAATACTATTTATTTATATTTATTTATCTTTATTACTGATTATCTCTAATTATTTATATATATTGATTTATTTCTAATTTTAAATGATTATTTCTAATTATTACTAATTATTACTAATTATTACTAAATATTACTATTTATTTATTATTTTTTCAATTTATAACTAATTATTATTATTTACTGCAAATTATTACAAATTATTACTATTTATTACTATTTCAGTCTAAATATTTCCATTTATTATTATTTTTAACTATTTATTATTATTAAAACGAATTATTAATAATTATAACTTATTATTACTCATTGTTTCTTTTTATTACTATTTATTACAAATTATTAATAGTTGTTACTAATTATTACTAATTTTTAAGAATTATTTCTATTTATTACTATTTATTATAAATTAATAC
This sequence comes from Viscum album, assembly GCA_963277665.1. Taxonomy (NCBI): domain Eukaryota; kingdom Viridiplantae; phylum Streptophyta; class Magnoliopsida; order Santalales; family Viscaceae; genus Viscum; species Viscum album. The sequence continues at coordinate 1,836,272,278 of OY728136.1, forward strand.
TACTTATTACTAATTATTTCTAATTATTGAAAATTATTAGAAATTATTACAATTTATTAATATTAATTACTAATAATTTCTAATTGTTTCTAATTGTTTCTATTTATTAATAATTTTTTCTATTTGTTACTATTAATTACTAATTATTAGAAATTATTTCTATTTAATACTAATTATTACTAACTATTACTATTTATTACTATTAAGTACTATTTAGTACTATTCACTACCAATTACTACAATGTAGAACTATTTTTTAGTAATTACTAAAAATTGGAAGTAATTGGTATTAAGTACTAATAATTAGTAGAAATTAATACTAATTACTACTATTTATTAACAATTACACATGATTCTGACGCTTTCGCCATGGTGCGCGCATCCGTCTATGGAGGATTCCCAGCTGTTGCCCCGCATTCCCACTTTCCAAAGGCGTGCGACATTCGCTCCTTGTTCAGGGACGTCTGCTCCTTGATCGAAACAGGATGATATGATGTCGGTTCTTCTTTCCGTGGATTCCTCCTCGGAACTCGTCACCTAGTCCGGGTCTCCCTCATAGATTTAATACATTGTTCGTGAATCTCATTCCTGGTGCCATATCTTCATGGACGTCGGTTAATTACACTACTTTCGTCAAGACATTACATAGGGTCTTGACATGGTAGCAACCTTCGGTCGGAGTAGATGGCAACATCAAGCATGTCAAGGCATCTCTGGGTGCAGGGACATTGGGAAACCTGTATTCTTCCTCATGAGAGGGCGTCTCAATGGTGCATAACCCGAGGCATCCCGCGTCGAGTGCGGGGAATCATATGCCATAGGCATGTACCTGAGGTTTTCCTTAGCTTCCCATGTTTAACACATGGTATGCAACATGTTTAACGTCTTGCGAAGATGGTTACACCAAAGGCATGTCTTCCATGGTTTTCCTTAGGCATCTCATGTTTATCACGAGGTAGGCCACGAGTTTAACGTCTTGCGGAGATGGTTACGCCAAAGGTGTGACATCTGAGGATTCCCTTAGGCATCTCATGTTTATCACGAGGTAGGCCGCGAGTTTAACGTCTTGCGGAGACGGTTATGCCAAAGGTGTGTCATCCGAGGTTTTCCTCAGGAATTTCGTGTTTATCACGACGTATGAGACGAGTTTAACGTCTTGCAGAGACAGAATGAGGGTGATCAGAACGTCCCATAGAGATGGATCAGATTGGTATATCCCAAAGGGAGAACACCTAGAAGATGGATGGATCAGAACGTCCAATGAGGACGGATCCGAGGTGGTGCACTCCCAAGAGGGGAGATGTCCCTCCGCAATGGCTGATCTGAACACCACTGAGGGCGAATCAGGGGAAGTGCGCCCCAAGATGGGGGACACCGTGGATTACCATTAGCTGGGATTGATTCTCTTGGAGGTTTCCTACGTACCATGTGTAGAGGACAGGGATCAAAACCCACGTAGTTCGAAAGGGTGATGAATCAGGGTGGACAAAGAGGACAACAACCCGGAGATATGATGGGGCTTACACGTGGAAAGCGGCCCATACGCCGCTAGGAGCAGTGAGGAGGTGGATGGCATGATCCCATCGGGATGTGGCGGCCTGGGCGAGAATCATGATGGGTGATGGATGGATGAATGAAGTGGAGGGGGAGGAAATGGGACCATCGCAGGGGCGGTAGTGAAGTTGGGCTTGAGCCTCGAAGAGGCCTCCTACGTATCCCCGTGGCAGGGAATCAAAGTCCGCGTAGTTCGGGATGGTGCCAGTGAACCAACGTGAAGGTGGAATTTGGCCCGATGGATGTCGTCAGCGAACCAATGTAAAGGTGGACCTTGGTCCGATGGGCAACATCAGCGTACCGACGTGAATGTGGAACTTAGTCTGATGGGCATTGTCAGCGAACCAACGTGAAGGTGGACCTTGGTCCAATGAGAGATGGGCTTGATCCTCGGGGACGCTTCGTACGTACCATTCCTTGACATGGATCAAAGACCTCATAGTTCAAAGGGTTTCATCGGTGAACCGACGTGAAAGTAGACCCAGGTTCCACTAGTGGTGGGATTGAACCTCGTGAAGGCTTCCTACGTAGCATGCCTTGACATGGATCAATGTCCTCATTGTTCGTAATGGTCACAACGGCTTGTCGTCGGACTGAATACATTTTAACGTCAAGATGGACAAGAGTGAACCCTAACGTGAATGAACGATGGGCGGTGGGCTTGAACCTCGTGGAGGCTTCCTACGTACCATGCCTTGACATGGATCAAAGTCCCCATAGTTTGGAATAGCGGTGGGTGTCGGTGAACCGACGTAAATGAGGGACCTTGGTCCGATGGGATATGGGCTTGATCCTCTGGGAGGGTTCCTACGTACCATGCCTTGATATGGATCAAAGTCCTCACCGTTCGGGTGGTGACAATGACTTGCCGTAGGACAGGAATGCAGTTTAACGTCATGCGGGACGAAGGTAGAACTCGACGTGAATTGGATGACAAGTGTGCTTGAACCTCGTGGAGGCTTCCTACGTACCATGTCATGACATGGATCAAAGACCTCGTAGTTCAAATGGGTGTGCAGTTTAATGTCATGCGGGACAAGGGCATACAGTTTAACGTCATGATGGACGAGGGCATTCCGTTTAACATCATGCTGGACGAGGGCATGCAGTTTAACGTCATGCAAGATGAGGGAATGTAGTTTAACGTCATGCTGGACGAGGTATTGTCATGGCCAATGCCAACTCTAAGCCCATGTGAGTCATTCTTGGTGTGAGAAACAAGAGACAGCAAGGACCTGACGATCACGCCGCGAAGGGTGCATCCGTTAGAACAAAAGAGGGGCTTACAAGTTAGGTGGCCCATTAGTGCTAGGACTTACTCTAGGATGGAGTCCCGAGGAAAAGGATGATGATAGTTTTGGGCTTGAGCATTGAAGAGGCTTCCTACGTATCCTTGTGGCAGGGAATCAAAGACCACATAGTTCTTCTAAAAAACATACCGCTACATGGGGTCGCAACGGCTTACCGCTGGATTTGGTCACAACGACTTACCGCTAGATTGGGTGTGAACGGCTTACCGTTAAATGGGGTCGCAATGGCTTACCACTGGATCGGGTCACAACGGCTTACCGCTGGAAAAGGATGTGAACGGCTTACCATTAAATGGGGTCGCACCGGCTTACCGCTGGATCGGGTCACAATGGCTTACCGCTGGATTGGGTGTGAACGTCTTACCGTTAAATGGGGTCACAACGGCTTACCGCTGGATCAGGTCACAACGGCTTACCGCTAGAAAAGGATGTCAATGGCTTACCGCTGCATGGGGTTGCAAGGCTTACCGCTGGATAGGATCACAACGGCTTACCGCTGCAAAGGGATGTCAACGGCTTACTGCTGAAAAAGAGTGACAATAGTGAATGGGGATTATGCAAGAATTCTGCCCTGGTGCCTCTATGGAGCGTCAGTGGTGAATGGGGAATACGCAAGGATGTTGCCCGGGTGCCGCTATGGAGCGGCAATGGTGAATGGGGCTTACACAATGAAGCTGCCCAGGTGCCGCTAAGGAGCGGTAATGGTGAATGGGGCTTATGAAAGGAAGCTACCCGGGTGCTGCTAAGGAGTGGTAATGGTGAATGGGGCTTACGCTTGGAAGCTGCTAGGGTGCCGCTAAAGAGCAGCACTAGTGAATGGGGCTTACACTTGGAAGCTGCCCGGATGCCGCTATAGAGCGGCAATGGTGAATGGGGATTACGCTAGAAGCTACCCGGGTGCCGCTATGGAGCAGCAATGGTGACTGGGGCTTATGCAAGGAAGCTGCCCGGGTGCCGCTAAGGAGTGGTAATGGTGAATGGGGCATACGCAAGGAAGCTGCCTGGGTGCCGCTAAGGAGTGGTAATGGTGAATGGGGCTTACGCTTGGAAGCTGCCCGGGTGCCGCTAAGGAGCGGCACTCGTGAATGGGGCTTACACTAGAAAGCTGCCCAGGTGATGCTATGGAGTGGCACTGATGGATGGGGCTAACACTAGGAAGCTACCCGGGTGCCTCTATGGAGCGGCATTGGTGAATGGGGCTTATGCAGGGATGCTGCCCGGGTGCCACTAAGGAGCGGAACTGGTGAATGGGGCTTACGCTTGGAAGCTGCCCAGATGCCGCTATGGAGCGGCAATGGTGAATGGGGCTAATGCAAAGATGCTGCCCGTAATGTCTTCCTCATGTCTGTCCATGAGGGCATCCCAACTCACTGATTAATTGAGGCCTTCACCTATGCACTGGTGCACAAGAGGGATAATGCCAAGGGGCATTGGAATCATGCCACTATAGACATGTCATTGAGCATCTTACGCTTGGAGCATAATGCATCTCTTGTTTGGAACAAGAGGCATCCTACGTTAGAAACATTGGGCGTACTACAGTTTAGAGTCTTATGGGTAGGACTATTGGCATCTCATGCTAGGGGCATAAGGCATCCCTTATTTGGAGCAAGTGGAATCCTATTTTTGGAACATAGGGAGAATAGTACAGTTTATAGTCTTGTAGGTAGGACTGTTGGAATCTCATACTAGGAGCATAAGGCATCTCTTTCTTGGAGAAAGGGGAATCCTATCATTTGATAGATATGGAGAATACTACAGTTTAGAGTCATGTAGGTATGATTATTGGCATCTCATGCTAGGAGCATAAGGAATATCTTTCTTGGAGAAAGGGGCATCCTATCATTTGTTAGATAGGGAGAATACTATAGTTTATAGTCATGTAGACAGTACTATTAGGCAGAAGATGCCTTGAAATGGTTGGTGTTGGGACTTACGCAATGGCGGCCCTTTCTGGTTCAACCTGTCATAGAATCCAAGTGATTGGGTTTGGAGGAGATTCCAGAGGAATGGTTCGACTCAAGGTACTTGAGGAATTGATGATGAGAACCTAAACTCATGACATAAGAAACAAACAAAGAGGAATACATCAACTCAAGGAGTTCCCGGCCCTCCGGGCCGGTCCCTTCTCTACCGCCACTTACCCCGAGCGGGGGTGCGGGGGCACTGCCCCTGCGGTATGGACCGGTGGGTGCTAAGGTTGGAGCCTCGTTAAGGATAGGTCTTCGCGAAGTATCTTCCCGGAGTAAAGGTCTCGCGAAGTAGCTTCGCGGTCAAAGGGGTCATGCGGAGCAAAGGTCCCTCGCGGAGCTTGGTCTCGCGGAGCAGCATCACGGAGCATAGGCTTGTGAAGCATGGACTCACGGAAGATGATCTCACGTAGCAGCGTCACAAAGCATTGTCTCACAGAGCATGGAATCACGGAGCATGGTCTCGCGGAGCAGTAACGCGAAGGAATCTTCTCACGGAGTATGGCCTCGCGGAGCCGCAATGCGGAGCTCCGCTCGGCCGCCCAAGGGGAGAAGTGGCCGTGGCCGTCCGGAGAAGTGGGGTGAGATGGTTATTTATAGGCAAGGGGCGCCGCGTAGCAGAACTCCTGCGCCGCCTCTGGTGCTTTGCGGCGCGCTCGCGAACGTGAAATTCGTTCGTGGAGAGGTACCACCTCTAGAGCTTCGCGGCGGGCTCGCAAACGTCAAATTCGTTCGCGGAGAGGTACCGCCTCCGGAGCTTCGTGGCGGGCTCGCGAACGTCAGGGTGTTCGCCGAGCTTTACCGCCTCCTCTGCTTTGTGTAAAGTCTTCGCAGTGCGTCTCGAACGTTAGATGGGTTCGCGGAGCCTCTCGACTCATTACTTCACGACGGTGCTCCGCAATCGCGGAGGCCGTTTCGCGAATGGGCTTTGTGAACCATTTTTTCAGCCAAACTTCAAATGTCCATAACTCCTAATCTGTAACTCCATTCGGACCCTACAACCTACCAAATCGATGCTTGTGATATGGACTACGATCTTGGATCATGTATGGAAGCATTTGGAAATTTTTTGGGGACTAGTTTTCTGGTGCCAACAATTTCTATTTAATACTTATTATTAATAACTACTACTATTTTTTACTATTAAGTACTATTTAGTACTATTCACTACCAATTACAACCATGTAGGACTATTTTTTAGTAATTACTAAAAATTGGAAGTAATTGGTATTAATTAATAATAATTAGTAGAAATTAATACTAATTACTACAATTTATTAACAATTACTACTATTTATTAACATTTATTTCTATTTATTACCAATTATTTCTATATATTATTAAATATTGCTATTTATTTCTAATTTCACCTATTTATTTACAATTTCTATAATTTATTACCAATTAACACTATTTTTAACAATTAATAATACTTATTAACAATTACTACTATTTATTACTAATTACTACTATTATGTACTATTTTCTACAATCTCTTACTATTTATCAATTATTTTCCCTAATAATTACTAATTACTACCCTTTATTTATATTTATTACAAATGAAAATTATAATTAATTAAATAAAAAATAAAATGAATAAATACCTCTAAATTGAATCTTCCATTGGATAAAAACATTGAAAATTGGTCTCGGGGGATATGAAAAACATTGGAAAATGGAAAAAATAAAGAGGTAAATTTGAGAGGAGAGAGTGATATGGGAGTTGAGAGAAGAGTGAAATGAAAAAAATAGAGGGGGTTATATATAGGATTGATCTTTTGAGACAATACTCCCATCAAAAATACTAATTATTACACTGGGATCCATCGCAAACATACCCCAACTGTGTTAATTGTGATAGTTCTTAAAAGAAACTACTTGCAACGTGGCCCATCGCTAATAGTTTCCAGACGACATTTTATATTGTAATGGGTGTGTACTCCCATCGCAAATAAAAAAAAAACATGAATGCTATTTTTATGGGTGTAAACACCTGTTGCAACTAGCCTTACCACATTTCGGCGCATAGTGTTCCTTGATGCCTTTTGTAAGAGGGAATATTTTCTTCTTGCAAATATGTTTTTGCAACAAACTATTTATGATGGGAATATGGACCTAACTCAAATAGTCTTCGATGAAAGACTATTTGTCATGGGTCCTCCACCTGTTCCCAATGACCAGTCACAAAAACCTATTTTCCCCTAGTGACCCCTACACCAACTAGGGTGAGAGATGACCCATAAACCCTTAATGATGCTACTGACATGGTACCACCCCCTCCACCAACAGACCTTCCTTGTCCACCCCTCCTCACTTCTTCCTCACTTCTACCCTCTTCCACCATTTTGTCTTGTTATGGACCATCCACAACCCCACATCCACCCACACCCTCAGCTAATATCCTTATATCCCTCCCCTTGGTAACTTTAGACCACCACCAGGGAATCATAGAACAGATCCTGGAATTTATCAATCAAATACTAGATATGAGAGAGGGCATGTTGGGCCTTATTCTTCAGCACATGACAATTCATCTCCTACTAATGCTTCATCCTCATCCAGATCCTCATGCTTCAGCATCACCAACACTGTTTAAATCTCTATCCAAAGATTCATTTTTTCCATCAACTACTGCCCCAGATTCTCCTTCTATAATTACAAATGGATATGTACTATAGAGGCCACCCCATAGAGTGCCAACCTCGTGCCTCCAACATCTTCTAAAGGATCCTTGACACTACCAGATCCAACATTATTAGACAGTTCTTCTTCTGAGGAGACACTTTGAATATTTTTTCACATTAATTTCTGTATATACCACTTTTGTTCCTTGCACGCAGTGTGATGGTTTTTATTCATGCTGAATTCTTCTCTAATTTCATTGGCAGACACAGGTAATATACTATGCCATGGAAATCTTATTTTCTACTTCATTCCAAATTTTTGAGCTCACCGTTAGAGGAGTATTATTTTTGGGTTTATTTTTATCTCATTAGTTTCGTATTACTTCATTCATTTCACTACCTACCCCTATCACTATTATTGTTTCCCATATCCTTTTCTCAACCTTTAGGTTTCACATAGAGACCATTCGTGATATTACGTCTGGGTTGATTATTTTGAATACACTAGTTATTGTCCTTAAACTAGTCTAGGATACATTATTAATAGATGAAATATTTTTTTTATTTTTTGATTAATTATAATAATAAATAATAAATTCAAAGATTATAATTTTTAAAGATACATACATGTTTTAATTTTGAATATTTAAAAAATGATATACAAACATAGTGTAATTTTTTCATGTAAACACTTGGATATTTTCATTTTTTAGAATAATTATTTTTATTCCTATCATTACCTAATTGACCCATATTATCCTCTTCTCTTGAGAGGTATTGTAATCCCTTAGTCATATTCTTTCTTATACCTTATTTCTTGATAAATTCTCGGGTCACACATTATTACTAAAATTTGGAACTTTTTTCTATTTAAAAAAGAATATATTAAATCACATTAAAATGATGGAGGCATTTCATTGATATTTTCATCCCATTAGACCTTGATTCCTACCCAATAACAGACCTCTACAAAACCCATATAAACCATTATATTCCATGATAAAAAACATATTATATGTTTATTTTTCCCTCCTACCCAAATTATATTATAATATTTCATGAATATTAATTTGATATTTAATGAATTATTTTATCTATTCATGGTATATTTTGATGAGTGACCATGAAATTAAGTCTGCAGGAGAGTTCCTCTCTTGAAATTGGGAATAAGGGTTCCAAAATCACTTTCCATTTTATTCCCAAGTGGTCCCTGATTTAAAATAAGGGATGACTAAATTCATTCATTATACTTATTGATGGTTTACGAACCCATATTGGGAAGGTAGTATCATGGTAATCGTGACCTTTGAGAGATATTATTAGGGATATATTTTTATTGGGTTTTTTCATTAAATATCATATATTTTTATTTCAGAAATAAACCACATTTTTTAATCCTCTAAGATTATTTATCGCATCATTAAAAAATTAGTCATAGCCTCCGAATCATTTGATTCTAATTGAAAGAACTCATGACTTTTGTGATTTTAATTATAAGTGGAGAATGATAATACTTTAATTCTTATGGATAGAGTGACTATACATGATATTGACCATAACTCTGATCAAATTATCAGTATTTATGACTGGTTTATTTTCAAGAATGGTATATCATCAAGTGGCATGTGTATTTACTAAAAGTTGAAAAAACATAATAAAAGAGGATGTTATTCATTATATTATTTTTAAATGATGAATGATTAGAATATCATTTAATTTCAAATTTGTTTTGTGCCTTTTAAAATCCAATTCCACATGTACCCAATTTGTTCTAACATTTTCATATATTAAATTGAGTAATAAAAAATATTTTCACCAATAAAATTATTTATATTAGTTTTCTTAATGATTTTTAAAAGATTCAATCCAATGATTAAAATCAAGAGTGATCAGAAGAAATATTAAAAAATAAATGGCATGTACTTTATAAACACACATTATGTTCCTTTTTCTAATCATGGTTCACCAAGTTGAGTACATTCCCATATTATCGTTATGAGACAACATGACTTTTAATTACTATTAACACTCCATGTATGCGCTTAAAGATGAATATGGTTGATTAAAAAGACTTTATATGATATACCAGGCATCACAACATGTTGTGTACCCCTCCAAAAGGCCGCTAAAACATTTAAATTAAAAGGGTAGTCATGGTAGATCCCCTTCATGTGGATAAAATTATAAAATTTTACATTTCAAGAGTGCATGAAATACACTTTTGGATAAATTCCACATAGTTCCTTTTTATATAAATATATATTTATCCATCCTTGATTGAGGTGGAAATGCTAGAGATAGGTGTGTTAACTCTTCCATTCGATCACCCCAAATCAAATTTGAGTTTTAGTTATCATTTATTTACTATTTTAGTAATTTTTTCCTATCCATGGTACGGTATAAGATTAATCTCAGCCAACATGTTTTGAAAATGGTCATAATCTGGTAGTTTTCTCTTATATGGGTTGTAATAAAATAATGGGTATGATGTGATTTCAATTATTATGTTTTCTTTTTATATTGAGCTGCGTCTATTGTTATATTAATGAAATAATTACACATGTAATTCATAGTATTGTATCAGACCAAGAACAAAAGTAGTAGAAAAAACTAAAGTATTTTTAATAGATGATTCAATGACCATTGGGTGAGATCATTTCCACTTTTTAAGGGGTTATAAAAATAATTTTTAATAAGATTTTAATCACTAGACCAAGAGATTAACCCATTTAATTACATAATTTTTTGTTTTTAGATCAAGAAAAAATAGTATAATTGAATCCTCAGGGAAAACAAGATCATTTATAATTTTTAAACTAATGAATTGCCGTTATAAAGAACTATAATCAAGTTTCAACCCATACATTTTTTTCTCATGTGGGTTATATATATTTTTATATTTTATTTAAATATTCAGAAATAATATCAATTATTCTTTTGTTCTATTCAAATGTTTTTTGGGATAATCATCTGAGACCCGTCAACTTGTTTTTGTTATTAATTCTATGTTCTACATATGGGATCGACACCAAATTCTTTTAGTTCCCCAATTATTCTGATTATACTGGAAACATGCTCCTAATTTTCCACACCTCATTATTGAAATGGTCATCTCTTTCTACATAGTTGCATTTTTGAGTTGTTGGGAATGATTCTAGTTTATTTTTTATGAGTTTCCAGATGAAATTATTTCTACCTGAGATGATTCTTTTGGATCAACAACATGATTATGAATTTTGTGGTATTAGGTACTCTATTTATTATGGTTAGAACATTTTTGAGTGTTCATTCTCTATTGAGGGTATTTGAAATTTCAAAAACTAGATTATTTTTCATATTCCTATGAGAAAGGTAATGATGAGATAATATCAATGTTCATTGTTTTAATTGCTTCAATGTACCATGAATTTGTTCTACGTTATAAGGTGGTGATTAGGGTTTCCATGTACGAGATAAAGAATCACTTACATTGTATCACAATATTATACCTTCCAAAATATCTAGGAAGAGTCCCATAAACCATCATGTTTTCTTCATCCAAATCATGTGCTAACATGTAAGTGGGATGATATATTGATGTACATTATGGTGGCTTTACCTCATACCCATTGGAAGAATAATGTGAAATGGGTTGTGATCGATTATCTGACCAATGCAGCTTAGTTTATACCAATTCATGATATAAACAATGTTGATGAACTATACATCGTGTAGATGAATGAGAATATAAGGTTTCATGGTAATCCTAATGTGATAGTCTCTAACAAAGATCCCTAGTTTATTTTTGATTTCTGTAGAGGCCACTATGAGTCAATGGGATCTCAATTGAGCATGATCACGAAATATCATCCATGGAATGATGTCCAGAAAGCACTGGATATATAGATTATTGAAGATATGGTATGTACATTCATACTCAATGTTTTTGGGGCATTGGAAAAACATTTCGTATTGTTCATGTCCTTATAAAAAAAGATAATAGTACTCAATTTTGATGGATCCTTTAGAATCATTCTATGGTTGGACTTTTTAATTTCTATTTTGTTGGTCTGAGATTGGTGAATCCTATTTTTTTGGTGCAAGCATGGTCCAATAGATGATATCAATTACTCAAGTGATTCATCAGAGAATTTTTAGGTAATATAAATGATATAAATCTTACAATGACAGTTCTATATTACAATTTAATTTTTCAGTCCATGAACATGTGTTTTCTGTTATTTCACCACATTTGGGTGATCAATATCTTAGGAGGAAAGAGACTCTTACTTCTTATTTTTAAGACCTTTTAAGGTAGTTTAGAAGGTGGGTAAAGTGGATTCACATTTTTAACATCCACCATAGTTTATGTTGATACATAATATTTTATCTGTATCTCAGATATTTTATTATATTTTTGATCCAACTCTTTTTTTTAGATTGAGTGATCCTGATATTGAGCCTGATTTATCTGTGATTGAGCATCAAGTGATGATTATTGATTCTAATTCTAAGGTACTACATGTAATTATTATACCATTGGTGGATGTTCTATATAAGAATGTTTTTAGTTATCATGATACAAGGGAGATTTAGGAAATATTAAGTGACTAGTGGGATCATCTCTATGATATTAAAACTTTTAGATAGGCTTTCTTGAGAGAAAATGTTTGTATGGGGGGGATTTTGTTACATTATGTTACTTGAAATTGGATTCTCATATACCATCATTTTGTTCATGCATTTATTTGGAATTATTATATGTTTTTTCAAAAAAAATTTGAATAATTTTGGAGGCTTTGGTGTGGCTCATGATTGGAGAACAATTATGGAAAATCATGTTGTTTGGATAAGAAAAATATGTTCTTGATGATGGCTCTATAGAGGGGGCACATGGTTTATCCAAACCATGAGGCCCGACCCTCAGAAATGTGAAACCCTAGACATGGTTATTTTTCGTAGTTAATTCACGTTTAATAAAAAAATGTTCCCATAATGGAGAAAACATGAATTATAGATTTGATGGATGTATAGTTTGATAAATTATATAGCCCAAAACAGAAACAAATGTGCATATATTTTTTATGCCACAAGTTTTTAATAAAAACATGAACCCCCTATTATGGCCCATAATCCCCCTATTCAAAAATAACATGAGTTAACTGGATTTGGCTTCTCTCAAGAAGTGGTTTGGGATCATCAATAACATGAGTCAGTGGATCATCTCTCTTGTGGTTTTTTCTGATCCGTATTTCAATCCTCGTCGTATTTTGATAGATCATTATCAAATTCAATGTTATTAATAATTTTAATTGGATCATTATTATTGTTTTTTTCCTAGTCTATGATTCCATTATTCTTATTTGGTGGATACCATTGCGAGTTTTGATTCAAGATAATTGATTAAATGTATGTGGTTCAATTTGAGGTTTTCCTTATTTTTAAAACCCATATTTTTTTGATTGATTTTAACTAAAATTCAATTTCGTTATAAATTATTGATATGAATTTATTTTATTATGAAATTAAAAATAGTATCAATTTTGATAAAGAAAACCAATTATAATATAATTTGAATTTTGGGGTGAATTTTGAAATTGATGGAATTGATGAAAATATTTTAGATTTGTTTTCAGAAAAATGGAACAAATTGAAAATATAAAACCCAGTTATTGGTAGTGGACTGAAAATTTCATTAAATTACAAAAAAAAAACAAATGTTTTTATTTATAAATGGAAAAATTCATATTGAGACAGAAATTGGGGAATTAAAATATAAATTATAAATAATTATAAATTATATGATTTGATGAATAATTATTGATTTATTGTGAAAATATGAGTCTAAATTTTTAGTCGGATTTTTTGGAAATCATGATAATATTGTTATCCACTGACATTTTATTGACTATAACTAAAAAAACCCAGTCATTATTATTATCCTAAATGGGATGTTGATGAGCCATATTCATTTAGAGCTTGAGGGGTATGGGTACCGTTACTTTTGATCATTGATTTGATAGGTTTTTTAATCCTACATACAAACAATCATACTATGTGTAATATAAACATGTTGTGTTTTGATTAAAATTTCCATTGATTATAAAACTATTATATTTATTCCAAATGATTTATATAAATTCATTAAAATAAAAAAAAATTAAATCCATGCTTGAAATGTTTTATATATTTTGAATGAAAGAATTTTTTTAATATGTAAATGTAATTTTATAAAAAAATTAAATTAAATAATTTATTGGTTTATTATTATGGAATTTATAATGGAACACATTTCTAGAGCTTACGGGATTTATAGACCACGCCATACATTTTCTTTTGGGTGTTTGTATATTTTCTTATTCTAGGTCCAATCAAAGGTAATGGGCCACAAAGAGGCCCTAAATATTATGGATTCAATGGACTATAGAGTGAAAGTGGTAAAATTTGGTGTTTAGGTACAATTATTACATAGGGTTATTTATGACTATTATAGTATATTAATTCTAATTTCTATGGATGTTTCATCAGGTTATTTATCTGTCCTCTTGAGTTTTTTAACTTTTAGACCAATAGAAAATTTTCCCAAAGGGGTTTCGATTTATAGACTATTATCTTATTGTCTTCCATTATTTTATTGGAAAACCCATTCACCATTTAGCCTTCTATGATGCCAGGTGTTAGTCTCAAACACACAAGGAGCATGAATTCCCTACAGGCTATGTTAGTACTGGCTCAGATATTAGGGTACCGGATTATTTAGTCTTGATTATGAATGTTATGTCATCTATGAAATCATATTAATTATATAAATATCATATTAAAATATTGGATTTATGTTTTTATAAATTATTCAATTTTTCTCATGGAATGTAAGTCCTATTAGATCCTGGGGACACTTGGTCATACATATAGAAAAGTGATGAAATAAATACATTAATAGGTTAATATGTACGACGTTAGATGATATATTAATTTTCTAAAATTAATATAATGTCATTATTATTATCTATATTCATAATCTCCAAAATTTTGATTGTGAATTCTGGTTATTTATGTGAAATAAATTAAATCGGCTCATAAGGTGGTAGCCTTCTATATATATATGAGTGAAGTATTTGTTTCCCATTTGATATGTGAGAGATAGATAGTTACTATTCAACCAGAAATATGAAATCAAATTATATTAATGATACCAGGTATATTATATTTAATTTTTTAGTAAATAAATTAAGGTGTGAAAATGAAGAATTAAAAATAAAGCACTTTGTGAAGATAATGACATGCAGTATGAAGAACCTACTTTGTATCTCTTATTAAGGATCATAGGGCTGTCTTTAGGTGGTTTCATCTTATCTATAATGTGTATAATTAGGTTCGTGAGATTTTTTAGTATTTTTCGATTGATTAAATTTTCTTTAGAGGTTTGAAAAAGTGAGGGGAGGTAGTTCCCTTAATTAATTGAGGAGGGAGATACACTCAGAATTTTTAATAGAATAAATCATACACCTATTTTAAACATTAAACAAGTATTTAAAAAGGAACATGTTCAAAAATTACATTCACAAAGGTTATAAAATTTATAGAAAATATGAATTTGACATGTTATATTTAATTTTAATACTTATCATTATGGTTTACCAAGCCCACATAAAAATTTTCTCCATAACCGTGGTAAAATATTTTTTTTCATTTTTCAGTACTCATCATGAAAAAAATTAAGATAAATTATTTATATAAAATTAATTATTATGTTTCCAAATATGGAATCCATTTTAATGAACTCAATTCATATAAGTGGAATATTATAACTTAAAATAATAATTGTATACACGATAAGAAATCTGGATTTCAATAAAGGTGTTATTCAATATTTAGATGGGTATATATTAAATATATGATCAGTAATCATTTTTATAGGAATTTAAATTTATATTTATAGATATATTATCAATAAATTTTATTCAAATAAATCATCATTTATTATTATTGAAAATAATTAAATTTGTGGAACATTATGGATTTACCAAAAAAAATGTACAAAAATTTGTTTTCATGCCTAAAATAAACATGTATCAAAATAGAGTATAAAGATGAATAAAATGTAATTAATAATTTTCAATACAAATAAATATTAATTTTTTTACAATTAAATAAAATTCAAATGGTTGTGTTATATTAAATTTACTTTCATTATTTAAAATGCATAACAGAACATGAAAATTCTATATTTTAAACTATTCATTGGGAAATAAACATTTTTAATAAAATCAAAAAAAATTAATCCTAAGATAATTTTTTAATGATGATTTTAGATATTATATCTTATTTATATAATATAGTTTGTAATATATATATATATATATATATATATTAATTATAATTTCTAACATGAAATATTTTTATTTTTGAACAATTTTTTGTCAATCATAAATAGAATTTAATGAAAAATTATAATTATATTTAACTAAAAGATTACCAATAAATTTGAATTTATTATGAGCTCACTATATATATTTCATTATATTATAAACCATATTCATATCCATTATTTCAACAGTAATGTTTTGAAGGTCATATTTAAATATGATATTTTAAGTCTTTTTTAAGCTCAGTGTTGTGTGTTGTATATGATATTGGACATAGTGTCCTTGATTTCATAACTGAGGGTATTAAATTGTAACAATCATTAATAAATTTCATGATCTAAATTTTAAATTTATCTTGGAAGGAAATATTTTTATATTTAAAAATTCCTTTTTAAGACACACCTCTTTAAAAAGGATAAAACAATTCTCATAATCGAGGGAAGGGTAATATGAATGTCACCTACAATAAAAAATAACATCATTTTCATTTATTATAAAATTAGATGTATGTAAAAATATATACTTATAACTATAGAATATATACCAATATATAGTGATAGATATCATTGATCACAAGAAAAGTGAATGATCAAGGGAATATTGAATACCACAAAATGAAAAATATTTTATGAGTTAAAAAACATTGATTCATGTAATATAATGGTAATAAGATATTTTTTTAAACATAATTTTATTAGATTTCAGGGATTATATTACTATCTATATAGATAACTTAAAAAATATATACTTGATATATAGTACTTTAATAAGAATAATAATATCCCTTTGTTTTTCATTTATCAATCCCCACTTCAGATAGTACTCCAAGAAATGAATATTCCATATGAAATTTTTATACTTAAAGAAATAAAAGTAAATTTTAATGGATAGTACCATCAATAAAAAAGTGAATTATTTTTCCCTTTATATATAAATATATTCCATAACCAATATAGTTAGAATAACTTATCAAATATACTTCAATAATCTCCCAAACAGAACAGTACCACCATAGGTTCATCATTAATAATTATCCATAAAATTATCAAATTAAATATTTTTACATTTACAATAACATAATTTAGGCTAGTGGTCAGAATTACACCCCTATCTCCTTTCAGATGTGGGTTAATGCCCTGGTGCCTTGCTAGATTTTACTGGTTGTTACATGGAATGTGTGTTTCCCTTTTTCTAATACTATATTAATACAATTCATTAAATTTTAAAAATTGTAATGAAACATAATTTACAAAAAATAAATAAGAAAATACATAAAGGATACCAATAAAATTACTCTTATTTCATCAAAATTTAAATGAATCCATCTTTAAAATAAATTTTTCATAAACATAACCGACATGTAGTATTACTATAATTATATCTGAAATCTTCATTATTATTGATAAACTCCTATCAAATAAATCCTTCAAAAATTTTGAAATTAAACTTATTATAAACATTTAACTAATAAAACCATAAATGTAACCATAATTATAGTGTTGTTATTCGATTAAGATATATATTCTTACAATAACATACTCAATAAATTTTTATTTTATCATTCATTTACAAAACCCCATAAATTAAAGGGAATATTTAATTTATTTATTGAATAAAAATAAATAAATACGTATACCCTTTTACATTATCATAAGTCCTTCCTCTGTCTTAGAGATAAAAATTAAATAATTGAACGGACTCAAATCATTCGCAGGATTTCCGAAATGAAACAAATAAATATAAATGGATTCTTATGGTGAAATATATGTCACTCAACTTATCAATATAATTTTACATATAATTTTTTCACTAAATTCCATTTATTTCAAAAAATATAACTATTTTATTATTTCATTAAGAAAATCTCTTGAGTCCTCATTTCCATATTTCAGACATGATGGAAATAAATCCATTTTTCCGCCATGGTCTAAACTGCTTGAACGATTAAAAGACTCCTTCACTATCTTCTTCAGGAAGTCCAATAGTTGGTTATGGTGTATATCCTTAGTAACATATCATGATTACTGATGAGGAATAACCGTGAAATCATTCATTATAGAAATAATAAAATGATGGTTCCTTTAATATCCACACTATCTGTCATATTTCATATTTGCACAATTACTTCAAGTTCCATCCATTGACTAAATCCAACAGACATAGTGTGACCAATAATAATCATAAATCAAAAATAAAATATTAATTTATTATATTTCTAAAATCATGAAACTTTCATTCCAATTTATGAAACATTAGTTTTATCCTTTATCATTAATTGTTTAAATATATTCGAATGCATTAAAATGTTTTTTAAATTAAATTTTATTTATCCAATGCATATGTAATGGTAGTGTCAAGATATGTTTGTAGTAATTCCTTATTTCTATACACCATGATACAATTAAAATAATTTTTTATAAAAAGAATTACATTTTATGTTTATAATTATATTAAATTTATACCAACTTATAAATTATATTTTATAAAAATAATATCTTTCTTGAAATAGTTATTCTAGAATTAACAATGTTTGAATGTTTTTCATTTATAAAAAATTGTTATTTTAAATTGTGAATTGTTAAAATATCAATTTTTCAAATATTATTACATATTTTCAATAAATTAAGTAATTTCAAAGTCCAATTATTATTTAATGCTTATTAAAAATTATAAAAACAAATTATTAATCTTTATTTATAATAATTAATTACGTTTAATTCATCTTTATACCAGACTATTATACATATTTTTTTCATTTTAATAGTAAAATTTCTGGATAACTATTTTTAAATGAAAAGTGTTCCTTCATTTTAATAAATGAAAAAAATAATGACAAATGATTTAAATAAAAAATTTATATTATATTTCTATAAATATTAATTGACATACATATAATGATAAAAAATAATTATCGAGTTATTATACGTTCATCATATATTAAAAAAATATATTTCTTTAGAAACTGCTTTTTCCTCGCCTCTATGGGATTTGTTTCAATTTATATTATACCAGTTTTGTGAATTAAATTTGGTTAAATGGATTTAATATTTTAAATTAGAAAAATTATACAATAAAATAGGGCAAACATTATATTATTTCATAGTGTATAGTGAAAAATTAAAAATTCATTGCCTCTATTAATGTGAAAAGGGGTTTTCTGATTGATAGAGCATAAATATGGGGGTTATAATGACATAAAATCTTGTTAAATTACAATTATATGAGTATATTTCCACCTTAAAACATATAAGGTTATCTAAAATACTATATTAGATCCCTATGGGTTATGTAAAACGTGGTTCTAATTTATTATTTTAAAAAATACAAAGTGTCTCCTCCTACCTATTAATATAACGGAAAAATATCCACTGATTTCATCTCACATTTCATGCCATTTGGATAAACCAGACTGAAAAATAATTTTTACCCAATATACATATCGAAATTAAAAATATGAATTTTTTCAAAAATACTAACCATGTGGTTTATGATATGATATCCAAAGTAGGATCTTTTAATTGTTGTTCGTTGTTTTCCTCCAGCTCTTTCTTTTTAATTATAAAATTTTCACCTTCTACTTTTTCAAGAAAAAGTACAATTTAATAACAATAGTTTCTCCCACATACTCATAAATTATTATTAATATTATGTAATAATTTATATCTATCTCATCCTCTATCAAATGGAAAATAAATCCATTGCTCATGTGTAAAATAGACTATCTCCTCAAAAATATATGTGGTCATTACATCACTAATGGAAATGGGATGTCATAATTATTGAAAAAATAAAAATATAAAATACATACTACATGATATAAATTCATTAAAATTAACTTAACATCAAATTCCTTAACATTTCACCATTTTATGATATCATATTGTCAGACATTATTATGTACGACCTACTTTCACAACGAAACGATGTTACTCATTTTCCATTTCCATATTTAAATATTGGTTTTAGAAATTCAGTTAATAATAAAAGATAAATAAGATTATAAACCAATCATCTACCATATTATGTGTAACCCTCACAACTACCATAATAAGTAACCTTAATGAATAATGTATGGTGTAACCCTTAGAGATACCTTACGATGTAACCATCACATCTACCTTGTAATGTAACCCTCACGAGTACATTATGATGTATGCATCGTAGCTACACGTTAAGTAACCATATGGTCTACAACCAACATATGCATACCCCATTAATTCGATGAATATATAGGTCCCACCATTCATCCATAAATATTACCATTGAAAATAAAATATTCATAAAATGATAATTATTATGTAAAAACATTCTTTTTTAATTTTTTAATAACAGAAATTTAAAATAGTTTTTTAACCAAAAGTAACTTACAATGGGTTTTTATTTTATAAAACATGTTTAAACCTGATTTATAATGGAATAATGTGTGATAATATTATATTAATGAACAAAATTCATATTTATAATCACATATATGACCGTCTTATAAATTATTTACACCCATTTAATAATAAAATTAGGTTATTTTCATTATATCATGTGCATTGTTTCCAAGGATTTCGTGGTTGGTTCATTATAGATTTTCATGTACAATGGATAAAAATTTACAAAATTTGAATGAAATTGTGTTAATATGTTTACATAATTTTAAATGATGCCATATATCATTTTTTTTATATGAGTAAAGACCATTTGATAAAAAATTAATGAAAATGATTTAATTTATTTTTGTGGTTTTTACGACCATATAAATATATATCGTTTTATTCAATATCATGCTTATATATTTGTTCTAGAAAACTAAATAACTTATAATATTTATAATAAAATTTTATTTAACCATTATAATGGTGTTTTGACCAACCTGAAAGGTGGTAACTAGAAATTGAACTGTATAGTCCATGATATTGGTAAATCTACACCTTACAGATTATGATCTCTTTTTTAGAATTATAGAGGGAGAATAAAGAGTTTTGTAGAGTACATGTTTTTTCCTTGTGTGAATTTTGAATATTTCTAGATCTAGGTGATGAGAGGACGTGAAATTCAGAGCCCCACTGTTACCAGAATAAATAATAAAAAAATATTTTCCACCTTTTATACTATGCACATTACGAAAATATGATATATTATAAACTGTAGCTCGTATCCAAAATCTGAGGCCACAGTTGGGCTTGGATGGTAGCGTTTTGTAGGATCGAAATATAATATGAGATGCTCAATATACAAGAGGGGGGGTGAATTGTATACTTTAAAAATTCCTTTGGAACCTTTAAAGTTAGTTATGAATAACTAGAGTTTCCTTAAGAAAAGGAAAGAACTAAGTTTAACAAAGTTAAACTAAGTTGATTCACAACACCTCTAACACCGAACTAAACTTGGAAAGAGATTCCAAAAGAAGGTTCCGGAAATATGGTTCCGGAATTTGAAACTTAACAAAAGTTACAATATGAGATTCTACCTTAAAGCGTATAGAATCTAAACTAATCAAAGTAAGTAAGGAAGTATAAGAAAATTATACTTTCCTTAAGATACAAAATGCAGCGGAATAAAACAAGTACAAGTAGAAGAACTACTAGTAACAAGATGATAGTCTTTTAACCCAAAGAGAAGGGTATCCAACAACCTTGGATAAAGGTCCCTTGATTTATACTTTCAAGCAAGTCTGTCTTACCCACACCAGGGTAAGCCCTCGATACGAAGATCGGTGTCTCTGTCTTGCTATCCCCGCAAGCCCTCAACTTCAAGGTAGTTGGCAACCTCTGTCTTTCTCGGCAAGAAAGCCCTCGATCTTTAAGGTAGTCGGCACCTCTGTCTTTCTCAGCAAGAAAGCCCTCGATCTTTAAGGTAGTCGGCACCTCTGTCTTCCTATCCCTGGAAGCCCTCGAATGTAATCACCAACATTCGGAGTCGCACGAAGCTTTGAGAGTTAATAAGAGACTCTCTCTCTAGAAATCACTTCAACAGCATGTATGCACAAAGTTCAAATGTTCATCCATCCATCGTGAGCTTTTTCAAATGAGCTCCTATTTATAGGTGAGGTCGGCTCCTTCTCCAACGGTCATATTTTCCTTAAAGTTCGGAGGGACCTGTACACGTGTCACTTAGACAACGGTTAGTTTATAACAAAATGGACGACATCGTTTTATAACAAAGTAAGTGTAACAGAAAGTACGACATCGTTTTAAAACCTAACATAAAGGTTCGGAATAGAAATTTCGGAGTGAAAGTTCGGAGTGAACAAAATCAGAGTGTATAAAACAATGATATCCAGATTCTGTTTAATGAGTGAATTCGGAATGAGAATTCGGAATAGGAATTCGGAATAGGAATTCTTCATCAGAAATCGTAATGAGAAATCGTCATCAGAATTCGTAATGAGAATTCGGAATGAGATTTCTTCATTAGAATTCGTAATGAGAATTCTTCATTGGAATTCGTAATGAGAATTCTTCTTCAGAATTCGTAATGAGAATTCGAAATGGGATTTCTTCATTAGAATTCGTAATGAGAATTCTTCTTCAGAATTCGTAATGAGAATTCGTAATGAGAATTCTTCATTAGAATTCGTAATGGGAATTCTTCTTCAGAATTCGTATCCTGAATCTGGAATAGAACTTAGTCAGAATTCATAACCGGAATTCGGAGTGAAACTTCCTTATAGTTCTTGTCCAGAATCCGAACCCTAAAACAGAATGCTTTTTATCAGTTTTAATGATTCCGAGAAAGTGAATCCGAATTTCATACTTAAGAAAAATATTAATGAAAATATGATAAGGATAAATTTTTCTTATAAAAGCGTTTTTCCTTAAGAAAACATTTTTCCTTATAAAAGCAATTTTCCTTACAAAAGCGATTTTCCTTAAAGATAAGGTGTTTGTGATTTTCAAAACAAGAAGGAATGGAAAAGTCATAAGGAAAACCTTATTGACTCAACAATCTCCCCCTTTTTGGAAAGCACAAACATCCTTACGAAAAAGCTATTTCTAGGAAGAAAGAAACACAATAAAGCTTATCTCCCTTGGTTTAAGAATATAGATGAATACGACTAACTCCCCCTTAGGCTTTGAATCTCTAAGGATCGTATTCATATTTCCGGAGTGATATTTCTTTAAGATAAAAACTCCCCCTTAAACAAACTCTTATTAGAGTTCTATCTCATTGGGTATTTTTCTTTCTCCCCCTTTGATAAGCACTTATTAGATTTCCTCTTTTTCTTAAGGATCTTTTCCTTCTCCCCCTTTGTGATTTTCAAAAAGAATTTCGAGGGAATGGAAAAAAAAAAAAAAAAAACAAAGTACCTGAAAGATTAGTAACAACAACAAAACAGAACAACAAGCACGATTCTCATTAAATTTGAAATGTCAGCAACAAAAACAGATTACAACAAAAAGATCGGATTGATTATTTCGGATCTTTCTCCTTTGACATAAGCCCCTTGAGAATAGTCTTGATCTTTTTGAGGTCCTTATGATCTTCCTCTGCTTGCTTTTCTAAGGCAACTATTCTTGCTGACTGAGCTTGAATGATTTCTTCCTGAGCCTTCAACTTTTCTTCCTGAGCTTCCATTTTCTCTTCCTGAGACTTTATCCTTTCTAGAAAATTGATCCGATGATCCCTTTCAAATTTCCAACTTTGATTAACAGAGTTGAGCTTTCCATTCATATCTCTTACTTCCTGACTCCGAATGTTCTTTTCCTCTGCCAATTTCTCATCGAATGATGCAGTCATCTCATGAAACTTCTTATCCTCGGTTTGAAAAGCATCCTTAACATTCTCCTGAAACTCATCCAGCAACCTCATCTCTTCCACATTCTTCTTCGACCAGCTAGTCATCCTTTTGCAAGATCTTTTATGGGCTTCGTAACCAATGAAGAAATTTTTGAACTGGGCTTCTATCTCAACACACTTATCCATTACCATGGATACAGAATCGGTTTACTGATTCAGCGTATGTTGGAGCATCTGGCACCGAGAATCAATACTGGAGAATGTCGGAATGGTTCCCACCAACTTCTTCAAGGATTGAACAACAAAATCGTGCCCCAACGAAGATGATTCCGAATCTGACATCTTGCTAGGAGAATTTTCTTCTTCAATAAGCTCCAACTTCCTCTTTGAAGAACTACCAGCTTCCTTCCTCATACTCTTTTCTGAACTCGGGGTATCAGCAATAACTTGTTTCCCCTTATCTTTTTTCGGAATAGAAACCTGTTCTGGAGATTTCTTCTCACTGTCAGAAACTTGAACAACCAAATCTTCCTCATCAACAACTTCTATATTTTCTTTCTGAGCAGCATCAAGTGAAAGATGTTCTTCTTCTCCATGATAAGAAACTTCTTCCTCTCCTTCCTTTCCTTCTATTACTGGAGTAACTAGTTTTGAAGATTCGGCTTCAGAAGTTCGGAGCGACAGGTGTTCCGAAGGAGTTCCCTTGTATTCATCTACTTGTTTGAGCACATCTCCTGTCTCACCACTTCCTTCAGCAGCTTCTTCCACTTCTTCCACTAGCTCTACTTCCTCAGCATTCTTAGCAGCAGCCTCTTTTGGATCATCGAGATTTCTTCCTGGAGTCTCAGGTAGAGAGTCCAAAGAAAAAGTTCTCGGAACGGGAATGGTTGCTGAAACCATTTCATTAAACTTCAACAAGGCTTGCACAGCCTCAGCTTCTGACAACTTCTTCTTCAGCTTCTTTTCCTTAGCTTGCTTCTCGAGCTCATCAGCAGCCTTTTCTTTCAGAGCTTTAGCCTCTGCGGGATCCAATCCGAACTGCGGATCTCCTTCCTTCCTCTTTTCCTTGTCAGCTCTCCACTTCGCTGCAACCTCATCAGTATATGTCTTCTTCTTCTTAGGCTTAGGAGGTGCGGAATGGACTTCCTTAGACTTAGGTTCTTCAGCTTCACCTACCACTTCTTTCAGCTTCCTCTTCCTTACCGGCTTAGGCGATTCCGGATCAGCCACTTTCGGAGTCACTTCTTCTTGAGGAGGAAGATCAATAAACATGCCAGACTTCTTGTCAAAAGCTATATTCATCCTTTTAAGAGTTGCATCACTGAGCAACATGATCTTGCAAACTTTCGGTTTAGAACTGCAAGCAACCTTGAAGGACTCAAGGCACCGAACTATCAGCTTCGACAATATTGCCGGGTACATTACTATCTGAGCTCTCAGATTCCCTTTCTTTAAATTCTCAAGATTAAGAAGGATATGCTTCATCAGGTTGAACTTCCTTTGATTTATCAAGAAATCTAAGATGTATATCTCACTCTTCTTCAAGCTGTCCTTGTCTCCTTTTCTCGGTACAATAAGCCCTTGCACCCATAACTCCAGAATCCGGAAGTTTGTAGATAGGGTTGCAATTTTCGAAGCCTTATCATCATCCAGTCCGAGAATTTCTAAGGCTTTCTCCTTGTTGAAACTACCCAAGGAGTCTGGCAGAACATGCGAGATAAACTCAGCTTCCCCTTCATAATTCAACCCTACCAAGCTTGCAGCCTTGGTGTAAGATAGCTTATAAGTCTTGCCATACGATTTGAAGGAAAACTTTTCTCTATTGTCTTCCACGAAGAAAGCAACCGACTCATAAAACTCAACAAGCAAGTCTGGGTAAACTTCATCTTGGTTGCCAGTTTTTGATATCGCAACATCTTCCCAGCCATTGAGCTTGATATTCTTTGATATAATAGAATCATAGTTGCTGAAGAAATTCGGATGCACTAACCGCTCTCTGTAGACTAACCACTGTGAAATGGGCTTTGTTGAAGACATCTCTTGAGAAGCTAACTCTGCAGACATTCGGATTAGAAGTCTCTGAGAAGTTCGGAACTGAGAAGACTGAAGTTCGGAACTGGAAAACTGTAGTTCGGAACAGCCTTAAATCAGAGAGACAGAGCTTCAGCACGCAAGAGCTTGAGATCGATGTGGGACGAGAAAATAGGGTCCCCTTTATATAGGCTTTGGAATGACGGTTCAACTTCCTCGGTTGATCTAACGGTTTAGAATGATCTGAGATCAGATCTGACGGTTTAGAGGTTGAATCCGATCTTTTTGAGGTTTTATTAAAACAGAATTCAAGAAATTCAAAAAAAAACCGAAAACAAGCTATAAGAAAATGCCAGCAAGTAAAATATGATTACGAAAACTTCAGTAAGGAAGTCATACCTTTCGGATTAGCTTAGGAAAGTTATTCGTAATGGGTAATGTAAAGAAGACTACGAAAAAAAAACTCAATACGAAAAACTTGATACGAAAAACTTGATATGGAAGATTCAATACGAAAGTTTTTCCATTATGAAAATACCAGTACGAAAATTTTCCATTCCGGAAATTTTCAATACGAATACTTTTATTCCAGAAGTATTTTGTATGGAAATATCCATTCTGGAAAATTGTAGTTCCGGAAGTTCCATTCCGGAAAATTTCGTTCCGAAAAATTTGAAAACAAATTTTGAAAAACTTTGTTAAATAAACAAACAAATGTACTCCCCCTATGAAAAGGAGTTTATTACTGTGAGAAGATTTTTCCAACAGAAAGTTAATTAAGGAAGATTACCTTACGGTTATCATTCCTAACTTCTGTTTAATATATTCAAATCTATCAGAAGGTAAAGATTTTGTGAAAATATCAGCAAGTTGATCTTGCGTTCCGATAAACTGAAGAATAATATCTCCTTTAAGTGTGTGATCCCTAAGAAAGTGATGCCTAATATCTATGTGTTTTGCACGGGAGTGATGTGCAGGGTTTTTACTTAGAGCAATGGCACTTGTGTTATCACACAAAATTTGAGTTTTAGTAAAACTCAAGCCATAGTCTGTGAGTGTGTGTTGCATCCACAACACTTGTGCACAACAACTTCCAGCTGCTACATATTCAGCTTCAGCAGTGGAGAGTGCAACAGAATGTTGCTTCTTGCATGACCAAGAAACTAATGAATCTCCTAAGAAATGACAAGTTCCGGATGTACTTTTTCTATCCATTCTACAACCACCAAAGTCAGCATCAGAAAAGCTTTTTAGAACAAAATCATTTCCAGAAGTATAAAATAATCCTAGATCCATGGTTCCCTTAAGGTAGCGAAAAATTCTTTTAACTGCCTTTAAGTGAGATTCCTTAGGATTGGATTGATATCTTGCACATAAGCATACTGAAAACATTAAGTCTGGTCGACTAGCAGTTAAGTAAAGTAGACTTCCAATCATACCTCTAAAAGATGTTTGATCTACTGATTTCCCAGCTTCATCAAGATCTAAAGAGTTTGAGGTACCAATAGGAGTACTTATACTCTTCGTGTTGTCATAACCATACTTTTTAAGAAGATCTTTAATATACTTATGTTGAGATATGTAGGTTCCTTCTGGTTTTTGAGAAATTTGAAAACCAAGGAAAAATGTTAACTCACCCATCATACTCATTTCAAACTCAGATTTCATTAGACTAGCAAAAGAATCAGTCAAAGATTGCTGAGTTGAACCAAATATAATGTCATCAACATAAATTTGAACAATCAAAACATTTTTCTTATCTTTCTTTATAAAAAGGGTTGGATCTGCATTTCCCTTAACATAGTTATTTTGAAGCAAAAATCCAGTGAGTCTATCATACCATGCTCTTGGGGCTTGTTTAAGGCCATACAAAGCTTTGGTAAGTCTAAAAACATGATCAGGATGTTTTGTATCTTCAAAGCCAGGAGGTTGTTCAACAAAAACTTCCTCTTGAACATAACCGTTAAGAAAAGCACATTTCACATCCATTTGAAATAGTTTGAAATTAAAGAATGCTGCAAAGGCAAGTAGAATACGGATAGATTCAAGTCTAGCTACTGGAGCATAGGTTTCTTCATAGTCTATTCCTTCTTGCTGATTATAGCCTTTAGCAACAAGTCTAGCTTTATTTCTAACAATGACTCCATTTTAATCACATTTGTTTCTGAAGACCCATTTTACTCCAATAACAGAAGTTTCCTTAGGTCTTTCAACCAAGGTCCAGACTTTATTCCTTTCGAATTCATTTAGCTCATCTTGCATTGCTTTGATCCAATCATCATCACCTAAAGCTTCATCAGTGCTTTTAGGTTCTAGTTGGGAAAGAAATGCTAGATGTTCTACTTCATTTCTTAAGGAACTTCTAGTCCTTACAGGTTGATTTACATCACCAATGATACTATCACTGGGATGATTCTTAAGAAACATCTGATTTGAGTTTTGTAAAACCTGTTCATCAACATAAGGTAGAAAGTCTTCTGGGGTAAATGTTTCAGAAGTATCTTCTAGAACAATTTCCTTATCAGAAGGTTCTTCTAACAAAGGTTGACAATCAGTTTTTGAAAACACATCTGAAGATGTAAGTTGGGAGGTTTTAAAAACAAAAAGATCTGACTCATCAAATTTCACATGTACTGTTTCCTCAACAGTACAAGTATTTTTATTAAAAACTCTATAAGCCTTAGAGGTTGTGGAATATCCTAAGAAAATTCCTTCGTCTGATTTTGGTGCGAATTTATGTAAGTTATCTTTAGTATTCAAAATGAATACTTTGCAACCAAAAACCTTGAAGTAGGAAAGCCTTGGTTTTCTACCATTCCATAACTCATAAGGAGTTTTATTAAGAAAAGGTCTAATCAAAACTCGATTTATAGTATAACAAGCAGTACTTACAGCTTCAGCCCAGAAATGTCTAGCAATAGAATATTCACTCAACATGGTTCTAGTTATTTCTTGAAGAATTCGATTTCTTCTTTCAACTACACCATTCTGTTGAGGAGTTCTAGGTGCTGAAAAGTTGTGAGTAATACCTTTCTTACTACAAAAAGTTTCAAAATCAGAATTTTGAAATTCTCCTCCATGATCACTATGAATAGTTTTCAATGGAAGGTTTTTCTCATTTTTAACTTGAGCTCTAAAACTTTTGAAATAAGAAAAAGCTTCAGATTTCCTTGCTAGAAAATAGACCCAAGTAAATCTAGTGTAATCATCAACTAGAACAAACACATAGTATTTGCCTCCAATGCTTCCAGTTTGTGTAGGACCAAAAAGATCCATGTGCACCAACTGTAATGCATCGGTTGTTGAGACTTCACCGATTGACTTAAAACTAGATTTATGTTGCTTGCCATATTGACAAGGATCACAAACTTTAGAAGAATCAAATCTAAGCTCCGGTAGATCCTTAACTAGTTTCTTCTTAGAGAGTTTACATAGGTTTCTAAGATTACAGTGTCCTAGTCTTCTATGCCATAACCAAGAATGATCTTCCATTGCACTTAGGCAAGGTAAATCTTGGCTTCTTAGGTCTTCTAAGATTAAGGTGTAAACATTCTCTTGCCTGTTGGCTGAGAGAATAAATTCTTCCTTGGAATTGTGAACTAAGCATTTATCATTCCTAAAATTCACAAGATAACCTTCATCACATAACTGACTTATGCTAATGAGGTTGTGCTTAAGACCTTTAACAAAAAGAACATTTGAAATCAAAGTTTTACCTAAAAGAACAATATTACCAATACCAACAATCTCTCCCTTAGCATTGTCTCCGAAAGTTACCTTTCCTCCTTTCGTCTTGATAATTTTTTCAAAGAAGCTTTTGTTACCAGTCATGTGCCGGGAACATCCACTATCCATGTACCAAACATTGTTGCTGGAACTTTCTTTATTTTCCTGAAATTAAGAACAAAGTTAGACTTTCGGAATCCAAACTTGCTTGGATCCGAGATTTCTAGACAATAAAATCTTAGGTACCCACATTTTCTTGGAAAAATAAGCTTTATGAAAACCTAAGGATTGGGTTTTGTTTAAGGAACAATTTCTTGCCCAGTGACCACCACATTGACACTTAGTACAAAATGGGGAACTTTGAGGAACAAAATAATTGTTGCTGAAAACAGGTTTTGCATGGGTATAACCAAATCCGGATTTATTTCTTAAAGGTCATATTTGAGAATACATCTTATCAAAATTTTCCTTACCATGGGTAAAGTTTGATAAGCACTTCTTTAAGGAAAAAATTTCGGACTTGAGTTTTACAACCAAGTTTTTATCTTCAAAATCATTAGTTTTGGAACTAGATTTAGGCTCGAAAACATTTTTATTAGAAATTACTTTTTCTAACTCTTTAGAAAGTTTATTCTTCTCAGAACTTACTTCCTCAAGATATTTTGAAATACTTTCAAAATCAGCATTTTTCTTATCAAGATCTTTAGAAAGATCTGATATCTCTTTAGTAAGAATAGAATTCCTAGAATTTGCCTTATCAAGTTTCTTGTTGAGTTTGGAATTCTCAATCTCAAGAAGTTCAGCAAATCTAGAGACTTCTACAAAAGTAGGTAAAGTATTTTCCTCATCAGAAGTTGATTCTTCATCAGAAGAGTTATAATACTTACTATCATTAGGATTTAAAGAAACATTGGTCAATGATTCAGCATTTCGTACCTTAGCCATAAGACAATGATTATCAATAGGTAATCTGGCTATAAGACCAAGATTCTTCTGTCCTGAAGATTCATATTCAGAAGATTCATCTGAAGAGTCACCACCACTGGCACTCCAGGTGTCATTAGCTTTCAAAACTTTCTTAGCTTTAGCTTTGTAATATTTCTTCCTATTCCTGTCTGAATGCCTTTCCTTTCTTTCTTTCTTTCTGAGCATAGGGCAATCTGGTCTAATATGTCCTGCTCTCTTACATTCATAACAAGTAACTTCTCCATCTTTCTTATCTTTCCTATCCTTCTTCTTATACTTGGATTGAAAGTTTCTTTGTCCAGCTATCTTGTTCATCCTTCGAGCAAGATTGGCTAATTCATTTTCTTAAACTTCACTTTCACTAGATTCGGATTGGAAAATGACTTTCTTCGATTTGGATCTGGTTACTCTCTCAGGAGTCTTAGCTTTCATCTGATTCGAAGTTGTAGTAAAAGCAACAGTACCATTTCCATTCTTCTTCTTGATGTTGTCAGCATCTCTCTTCATTCTGGTCTCATGTTGTAGAAGAGTTCCAAATAATTCATCAAGAGTTATTTGAGTAACCTTCCTGTTCTCATCTATAGCTGTTCTCTTGGATTCCCACTCATTGGGCATAATGTCAATTATCTTGTCCACAAGAGCTTCATCATCTAAACCTTTCTCTCCCATAGACTGTAGACTATTGACGATTGTCATAAATCTTTGTTGTACTTTACAGATAGGTTCTCCATAAGGAAAATTAAAGCCATGATATTCAGCTCTAAGCATAGCTCTCCTAGTTTCAATCACTTTAGAAGTCCCAAAATGAGTAACCTCTAACTTCTTCCATATACAATTAGCTGCTTCACAAGAAGAAATTTGGCTATATATATTTCTGGTCATTGAACATAATAAAGTGTTGCGTACCTTGTAGTTGAGTTGATATTCTTGCTTCTCCTGATTAGTAAAGGTTCTGACTTCCTTGTCAGGAATTTTGTAATCACCAGTAAGCATGACAAAGTTATCTACTCCAGTATTGATAACAAACATCTTCATACGATCTCTCCAGTATTCATAATCATTACCATCAAATATTGGTGGCCTTGTAGGATTCAAATTGTCTATCGAACCAACATTCATTCCTGCCATACTTGAAAATAACTTGGAGACAAACTTGTTAATAACAAAAATTCGGAATTAAAAAGTTCGGAATAGGAAAAGTTCGGAATGGATAATCTGGAATGAAAAAGTTCGGAATTGAAAAGTGAGCAAGAAAAACTTGAACGTGAGTACAAGTATTTCAGTAACCTTGGCTCTGATACCAAATGTAAGAATGGTATAGAGTAAGAGGTTTCCAACCTCTGATACCAATTGTAGGATCGAAATATAATATGAGATGCTCAATATACAAGAGGGGGGGTGAATTGTATACTTTAAAAATTCCTTTGGAACCTTTAAAGTTAGTTATGAATAGCTAGAGTTTCCTTAAGAAAAGGAAAGAACTAAGTTTAACAAAGTTAAACTAAGTTGATTCACAACACCTCTAACACCGAACTAAACTTGGAAAGAGATTCTAAAAGAAGGTTCCGGAAATATGGTTCCGGAATTTGAAACTTAACAAAAGTTACAATATGAGATTCTACCTTAAAGCGTATAGAATCTAAACTAATCAAAGTAAGTAAGGAAGTATAAGAAAATTATACTTTCCTTAAGATACAAAATGCAGCGGAATAAAACAAGTACAAGTAGAAGAACTACTAGTAACAAGATGATAGTCTTTTAACCCAAAGAGAAGGGTATCCAACAACCTTGGATAAAGGTCCCTTGATTTATACTTTCAAGCAAGTCTGTCTTACCCACACCAGGGTAAGCCCTCGATACGAAGATCGGTGTCTCTGTCTTGCTATCCCCGCAAGCCCTCAACTTCAAGGTAGTTGGCAACCTCTGTCTTTCTCGGCAAGAAAGCCCTCGATCTTTAAGGTAGTCGGCACCTCTGTCTTTCTCAGCAAGAAAGCCCTCGATCTTTAAGGTAGTCGGCACCTCTGTCTTCCTATCCCTGGAAGCCCTCGAATGTAATCACCAACATTCGGAGTCGCACGAAGCTTTGAGAGTTAATAAGAGACTCTCTCTCTAGAAATCACTTCAACAGCATGTATACACAAAGTTCAAATGTTCATCCATCCATCGTGAGCTTTTTCAAATGAGCTCCTATTTATAGGTGAGGTCGGCTCCTTCTCCAACGGTCATATTTTCCTTAAAGTTCGGAGGGACCTGTACACGTGTCACTTAGACAACGGTTAGTTTATAACAAAATGGACGACATCGTTTTATAACAAAGTAAGTGTAACAGAAAGTACGACATCGTTTTAAAACCTAACATAAAGGTTCGGAATAGAAATTTCGGAGTGAAAGTTCGGAGTGAACAAAATCAGAGTGTATAAAACAATGATATCCAGATTCTGTTTAATGAGTGAATTCGGAATGAGAATTCGGAATAGGAATTCGGAATAGGAATTCTTCATCAGAAATCGTAATGAGAAATCGTCATCAGAATTCGTAATGAGAATTCGGAATGAGATTTCTTCATTAGAATTCGTAATGAGAATTCTTCATTGGAATTCGTAATGAGAATTCTTCTTCAGAATTCGTAATAAGAATTCGAAATGGGATTTCTTCATTAGAATTCGTAATGAGAATTCTTCTTCAGAATTCGTAATGAGAATTCGTAATGAGAATTCTTCATTAGAATTCGTAATGGGAATTCTTCTTCAGAATTCGTATCCTGAATCTGGAATAGAACTTAGTCAGAATTCATAACCGGAATTCGGAGTGAAACTTCCTTATAGTTCTTGTCCAGAATCCGAACCCTAAAACAGAATGCTTTTTATCAGTTTTAATGATTCCGAGAAAGTGAATCCGAATTTCATACTTAAGAAAAATATTAATGAAAATATGATAAGGATAAATTTTTCTTATAAAAGCGTTTTTCCTTAAGAAAACATTTTTCCTTATAAAAGCAATTTTCCTTACAAAAGCGATTTTCCTTAAAGATAAGGTGTTTGTGATTTTCAAAACAAGAAGGAATGGAAAAGTCATAAGGAAAACCTTATTGACTCAACACGTTTACCCTAGAAGGGGAATAACATTTGTTGGCAAGTGACACCTATGAGAAATGTCACCATGGGGAAAATAAAAAATTAAATAATTAAATTTGAATATTTTATCTCGATCGTGGAGCAAAATAAATTTTTATCGGAGACTCGGATTGGAAGTTTGGGATAACTATTGAGTTTTTAAAAAGGTTCTTTTCATATGTGTAACATAAAATGTGAGGGCATGGTAATTTGGGATTACGCACTGAGTATGATGCCTATAAATAGACATTAAAGGATTCAAGTTTAGGGTTTTCAGTAACCCCTTCTATATCTACTACTTCTTTCTCTCCCCTATCTCTCTCATCAATTCGTTGTCGAATCAAGGAGAATTGTCTTCCAAAAACCTTGGTGGATTGAAGAGGTATTTTAGTAAATGAGTCATAAATGAAAAATGGATCAACTGTGTTATGATTTCTTTTACTTTTGAGCTATGATTCACGTTTTTATTTTGAAATCCTTCGTTCCCATTAGTTTCTTAGTATTGATTATCATCATCGATGGCTGCACATAAAATGCCAGTATCCCATCCTAGAAATCATTGTATTCATTTTATTCTTCACTTGTTCTTTAGGTTCTCTGACATTTATTTTTAGATGCACCAATAAACCGTCGGATCAACGATCGGAGGCTTGCGCTATGATGGTCTCATCATAGGGATCATTGAACTACCCTCAAATCCGAAATTGGACATCCGAAGGATATGCGGTGTACCATGGAAGGTACCACCGGTGCTCCACTAGCACATCGGTGCAAGGATGAAGTGGTCCATATAGAGGCACCAGGTGTGGGAGCTGGATAGCTAGGTGAGCAGCGTTGTGGGGTTCTATGGCTGTGGGATGGGGAGACAGTGGGTGTCTCGTGGATGGCATGAGAGGAGGAGGAGGCCGGAGTGTTGTATTAGTGAGTTGGATGGAATGGAGTCAGTAAAGTATTCCATTACTAAGATGGTGAGTGAGAGGCACTAGGGTGGACAGATGAACCAGGGGTTACCGAGATTCGGGAACCGTGGGGGCTGGTCGACTGTTGAAGTGTGGCGTGACCGGGGGTCCCAAGGTCGAGCCCCAGATAGCACAGCAGCCTAGCTGGGGTGGCAGACCATGGGATGGTTGAAGAGAGGGATACCCTGTGGAGCGGCGGACATGGCCACATTGAACTGAGCCACACCTATCGGGATGGGCCAGCCCATGCGGATTTGTCTGGCTAGACAGGGTCAGACTAGTTCTTTTCGGGCCATAAGGCTTTAGAATGCCATATCTCTTAAACGACACATATTAATGAAACACTTTCTATAAAAACATGATCCTTGAGTATAGACGGACCATTTTAAAGGGTTTTGATAATTTTATATTTCAATATTGATGGCGATGGCGTGAAATTCTCTCTTTATTAATAATAATTTAATTATCATTATTCATAGTTCTTTCTTCGTGATGCAACGCCTGCATCAGAAGTCTAAATTCCGTTTTGTATATGGTCATGTGTCCCTCTCATCATGATGGATATTGTTATACTCATTCATGACTTTCAAGTCTTGGTCTATGGGTTCAGGTGTACAAGACACCACATTTTAATAATAATAATTTAATTATTATTATTCTGGGATCATGTATGGGACTTATCTTCTAAATGGAAATTCTATTTGACGATCTGTCAGTAGAGGCACAAACCTAGTATATGTGTGGAATTTTAATTACTAAATCCATGTTTTTAAACCAAATATAGAGTAATGGCACAATGAGACCTTGTTCACACATGTAGCGGTGAAATGAATCTTTTTCAACAGTGATCAATTTTGGGTGAATGAGTCATACGTCCAATGTTTTTTTTCAAAAGGATCTCAAGGAATCAATTCATATATATTGTTTTGGGATAGAGGTGTGGGCCCCCCATGATTCCATTCAAGAGTAGTATGATGGGTTACTACTTTCTAATCAAATGTCTGTTTGGGAAAATAAATTGTCTATCTTGCGTGTTTTTCTGTTAGGATCACAAAGGTGTGATCTATTTTGATGTGATGATCTTTGTTTGTGATTTCAGTCAATGCTGAATCATAAAGGGAATATTGTTGGAATATCATGTTGTTGTGTTTTGAAGAGAACCCATTACATGGGACAATTTTGACTCTTATTAGAGTAGAGAAGATTTGTGAAGAGATATGGTTGAATGTTCAGGGCCGATTGAGGAGGTGTGTCAGTGAATGAATGACTTTGAGCCTCCAGATAAATAACAAGCAGCATGTACTTTTCGTCATTCTAAATTTTTTTGCATGTACTCTGGGAAAACCTTTGAATTTATAGGGATACTTCTTCACAATATAGTACTCAATAATGTATAGGTATATTGAAAAGTTAGTGAGGCAATGACACATAATGTGTGGGCCCCACATGCATCGCGTACCACTACGAATTCTTATATCTATTGCATTTCATTATTTTGGGCTCATATTTTGACATACGAGAAGAATATCTTAAGTGTTTTTTCAAATACATCATGATGGTGCCCTCTATAGTGGATTTTGAGTTATAATGTGAGATGTTCCGAGAGTGATGTTTACCTAGGGCATCCCCTGATGACTACAACAATGCTCTCTGAGAGGTACCATCCAACCGAGTTGTCCAGGGATCCTTCATGCTTTTCAAAGAGATATCATTCACAAGGTATTGCCAACACAGTTCTAGGTTTACCTAAAACTAGGCTATGAAATGGTAACCAATGGATGTTCTTAGTGTAATCCCCCTAAAATTGTAGGGAGTGGGTCCTCGATGAATTAGAGAGGAATCTCCATGACGCATCAGGGTGTGGGTCCTCTACAACGTCTATCAGAGTTGAATCCCCCAGATGCATCCGGGTGTGGATCTTCTACGATGACTATCAGAGTGGAATCACCCTAACACATTAGTATTTGGATCCTCTAAAATGAAAAATATAAAGGAATTCCCCTGAATCACTAGGGTGTGGTCCTCTAAATTGAGATTGTGATCCCTCGGCTCTTTAGAATAGTGACGATGTGTGGTTTGATGTGACTTTGGACTCTCTATTAAGAGGGAATCATTTCCCACCAAGACATTTCCATGTGATGCAACTTAAAACCATGAGGGTGAGATAGTGCGGCCCAAAGTATATAGTATCAAGGTGCGGTGATTGAGTCCCTTTGGCTTGTAGGTCAGTGCAAATCTGTGGGATGCTTGGCATCTATGGTGGTTACTACTCAGACT
The DNA here is from genome assembly GCA_963277665.1 of Viscum album. Lineage (NCBI taxonomy): Eukaryota > Viridiplantae > Streptophyta > Magnoliopsida > Santalales > Viscaceae > Viscum > Viscum album. The sequence continues at coordinate 1,836,308,884 of OY728136.1, forward strand.
ATTAGATACTCACTTTCTTGGGCTGAGCTATGATATAGAGATCCCATTATTCTCTCTTTTTTTATTTGGTTGATCATATATATATATATATTATTCATAGTACCCACTCTATGGGATATGGTTACTCTCCTTCCAGGAGAGGCGGATACGTTCAAGGAATTCTACTTGCATTCTGTGTCTAGATTATGGGGGTCGGACGAGTCTACTCTCCAACTATAGGTATATTCGACTCTATGAGAATTTTATATTCTATCCATTTATATATCCTTATATTTAGATTAGTTTACTTCACTCTCTGGTTGGGTTGAGCTTCACTAATTTTTCTATACCTTGTTCAATCTACTTATCCCCTCTTATGTACATCATTTGCTACTCCATTGAGGATTCGAGGAATCCTATTCAGTATTTTTATTCTCACCACATATTGGGATTTTCCTACACTTTTTGTTCCCAAGAATATGACAGGCAGGTTGATCGTGACATCATAATATCACAGGGATATGGGATGCTTGGACCGCATTAGATGGTGTATCTTAGGATCTAGGAGCGAGGATATATTTTTTGTTTTACATTTATAATATTTTCAAGGTTGTGCTAGTTTTCTAGATGGTTGAGTATTTTACCTCTATTCCACATTAATTTATTTTCCTGAACCTGTTCTATTTAGAGGTTTATGAATACTAGTGGTTTATATATTGAATTTCTGCAGATTTTTCTTTTTTCCATTATATTTTTGCATTGTGTTGGTTGTGTGCGTGTTGAAAAGTACATAGGAAATATCCTCCTACAGTTTTTTTCCTTATTCTCTTGTTGCTATCCCTGGGCCTAGGGAGGTGGGATTAGGGTAGTTACGACTCGAGCCCCCATATGGGTCAGGTCATGACAAAGTGGTATCATAGGAGGTTCGACCCAATGGACATAGTTCTGTTGTTTCTCTTAAACGATCTGATGTGGGATTAGATACATAGTGTCAAAGTGTCATGAGAGTGAATCCTAGGCTCTGGAGTCTACTGATCATATAAGCAGCTAACATATCCATTTATCCAGACATTGATTAACCGGATGTCGACACGGTAACTTGAGACACTTGTTGCAAGGATCAATGGTACAAGTATTATCTAAAATTGAGTCTTTGACTATTCTTCTTAAGTCAACTACCCACTATTTATTTGATATATATATATATATATATCTATGTGTGTATGTGATCTCACTTGACCATGGTACTCTTTGATAATATTTTGGATATATATGATACGATAACCATCCAGGATACTATAACATGTTCATGATGATGATTATGTGTGTCATGCATCATCGATTTAGGACCCATCACACAATCCCATTCCTCCATGTTGGAATGTAGAAGATCCTCCTCCAGTTGAGTAGATGAAAAATCTAGTAGAGTGGGCTGAGAACATACATAGGTGGAGGACACTTCAAAATTTCTAGCAATAGAAAACCTGATTCTTCATGGTGAACTAGACACTCAGTCAGTAGAGGATTGGATAGAGTCAGTTTTCTGACTCTTAAGGCTTTTACTTCCACCGATAGATTGTATCGTCACTAAATGCAGAAAAACATCTCTATGGAGCATCTTAATATCGGTGGATCTTGGTTACTCAGATGCAAAATGACTCATAACTCTCATAAAACAACATCTAAGAAGATTTTTAGTGATGAGAACTACCCATCCTTCATTCACTCTATCTAACATTCAGAGCCTCTTTATTTTTAAAGTGGTGGGATTATGGTGACTCAGTACGTGACTAGGTTCAAAGACCTTGAACACTACTCTCAAAACATGATATATGACAGAGACTTCCGAGAATGGATAATCGAGCAAGAACTCAGTATAGAGATCCCTGATATCATAGTTCCCTTGTGCATCCCCACCTATGATATGGTTCTAGAGCTGGCATTGGTGGAATAGAAATTCATGTCATGACATAAACCCCATTATGGTAGTGAGGAAAATAGAGATGGGGTGTCTACCACAGTAAGAAAAACTAGCCGACAAGATCTCCAGGAAGGAGGACTCTCCATTATCGGTCCCAAGAATGTAGTCAAATGAGTTCAAGGCAACATAGAGTGATGTGATAGCATGGGGAGGGCCTTTGATATGACTGTGACATGAAAGGTCACCTGGATTGAGAATGTCTGACCATACATGTTGGGATCTCCAAAAATGTAGTAGGTGGACCACAGTGGCAGAGACAACACTGTGATTAGGGTGGTCCCTAGGGAGGTGGTGTTGGAAGAGGTGTAGGAGAATCTAGTGGTGGGAGACGATGTTATGTGGTCTTTCCCCCACCCCCAGGTGTCCCACGCCAGGCTCAGGAAGCTAAAAGCTGGGACAACAGACTTCCACAAGCTTTGGATGGCTCTGATACTGCAAAGCATGTGATGATAAGAGGTAAACCCTTTGTTTTCCTAAGTTTTGTCATTGAAATTATTAGACATTATCTAAAGTACTCTTTTCTCCCTTACCCTTGTCTGAGGTTTAATTGGGGTGACATGGGGGAATTGGTGTAACCCTGTGGTGGTGGAGTTCAATGTAGTTATGAATGCACGAAGAATAGGGGTCCTTCCCCCACTGAGATACATTTTTTTGATGCAAGAAAAACTATATGGGAGACTTAGTGCCAGCCAAAGAATATAGTATCAATGTGTGGTGGATGTGTACCTTTTTACGGGTGCATTATGGTAATGTTTTTACAATATAGTTTCGAGTCGGTTCATGGAATTCCTAGAAGATTATTTCGTATATAGATCCTTTTTCTTGAGATGACACTAGTGGGATTGAAATAGTACATATTTTGGTGGATTACACTCTTTCCAAGTGGGGAAAATATGTGCAGGGTGTGCCACAAACATTCCATGTCTGTCCTCTTGCGGTTGGATGAGTTTACTCACCTTCTCTATTCATTTGTATCTTTCATGTTAAAAATAATTAATTGATACTACCGTAATCACATATAGGTTTAGGTGATGGAGACACCATGAACCAAACTAGGTGACTTACTATCTGATGATAGAAGCAGTAGTCATTGCCCTAAAAATTTGGAGACACTACCTTCTGGGAGAGTATTTTGTGGGTTTTTTAAGACTACCATAGTATCATGTATGTCTTCACATATAGATAATTGATCATGAGGGGAGACCCTATTTGAACTACCTATAGGACTACGACTTTTATATAGTCCATGCTCCAGGAACGGACAACGTTGAAGAAGATTCCCTTAGAAGGAAGACCTAGGACCATCTAGCATGGGTATTTTTGAAGTAGTTAGGTTCCCTATAGCAGACCGTAGTAGAGCATGAGGGTATAATTTCCCTCAGTTTATGGTGTTGACTCCTTCGCTTCATTATCATGAAAGAGAGTCTCTGTTGTGAGACATCAACTATGAGATCATGTGTGACCAAATATCCTGAGTTGTTTCAAAAGATATATATTCTGAATGAGGGAATCAAGAGACCCAGTCATAGGGTTAAACAATTTTTCTAGTTGTGGTGAAGGATTTAGAGGTTATTTTGTGAAGGAAATCTTTTACCCTAGTTTCTTCGAGCCTTTTGAAACTGTGAAATAGGATGACAAGGTTGCTTATTGCCTTTCCCTACCCCAATATATAGAGAGGTTGTTTGATGTATCGCATGTGTCGCATTGTGGGGGATATGTGTGTGTTGTAGTTTACATCATTGATAGGAGAATACCTTAAATGGAAGGACCATCGAATTGGTTCGTGAGTTGTGATGGCACAAAAAATGTGTAGGTTTTATTGGGAGTGGGAAAGCCAGGTGCGGGATCAGTATCCCGAGTTGCTTCCCTATTTTTATTTTCCGGGATGATAATAATTGATGGAATGATATAGATACCCAGTATTTATCTTGTAAGACTTTTGAATATTTGAACATATCATTCCAGATCTAGGTTCTATGTCATCATGCAATTTTGAGGCCCAGTGTGCCGGGAATAAATTAGTCAAAAATATTTAGTATATTTTATATTATGTGATGTGGCCTTAATTTTACATAGTTTACCATATCTTTTTAAATATTTTTTAATGATTGCATTAATAATTATTGGTATTTTTAATAAATAATTTCACTTTTTATTTTAATAATTAAATATATTAATTTATTACTTTATATTAATAAATTAATTATGTAATTTTAGCCATTTAATTCACTACTTTAGTCATACTATCTTTTCTAGTTTTATAAGATACTAATTAGTTGTGTTGGGTTTTCATAAATTTTAAATAATATGAAATGTTTTTTAATTAATCAATTTTTAATTATATTTTCATCTATCAAACTTATTTTTTAATTTAATAATTTACCTATTAATTTAGTTTCATTAAAATAAATTAACATTTATAATCATTATGTTTATTTATTCTATTAACTAGTATAAGAAATTTTATTAATACATAATTTGATAAACTAATGTATTTATAATTTTAAGTGTATATTTTTTTATTTAATTAATTTAGATTTTTTACTTCTTAGTGTTTTATTTTCAAATATACAGATAAAAAGATTAAGTAACCAACTAGTGTCGATGAGACAGAAATCAGTTGTCAGCAAATCCTTGAGTCACTAATGCATTTATTTAAATAGTTATGTCTCTTTAATAAAGGTTTTTTAATAATTTTTAATCTTTTATCAATATTGTTTAATTTTTATTTGTTTGATTAATATACATGTTTTTAATTAATAATTTAACATTGTAATCATAATGATTAATTTTAATTTAATCAATAACCTAGTTTTGTTTATTATTCAACTTATTTTATTATTAGAATATGTTTATCAATGTTTAGCATATTTGTATTAATTAATCTATTAATTACTTTAATTATGCTAAGTGGTAGATTTATATTCATTTAATGAATTTAATTTAAGATTTTGTTTTGTAGTCATTAATTTTATGTCTCACTAATGCTAGTTTTTTTTCATGTCATCAGTCTCAGTTTCGTAGTCTACTATCAATGCATTTAGTTGTGTCTCCCCTGCAACTCATGAGAGACTGACATCTCAGTGCCTCTCCTACTACTGATGTAATTTGTTGGCTTTACTGACATCTCTTATTATCCTTCATCGATCCACAGAATAGAATCAAAGTAGAGTTTAAGAAAAAAAATTCAACAATTATCGATCAAACAAACTAGATATCGAAAAAAGAAACCACTTAAACATACTATGTTCATATCTAAACCCCAATGAACCCACATTTCCTAAATATGAAACATAGAATCAGACACCTCTTCAGAGATCTGATCTCTGTCATGAACTGCCATCACCACAAGGAGAGGGTGCACAGTCACCCACCTCCATAGTCCACCAGATCTGGGTGGAGGAATCTGTGTATCCACCACTGTGGGAGTATGAGAAGCTTGTGGTACTGCTGTCACAACTCGTTTAAGTTCATTTCATCAAAGTGAGAGGAAAGCTTCACTACAAACTATGTTCCTACACTGTTGTGATAGAGATGCCACCTTGTGTTGAGCCACCGGAGACAACTTCGAGCCAGTTTTTCTTCCTCTAGAAGATGCACGAACCTACCTAATGCCTCTATTTTGTGGAGATGATATATATGGGTTGGGGAAGAAGATAATAAAAAAATACTTAAATAAAAACAAAATAAAAAATTTAAATAAAAATTTACATTATAATAAAATAACTAAATAATAATTATAATATATAATTATATAAAATTAATTTAATAGGAAATATACTAAAATAAAATTATATTAATAACATTTAAATTTAATTAAAATTAATAGTTATGAATTATCATCTTTATTAAATATTGTAATTATAATTTAACCTCTTTAACAAAATAATTATAATTACTTATAGTCATATTAATAAAATTAAAATAATTAATTTTCCTTCATTAATAATAATCCCATTTAAAAATATAATAAAGTTATATAACTAATTGCTAATAATATTTATTTAATGCAATTATCATATTTTAATTATTATTAATAATAATTTATTCAAATTATAAAATAATCAACTTAATTAAATAATAAAATTTTATAATACTAAAATAATATTATAAATTAATTACAAGAATAAGATTAATAATTAATAATTAAATTATATTTTATATAAAATAAATAAAATATTCAATTAAAATACATATTAATATATTTTAAGTAAGTAATTTAACATTAATAATAATAATAAATTTTTCCTTATCATGTTTTTAATAGTTTTAATTTCTCCTTGTTTTATTTTCTATCCAAGTACATGTAAGAGACAAAAACACATCAAGGTTCGTTTAGATAACTTTTGTGGAGTTAGTTACTTGAGTTTTTCTCAATCTATGTGACGTTCAACTAGAAATGCATGTTTGATGATGCTTTGCGAATTAGAAGAAAATGTCAGTGGAAGCAATTGGTGAAAAAGCAGAGCATGATAGTAAGATTAAAAGAATGATCCATAGTATCAAAGTTAGATGATCATTCACAGAACTATCTTTTTCTTTCACTTTTCACCAACTCTCTAAGTACAATATAACCGTGGGAGAAGATCATACAGAACCAAATTTTAGATATCTAAGGACCAACACTTCATCATCATTATTTCTAAGGGAGTTATCTATGACCTTTGTTTCTTCTCAATTCAATATTTTGTTATTGATTGTTTCCAATTTCATTATTAAAACATTGTATTTAGCTAAATAATTTTTGTTGGGGAAAATTTCTAGAACTACTAGTTATTTTTAATCATATATTTTACTTTCAATTTTAAAACATTTTGAATTAATTGACATGATAAATTATAAATTCATTCATTCGATTTGTTCCAAATTATTTCAGTTTTCAATTCCATAACCATTTGGTGAGAGGTATCGTGGATTTTTTTCTAAAACACTAAATTCAGAATACTTTAGAACTTATGGTGAGTTTGTTATGTTTTCATTTTCAAATATTAATTCTGCAGTTGTAACTTCATGGAGTGGTGAACTCCATGATTGATCAATATGTAAGTATGTTCTCCTTGGCTAGGGAAGAAATTCATTCCCTTTTTAGTGGTATGTTTCAACCATATTTGAACGAAAAAAAATATTTTGAATGCATGAAGAATAGACTATTCCTTGGAAATTTCTTTTTATTTTTCATCTTAGTATTTTTGTTGTCATGTTCATCAATGTTTTGTATTAGTTTTCTTACCACATAGTTCATCATATTTTAGTCATGGTATAGTTACATAGAAAAAAATATTTTTAAAAAATATAAATTTTACCCCACTACTGAAAATATTTGAGTGTTTTTAAGAAAATTAAAAAAATTGTTTCTCAATTTACCTTCTCTGTGGGTTCTCCTCTGCTCACCACATATACAAGAGTTAGTCTAAATATAAATTTTTTATTTATTTCGCAATTTCAATGACATTTTAGCTTCATTTTTTGGAATCTTTTATAGAGAAGGAAGAATCCCTTACAAGTTTAAAAATATATATATAAGTCACATAAATAACACACCCATAAAATAAAAAGTTTGTAAACTATTAAAAATAGGATTACATTTTCTATTGAATTACTACTGTTTTTTGAACACATATGTTATTGTTTACCACTGTTAGTCCTGAATTACAATTTTTATCACTGTATTGCATGAACACTAGGTCTATTTCGGATAGATTAGATCCATATAACATGTAATTGGATAAACATGTCAATGCTCTTAGGAAGAAAAAAAATTGAAATGGAAAATCTAGATAATTTAGTTCTTACACCTAATGAATTCCAAAACCTTCCATAACTCTTAGATAATGAGAGGTCTGGTGTTAGGGACTTCCAAATCACTCAATTTTCAAGTAATCATTCTTCAATCCGACTTTCTCCTACAACCCAAATTTATTAGTTGAACGAATCCCACATTTCAGTGCTTCTTTCATTTAATAATATCTTGAATGAGGAATTTATTTCCTTATCTAGAGACCTATATAATATTTTTCTTCAATTACCTCTTTTATGACTTCTTAAAAATTATCTAAGAATATGAATATTCCCTTTTTCATTAACGTAAATTCAAGTAACTAGTTTTTTTAACATAAATCAAGTCTTTTTTGAAAACTGTGATTAGGTGTACATCTCATTTATCATGAAATTTTATATTCAATGATTAATAGACAAAATTAAAACAAAAATCACTTGTTTTTATCAAGGATATAGATAATATTTCCAGGAATCTTGGGATTGATTCTAGGATCAACTTTGGAAGTGTTCCCATCCTAAAGACCTGTCTCACCTTCTATTAAGGGCTATCCTCCTTGGGTCAGAACATAGTTGTAACACCCCAGGTAAATAAAGAATATGAAATTTTATTATTTAACTATATTTTTGAATAAAATATTAATATTACTTTAAAGGGAATTCTATGCTCGATGGCTTACCCAATACACACCAACGAGTTCCTTTGAAATCTTAGGTTGCACTCTAATAATAAAATAATATTATTTTAAATGGTAGTTAACATGTAGTCATTGTATTTGAAGGAATGGATATAAATTACTAAAATATTATTATATATGTTTTTAAATGTTTTTACATTTATCCAATAAAAGATAAAGGCTTAAAATATGGAAAGAATTCAATTTTAGGCATATATGCCCTAGTTTTCACTAAAGGTTCACTTATCGCCTTTTGATGGAGAACCGTCATTAAATATAGTTTTGTTCACACTTATACATTGTATTGTACCAAATAATACTTTTCTTATGAATTGGGACATCAAAATTTAATTTGTGTAAATTTTTAGTAACTTTCCGATAAAGTTCATTTTTTAATGAATAGTGTAAAATGTTGTATTTTAATTCTAAAACTCTGTTTAATCTAATTTATTTATATGATTAGATTGTCTTTTGAATTGGTTTTAAAGTGATATTAGAATATATTTTTACCATTAAATCCAATAGTGGTCGTTGAATTAATTTCACTTTGAAATCAGACTTAAACTACTGTCAATCTTTTGATAATTATTGTTTCATAAAAAGATGCTATTTACTCTGACAGTGGGAACTACTTAATAATTTAATAAATGTGACTTATATGTTTTGAATTTTGTAAAATATACATCATTTTTGAATTCGGAATATCAAATATAACATAGGGTGAATTTTTTGGATTTTTCTGAAAAACTTCAATTTTTGATTAATAGTGAAACCACTAAGTAGTACTTATGAAAACTGATTTTTCCGTTTAAATGAAATTTTTCCATATTTGTGTTTTTAATTTCAATAATCTGACATACATGGTTGTAATTATGAAGTAAAATGCGGTTCAATGGGATAAGAAATTTTTTTGGTGAATAGTAACTTATTATGTTTTTAATCTCGATTAAATGTATTTAGTGTAGTTTATGGTAGGAAAAATGTTTTAATAAAATGAAATGACCTAGAAACATGTACTACCCTCATTTTATGTGTCATGGCCAACCATGAAAATCCATGGGTCAACATGGGGACCCCATGGAGCCACTTTGGTTGGAAAATGACATAAATATCTTTTTATTTAATGTTAAAGTAAAAATGACACAAACATGAGATGTTTTACTAAAACAATTTTTATATGGTGTTATACAAGTGTTATTTTTGACTATAAATAGTCATTGGAAATATAAAACGATTTCCTACATCATAGTATTTTTTTTATAATTTTTAGACATTAAATAAATTAAATTATTTATTACATCATGATGATGCAGCGATGACATCATTATTTAACGATTTAAATAAAATGGAAATATAATGTAATATCTAAGACCTAAACAAGTCCAAAACCTATTGTATGAGTGTATATATAACCCTTATCACCTTATCCTAGAAATAAATCAATGTGGGACCTTTACAATCCGAAACTCATTAGAAAATAAAGTAACATTTTGTAACTTTACAAGAGTGCCCCTCCTCTCCTCTTATAAAAGGCCCCCACCTCTACCTCCTTACCCACACTCCCAAAGCATTTGGCTCGGCCAAACCCTGCCCATATTGTCTCTCCACTCCCCTATATTACTCCTTGAAGCCTCAATTTGGGAAGAAGTCTTCCCAAGGAAGCCTTTGAGCTCAATCCAAAGGGAGTTACCCGATTTCAAGGTAATGTCTCCACATGTGTCCTTTTGTTTTATTTTTCTTCTCTAACCCCCTAAAGTCTTTTTATTCATTTATTTTGTATTAATCCAGTATCTTCAATATACTAGGATGTTGTTATAATAAGGATTAGAGCTACACTTACACACACATACATCTAATGGTTAAAGAACATACTGTTTCCGTGGATGGCGAAATTATGCGTCCCGAAACGATGATTGTTCAACATTCTTCTAACACCTTCAATGGTGGCCATTAAGATGACACTATATTTATATATGATATCTAATATGTTTATGTTTTACTTAATCTTCTTTATTTTTCATTTATGGCTTACCTTTATGGTTTCCATTATAGGTAAACGCGATATCTTCATTTAAGGAAGTGCGGACTACCGCCCCCTAAAAGTGAATTGATTCGTTAATACCATATGTGGTACATATAAAGGATATATTTAATGATATTATATATGATACCATACTGGAATTAAAATACATCTATGTATCATTATGTTTTAATTTCATTAAATATGAAATAGAAATGGAAGTAGCGTTCATGCGTACGTACGGCTTACCGTCTCCATGAACAGTACATTTAATTTCTTATCTCAAAATGTTATGTAATATTATAAGTACATATATATAATGGATATATATGTAATATATTACATATAAATTATGGTTATCATTCTGGAATTATAACATATATATATCTCTCTCATTTTGTTTTAATTCCATTAATATGACAAAAAATGAAAGTAGTGTTCATGCGTACGTACGGCCTACCGTCTCCATGAACGGTGCTTTTAGTTTTTTATCTCCAAATGATATGGAATAGTATAAAATAAATTTTTACTGGATATAAATGATATTTTAATCATTAATAATATTCTGGAAATTATTTACTTATAACTACATGGGCAATCTTTTTTCAAACAAGTTCATTTTTGACTCATGTGCCAAACATCGGCAAAAACGTCTGATATGAACTAACATTATTAAACAATTATTATAACATTATAATATGTGATATGAACTGAATAATAATCTCTAAATGAGGTACTTAGGCAATTATTACTTGACCAAAGTTTATTATTCAGGAATATAAAGAAATGAACAAGACAAGTTGGACTTGAGGTAAGGGATCCCTCTCCTCTCTTTCTTTTTAAGTACACTCTTTTATGTAATTCCTTTTAAGATCATCTTTCTTGTTATTGGGATGTTATTTTACATAACTATTACTATAATTTTTATGTTCATATGATGATAGACCCTATTCTCTCTCATCAATCCATTTTGGAAGTTTTGAGTGGCGTCGTTAGGCTGCCGAATTTTCGTAAGAGATCTAACCTCTCTCTTTCTTTTTAAGTACTCTCCTTTATGTAACTTCTTTTAATATCCTCTTTGTTATGATGGGGGATGTTCTTTTATATTACTCTTTCTGTAAATTTTATTGTAATATGATGAGATACCCTATTTTATCTCATCAATCCATTTTTGGATGTTTTAAGTGCCGTCGTTAGGCTACCGAGTTTTCGTAAGGGATTTTTTGTCTCACTTTTATTACCGTGAGATTTATGCTACATTTGCCACAATTTCCTTTGAGTGGTGTATGTACTGCCCATTATTTTACTCATTGTGTAATATACTTTCATATATGAATATTTACATCAATGTTGTATTGTCCTTCTTTCATGAGGTGTATGTTTCAAAAGATACCCATGTCGGTAAGGGAACCATTCACCCTCCACTTTTTAAAAGACATATATTGTCGGGTCTTTTAATTTGCATTTTTTTATGTTGGGATACGTTCTCATATATCCTTATTGATGTAAATTTTATGTCCAAGTGATGAGATACCCTTTTTTTATCTCTCATCAACTCATTTTGATGTGACACCGTTAGGCTGTCAAGGGAACTTCTGAACCCAATTTTGATTTCTTTGCGTTCAACATGTAGTTATTGAAAATGTCATCCTTTGAATATGTGTGAATGACCTTTGATTATTTTACACTTAATATCCACTTATATTTGGTGTATTCGTTTGTCACACATAATTATGTAATTGATTTATCCTTAAACCAAGGATACCGTCTTTGTAAGGGACTTCGTCTAAATCACAGTTCATTGAGGCATATTCTGTTTTATACAATACCTTCTATTATATGGTGTATAAAACCCTTTGACTTTTATGTTTATTCAAAAGGAATATTTTTTATACAAAGTGTTTATTAAACGACAAAAGGGAATGTTTTTGTCGTACGTATGCGGCGACAACGACTTCTCCGCCGTCATGACCATTATTTGAGTTGTGGCTTCCTCTACAATCCATACCTTCATTTTAAAAGAAAAATAAATACCATGTTTTACTTTTCTTTTAGTTTGGTATTGAAAATGGTTTCATAATGTATTTATATCAATGTGTTGTATTGATATCTTGTTATTTAAAGGAGGAAATGTTATGTTTCCTTTATGCATGTTTTATGTGATACGATTATGTTGAGGTTCTTGGGAATTATTATGAAGGCGGGTGGTTCCATGATAAACTAAGGGCAGGTGAGCCCGATATAGCTCTCCAATTTATTGGGTAATGCGAAGGAGTGAAAAGTTAAGGTTTCTCCGAAGAGATTTAGGGAATATACTGTGATGGGTATTCCAAACGTAACCAAGAGGGTTACTCCCTACGTAAGAATGTTATGAATGCCTCAAGTTACTTTTTATGTCTTATGATTTCTATGATTGATTCATGATTTAATTCTTTTGTATATATGAAAAAATGTTTCCTTTCCATATTTTTATAACCCTTACTGAGATTTTTATGCTCATCCCATGTTTTTTAAATGTTTTTAACAGGTCAAGGGAAAGGCACAAGATGTGATGATTGTGTCAAGGATGTGTCAAGAAATAATCCATGATTTATTTTAAATATGTTTCCATTGATGGGAAGAATGAATACTATCTTTTATGTAACCAATTTGTTTAAAAGTGGAATGTAATGCAAGTTTCATGATCTAATTATCTAAAACTCTAAACCTGAAAAGATCCTCAATGTGTAATCTTGTAATAACTCATGATTAAGTAAAGTTTAAGGCCGGGGCCTTATAGTTGGTATCGTAGGTCGGTTTAGATAACTTTAGAGGTTAGGGTATTCTTTAAGCATAAGTTGCATTACCATAATGGTTAGGAATTCAGAAAGAGCCCTAGTTTTAGATAAAGTGAATGAGTAAGTATATCTTAGTGTTCACCTTCCACATTAGTACATGATGGATTTTTTGATATACTCACACTGACATTTCTGTTTTTAGTGAATGGATGGATCTAGCAGGAACCAAAGAGACAACAGGTTTGAAGGAAACTGTGGTGGTTCTCTGATTAAGATACTAGATAAAATCGAGGATTCAATGAGGAAACTTGTGGTCGTTCTAAACCAACTATCAATGAGTCATGATCAACCACTTGAACGTTGGTATGATCTGTAATGCATCATGTACGAGATGACCAATTTATGTGGAAGTTCAGGTAATAATTATAAAGGTAACCATTAGAGTTTATATGATCCTTACTTTTGAGGTAATTATGGGTTATTATATGTTATGATTGAAGTGAAAGTCATGAGATAAAATTGAGGTTAAATTATGTTATGGTTATTTTTGATGAATTTATCTCTTTTTGGGGAATGATTGGAGAATTATATAGTTTTGGAAAAAGGACAACACACAGACCGTGTGAATACCCGTCGTGTCGGACAAAGCTGCGGGAATCGAACCGACAACCAAAGTGCGGCTGGTATTTATCGCCTACCACTGGACTACGTGAAGTGCCTGGTTAGTTTGACTGATTCTTTTTAGTTATATGATTTTATGAATTAAGAGTAAGTTGATTTTGGGTTATTTATTAAAATTATTAACCTATCATGGAGGATATGTGATTAGGTTAATTACTTTTCAATACGAGTCTTTAGGAGCAACTGATGTTGTTTGGAGATAAATGTTACGATTTAACTTGGAAGACTATGTGACTAAATCCTTCCAATTTTTGGGTATCAATCTTAGTTTGGTTTACTTTGATGAATTTTATGGAGAAATTTTTTATCGAATGGTCCTCGTTGATCTTTGGGTGTTGTTGGACAAATTTTGGAGATTAAGAATAGATTTTCTTTTTATAAAGGGTTAACCTTTTCTGGATTATCTGATCTTATACTAACATTTTTGGTTTCGGTTTTGGTTAAAGTATAAATACATGGAAAGTATATAGTTCTCTTTTTTTGGATTAGGTGATTCTCTAGAAGTTGATTATAGTACTCTTACTGCGAACAAGTCTCCCTAAATACTCGTCTTTTGGAAAAAAAATATGATTTTGATTAAGGAATCTAGTAAAATTTGAAAGTCAACATGATAAGTGATTCTATTTCCTTATGAATAAATTCCTCAATAAAAAGTAACTTAAAACAAAATTTTTTCAAATTATCTTTTCCTACTTTGGAATCGAATACCGTTTAACCCATCACAAGTTTGTGATTTTCTTATGGTTAACTTTTTCCTAGACATGTTTACTATCACTCTCCCTCAAGAACATGACCCTTTTATTTTTATTCCATGTCCATGTTTTTCTACATGGAATCCTAGTATGGGTTAACTCGGGTGACCTCTGTACTTATCTTCCATTATTTTAAAGTGATTTTTTTACCGACTCTTGTTCCGATGTGGGACTTTCAAGGATGTTTCGAAGCTCAATTTTAAAAATTGCGAGGATGCAATTCCCAAAAGTGGGGAAGGATGAAACACCCCAGGTAAATAAAGAATATGACATTTTCATATTTATCCATATTTTTGAATAAAATATTAATATTACTTTAAAGGGAACGCTATGCTTGATCGCTTACCCAATACACAACAACGAGTTCCTTTGAAATCTTACGTTGCACTCTAATAATAAAATAATATTATTTTAAATGGTAGTTAACATGTAGTCGTTGTATTGGCGGGAATGGATAGAAATAACTAAAATATGTTTATATATGTTTTTAAATGTTTTTACATTTATCCAATAAAAGATAAAGGCTTAAAATACAAAAAGAATTCAATTTTAGGTGTATATGCCCTAGTTTTCACTAAAGGTTCACTTATCGCCTTTTGATGGCGAACCGTAATTAAATATACTTTTGTTCACTCTTATAAATTCTATTATAACAAATAAAACTCTTCTTATGAATTGAGACATCAAAATTTATTTTTTGTAAATTTTTGGTATCTTTCCGATAAAGTTCATTTTTTAATGAATAGTGTAAAATGTTGTATTTTAATACAAAAACACTTTTTAATCTAATTTATTTATATGATTAGATTATCTTTTGAATTGGTTTTAAAGTGAAATTAGAATATATTTTTACCATTAAATCCAATAGTGGTCGTTGGAATTAATTTCACTTTGAAATAAGACATAAACTAGTGTCAATCTTTTGATAATTATTGTTTCATAAAAACACGCTATTTGCTCTGACAGCGGGAATTAATTATTAAATTAATTAATGTGACTTATATGTTTTTAATTTTGTAAAATATAATTCATTTTTTAATTCGGAATTTCAAATATATATTAGGGTGAATTTTTGAGATTTTTCTGAAAAACTTCAATTTTTGATGAATAGTGAAACCACTAAGTGGTACTTATAGAAACTGATTTTTCCATTTAAATGAAATTTTTCCATCTTTGTTTTTTGAATTTCAAAAACCGACATACATGGTTGTCATTAAGAAGTAAAATGTGGTTCAATGGGATAAAAATATTTTTTTGGTGAATAGTAACTTATTAAGTTTTTAATCGCGATTAGAGGTAATTAGTGTAGTTTATGGTAAGAATAATGTTTTAATAAAATGAAATGACCTATACACATGTAATACCCTCATTGGATGTGTCATTTCCAACCAATAAAATCCATGGGTCAACTTGGGGACCCCATGGAGCCACATTGGTTGGAAAATGACATAAATATCTTTTTATTTAATGTTAAAGTTAAAATGACACAGAAATGAGATGTTTTACTAAAACAATTTTTACATGGAGTTATACAAGTCATATTTTTTACTATAAATATTAATTGGAAATCTAAAAAGATTTCCTACATCATAGTTGTTTTTTTATAATTTTTAGACATTAAATAAATTTTATTATTTATGACATCATGATGATGCACCGATGACCTCATTATTTAACGATTTAATTAAAATTGAAAGACAATGTAATATCAAAGGCATAAACATTTCAAAAAATTATTGTATGAGAGTATTTAGAAACCTTATCACCTTATCCTCTATATAAATCAATGTGAGACCTTTAAAATCCGAAACACCTTTGAAAATAAAGTAACATTTTGTAACTTTACAAGAGTGCCCCTCCTCTCCTCTTATAAAAGGCCCCCACCTCTACCTCCTTACCCACACTCCCAAAGCCTTAGGCTCGGCCAAAACCTGCCCATTTTGTCTCTAAACATCCCTCTCTTACTCCTTGAAGCCTCACATTGGGCAGAAGTCTTCCCAAGGAATCCATTGAGCACAAACCAAAGGGAGTTACCTGATTTTAAGGTAATGTCTTCACTTGTGTCCTTTTGTTTTATTTTGCTTCTCCAACCCCCTAAACTCTTTTTATTAATTTATTTTGTAACAAATCTAGTATATTAAAAATACTAGGATGTTTTTATAAGAATTATTCGAGCTACACTTACACACACCTACATTTAATGGTTAAAGAACATACTGCTTCCGTGGATGGCGAATTTCTGCCTCCCGAAACGACGATTGTTGAACATTCTTCTAAAAACATCAAAGGTGGCCATTAAGATGACACTATATTTATATATGATATCTAATATGTTTATGTTTTACTTAAGCTTCTGTATTTTTCATTTATGGCGTACCTTTATGGTTTCCATTATGGGTAAACGCGATATCTTCATTTAAGGAAGTGCGGACTACCGCCCCCTCAAAGTTATTTGATTCGTTAATACCATATGTGGTACGTATAAAGGATATATTTAATGATATTATATATGATACCATAGTGGAATTAAAATAATTTTATATATCATTATGTTTTAATTCCATTAAATATGAAATAGAAATGGAATTAGCATTCATGCGTACGTACGGCTTACCGTCTCCATGAACGGTACATTTCATTTCTTATCTCAAAATGTTATGTAATATAATAATTACATATATATAATGGATATATATGTAATATATTACATATAAATTTTTGATATCATTCTGGAATTATAACATATATATATCTCTCTCATTTTGTTTTAATTTCATTAATATGACAAAAAAATGAAAGTAGCGTTCATGTGTACGTACGGCCTAACGTCTCCACAAACGGTGCTTTTCGTTTTTTATCTCCAAATGATATGGAATAGTATAAAATAAATTTTTACTGGATATAAATGATATTTTAATCATTAATAATATTCTGGAAATTATTTACTTATAACTACATGGGCAATCTTTTTTCAAACAAGTTCATTTTTGACTCATGTGCCAAACATCGGCAAAAACGTCTGATATGAACTAACATTATTAAACAATTATTATAACATTATAATATGTGATATGAACTGAATAATAATCTCTAAATGAGGTACTTAGGCAATTATTACTTGACCAAAGTTTATTATTCAGGAATATAAAGAAATGAACAAGACAAGTTGGACTTGAGGTAAGGGATCCCTCTCCTCTCTTTCTTTTTAAGTACACTCTTTTATGTAATTCCTTTTAAGATCATCTTTCTTGTTATTGGGATGTTATTTTACATAACTATTACTATAATTTTTATGTTCATATGATGATAGACCCTATTCTCTCTCATCAATCCATTTTGGAAGTTTTGAGTGGCGTCGTTAGGCTGCCGAATTTTCGTAAGAGATCTAACCTCTCTCTTTCTTTTTAAGTACTCTCCTTTATGTAACTTCTTTTAATATCCTCTTTGTTATGATGGGGGATGTTCTTTTATATTACTCTTTCTGTAAATTTTATTGTAATATGATGAGATACCCTATTTTATCTCATCAATCCATTTTTGGATGTTTTAAGTGCCGTCGTTAGGCTACCGAGTTTTCGTAAGGGATTTTTTGTCTCACTTTTATTACCGTGAGATTTATGCTACATTTGCCACAATTTCCTTTGAGTGGTGTATGTACTGCCCATTATTTTACTCATTGTGTAATATACTTTCATATATGAATATTTACATCAATGTTGTATTGTCCTTCTTTCATGAGGTGTATGTTTCAAAAGATACCCATGTCGGTAAGGGAACCATTCACCCTCCACTTTTTAAAAGACATATATTGTCGGGTCTTTTAATTTGCATTTTTTTATGTTGGGATACGTTCTCATATATCCTTATTGATGTAAATTTTATGTCCAAGTGATGAGATACCCTTTTTTTATCTCTCATCAACTCATTTTGATGTGACACCGTTAGGCTGTCAAGGGAACTTCTGAACCCAATTTTGATTTCTTTGCGTTCAACATGTAGTTATTGAAAATGTCATCCTTTGAATATGTGTGAATGACCTTTGATTATTTTACACTTAATATCCACTTATATTTGGTGTATTCGTTTGTCACACATAATTATGTAATTGATTTATCCTTAAACCAAGGATACCGTCTTTGTAAGGGACTTCGTCTAAATCACAGTTCATTGAGGCATATTCTGTTTTATACAATACCTTCTATTATATGGTGTATAAAACCCTTTGACTTTTATGTTTATTCAAAAGGAATATTTTTCATACAAAGTGTTTATTAAACGACAAAAGGGAATGTTTTTGTCGTACGTATGCGGCGACAACGACTTCTCCGCCGTCATGACCATTATTTGAGTTGTGGCTTCCTCTACAATCCATACCTTCATTTTAAAAGAAAAATAAATACCATGTTTTACTTTTCTTTTAGTTTGGTATTGAAAATGGTTTCATAATGTATTTATATCAATGTGTTGTATTGATATCTTGTTATTTAAAGGAGGAAATGTTATGTTTCCTTTATGCATGTTTTATGTGATACGATTATGTTGAGGTTCTTGGGAATTATTATGAAGACGGTTGGTTCCGTGATAAACTAAGGGCGGGTGAGCCCGATATTGCTCTCCAATGCATTGGGTAACGCGAAGGAGTGAAACGCTAAGGTTTCTCCGATGAAATTTAGGGAATATACTGTGATGGGTATTCCAAACGTAACCAAGAGGGTTACTCCATACGTAAGAATGTTATGAATGCCTCATGTTACCATTTATGTCTTATGATTTCTATGATTTATTCATGATTTGATGAGGTATGTTAAAGTGCCTATGTTTTATGGGTAAATTATGATTTCATTCTTATGTATATATGAATTCATGTTTCCTTTCCATATTTTTATAACCCTTTCTGAGCTTTTTATGCTCATCCCTTGTTTTTGAAATGTTTTTCACAGGTCAATGGAAATGTACATGATGTGATGATTATGTCAAAGATGTGTCAAGAAAGAATCCATGTTTTATTTTAAATATGTTTCGTTTGATGGGATGAATGAATACTGTCTTTTATGTAACCAATTTGTTTAAATGTGGAATGTAATGCAAGTTTCATGATCTAATTCTCTAAACCTCTAAACCTGAAAAGATCCTCAATGTGTAATCTTGTAATAACTCAAGATTAAGTAAGGTTTAAGGCTGGGGAATTATATAAGTGGACAAATATACATGGGGTAACTATAAGGGTATGACTAAAGAATCATTATGCTAAATTTTCGACAACCTTACCCTGAATTTAGATAAAAAAATCATGAAAAAAATTGTTAATAAAATGTTAATGTTAACACTAGTTCAATGATTGAAACTCAAGCCCAACATACTTAAATAACTGTAACACCCAGAGATTTTATGAAAAATATTCTTTTAATTTCATTGATGTCTTTTATTATACACCACAACAAGTTTAGATTTTACTATACGCAACACCGTATTAGCTTGCAGTATACACAACACTATTCTTAGATCGTGTTACACACAATTTCAAGTTTGTTTTATAATAGTCATTCTACGCAAAATTTAGTGTTATATATATATATATATATTCAATGTATACATGAAATATGGTTGGATTCTGTTATACGAAACAATGAAGGATTCTTGCACAACACGCAACCCTTACTTGGCTTTCATTACACGCAATCACGACCTTCCTCGATAGCATGTGTTGTACGCAATACCGAGTTTTAAAAAATGGATTCCATGGTTGAGGAAAACAATTACCAATGAGGAGGTAAATCAAAATGATAAGGTTTAAAAGAACATAAAAACATGTCTGAATTATATTTTTATGTGGTATTGAAACACTATCATATCTTATATTTTAATCCATGGCCATTTGGTTTAATTTGAATGAAACATTAATTTATAATAATTTAATCTTTTGAAAAAATTTAATGTAGATACCCGAAGCTTGACGTAGATGGACATTGCATTACATTTGCGGAATACATTATACATAACAAAAACAGACACACAAGGACCGTAATAGTTTAGTGTCTTTGGAAACTTGGAATATAAACATCTAATCATGGTTAAAGATTTTAAACATCACCCATAACGATCTTCCCCTTCTCGTTTCCATACCTAAAACCATTCATTATTTCCTGGGTAAAATAAAACATAAAAAGGGTGAGCTCAAATGCTCAGTAAAGGAAAACATATAGAACATAAAACAATCCATAAACATTTCAAAGCAAAAACGTTAACATGAAATCAAAACCTCAAAACCTTGAGAATAGACATAAATCTTGGATGTAAGTAAGGAATTTATAATAAAAGAACATCAATCATGATAAAATAGCATGGGAATAAAACATGTAATTGTGGAAACCATTCATCACTTGTTATGATTTCCATAGTAGCCAAGGCATTGCTACCAACACCATCTTAGTGGACAAAGTCCTTTTCTGAATCGAGTTCACTCCTCGATCCAGTCCTGTATTACTAAAGCAGATTATCTTACCATTTCGTCCATGTCTATCTCATTAGATATATAATCTTTACCCAATGCATTGAAGTGAGATATAGGTCCCACCCATCTCATAATGAAATCATTCTTACTTGTGCCAAAAAATAAACATACAACATTCATAATAACCAAATAAATAAAATGGGCTTCATAAACATCATCCCATCATCACATGATCCATATAAGAGATATGGATATCATTTCATAATAAGAAAAGTGAAACAACATAAATCATAGAGACATTATACATGAAACATACTAATATGAAATGATGTTTCCTTATAGGGAAAAATGGTTTTGATAAAACACTTGAAATTTATTCTTGAGAAAAATATCCTTTCTTCTTCAAAATCATTTTATTTTATCAAAATCTCATGCACTTTTAAAAGAAAAGGGTTTTGTTGAAAATAATCATAGAAACATATAGGGTAAGCTTTATTAAAATGAAGCATTATGAAACCGTAAAAATCTATTCATGCCGTATATGTTAAAAATAACATTTTTCTCGTACTTTTGTCGAAAAGTCAAAAATTTCCTCGTATGGTAAACAAAAGAAAAATTCCTTCAAAACCACGTGGTAAAAGTAAAAAGGGATAAAAATGACTTTAAACATACGTGGAATAATAATAATATTTTATGAAAACATTTTTAGAAAACATGGACATGGATGATAAACATAACCCCAATAAATACTTACGAATAAACAATCTCGGATAAGAATGAGATTGGAATAATTATCCCTTACCATAGGACCGATATGCTTCGTATGTATCCAAAACTCCTGTATAATGATTTAAATAATGTCATTGACTTATTACAGAATCATATTCATTGTTATTATATCATATATGGTTCTCTTATGACTTTATATTACCCGTTATTTTGTAAATTCATGTTAAAGTAGCGTTTTGGATAAAATCATTTCATTTATCATATGTGTTTCGACTTGTAGTTCATGATATTATTACTTATATCCTGATTTACCTAATTCCAGAATGTAAAACATGATTTATATAAAATATATATTCATTATATATATATATATATATTATAGATCTATAAAAGGAATGAAATACACCGTTCATGGAGATAGTAGGCCGTACGTACGTATGAACGTTGTTTTCGTTACCTTATTGAATTGAATGTAATTAAGTTGATGAAATATATATATATATATATATATATATATAAATATAGTAGCATAATTATGTCATATATTTCATTATTATTCATTATATGTACTTTATAATCATTCTTGTATGGTTAATCATGGAAAATGAATCTCATCGCATTTGTGGAGACGGTAGTCCGTACGTACGGACGAGCGATGATATCATTCAAATAATTATTGAATAGAATTGGAGTGGATGATATGATATATCAGAATTAGTATGATGTTATAATAACCATATATAGTTATTCTTCACAACATTATACCCATACATGTAAGGTGTTGGTGGAAAAACAGATTTCACCACGGCGTGGAGACGGTATTTCGTACATACGCACGCGTGGTGATTTTGTTTTCTGTAGGATGGATAGATAGTGAAATAGGGATGTTTCATAATTATAATAACATTTCAGTATATTATTCATACTGATGTTATTACTTCATAATGAAACAACTAAAGAATAATAAGTTTAAGAAGAAATAATGTTGAAAGAATCGGTAACAGACATTACCTCTTCTTTGAAGCGCCTCTTTGAGACCTCCTCTTAGTGTACTAAAATTGGTCTTTGAATAATACCATAACCTGTAGGATGTTTCTATGGATGTGGAGAAGATAATTTGTCAGTGGTTGTCCGTTCTTAAATGCTCAATGTGGTGTGAGGAATAGAGGGAGGAGGTGTCGTTTTATAAGGGAGGAGAGGGGCATCTTTGGAAAAACTAAAAATATTATTTTATTATAAATTAATATCGGTTTTTAATAGCTCAAAATTGATTTATTTTGAAGCTAATGTGGGTATGGGTCGAAATAATCTCATCCAATTGAATTTATACAGGTTTAGGTTTCTATTTTAACCTTATCATTTTGATTTAACTTTAAGTTAAATAATTTTACTTTTACCGTGTCTTCCTGTTTTCTTACACTATAAGGTTATCAAACATACTATAACAAGACAAAAGAACCCCAAGTTGTTTATTATAAATATATATAATATTATCTAAGTAATGTGGCCGAACCTTAGATTTTAAGGATTAAAATTACAATTAATAATATAATATTTGTTTTAAAAACTATTTTTTGTCAATTTTGACACTGTTTGGTAATTTATTTTTGTGAAAATCATATCAGATTGATTAGTTCTAAATAATTTAATTAAATCATAACTAACATGCCATATTAACCTATAAAATTAGTGAAAATCATAAAAAGTCTCAAATTACATTTATTAGGGTATTTATAATATCAATTATGTCAATATTTCATTAATAAGATAATTACTGCATCATCTTTGTGTCATAAATAAATTAAATTATTTAATGTATAAAAATTATAAATAAACTACCATTGTGTAGGAAAGATTTTTTTATTTTAATGAATATTTATAGTCTAATTTATCTTATGTATAACCCTATATTAAAAATTATTTACTTATTAAACATTGATTTTAAATATTTTATTACTTCTTGAAATAAATTAATATTAAATGTCCTATCTAATCCAAGTGGGCCTAAATGGTCATATTTTATTCCTAAGGTTGTTTTTGGTGTAATTATACTTATAAATTATAATTATGACATGTTTTAGGTTAATATTAATATCATTTGTACCCTTAATTACCCTATTTACTTTTAACCGTGGTAAATAAAAGTAAATAGTTGCTATTCACCAAAAATTATTTTCATCTCATTGGACAAAATTTTATTCCTTGATATTAACCGTCTCTCTCAGATTTTTGAAATTCAATTCACTGAAGTTGTCAAATTTAATAGATATTAAAAAAATGTCAGTTTTTTTACTAACACTACGTGGTTTCACTATTCATCGAAAATTGCAGTTTTTCAGAAAAATACCAAAAATTCAGCCTAATAATTATTTGATATTATGAATTCAAAATTTATTTCTATTTTTCCAAACTCAAAACATAAAAGTTTCATTAATTAATTTTAAAATTAATTCCCGTTATCAAAACAAATACCGTTTTTTTTAAGAAACAATAACTATCAAAAGATTGATACTTGTTTATATCCAATTTCAAAGGGAAGTTAATTCCAATTACCAAAATTGGATTAAATGGTAAAAATATATTCTAATTACAATTTAAAAACAATTAAAAAGATAATATAACCATATAAATTATTGCGATGAAAAAAATTGTTTTAAATTAAAATATAGCTGGTTTTTTACTATTCATTAAAATATGAAAGTTATCAGAATAATATGAAATTTTTATCCAAAGTAAATTTTCATATCATGATTCCAAAGAGGAATTTTATTTTGTCAAATTGAACTTATAGATATGTCAAAAACAAGATTTAATGTGGGTGCGCCATCAAAAGGTGGAAAAACTGCATTTTTCTAAAAATACTTATTTTACTCGAAAAAATTGATTTTGTTCTCATACCATGTTCTAGAAAATATGTAAGATGAATAATAATGTTATAAAATTCAAAATTTAGTTGATACTATTCATAACAGCTAGTTCATAATAATATTATAACCATATATCATTGTTTAGTGAAACCTCGTATTGCGTACAACACACGCTATCGAGGAAGGTCACGATTGCGTGTAATGCAAGCCAAGTCAGGGATGTCTGTTGTGCAAGACTCTTCCCTTGTTTCGTATAACAGAATCAAACCATATTTCATTTATTAATTTAATATATATATACAAACTCAGTTTTCATAGAATAACTTCTATCAAATTAACTTGAAATTTTGTATAACATGATAGTGTTGCGTATACTGTAAGCTAATATGGTGTTGCGTATAGCGCAAGATAATCTTGATGTATCATACAACACAAGACATTAAATAGATTAAAATATAATACTTCTCATAAAATCTCAGGTTGTTACATTCTACCCCCCTTAAAATGAATTTCTCCCTCGAAATTCGTCAGGGTTATATATGGTTTACTACTGGAAAGTTTCTTTAATAGAAACCCACATCGTAAAAAAGAATACCAAAACATGGCTTTAAAAACTAAACTATGAAATGTAAATTTTACCCAAATTAACTCATCACTAGGTTTCCTCGTAAGAGAACATAGGTGAAAATATGGATATGGAAGAAAAATCTAACCATCAAGTTCTGATGGAGAGTGGTAAAGAACATGGCTATGAAAAATCCGTCAATCACAAAGCCATAAATTTGTGATGATCTAGGGTACCATCTGATTCATCGGATATAAGGGCACTAGGACAACATTTTTGGTTTTCAAGATCATTTCCCTAATGTTTATGAATTTTAATTAGAATAAATACTTAATTTATTTTGGTACAATCTCTCTGTTTTTTGTGCCTTGAAAAATTTCCAGTTCATCTCTTAAAGAAATGATGTTGAATTTATTATTCGTGAAGTGTAAGCAGATCATGTGATAGAATGACAGGTCATTCCATCTGTCTCAACAAAAGGATGGGAAAAGTTATTAAGTATACATAAGTGGATCTATAGTGAGATTAAACATATATGGTTCCTAAAATGGAATTATAATTCATATATCATATTTCTTAATATAATAAAACTACTAAACAGGGAATTCCTGTAGGCCAGTGGTAGGAGATAAAGGCTAGTCACACTTCAGTTGTGGGTTTGATTCCCATAGCCTTGTCTGATGCGATGGGTCGTCGCCCATCCTACAGGTCTTCCATTCTCTAAAACTACATTACTATAACATCCCATCAATAATATTAAAAAAAGTTATATCCTTAAACAATACTTACTTATGACCATCATAATCCATTCCAATCTTTAGGCTTATCCATAATACTTCAGTCCACTCTCATATTATAGTGAAAAGGATTACTAGAGATTTCATATAACAAGAATGCTAATACCATCGTTGATTCCCATATATCATAAGATATGTCTTGTTGGTCACATTCCAAACATTCGATGGACTTAATAATGTATTATCTTGAAAAATGAAAACCCATTTATTCTTAGTGAAAACATGAGTGCTGTCAAAAGTTAACTCTTTCCACATAACAAAACCCCAAAATTATATATACCCAAACCATGATATATCTATTTTCTTATATCAGTCATGAGCTCATGAATATAGTCAAACATTTCATTTTCTCTTTATCCCTTCATTATGCGCATATCATCTACTTTCCAAAAATATCTAAATACCCTTTCATGGTTACTAGTACCATTCATCATACACTTTCAAAACATAAGGAAAGACAACAGTGAAACAATCCTTATATTCCACTTTATTCCATAGTACCATGAGATTACTTATACAACATTACACTTGATAAACATGTAATCATTCCACTACCTTCTTAAACCATTGACCGAGCATCAATAATTCTTTCTTCTCACGTATCATTTGTAGTCTCTTCATCATCATCAACATAAATACTACCCATATGACCATACTGATTCTCTTCATGAGACTTTCCCTTAGGGAATTGGTTTTCGTAATGCCCGTACATTCCACATTTAAAACATTTAACCATTGTTGATGTCATAGAAATACCATTATCCTCATCCATGTTGTTAACTAAACCTTTTCCTTTTCACTTAATGGATTTGTGTCCTTCTTTTACACACCCAAAGCATCTTCCAGTTCCATTGAAACATTCTCCTTGATGCCTCTTCCCACATGATTTACATAGGAGAAATTGAACTTTCTTTCCTCTATAATTATCATGAAACCCTATATTTCTCTTATTAGACGAGTCATGAAACTTACCAAATTTGAGTTTATTGATCATATTATGAGATTGCTGATTCGGCATAATAATGATGTTTGGACTTCCGAATCCCATTTCATTTGGTTTCTGATGAATAAAATCATTCCATTTTCCATCATATCCTCCATTATCGTGAATCAACTTGTTTCCATCCATTTTCTAAAACCCAAAAAGAATAGTGTGAGGGGAAAAATCATAATAAAGGTGGAGTAACATCAATATTTAACATTTTAGGTTTAATCTAATATTGTTACCATAATTCTAGGACTATAACCTATACTGATACTCAACCTTAGGGACATCCCTAGACATACCTTAGAAATATCTCCAGGGATCTCAAAAAAGTTTTCACATCCTAGTTTCCAATGGTTGACAAAACCGTTCCTCTGATACCAACTGTAGAGACCCGAAGCTTTTCATACATGGACATTACATTACTTTTGCAGAATACTTAATACATAGCAAAAAAACACACAAGGACCGTAATACTTTAGTTTCATTGGAAATTCGGAATATAAACATCTAATCGTGGTGAAAGATCTTCAACATCACCCATAACGATCTTCCCCTTTTCGTTTCCTTACCTAAAACCATTCTTTATTTCCTGGAGAAAATAAAACATAAAAAGGGTGAGCTCAAATGCTCAGTAAGGGCACTAGGGAAACATTTTTTGTTTTCAAGATCATTTCCCTAAAGATTATGAATTATAATTAAAATAAATACTTACTTTATTTTGGTACAATCTCACTGTTGTTCGTGCCGTGAACAATTTTCAGTTCATCTCGTAAAGAAATGATGTTGAATTTTTTATTCGTCAAGTTCTAGCAGATCATGTGATAGAATGACAGGTCATTCCATCTGTCTCAAACAATAGGGTGGAAAAAGTTATTAAATATACATAAGTTTATCTATAGTGAGATTAATCATATATGGTTCCTAAAATGGACTTATAATTCATATATCATACTTCTTAATATAATAAAACTACTTTATACTAAACAGGGACTTCATGTAGGCCAGTGGTAGGCGATAAAGGCTAGTCGTACTTCGGTTGTGGGTTCAATTCCCACAGCCTTGTCTGAGGTGATGGGATGTCCCCCTTCCTACAGGTTTTCCTTTCTCTAAAACTAAATTACTATAACATCCCATCAATAATATAGAAAAAAATTCTATCCATAAACAATACAAACGTATGTCCAACATAATCCATTCCAATATTTAGGCTTATCCACAATACTACAGTCCACTCTCATATTATAGTGAAAACGATTACTAGAGATTTCATATAACAAGCATGTTAATACCATCGCTAATCCCTATATATCATAAGATATGACTTTTTGGTCACATTCCAAACATTCTAAGGCCTTAATCATGTATTCTCTTGAAAAATGAATACCCATTGAATCTTAGTGAAAACATGAGTGCTGTCAAAAGATAACTCTTTCCACATACCAAAACCTCAAAATTCTATAATCTCAAACCATGATATAACTATTTCCTTAAATTAGTCATCAGCTCATGAATACTGTCAACCATTTCATTTTCTCCTTATCCCTTCATTATCCGCATATCATCTACTTTCCAAAAATATCTGAATAACCTTTCATAGTTACTGGTACCATTCATCATACACCTTCAAAACATAAGGAAAGACAACATTGTAACAATCCTTAGATGTCTCTTTATTCCATAGTACCATGAGATTACTTATACAACATTACACTTGATAAACATGTAATCATTCCACTACCTTCTTAAACCATTGACCGAGCATCAATAATTCTTTCATCTCACATATCATTTGTATACTTTTCATCATCATCAACATAAATACTACCCATATGACCATACTGATTCTCTTCATGAGACTTTTCCTTAGGGAATTGATTTTCATAATGCCCGTACATTCCACATTTAAAACATTTAACCATTGTTGATGTCGTAGGAATACCATTATCCTCTTCCATGGTGTTTACTGAACCTTTTCCTTTCCACTTACTGGATTTGTGTCCTTCTTTTCCACACCCAAAGAATCTTATAGTTCCTTTGAATCATTATCCTTGATGACTCTTCCCACATGATTTACATAGGAGAAATTGATCTTTCTTTCCTCTATGATCATCATGAAACTCCTTCTTTCTCTTATTATCTGAGCCAGGAAACATACCAAATTTTAGTTTATTGGTCATATTATGAGATTGTTGATTTGAAATAATAATGATGTTTGGACTTCCAAATATCATTTCATTTGGTTGCTCATGAAGAATATCATTCCATTGTCCATCATATCCTCCATTATCGTGGATCATCTTGTTTCCCGCAATTTTCTAAAACCCAAAAAGAATTGTGTCAGAGGCAAAAATCATAATAAAGAGGGAGTAACTTCAATATATAACAAATTAGGTTTAATCTAATATCGTTACCATAATTCTAGGACTATAACCACTACTTATACTTAACCTTAGGGACATCCCTATACATACCTTAGAAATATCTCTAGGGATCTCACTAAAGTTTTCGAATACTAGTTTCCAGAGGTTGACTAAAACATTCTATTGATACAAACAATAGAGACCTGAATCATAATGTACATGGACATTACATTACTTTTGCGGAATACTTAATACATAACAAAAACAGACATACAAGGACCGTAATAGTTTTGTGTCTTTGGAAACTCAGAATATAAACATCTAATCGTGGTGAAAGATCTTCATCATCACCCATAACAATCTTCCCCTTTTCATTTCCTTACCTAATACCAATATTTATTTATAGGGGAAAATAAAACATAAAAAGGGTGAGCGCAAATACTCAGTAAGGGAAAATATAGAGAACATAAAACAATCCATAAACATTATAAAGAAAAAACTTGAACATGAAATCTAAACCTTAAAACCTCGATCAAAGACATTAATCTTGGACATAATTAAGGAATTTATCATAAAGGAACATCAATCACGATAAAATAGCATGGGAATAAAACATGTAATTGTGGCAACCATTCAGTACTTGTTATGATTTCCATAGTAGCCAAGGCATTGCTGGCAAGACCATCTTAGTAGAAAAAGTCCTATTCTGAATCGAGTTCACTCGTCGATCCAGTCCTGTATCACTGAACCAGATTAACATACCGTTTCAGCCATGTCTATCTCACGAGATATATAATCTTTACCCAATTCATTGGAGGGAGATATAGGGCCCACCCATCTCATAATGAAATCATTCTTACTTTTTCCACAAAATAAACATACATCATTCATAATAACACAATAAATAAAATGGGTTTCATAAACATAATCCCATCATCACATAATCCATATAAAATAAATGGATATCATTTCATAATAAGAAAAGTGAAACCACATAAATCATATAGACATTATACTTGAAACATACACATATAAAATAATGTCTCCTTAGATGGAAAATGGTTTTGATAAGACACATGAAATGAATTTTTGAGGAAAATATCCTTTCTTCTTCAAATTCATTTTATTTTCACAAAATGCTATGCACTTTTAAAAGAAAAGGGTTTTGTTGAAAATAATCATGCAAACATGTAGAGTAATCTTTATGAAAATGAAGCATTATGATACCGCAAAAATCCATTCACGCCGTATATGTTAAAAATAACATTCTTCTCGTACTTTTGTCGGAAAGTCAAAAAGTTCCTCGCATGGTAAACAAAAGAAAGATTCCGTCCAAACCTTGTGGTAAAAGTCAAAATGGGAAAAAATGAATTTAATCATACATGGAATAATAATAACATTTTAGGAAAATTTTTTTAGAAATCTTGAATGTGGATGATAAACATAACCCTCAGTAAATACTTACGAATAATCAATCTCGGATAAGATTGAGATTGGAATAATTATCCCTTACTTTAGGTCTAATATGCTTAGTATGTATCCAAGACTCCTGTATAATGATATAAAATATTCCACTGAATTATTACAGAATCATATTAATTCTTATTATATCATATATGGTTCACTAATGACTTTATATTACCTTTTTTTTGTAAATTCTTTTTAAAGTAGCGTTTTGGGTAAACTCAATTCATTTATCATATGTGTTTCGACTTGTCGTTCTTGATATTATTACTTATATTATGATTTACATAATTACAGAATGTAAAACATGATTTATATATAATATATATTAATCATATACATATATATTATAGATCGATATAAATAATGAAATACATCATTCATGGAGACTGTAGGCCATACGTACGCATGAACGCTGTTTTCATTTCGTTATTGAATAAAATGGAATTAATTAGATGAAATATATATATATATGTATAAATAAATCCAGTAGATTCATTATGTCATATATTTCAATATTATTCATTATATAGACTTTATAATCATTCTTGAATGATTAATCATGGAAATTGAATCTCATCGCATTCGTGTAGACGGTAGTCTGTATGTACGCACAAGTGATGATATCGTTCCCATAATTATTAAATATAATTGGAGTGGATGGTATAATATATCAGAATTAGTATAATGTTATTATAAGCATATATAGTTATTCTTTACACCATTTTACCCACCCATGTAAGGTGTTGGTGGAAAAACGGATTTCACCACGGCATGGAGACTTTATTCCGTATATACGCACGCGTGGTGATTTCATTTTCCATAGGATGGATAGATGGTGAAATAGGGTTGTTTAAAACTTATAATAAAATATCAATATATGAGTTATACCGATGCTATTACTTCATAATGAAACAACTAAATAAGAATAAGAGGATGTAGAAATAAAGTTGAATGAATTGGTAAAGGACATTACCTCTTCTTTGAATCCCCTCTTTGAGACCTCCTCTTAGGGCACTAAAATTGGACTTTGAAGAAAACCATAACCTCTAAGATGTTTCTATGTAAGTGGAGAAGAGAATTTGGAAGGGTTTTTCTAAGATTAATGGCTCAATGTGCTGTGAGGAATAGAGGGAGGAGGTGCCATTTTATAAGGGAGGAGAGGGGCACCTTTGGAAAAACTAAAAATATTATTTTATGATAAAGTCATATTCGGTTTTTAATAGATCCAAATTGATTTACTTCTACGAGAATGTGGGGATGGGTAAAAATAATCTCAACCAATAGAATTTAGGCAAGGTTAGGTTTCTATTTTAACCTTATAATTTTGATTTATCTTTAAGTTAAATAATTTTACTTTTACCGTGTCTTCTTGTTTTCTTACACTATAAGGTTATCAAACTTAAAATAACAAGCCAAAAGAACCCCAAGTTGTTTATTATTAATATATATAACCTTATATAAGTCATTTTACCGAACCATAGATTTTTAGTAATAAAATAACAATTAATAATATAATTTTTTTTAAAAAACTATTTTATGTCAATTATGACACTATTTGTTAATTAATTTTTGTGAAATTCATAAAAAAATGATTAGTTCTAATAAAGTTAATTAAATCAAAACTAACATGTCATATTAACCTATAAAATTAGTTAAATTCATAAAACTTCTCAAATTACATTTCTTTCGGTATTTATAACATCAATTATGTCAATATTTCATTAAAATTATAATTACTGCATCATGTTTGTGTCATAAATAAATTAAATTATTTAATTTTTAAAAATTATAAATAAATTCCCATTTTGTAGGAAATCGTTTAATCTTTCTAATGAATATTTATTGTCGAATTTATATTATGTATAACCCTATATTAAAAATGATTTACTTATTAAACTTTGATTTTAACTATTTTAACACTTCTTAAAATAAATTAATATTAAATGTCCCAATCTAATCCAAGTAGGCCTAAATGGTCATAGTTTATTCCTTAGGTTGTTTTTGGTCGAATTATACGTATCCAAAAGTATTATGACATGTTTTAGGGTAATATTAATATCATTTGTACCCTTAATTACCCTATTTACTTTTAACCGTGGTAAATAAAATTAAAAACTCACTATTCACCAAAAATTATTTTCACCTAATTGAACCACATTTCAGTCCTTGATATTAACCATGTATCTCGGATTTTTGAAATTCAATTCACACAAGTGGTAAAATTTAATTTAAATTAAAAAAATCAGTTTTTTTAACCACCACTAAGTGGTTTCACTATTAATTGAAAATTGCATTTTTTCAGAAAAATACCAAATATTCGGCCTAGGCATTATTTTATTTTCCAAATTCAAAATTGATATCTATTTTTCCAAATTCAAAACATAGATGTTTCATTATATAATTTTAAAATTAATTCCCATTATCAAAACTAATAGCGTGTTTTTTTAAGAAACAATAACTGTCAAAAGATTGATACCTGTTTATATCCAATTTCAAAGGGAAATTAATTCCAATGTCCAACATTGGATTAAATGGTAAAAATATATTATAATTACACTTTAAACACAATTAAAAAGATAATATAACCATATAAATTATTGCGATGAAAAAAATTGTTTTTAATTAAAATATAGCGTGTTTTTAATATTCATTAAAATATGAAAGTTATCAGAATAATATGAAAATTGTATCCAAAGTAAATTTTTATATCCCGATTCCAAAGAAAAATTTTATTTTGTCAAATTTAAATTATAAACATGTCAAAAAGAAGATTTAATGTGGGTGTGCCATCAAAAGGAGACAAAACTACATTTTTTGAAAAATACTTATTTTACTCGAAAAATTGATTTTGTTCTCATACAATGTTCTAGAAAATGTGTAAGATGTATAATAATGTTATAAAATTAAAATGTAGTAGATACTATTCATAACGGCTAGTTCATAATAATATTATAACCATATATCGTTGTTTAGTGAAACCTGGTATTGCGTACAACCCATGCTATCGAGGAAGGTCACGATTGCGTGTAATGAAATCCAAGTCAGGGTTGCGTGTTGTAAAAGACTCTTCTGTTTATTTGTATAACAGAATCCAACCATATTTCATCTATAAATTGAATATATATATATAGACACTAAATGTTGTGTATAATAACTTCTATCGAATGAACTTGAAATTGTGTATAACCCGATTGGGTTGCGTATACAGCAAGATAATACGGTGTTGCGTATAGTGAAAGATAATCTTTGTGTAGCATACAACACAAGACATTAAATAAATTAATAAATAATACTTCTCATAAAATATCGGGTTTTTACATTCCACCCCCCTTAAAATCAATTTCTCCCTCGAAATTCGTCGGGGTTATAAATGGTTTACTACTAGAATGTTTCTTTAATAGAAACCCACATTGTAAAAATGAATATCAAAACATGGCATTAAAAACAAAAGTTTGAAATGTAAAGGATACCCAAGTTAACTCATCACTGGGATTCCATGTAGGAGAACATAGGTGAAAATATTTATATGGATGAAAAATGGAACCATCAGGTTTTGATGGAGAGTGGTAGAGAACCTGGCTATGAAAAAGCGAACAATCACAAAGCCATAAATTTGTGATGATCTAGGGTAGCATCTGATTCATCCGATATAAGGGCACTAGGACAACATTTTTGGTTTTCAACATCATTTCTCTAAAGTTGATGAATTTGAATTAGAATAAATAAATACTTTATTTTGTTACAATCTCACTGTTTTTCGTGCATGGAACAATTTCGACATCTTCTCTTAAAGAAATGAAGATAAATTTGTTATTCGTGAAGTGTTAGCAGATCATGTGATAGAATGATATGTCATTCCATCTGTCTCAATCAAAAGGTTGGAAAAAGTTATTAAATATACATAAGTGGATCTATAGTGAGATCAATCATATATGGTTAATAAAATGGACTTATAATTCATATATCATACTTCTTAATATAATAAAACTAGTTTCTACTAAACAGGGACTTCCTGTAGGCCAGTGGTAGGCGATAAAGGCTAGTCGCACTTCGGTTGTGGGTTCGATTCCCACAGCCTTGTCCGACGTGATGGGCTATCGCCCGTCCTGTAGGTTTTCCTTTCTCTAATACTACATTACTATAACATCCCATCAATAATATCGAAAAAAGTTCTATCCTTAAACAATACTAACTTATCCCCAACATAATTCATTCTAATCTTTAGGATTATCCATAATACTGTAGTCCACTCTCATATTATAGTGAAAATGATTACCATAGATTTCATATAACAAGCATATTAATTCCATCGTTGATCCCCATATATCATAAGATATGTCTTTTTGGTCACATTCCAAACATTCGATGTCCTTAATCATGTAGTCTCTTGAAAAATAAATACACATTGAATCATAGTGAAAACATGAGTGATGTCAAAAGTTAACTCTTTCCACATACAAAAAACCCAAAATTAGATATACTCAAACCATGATATAATTATTTCTTTATATCAGTCATGAGCTCAGGAATACTGTCAAACATTTCATTTTACCCTTATCCCTTCACTATGCGCAAATCATCCCAATTCCAAAAATATCTGAATAACCTTTCATAGTTACTGGTACCATTCATCATACACTTTCAAAACATAAGGAAATACAATAGTGTAACAATCCTTAGATGTCCCTTTATTCCAGAGTACCATGAGATTGCTTATACAACATTACACTTTATAAACATTTAATCATTCCACTACCTTCTTAAACCATTGACTGAGCTTCAATAATTTTTTCATCTCACATATCATTTGTAGTCTCTTCCTCATCATTAACATAAATACTACCCATATGTCCATACTGATTCTCTTCATGATACATTCCCTTTGGGCATCAGTTTGCATAATGCCCGTACATTCCACATTTAAAATATTTAACCATTGTTGATGTCGTAGCAATACCATTATCCTCATCCATGGTGTTAGCTGATCCTTTTCCTTTGAACTTACCAGCTTTGTGTCCTTCTTTTCCACACCCAAAGCATCTTCCAGTTCCTTTGAAACATTCTATTTTATGCCTCTTCCCATATGATTTACATAGGAGAAACTGAACTTTCATTCCTCTATGATCATCATGAAACTCCATCTTTCTCTTATTAGTCGATTCAGGAAACTTACCAAATTTGAGTTTGTTGATCATATTTTTTGATTTCTGATTCAGCATAATAATGATGTTTGGACTTCCAAATACCATTTCATTTGGTTTCTCAGGAAGAATGTCACTCTATTGTCCATCATATCCTCCATTATCTTGAATCATCTTGTTTCCAGCCATTTTCTAAAACCCAAAAAGAATAGTGTGAGAGGTAAAATTCATGATAAAGGGGGAGTAACTTCAATATCTAATATCTTAGGTTTAATCTAATATCGTTGCCATAATTCTAGGACTATAAACTATACATATACTTAACCTTATGGACATCCCTAGAAATACATTAGAAATATCTCTAGGGATCTCACTAATGTTTTCGCATCCTAGTTTCCAAAGGTTGACTATTCTTTTCCTCTGATACCAACTATAGAGACTTGAAGGTTGACTTACATGGAAATTACATTACTTTTGCGGAATACATAATACATAACAAAAATAGACACACAAGGACCATAATATTTTAATGAATTTGGAAACATGGAATATAAACTTCTAATCGTGGTGAAAGATCTTCAACATCACCCATAACGATCTTCCTCTTTTTGTTTCCTTACCAAAAACCATTCTTTATTTCCTGGGAAAAATAAAACATAAAAAGGGTGAGCTCAAATGCTCAGTAAGGGAAAACATAGAGAACATAAAACAATCCATAATCATTTGAATGCAAAAACGTGAACATGAAATGTAAACCATAAAACCTCAAGAAAAGACATAAATCTTGTACGTAAGTAAGGAATTTATCATAAAGGAACATAAATCACGATAAAATAGAATGGGAATAAAACATATAATTGTGGAAACCATTCAGAACTTGTTATGATTTCCATAGTTGCCAAGGTATTGTTGCCAAGACCATCTTAGTGGACAAAGTACCTTTCTAAATCGAGTTCACTCCATGATCCAGTCCTGTGTCACTGAACCGGATTAACATACCGTTTCATCCATGTCTATCTCATGAGATATATAATCTTTACCCAATTCATTGGAGGGAGATATATTTCCCACCCATCTCATAATGAAATCATTCTTACTTGTTCCATAAAATAAGCATACATTATTCATAATAACCCAATAAATAAATTGGGTTTCATAAACATCCTCCCATCATCACATAATCCATATAAAAGAAAGAGATATTATTTCATAATAAGAAAAGTGAAACCACGTAAATCATAGAGACATTATACTTGAAACATAAACATATGAAATGATGTATCCTATGATGGAAAATGGTTTTGATGAAACATTTAAAAATGAATTTTTGAGGAAAATATCCTTTCTTCTTCAAAATCATTTTATCTTCACAAAATGCCATGCAATTTTAAAAGAAAAGGGTTTTGTTGAAAATAATCATGCAAACATTTAGAGTAATATTTAGGAAAATGAATCATTATAAAACCATAAAAATCCCTTCACGTTGTATATGTTAAAAGTAACATTCTTCTCGTCCTTTTTTCGGAAAGTCAAAAAGTTCCCCGTATGGTAAACAAAAGAAAGAATCCTTCCAAACCTTGTGGTAAAAGTAAAAAATGGTAAAAATGACTTTAAACATACATGGAAGAATAATAACATTTTATGAAAACAATTTTAGAAAATATGGACATGGATGGTAAACATTACCCCAGTAAATACTTACGAATAAACAATCTCGGATAAGAATGAGATTGGAATAATTATCCCATACCTTAGGTCTGATATGCTTCATACGTATCCAAACCTCTTGTATAATGATTTAAATAATGTCATTTGACTTATTACAGGATCATATGAATTGTTATTATATCATATATGGTTCACTTATGACATTATATTACATGTTCTTTTTTAAATTCTTGTTAAAGTAGCGTTTTGGGTAAAATCATTTCATTTATCGTATGTGTTTCGACTTGTCGTTCATGATATTATTACTTATATTCTGATTTACATAATTTTAGAATGTAAAACATGATTTATATATAATATATATTCATCATATACATATATATTATAGATCGATAAAAGGAATGAAATACACCGTTCATGGAGACGGTAGGCCGTACGTACACATGAACGCTGTTTTCGTTTCCTTATTGAATTGAATAAAATTAAGTAGATGAAATATAAATATATATATGCATAAATAAATCCAGTAGCTTAATTATGTC
Source organism: Viscum album (assembly GCA_963277665.1). Classification (NCBI taxonomy): domain Eukaryota; kingdom Viridiplantae; phylum Streptophyta; class Magnoliopsida; order Santalales; family Viscaceae; genus Viscum; species Viscum album. Next base: position 1,836,347,101 of record OY728136.1, read on the forward strand.
ATATATTTCATTATTATTCATTATATATACTTTATAATCATTCTTGAATGGTTAATCATGGAAAATTAATCTCATCGCATTCATGGAGACCGTAGTCCGTACGTACGCAAGACTGATGATATCGTTCCCATAATTATTGAATATAATTGGAGTGGATGGTATAATATATAAGAATCAGTATTATGTTATAATAACCATATATAGTTATTCTTTACACCATTATACCCATCCATGTAAGGTGTAGGTGGAAAACCATATTTCACCACGACGTGGAGACGATATTCTCTACATACGCACACGTGGTGATTTCGTATTCCGTAGGATGGATAGATGGTGAAATAGGGTTTTTTAATACATATAATAACTTATCAGTATATCATTTATACTGATTTTATTACTTGATAATGAAACAACTAAATAAGAAGAAGTGGATGATGAAATAAAGTTGAAAGAATCGGTAACAGACATTACCTCTTCTTTGAAGCGCCTCTTTGAGACCTCCTCTTAGAGCAATAAAATTGGTATTTGAAAAAAACCATAACATAAAGGGTATATATATGGAAGTGGATAAGAGAATATGGAAGTGTTTGGCTGAGCTTAAAGTCTCAACGTGGTTTTCGGAATAGAGGGAGGAGGTTCCATTTTATAAGGTAGGAGAAGTGCAACTTTGGAAAAACTAAAAATATTATTTTATTATAAAGTCATATTAAGTTTTTAATGGCTCCAAATTGATTTATTTAGAATATAATGTGGGGATGGGTATAAATCCTCTCATCAAATATAATTTAGACAAGTTTAGGTATCTATTTTAACCTTATCATTTTTATTTAACTTTAAGATAAATAATTTTACTTTTACCGTGTCTTCTTGTTTTCTTACACTATAAGGTTAACAAACATACTATAAAAAGACAAAAGAACCCCAAGATGTTTATTATTAATATATATAACCTTATCTAAATCATTTGGCAGAAAATCAGATTTTTAGGAATAAAATAACAATTAATAATATAATATTTGTTTTAAAAACTATTTTATTTCAATATTGACTGTATTTGGTAAATGATTTTTGTGAAAATCATAACAGAATTATTAGTTCGAAATAAGTTAATTAAATAAAAAATAACATGTCATATTAAACTATAAAATTTTTTAAATTCATAAAAACACTCAAATTACATTTATTTGGGTATTTATAACATCAATAATTTCAATATTTCATTAATAATATAATTACGACATCATCTTTGTGTCATAAATAAATTAAATTATTTAATGTCTAAAAATTATAAATAAAATAATATTATGTAGGAAAGATTTATATCTTTCTAATGAATATTTATAGTCGAATTTATATTATTAATAACCCTATATTAAAAATGATTTACTTATTAAATGTTGATTTTAACTATTTTAACCCTTCTTTAAATAAATTAATTTTAAATGTCCTAATCTAATCCAAGTGTTCCTAATTGGTAATATTTTATTCCTAAGGTTGTTTTGGGTCCAATTATACTTATCCAATTGAATTAGGACATGTTTTAGTGTAACATTAATTTCATTTTTACCCTTAATTACCCTATTTTCTTTTAACTGTGGTAAGTAAAAGTAAAAAGTTACTATTCCCCAAAAATTATTTTCATCTCATTAAACTACATTTTAGTCCTTGATAATAACCATGTATCTCAGATTTTTGATATTCAATTCACAGAAGTGGTAAAAGTTTAATTTAAATTAAAAAAAGTCAGTTTTTTTAACTACCACTAAGTGGTTTCACTATTCATCGAATATTGCAGTTTTTCAGAAAAATACAAAAAATTCAGCCTAAGAATTATTTGATATTAAGAATTCAAAATTGATGTCTATTTTTCCAAATTCAAAACATAAAAGTGGCATTAATTAATTTTAAAATTAATTCCCGTTATCAAAACAAATAGCGTGTTTTTTTTAAGAAACAATAACAATCAAAAGATTGATACTTGTTTATATCCAATTTCAAAGGGAAATTAATTCCAATGACCAAAATTGGATTAAATGGTAAAAATATATTCTAATTTAACTTTAAACACAATTTAAAATATAATCTAACCATATAAATTATTATGATGAAAAAAAAATTTAATTAAAATATAGCGTGTTTTTCCTATTCATTAAAATATGAAAGTTATCAGAATAATATGAAAAATTTATCCAAAGTAAATTTTTATATCATGATTCCAAAGAAAAATTTTATTTTGTTAAATTGAACTTATATACATGTCAAAAACAAGATTAAAAGTTGGTGCGCCATCAAAAGGTGGACAAACTACATTTTTTAAAAAATACATATTTTACTCGAAAAATTGATTTTGTTCTCATTCCATGTTCTAGAAAATGTGTAATATGAATAATAATGTTATGAAATTCAAAATTTAGTTTATACTATTCATAAAAGCTTGTTCATAATAATATTATATCCATATATCGTTGTTTAGTGAAACCTGGTATTACGTATAACACATGCTATCGAGGAAGGTCGTGATTGCGTGTAATGCAAGCCAAGTCAGGGGTTCATGTTGTGAAATACTCTTCCATTGTTTCGTATAACATAATCCAACCATATTTCATTTATACATTGAATATATATATATACAGTCAATGTTGCATAGAATAACTTCTATCAAATGAACTTGAAATTGTGTATAACACGATTGTGTTGCGTATACTGCAAGCTAATACAGTGTTGCATATAGCGCAAGATAATCTTGGTGTATCATACAACACAGGACATTAAATTAATTAACAAATAATACTTCTCATAAAATCTTGGGTTGTTACATTTAAGAAATGCCCCTCATCTCAATTATAAATGCACACATCCTGCCTCACATCTTCACATCACATAAAAACTTAAATATCATCCATAAACTGAATAATTACCATATACAAATCATTATAATCATTATATATATTTTCCCTTCTCAAAATTCCACCCCAAGTGTCCTTAAGAAGAGATTTAATTAATGTTTTCTAGAGAAAATGTAATATTCTTTACCAATTCATTCATGTTTTTTTCTCATTCTACATCCTCATCATGTGTTTTTTCCATTATAACGTAATAAATACCATAAAATCAATAAAATTAATTTTTAATATGATATTGGATCAACAATATTACACAATGCATCCATCCTATGAAAATTATCACTGCATATGTGAACGTATGGTTTACCATCCCTCGACAATGGTGTAAGATGTTATTAAGCCCAATATTATTTGGATTTGTATAATGATGGAAATATTATATATTTTTTATAATAATTATAAAATTTTATTAATTCTAAAAAATATATACACCATCCAATTTCTTTACCTTTTATAATTAGGTGAATGATTCTATCAGACGTGCATATGTATGTCCTGACATCTCCATAGTGTGATGTGATTCATTTTCCATGATAAACATTAAATAATGATTATATGAAAGGACATAATGACTAAATATTAGTTATATTACCTTAATTTAAATATTTATATGATGTAACAATATCATATGCATAATAAAAAATACGTATACTACCAAACATGCAGAAGAAAATGAAGCAGTTAACAACTAAAAAATCAGTAATAATTAATTATTATTAAAAAACTAGTGATTCGATGTAATAAATAAATAATATGAAGAACGATAATTTTGTTGTATAAATTTAAAATAAATAAAAATTTATAATACATGAGTTTTTAATGTGAGCAAAGAAAGAATACACATGAGTTAATGTAATTCTTAACTCAAATTATTGTCATTAGGTTATGCTACTATTTCATTGATTATGTATATATAAAATTATGTGTGAATGATTTGTGATTATCTCAAATTTTATTTGAAATTTTATTATGAATATATTTATTGAATACAAAAAAAACAATTCATTTGATTATTTTTCACTTGAATGATATGATATTCGTAAGGGTTAATTTCACATTCTAATTTTTATCCGGGGTTGTTTATATATAGGTATCTTATAGGGATATTTATATTTCAATTCCAAGTTTCTAAAAAATGTTTCCCAAGATATTTTATGTATTATTATTTAATTTTTAAAATCTATTTTTACTCATGTATTATCTTTTACATAATTAATTGAAAGGAATACTTCTTCTTCTTTCAAATAATGTTCCTTGTGACATTTCCAGAAAAAGTAAAAAAGGAATGTTTTTTAAAATTATACAACATCGAAGGATTTTCCTACCTTCGAGATGAGTTATTATATTAAAATTTAATTTATAGGATTATAATTTTAATTTATGATAATGTGTTTTCATTTTTAATTCTTGGATTTTTTTAAAAACGGTTAGGAAATTTTCCTTGTGAATTTTATTAAGAGATCCGCAAATCATTTTCATCATAGATGACATTATTTTACAAAGCCTATGTTTTACTGTGGATATTATCCAATGATACAATTACTATTATTTATTTGAATTCTTTTTTATGATAATTTGACATTTATAAAAAAAATTAATTCCACGGTTTATGTAATGAAAAAATTGTTTACAAATTACATTTCTTTTTATGGCTTCTATTTTTTTAAGATTTTATAACACACATATGTATAGTTATCATTATGTTAATGGTGGGACTTATATGTAAATCTAATTCATTGGGTAATGATTTATATTCCATAAGATAAAAAGGACTAGAATTTTATGTGTTATCATTTCCAAAATATAGAATAGGAACATGAGTAATATAGGATTTGTTATATAGGGAATGAATGTGATGTATTGAAATTTTAGTGAAAATGTGATTGAATTAGGAGTGATCTCATTTCATTAATGTACCATAATTTCTATGATGGTATTTTCAATGATCCATGACTATTATGGAAATGTTTTTATATTCTTATGTGTATATTAAAATTTCATGTATTTTTTTATAATAACAGGTAACATGTTCATTGTTTTTTTATGAAAATCTATAAATTATTCCATGACATGATATCATGATATTTTATATATTGGATTTGATTTTAAATTGTTTCGTTTAAATACATTTTCTTCAGGATTATGTAATGATTTATATTTCCCTTATTTAACCTTACTATGCATCACCTCTCAACCTTTTCATATGTTTCTTTTCCCTTATTTAGAAAAAAGGGATTTTGTTATGAATACTAAAAAGGACTATTCTTACGGAAAATATTGAATAAATTTTATGATATTAAAATTAATGTTCCCTGTTTCCAAATAAAATTATATATTTTGTTCTTTAGCTGAAAAAAGATGAAATTTACATGTAAATTATTCTTGGGACATTATTGGTGGATGTAATGAAAATTATACAAATATTTTTGAAACTAATATGAGAAATCATTCGTAAGATCCTTAAGGATAAGTCTCTATATTGGTCAAAATCATATAATATTGGTTAAAACCATGGATAACTAGGGATTAAAACAAATATGATATAGATTTAAGGAACATTACATTGATTGTGTTGTTTTCCCAAAATTTTTACTGTTAATAAAAGTATTTTTTTTAGTCAATGGATAGAACCTAAAGGAAATGTGTTTAAATATAATGTAGTGAGAAACACATGGATTTCCCTCTTAATAAACCAAATTATATGGGAGATGGAATGGAAAAAATTATCTCTATACTCACACATGATATAAATATTTTCCATCTACTAAATGTGATGAGGTGGAAAAATATTATTTATTCATTCATGAGGTAGAACCAAAGTTAATTTAGTGGGCATTCTGATCCACATGTATAAAAATAATAGACTAAAACAACTGAAAAGTTATTTCCCATGCTTCTGTGTTTTAAACATGAAAACTCATTTTTTATATTTATCATTTTGAAGGTGAAGCAGACATGTCATGAACTCAATTCGCAAATATAACGAAGTATGATGAAATTTAATCCGTGGAAAGGGATGAATTTTAGATCTTATTTTTCAAAACATACATTACTTATATTTTACATATGAATATTGATAAGGTGTTCCTTAAGATTAATAAAAAGTATAATAATATTTTTGATACATAAAATTAAAATTTTACAATAATTAAGAAGTATATATATATAATTTTCAACAAACATGAAAATTTGGTTGGTTGATTATTCAATGGCTTAAAACCCACACGTTGAATGGTTTTATTCATAAGATAAGTCAGTATATATGAATAGATTTTGTGTTGGGATATCATGGTGGAAATTGAAGTTGGAGTTATATATCAATCTCATGGTTTTTATAAGAAATTTAATATGGAGTATAAATTAAAATATAAAAACTACATTGAAATGAATATGATCTTATTTTATGATCAATGTGTAGATAACATAATGGTGGATATTTTCTTAAGGGGATGCGTAAATGTTTCATGTGTGGAAAGGAAATTTATTTGGAAGGGAATTTTGATTTAATGAGAAGGTGCTAGAAAATAATGAAATATATAGAAGGCCCTATAGATTTAACACCACACACATAATTTCTTCATGTGACTGGAAAATGGGCATTATTATAATGAGTTCCCAAATCAAAGGCATAACATTGATGATTGATATCAGAAAACATATAATTAAAATGAAAATGGAAAATCTCTTGTGATCACTAGTAGTGATCAAGAGTATAAAAATGAAGCGGTGGAATGATTTAGTGTTCATGTAATTTTTATTGAGGACTTTTATTGTATTAGGAAATTATTAAACAACTACAGATTTATCAACATATCATTACATAAGGATGTGTAATCATATATTGAATGATACTAGTTACCTAGACAAAAGTGATAGAGGATGTTGGGTGATAATTTTTAAGAACCCAATATTAAGTGAAGGATAACACTTAATACGTGGATAGTGTTGTGATAATGAAATTAAGAGATGTTTGATTTAGATAAAATAAATGGGGTAGTATTAATGACCATGGGACATATATGATTACAAATTGGTTAATGATTCATGGATTAAGATTATAAATTTTTTGGATATAAGGTATGATGAATGAGTTATATTTGGAAATCATACATATTTTCAAAAAGGTTTTATATTAAATTAGCTTATTACCATGTTTTTATAGATTACATGAAATTGTATTCCCATGTATGGTGTGTGAAAATTATCAGTTACATCATGTTGTTTGGGGAATAATGATAAGTTGATTTTTGAATTTTTTTGACTTTTTCTGAATATTTTTGGATTCAATCTTTTGGAATGATAATAAATGTTAAAATTAATGAAATTTTTTCTATTGAAATTTTTACGAGTTATAGAGAATAACTTATTATATATCAATTTAATGATTTATGAATATTTCATAACTTGTGTTAAAAATTTTGTTTCTATGTTCACTAATTATAGATGAACTGATCTATCGTTCTATTTATAGATCTCTTGATCTGCTAATACAACATGAATGAAAATTTCACCTCCATTTCATAGAATATGAGATTATGTATAAATTTACCAAGGCACAGATTAAGTATGAGATTGTGCATATGAAATGTATTGATATCAATAAGTATTTATTCTCACAAAAATTATTCCACTATATGGAAAGGATCATGAATTCAAAAAATTTATCTTAATACCTTATTTTATGATGAATCAAATGGTCCATTGTATTCTCACATAGTTTTTTTCTTTCTGATTATTAACAATCTTTGGACCATGTTCTCTATCACACTCTATTACAACATTATGCATATATTTATATTCCATATCAATGTTTTCACTTTACAATTATGTATACCTATGTGGTAACAGTGATATGAGTTAATTTAGATAACCATTACATTACCATCATTAAATGTTTTAAACATGTTTTATTGTTAATTTAATGATTAGGGTTTCTAGGAATGTAACATTCACATATTAAAATCTTGATAAACCTGAGGAATTTCGAGGAATAATTTCATTTAAAGGGGTGTATAATGTAAAACTTTTATATTTTTATGAAATATATTGCTTTTTAATAAAATTTATTATCTTTGAAGTCTTTCATTACACGCAACACTGACATAGCTAGTGTTACATGAGACCATACATTTCAATAAAACATCATTTAAAAATTGTAATCATTAAAAAATTAAAATTATAACATACCCATTATAATTGAAGGTATGAATAGGATTGTAAGAATAATTAATGTTTTCTTTACTCATGTAAAACCCTTTTGAAATTAAAAAGAAATCATTTCTAAAATACAATTTAAAAGTTTAGAAGTATATTTTATATGAATAAAATAAAAAAAATAAAACCCCTTGGGTTATATTAATGAAATATATATTCAATATATTTTATAAAAATCATCTTATTTAATTTCAAGAAATCATATAAGAACAAATCCAACTCTACAAATAAAAGATATATTTTTCTAAAAAGTTAATTTCCCACTATTTAATGGAGAACTGGTTTTTAATATCATTGGTGAAACATATAAGAATTATATTTAATAAATATATGCTATCATTGAAATCAAAATATCATAACATAATTTCATGGAATTTTTATAAGCTTCATTTTTTGATGAATAGTGGATAATATGAATTTTAATTGAAAACACATTTGTCATCTAAATAATTTATTGTGTTAAATTTTATATTTTTATTGATTTTAATGTATAATTTGATAAATTTTATATTAGTTAATAAAATTTAAGTCATTGGAATAAATTTCAATTTGAATTTTGATATAAAAATTTTCACTATCTTTGACGTCTTCACTTTTAAAACTCATTATTTCATCCCATCCATGAGATTAATTTTAAAAAAATTCCTCAAAATTCAGTGAAAGTAATTTTTAAAAGTGGATTCAATTTTTTTGAATAATATATTAGATATTTTTTTTAATTTTATTCATTTTATTTTTGGACAATATGAATAGTAACCATATTAATTTTTATTATCACAGTTATTGGTAAATTAGTTAAGGGGGTAAATAATATCATTAATTTTAGAAAACACCCACATCACATGAAAAATAATATTGGATGATGTTATATAGACCCATTAACATGTAGGATTATATATATAATTTATAATGGATAAATTTATATTTTAATAAATATATATTTTTAAAATTAACGAATGTGACCAAATGTCACACTAGTAATTTTTTTTAAGTATAATATTTTTAATATACATGTAAATAGAAGATATCATCAAACATAACCCATTTTTGGGAAGGTAAAATATATATATATACATCATTGTAATTAATTTTTAATTTTTAGTGAAGTAATAATTAAAAAAATTGCTCAGAGATTGTTGATATAGAAATTATTTTACTAATTAAAAAATCAAGTAAAGGATTTAAAAAAATATTAAAATAAAAATAATTTTTCATAATTAGAATCACACTAGTATTTAAAAGAATACCTTAATATTTTAGATATATAATAAAATATTTGGATCAAATTTGTCTTGCTGTATTGTTATTTTTAAAAGTCAATGTATTGAATTGTATCCAAATTCACATTACTAATTTTTTAAAATAAATAATATTTTGTTAAATGATATAAAATTATAAAAAATATTAAATTGAATAAAGTGATTAAAATAACGTTAATTTTTTTTATAAATGATCAATTAGTGGGTATTTTAAAATTATATAGTTACTATATTAACCTTAAAAAATTAAAAACAGTTGTTGTAATGGTAAGACTTAAAGGGGTTGAATAAGGGTTAAAGCCAAATGATAAGGGTAAAATCATGGCCTAAACATGACAATAAAATTAATTTATTAAAAATATCAGACTATTATCACCTTATTCTATAATTTTAGTTTTTTAATTAACACCTTACAAATAAAATATTTTCTATATTACTTAAATCAATGATAGATACAAAATGTCACTATATTTTTTAATAATTATTATATATCCAGATAGGGATAAAATCATAATAATAATGAATTTAGATTTATATTTTTATATTAATAAAAGTATTTTCACTATATATATATTTTTAATTTTTTATGTTATACAATTACATTAATTGGTTATGAAATTATATTATAGTATTTCATTCAATAATAGTAAAAAAATTAAATTATATTAAATTATTAATTTTATATAATTTGAAATATTTAATATGTTAAATTAATTTCATAGTTCTATATAAAATGATTAAGATGTAGTAAAACATTATATTCTAATTTACCATTTTGTTTCAATATATTTTAATTCAAATTAATTGATTCTTGTCCAAATTGACATTAATGATGAGTTATCACAATAATATATTATTAATTTATATAAAATTCATTAAAATAAAATATTCTAAAATGTGAATATAATTTGTTTTAAAAAATATATAATTTTCCCTTTATGAGTTAGTAATATATTTATTGTATCATTTTTAACCCTTTATGATTGAAATAATTGTTACCATAGTTAAGATTAAAAATAAGAAACCAAGAAATAAGTCAAAACAATATGGTTTAAAATGATCACAAAACATTTCCAAATTAAATTTTATGATGGTATTAAAAACCTATAAAATAAAATGATTGATTAAATGGATATTTTTTTGAATTTTGATTGAAAATTAATATATTATAATTTAATCTTTTGAGAAATTCCAAAAGATCCCATCACCACAACTATAAAAGAACATCCTCCCTCACTTCTTCACTTCACATTGAGTCTTCAAGATCATCCAAACCCTTATATTATCTATTATAGACTTAATTATTCACATTCATTAGGTGTTGGTATTATCAAAGGACTAACACTATTGTCCCTATGAAGTGATTTATAGGAAGTTCTCTGAATAGTTTTAATTTTATTTACCGAATCATTCAGGTTTATTTATTCTTAAACATCAACTTGAATTTTTTTCCATTATCATGTAATATATATAGAACAAAAAATACATTTACATGTTATAATGATTGTTGAACTGTAACGTCCGGAACACAAATACCACTTGAAACAGTGCCCCGAACATATTTTGTCACAAGGACTCAAGCACATCTCCCCAAACACCAAAGGCTGCGAAATATTCGTGAGAGACTAGGTGAGTTAGCGAGGATACTATGACCTCATTACCATAGTATCAAAATGGAAGTCAAATATATACTATAAAGCGAAATAAAATAAATAATCTGTCAACTAAAGATAAATAAAGACATGTATACATATCAAGAACCAAAAGGGTCCCATATACAAAATGATGCTAATGGTACAAGTGTCTAGAATGAATCCAGAACATTACATAGTATTACAATATAGTACATGTATCCCAAAAAGAATAATATACAAAAAAGGTATCCCAGTATTGCAAGCCTTAGCTTGTCCTATTCAACCCTACTCTAAATCCAAAATCAATAACCCGCACTTGGGAATTTTCCCCTATCATCACCTACATCCATATAATTTGTTCGGGTCCCCAGGGAGGCCCAAATAGGGTGTGAGATAAACATCCCAGTAGGCAACCACCAACGTCTATAAAATTATATCATCCTTTATACAAAGGTGATTGCAAGTGTAAACAATTGGAATGTATGTTCACATGCCCATGGAATAAGTCAACTGTAATGTAAAACCAAACAGCCCTCAAAGATACTTTCAATGTAGATTCATCTCCATACTAGGAATCTATAACCAAATAAACATTCAAGTCAAACAACCATGTCGTACATCCATCTGTATCCAGCCATCCATGACCACACTGTATAAAGAGAACAAGTAATGCAAGGCTACACTGTATAGTAAAGTAGAAGACCACAAGGGGACGAATCCAATGTGTCAATAGACCAAGGAAACCATATAAAAATGTCTATACCATGGAGGGATGGTTCCAAGGAGCATGTCCAAGGCATCCCATAGAGTCCCATAGGAATCCATGGTGGAAACTCAGTTAGGAACTATTCGGGGTCCTAGGATCAAGTTGATAGAAAGTCCTACGGAAGCCCAAGAAGGCCGGATCATATAGGGAATCAAGGCTCAAGGCATCCCACTGAATTAATACACAAGGGGAAGATTCAACCCAAGGAATCCACTACTACGTTCAAGATACAAGGAGAGTTGTCCATGGAATCTATCAATCCATTCAATTACAAATTAAAACATTCAAGATTTCAAGTCAAAATTCATAAACATGTGAGTATACCCCCTCAAATCAATGAGCACTATCCATGAGTATACCCACTCATGAAAATAATTTATCATTTATTAATTACAATTCATATGGGCCATACCTCCAATATAAATCATTTAACATCCCATTAGTCATATATATATAGGTATACCCACCTAGATAAACACATTTCATTTTATCCAAACAATCAAAATAGACGAGGCATAACAAGATATCAAAATTCAAGGAGACAGTACATATCCTAAATAAGATACTCAAGATATCATGGCATCTAAGGCCTTCCTCTAACTAGGCCAACACAATCACACACGCATAGGGTGTTTTTAACAGGGATAAACAATGTATTTCCTTAAGACACACCCCTCGGGGGGGGGGGGGGGCTCCAAAAGAGAAATAGGTGCCAATACACTAAAACATAACCCACTATCAACCTCAATAGGTCCAACTACATCTACTAAAAGCTACTCTCCCAAAAATGAGACATCGTTGGAAAGTTCCACAAAAGGAATTTTGGCCCAATTCTCTAAAAACACCACGAAAAGATGAAAGTAATTATAAACCACCTATCTCACCATAGTATTAGAGAACTTGTCCAGTATCGTGTATTGATTTATCTCGGTTTGGAAGAAATATGAAGAACAGATGATGAAAATAATATTATGAAATATGATAATAAATCCAAATAGAATAGCCATTGTTTGAAACAATCAAGAATGACTAAAAAAGAATTGTGGAATTATTGTTCTGGATCTATAGAGAGGAAAGATGATCAAAACTGGTAACCGATGAAGAGTAGGGATCGATTCCAAAGCAAGGTGCTAAAGGGAGAGTGTTATGGGGATAGAAAATATCCATGTAAGGAGAAAACCAAATTTGGAATTATAAAGGATATTATTTATAATTTTTTTTATAAAAACACTCTGTAGGTGTGGCACGGTTTACCCACACGGTTTTCCAAACTGTGAAGAAATTGTGCACACCTCTCTACCTAAGAGGGACACCCCACACGGTTACCCCACATGGTTTGACTAGCTATGCAGTAACCATGCTGAACCTCATGATAGAAAACCTAAATTTTTCAAAACCCCCGTATGGTTTGTTCTAATCGTGTGCAGACCAAGCACCAACTACACGTAAGGCCATATTCAGACCAAAACATGGTTTCAGCCTCCAATCAAGACATAGACACCACCAAAACAGCCATGTTCAAGTTAAGAATCCCCATAAGATCATAAATATCATTTAAACTAAAATAAAAAATATATATACCTTATACGAAAACCTGGGTTCTTACAATCATTCCCCCTTATAGTGATTTGTCTCTAAATTTCTCTCTGAAGGGTTGTCAAGATTCATCTGAGAACAACTCTGGCCACTGAGCACGTACATCGGTCTCCCCCTCCCAAGTCTAATCCTATAAATATTCATGATTCTATAAAACCCATACTAGATGATCTTCCTAGACTCCATGTACCATCGTGCTCCGATCAACAATACGAATCAGATGCACCTCAAAGGAGGAATCAACCTGAATCTCATCCTCTTTGGGATGAAACACTTGAGACGGGTCTGTGTTAAAGCGTTGCAACTGAGATACATGGAAGGCTTCGTGTATGGATCAGTACCTCTAAGGTAACTTCAACTGATATGCAACTGACTAGACACTCTCCAGAATCTCAAACGGGCCAACATATCTCAATAAAAGTTTACCGTGTCCCCTGATCTGCATGTGTCACAACCTCAGTTTTACACATAAAAAAACCTGATCTCCAACATCGAACTCTAAAGGTTATCTTTAATGATCGGAGTAATAATTTTTATTAGACTATGCAGAAACCATCAACTTCTGAATCAAATGGACCTACATAGAAATCTACTACACGAGATGTGGTCCATGTTAAGCTGCCTATCCAGCCTCAAACTAGCACACAGAAGAACGACATGGCCTACCTTATAATTCCTTGAAATGTGGAATTTGTATCATCATCAGATAACTATTATTGAAGGGGAATTAACCTAGGGGAAAGTGCCTTTCCCAAGAGCACCCAAAATCTAGGACACATGATTGCAGCATGTCCTCTAGTAAATTTATCTTTCACTCTAACTGGCCATCAGTATAAGGGTGGTATTTTGTGCTCAGAAGCACCTATGTAATCAGTGCCCTCTAAAAACTCTTCCAATAAACTAGATGTAAATCGGATGTCATTATCTGAAATGAAAGTGGGTGGGACCCCATGTATTCGTACCACCTCTCAGATGTACAACCTTCCCAGATCATTAACACTGGAGGTATCATTGAACGGACTGAAATGGGAGACCTTCGTAATCTTGTCACAGAATACCCATACAACATCATTACGTTAAGGAGACCATAGAAAAGGAGTCATGAAATCCATCATGATGTCATCCCATTTCAACTCTCGGATGTTTAAATGCTCTAAAATCCCAGCTGGTCACTGATGTTCCCCCTTCACCTACTGACAAGTGGAACTCATCATAACATAACTAGCTACCCTCTATTTGTTCCAGGCCACCAGTACAGACATCACATGTAAAAGTAAATCTTTTTAACCTTTAGATGAACTCCCTATAATGAATCATGAGGTTCCAAATTCATGTCATCACGTATGTCCACTTGATCCCAGATGCTTCCATGGATACACTTGATCTCATCATCGCCTTCCACCTACGGAGGAGGAGGGTCCTCACCTTCCACCCATTCATGTAGAACTAGGCCTTCTAAATCTGACAGTTACCTCATCCTAACATTTCCCAGTAGGGTAGATTTAACAACTAAGTATGAACGAAATGTCTTCCCATGTATGTTTTTTAACATCAGATGCATCCCGGAAAACAACGCCATAAACTGCCACACGCTACTAGTCTACTACAGTTCCTGTATCTGATTCCTCCTATAAGTGCATCACCTATTGCATTGCCCTTTTCAGGCGTGTATGGAATCACGGAGTCAAAATATTGTAGAAAATCTACCCTAAAATTATGAATCAAATTGAGATCATGCATCATAAAGATATACATGTGGCTTTTGTGGTCCGTGAACATCACAAAATGATCTCTCTATAAAATGTGCCTCCAGCAGCTCAACGCATGAAGAACCGTAATTAACTTGAGATCAAGTGTGTGGTAATTCATCTTGGGAGGCCTCAACTGCTATGACCCATATTCCACTACTCAATATCCCTGCATTAAAACGCCCCCCATCCCAACACCTGAAACGTCACAGTACACCATGTAGTTTATGCCCTCCTCAGGTAGTATCTGGGATGGTGCTGATGTCAGCCTCCCTTTCATCTCCTAAAAGTCTATCTCTCAAGATTCATACCACAATAATATCACACCCTTCCTCATCAAGCTCATCATTGGTGCTGTTAACCATGAGAATTCATATATAAAACTCATTTATTAACTTGCTAGCACCAAGAAGCTCTGTATGTCAAAAACATTATTTGGATGTTTCAAGGAATCTACAGCCCTCACCTTCTCTAGGCCCATTGATACTTCTGTCTCTGAGATAGTATGACCGAGGATGTGAATCTAATCCCTCCAAAAGTGTTACTTTGTGATAATATCATATAACTGATGCTCTCTCAATGTATTCAAAACGATATCAAGATGGTTGGCATGGTCGAGTCGATTGTGATAATACACCATGATAATGTCCCTGAAACGCACCCAAAAATAATCCTGGTAAGGATGTAACACTTGGTTTATGAAAGACATGAAAACCACTACCTCTTTCGTGAGACCAAATGGCATAACTAGATTCAGTATAACCCATACCTACTATGGAAGGTAGTACGAGGTATATTGGAAGGTCGAACAGACAATTGGGGATATCCTAACCTCAAATCGATATTCAATAACACATGAGCTCGTAGAATCTGATCAATCACTTCACATATCCATAGAAAGGGATATCAGTTTTTAAATTTCAACTAGTTATGTCTCCAATAATCCACACATATCCTAAGATTTCTATCCCCCTTTTTCTCAAAAAGGACTATAGAAACCCATGGAGAAGTACTATGTCTGATAAAATCCTTTGCCTCCAAATCCTATAGAATCATCTTGTGCTCCTATTACTCATTCATATCCATCCTGTAACGAGGAATGGACATCAGCGCAACTCCTTGAACTAGATCAATGGAGAACTCTATCTCTCTCTCCAGAGGGAAACCCAAAAATTCATTGGGAAATACATATTTGAAGTGCTCAACCCATGGATGAAAGTCTACCTGACTCACTCTCTGATCATCGAGAAACAAACTAAAAATCAGGGTTTTCATCTTACCTAGCCCATGAGGCTCAAGTCATGCTCAGCTTTCCTAGACATCCCATTCACCATTGTTAATATACACTTCACCCTCAAGCAAGGTTAAAGTAACCTTTTAGTGATATAAGTCAAAGTATACATGATAAGCAACGATCCAATCCATTCCATGAATGATTTCAAAACCTATCATATCAAGTACATACAAACTCTAGAGAATGTGGAACATGCCATGCTCAAGGGAACATTCTATAAACTGGCATACATCACCCGATCTAACTCTCCATGGTTTATATAGCATCAAAACAAACTCATAATGAAAAAAATAAGCCCAAGTATCTTTACTAATTGTTAATAGATTAATCTATGAGAGGCCCCTATTTCAAAAAGAGAAGAAGAAATAGTAGAAGCTACTAAAATAGTACAACTCATGGTAGATGGTTGGGTATGTTGCACCCCATAAGATTGGCCTATACCGTAGCCATGCCACCCTACCTGGCTACCCTGAGCAGATCCGCCTTGCTACCTTAGAGAACCATATATCATACTACAACAACCACAACCAACACTACCCTGGCCTGATCATCTTGCACCGCACCAACTTCTAGCCTGACGTGGAGCTTATGAACTTGTTCCCAAACCTGATGTTGGAGCTAAACCCCTACCACTCGTTGCAGGAGGGAAGGTCCTACAAAATCATTGCATGTGCCCCGTACTCCTACAAACTCAGTACTCTACTGCGTTACGATTGCACTAATTTATCATGTGTCCTCGCCTACCACACTGATGAAAAAAACCAAGCTACCTGTAATCACATCCTAACTGTCACTCATGTCGCGGGAATCCTCAGAACGACATTTCCTACCTGAAGAGGCAGATCTCCTAGGCCACGAAAAAACACTCCCCTATTATACAAACCAATCTTCTCTCAGTTTCCACTCTATAATAAGTAGATGATTAATAATCTCAGTGTTATAAGGCAACCTAAACACGTTGACTGCAGATCTAATAGCATGTATGAGACCTTTCGTTAAGCGCCTTTCCCCCGATAACTCATCTGTAAGATACATCGGCTCTAAATACTACAACTCTGTAATGCATGCTGAGTATTCCATAATGTTCATTGTTACCTTATCGAAACTCTTAAACTCACTCACCCTCTCTACTCATAGTTTCATGGGGTAAAAGTAGTCATAGAAATGGGTTTGGAATTCATCCCAACCCACATTCCTCAACCCATCAATCTAGTTAAAAACATCACACCAGATCTTTACCACTCCATGTATCATGTAAGTCGCAAGTTTGACCCTCTACTCTAAAAGAGTCTCTTGATGCTTAACAATATTTAACGTGGTCTCTAGCCATAACTATGCATCCTACATTTTTCCATCATCTGAAAATGTAAGAGGATGTTGTTACTAGAATACCTATGTCATCTCATCCATAGTCAAAGATGGATCTGGTAATCCCTGGAAAGACTTCATATAGTGAATGAAACCATTACAGAACTGTGCCTCAACACCTATGTATGGAACAACCTAAGGTGTCACAACTATCATTATAAGAGGATCAAGGGGTATCCTATGGCCCACCATCTACAAAGTATGAACATCATCCCCACAACGACATATAACAAGAGGTCTTTATGGAGGCATGTCTCTACAATTCCAAACACACGCCTTAGAAAGAAACAATATCAAGCAACAAATCTCAAAAGCGCAGGACATGTCAAAACCCCTCCTAGAAACTAAGTCAAACCCACAACCTACTTCTAAAGCCCGGACTATATAATGAACACCCATCAAACCAACAAACAACTATGCCTCTCACCCACATACATTTAGGGACTAAGTCAAATCATTATTCACCATTTTATGTTCCATTTCCATTTCACATTGAATTATTTTGAAAAATATTACAAGGGTATATCAATTATGAATCCATGAGGGCCCATAACACCTCATGAACCCAAATCTTTGCTCACATCCAATGCATACACATAACAACTTCATTTAACATTTACATTTCACTGGTTCATCATTTTTCAATTCATAAGGGCACATACTCCTTATGGATTGAATGATGACGTCACACCTTTGTATACGACACCCAACTAATACAACCATAGGCACATGTATCACATCCACTATCACAATAGCATTCGATATCTAATGCATCCTATATGGAAGGGCATAATGCATGGAATGTGATTCTTACAATTTTCTATATGATGCATTAGATGGTACACCCTCATCACATCTGGTTTCTACTAAAATATAACTCATAAGAGCATTAGTAGTAATAGTAGATGTCAAGTATGTCACCCAATAGTGAAATCAAATCCACAATAATATCATAATCTAGAAAATGCAAACTCAATTTGAGGGAATTTGTATTTTCCTTGTACACATGGTAGATACTCTCAGTCATAGATTATTACCAAATTCCATTTCCTTAATATCCATGTCTATTTTCACCAAATTGTAAGTCAAAATAGAAATGAAAAATTCCTTTGATTCCACATTGTAATTTCCTAGACCTAGATGCCACCGTAAATGGTTCCCCAATCCCGGTTGGTCACAAGGCCTCAAGCGCATATCCACAAATACTAGTGGCTATTGACTTGTAATGAGGACCTAGGTGATTCATTGCGGAGACTATGCCCTCAGTAGTAGAGTATCACAGCAGAAGTCAAATATATAATATAATGTGGATGTAAATAGATAATTTTTCAAATAAAGATAAGGAAATATAGGTAAACATATTGATAACCAAAAGTGTCTCATATAAAAAATGATGTTTATGGTACAAGTGTCTATAAAGAAGCCAGAACAGTATATAACAATACAATACATTTCAAGTATCCCAAAAACAATAAAAGATAAAAAAGGTATCTGAACATATCATGCTTCGTATTGGTCCTATGATCCCCTTCTCCAAAGTCACAATCAATAACCTGCACTAGGGCACTTACCCCAATCATCACCTACAACCATATAATCTGTTTGGGTCCCCAAGGATGACCAAATATGGTGTGATATAAACATCCTAGTAGGAAACCTCCCGATTCTATTAATTTCTAAAAAAATTCTACAAAGGTTCTTGCAAGTGTGAACAATTGGTAATTAAGTTCATATTCCCAAGGCCTAAGTCTACTGTAATGTAAAACTGAACATCCCTCAAGGATACCTGAAAAACTGAGTCAGCTTCAAATAATTTATTTATAACCAAATAAACAAACATGTCACATGCTCACACCATACATCCATCAATGACAATCCATCCATAGCCACGTTGTATAAAGTGTACAAGTAATCCACGACCACACCGTATATTGAGGTAGCATACCGCAAGGGGCTGGATCAAAGGTGTCAGTAGACCAAGGAATCCTTGTAAAAATGTATAGACCATAGAGGGTTGGATCCAAGGATAGTGTCCAAGGAATCCCATAAATTCACATTGTCATCCCAGGAGGAAACTCAGTTAGTCACTAGTTGGGGTCCAGGGATAAAGTTAATATAATTTCCTATGTGATCCCAAGAAAGTCGGATCCTATCGGGTAGCATGGCCTGAGTCATCCCATGGAATCAATAACCAATTGGAAGAATCAAACCAAGGAATATACTACCACATTCAAGATCCTAGGAGATCAGTCCATGGTATCTATCTAACCATTAAATTATGCATTCAAAAATTCATTCATTCAAGTAAAACATTCAGTAAAATGTGAGTATATCTACTCACATCAATGAGCACAATCCATGAGTATACCCACTCATGAAAACCATTTATCATTTATCAATTACAAATCATATGGTCCTACCCTCTCTTAGAAACCATTTGACAGTCCATTAGTCATTTACTTATAGGTATACCCACCAAAATAAATACATTTCATTTAAGCCCAATTATCAAAATAAATGATGAATAATAAGATATCAAAATGCAAGGAGGTAGTATATCTCCTAAACAAGATAATCAAGCTATCAAGGCATCTATGGGATTACGTTAACTAGGAATATACAATAAACACACACATTGGGTTTTTTTAAGAGCCATAAACAATGTATTTCCTTATGGAGCATGCCTCAGGGGACCTCAAAACGAGCAACAGGTGCCAACGCAGCTAAATGGAATCCATGGTCAACCTTAGTAGGTCCAACTACATCTACTGAAAGCTACTCTTAAAAAAAAGACCTCGTCGAAAATTCTAACAAAAGTATTTTCACTCAAACACTTTAAAAACATCATGAAAATCCAATAGAAATTATAGACCACCTACCTCTCATTGGTAGAAGATATCTTGTCTCTTATCGTGTCCAGATTCGTCCCAGTTTGGAAAAAATATGAAGAAAAATGAATAAAGGAATATTAGGGAATATGAGCCTAAATCCATATAGAGCAGCTGTTGATATGAACAATCAAGAAATGAAAAAAAAGGAAATGATGATTATCGTTGTAGATTCGTATAGGAGAACGATGACCAAAATAGATAACCGATGAAGAGTACGACTCAATTACAATGATGGGCTCCAACGGGAGAGAGATACGAGGTTAGCCACTGTTCATGGAGGGATAATCCGAAATTTATTTTTAAAAGGACATTATTTTTAATTTAAATTATTTAAATAAGACACCCATCAGGGGTTGCATGATTTACCCACACAATTTCCCAAACAGCGCAGAAACTGTGTGCTTCTCTCTGCCAAAGGTGGCCACCCCGCACTGTTACCCCACACGGTTTGACTAACCATGTGGTAATAGTGCGGATCCTCTCTGTCCAAAACCTATTGTTTTTATACCCCTCACATGGTTTTCCCTAACTGTGTATAGACCATTCTAAAACTGTATGGCCATTTTCAGCCTGAAACTTTGGATGGGGCCTCCGAACAAGCCCCAAACACCTCCAAAAAACCCAAGATCAAGTTAATCATCCTTATAAGGTTATAAAAATCCATTTAAACAGAAAATAAAAAGATACATACCCTGTACGAAATACAGGGTTCTCATAGGAACAAACATATTCCACCGTTAATCCATCTTATGAAAAAAGAACCATGTGTGCGTACATATGAATTACTATGTTCAGGTCATGGTGTTATCAATTTTTCATACCACTATATTTGAATGTGTATAATGATGGAAATCATATATATATATATAATTATAAAATGGTAATTCATTATGAAATAATATATACACCATACACTTCCTTACCCTTTAATTGTTAAGGTAATGATTCAATCACTTCTGTGTATGTATGACATACCATCTCTACACCGTAATGTGATTCATTTTAATAGATAATATTTAAGTTATGAGTTTATAAATGTATATAATGAATAAATATTATATTTATTACATTAATTTTATTCAGGATATGATGGGATCATATTCTATGAATAATAATTAAGACTTATAATGAAAAACAAGCATATGAAAATAAAGTGATTAACACCAAAAATAAGGGTAACAATGAAATATAAATAATATATATGTGATGATATGTTGGGAATATCATAGTTATAATTAAGACTTCTAATTTCATTGATTATATCAGCATATGAATATGTGTGAGAGGAATTTTAATTTTCTTATGTTGTATTTTAACATTTTTTATATGGATTTATAGTGAATACACATAATTAATTATTTTTGTTAATGATAAATTCAGTGATATGATATTCATAATGGATAAATTCAGAATCTCATCACTATCTAGGATTGTTTATACATAAGTATCTCTGAGGGAATATTTATCTTCTGTGTCCATGGTCTCTAAATATGTTTTCAATAATATTTCAATAGTTATTGAAAAAAAATTGAATTACATTTTTACACGTGTGTTAATTTTCACATAATAGTTCATAAAAAATATTTTATTTCATTTTACCAATGACATTCCTCGAGAATTTTTCAGAAAAATAATGAAAAAAGATGTTTTCATAACGTATAAGAAATTAAAATATCTTCCCAGTTTCACAATGAAATATTTTCATGAATATTCCTTTAAAATATTAGTTGTTTATTTTTAATGAGTTTTCTCTTTGTAATTGTTCACTTATAAAAACTGTTTTCAAAATAGGGAGGATATTTTCCTCAAAAATTATTTAAGTTTTCTTTAAAATTAATTTTCCATCTATGAATGAACTATTTGATGATACTTATGATTTTCTGGGGATTGGTCATATAATTCCATTCCTATTATATCTCTAAATGGTTTCTTTTTATGATGTATTAATGCTTATTAATTTTTCTTCTTTTCCATGAGTTATGTTATAATGTTATTTTTTATGAAACCCATTTCTTGTTATGGGTTCTGATATGTTTTATGTTCATATGGTACACATATGTATGGTTTTCATTATCTGACTAGTGGGACTCATGTATCCATAAAATGAATTATTTAAAGATTTATATTTCTTGAGATGTATAGGAATGGAACATGGTGTGAACTCGGTTTAGTGATACAATACTGAAATGAGAGTAATATTTGTTTAGTAATACATGGATAAAATGGTAAGTAAATTTATTTTAGTTATATATGCATATAAACAGATATCAAATTAGTTCAGTAATGTAATTTTTCAACTATGATGGTATTGGAAATGAGCCGTGACTAATATGGAAATTATTTTCTATGCTTATGAGTAATCCACTATTTACTGTCTTATGATATCTTCTCATGGAACATGTTATTTTATTCATTATGATCTATTATGATTTATTCAACGGCATGATATCTTGATCATTGATAAAAATGATCTGAATTTAAATATTTTATATATAATTATTCTTTATTAATATGTAATGATTGATATCTCTGTTGTTTTCCCTTACTTAGCATATGAGATCACAATTTTCGTATGATAGTCTTCCACGTGATACAATTAATGGTTTTATTTTGGAAAACTAAAGGGGAATATAGTTTCTGGAAAAAATGTTGATCTTTCATATGATTATAAGTTTAGTTACATGTATACAATGACAATAATCTAATATAGTATTTGGGAAATTTTTCGTAATTTATGAAATATTTTGAATGAATGACTTAATGTCTATGTATGTTAATATTAGGTTATTATACTCAATCTTTTGATGGATTCTGGTTTTATGGAATGCTGGTTATGTAACCTATTTCTCTTCCATGGGTGAGGTCATTATAAAACACTCATGAAACTAGCTTCTTTTCATGGGTTATGTTATGATTAAATAATTATGAAACATGTATCTTTTCTAGAGGTAATTATATGATGAATTATTTTTAATACCCATTAAATTTTATGGGTTATGATATGATGATTTTTTTGATATTTGGAGACACATATATATGATTTCGTAATGTGGTGGGTGGGAACTAAATATACTTCTAATGCATTGGTCTAATATTTATATCTCATGAGATAGAAAAAATTGTAATTTGGTGTGAACAATGTATAGTTAACAATTATTTTAAATGGTATTGGGAGTGTACAATGACTGTGAGGATAGTTTGGGTAGTGTACCCATTCATCTATTATAGCCTTTTATGTGTGCCTTGACTACTATGGAAATTTTTTTATATGTCTATGTGTATTACAAAATTATAAGATTTTTTCCAATGTTAATATTTTTTGTATTATTTTATCAATTACTTTATTAATCATGTAAAATTAATTTCCAATCTTTATTCCATGAATCAATATTAGAATCTATGATATGCAGGGTACATTATTCAAATATTATGATCATGTACTCATTCCCTTTTTACCATGATTGTACTTATATATATCTCTTGTTTACTCATCATAAGAATCATAACACACCCTTTATAGTGTTTTTTCTATGTTATGATAATATATATTATTTATAATTTATCTAAGAAGGATTCTGGTCGTGGAAAATAGAGTGGAAGATAATATACCTAACTTATGGAGAAGTTTTAATGTTTTAATGTTTTCCAATTAACTAAACTAATATCATATTTGTGTCTATGATTCTGTAATGTAATTTGTATTATGAAAAATGATACAATGCCTATGTATGAGTATCCCAGGTCGATATAGTTGGTTTCACAGAAATATTATAGTTAACCTTTGAAAACTAGTATGATGAAACATTAGTGAGATCCATAAGGACTTGTTTAAGTACATTTCCAAGTATAATTCAATATGTAGGAACATTTCACTTAGTTAGAGAAAGGATATAGTGATTATTTTTATTGAAATAATTCCCTCCCTAAATACAAAAAGTGGATTCTTCTTTGACACAAATTTACCGATGTTCAATATCCCTATAAACACTATATTGAAATAGACTCTATCATGAAGTGGTTCATGACAAATGGGCTTGATTCAATCCAATTTTGAAGCTCCTAGGGGATATGCTTTGAGAATTCACAAACTATTCACCAATAATCCGGATTAATTAAAATAGTAGTGGAATTAATAACACATGGTAATATTAAACATTCTTATTTTGAGGAATGTTGTATAAAATAGACTTACTATACGTTCTTTTAGGATTATGTAGTTTCCTACTATGAATTTATTTCTAACTCTAGGGTTTTGAAATTTATAAAATGATTGGAAACCTAAAGAACAATATTAATGATAAATGTCATATGAAATGAAATGATTTACCTCATAAGAATATATATTTATTTGAGGAGGGAATTGAAACCACATTACAATGCTCGCACAAAATTCCCATGTTATAAATAATGCTCAAAATCTAAATGAGAAATGGATGGAACAATCTTATATTGGATCCTTTAGGAAGAAATACCGATCTCCTTTCAGTGGGTCTTATGATTATGTTTTGATGGAAAAATGGATTGGTCCCCTTGAAGATATAATTTTTGTTCATCTGTGATTGAAACTTGAAATGGTCATTCAGTTATTTCTCATTTATAAGGTGATATGGACTAGTAGTGGACTATAATCAAGAATAACCTGCAAAAATAAGAAACTGAATCCATGTATTGGTAGATTTAAAGAACATATTATATAATATAAAAATTCCTCATGATCATCATATGAAAATAGATACGTACTTCCTTGAGTTATGTCAAATTTATGGTGAATGTTTTTGTACCTTTAAGGATAATTTTAAATGACATGTGAGGTATTGTTCTGGTATTATCAACGAATCTGAAATTAAGGCTGACTGATTATTCAGTGGCTCAATTCCAAATCTCTGATAGGTGTTTTCCATATAATAATTAATTAGCGATGAGGATATTGTGGGTTGTGCTATCAGGATTGAAATAGAGGTTGGAGTTATATACCAATCTCAAGGATTTAACTAGAAATTAAAGAGGAGTTATAAAGAAAAATATAAAAATCCTGGAGATGAGAATATGATATTTACATTAGTCTCTACTTTTGGGAAGAATAATTGAGAAAATATTATTAGGGTGTCTTCTAAATATATTATATTTGGAAAGGAAGTCCATCAGGAAATTGATTGAAGGTGAGATGGAATGAAGTTGGTTAAAAATGTGAATAGAGATAAAGTTGCATACAGTTCACCTCCCCAGCTTCATTTCATATACTATAAAAAGAATTCGAATTATGATTACTAGTGACAAAATCTAAGGTATAATTATGATGATCAACATCAGTATTCTATTGAGCAAGTGGGAGATGGGAAATTTGGTGTGATCATTATTTCCGATTTGAGGTGTGATAATAACATTATAAAAGGTACACATACCGTCCAATCAATTAATGATAATATCTTATTTGATTCTAGATGTACCAAATATTTATAATATAAATAATTTTGAAAGGGTATTAGCATTCTATCAAAATTATTAAATGTTGAACTAGTAGTAAAAATACATAATGTTATGATAATCACATCTCAAATCTTTGATTCCTATTAAATTTATGTTTTTTAGAATTTTATTCCTGAAATATTTGTCATTCAAATTTTGGAAGAATTTGATATCATTCTTGGAATGTAATTTACAACTGACATTAAAAAAAATCCTATGATCACATATCAACGTGATGAAAATTACGAACTTCATATGGAGATTACATATAGTGAAAGGGTTTTAATTCCTATCCATAAGGAGTGTTTATCTCAATTGGTTGTGGAGAAACACCACATCGAAGATATTCCTATTAATTATGAATTTTTTGTTGTATTTATAGAATAATTATACAGTCTTCCACCAAAATGAGAAGTGGAGTTCTAAATATATTTCATACCTTTTTCCACGACCATTTCAAAAACACCCTATAGAATGTATCAAATTTAGTTGTAATAATCAAAGAAAAAACTACAAGAAAACATTTAAAAGGTATTAATTATTTGAAGTATTTCACCTTGGGGTGAAAATAATCATTTCATTAAAAAGAAATATGGATCAATGAAAATCTTCATTGATTATTAGGAGTGGAAGAAGTTCATTAAAAATAACATAAATCATCTTCCCCATATTTATGACTAGTTGATCAACTATGTGGATCTCAAAAACATTCCATGATATAACTTCATTACAAACATCATCAATTGACTTTTACATTGAATAATATTTCTCATACCACATTATATACAAGTTATGGAGTCTATGAATATATAGTGATGCCTTTTTAATCTTACTAAAACCTCTGATATATTTATTTATTTAATGAATACATTCTTTAAAGATTACCTTTATAACTTTTTATAGTTTTAATAAATGATATTAGTATCTGTTACCATAGGATGAAAGATCATGAATACTACATGAGATTATTTATAATGACACAAATTATGGATATAATATATGAAAATTTTACAAATTGTGAGTTTTGGATATGAAAGGATTCAAATTAGGATCACCTATTCTCAAGAGAGGGTATATTTATTGATCAATAAAAAATGACGCTATGTAACATTTACCTAGACCAAAAATGGTTACTGGGATATTTAGTTTTCATGGATTAGCATAATATTATAGAAGGGTTGTTGAATATTTCACTCAACTATAAAATACTATGAGTAAGTTAATTTTAAAGGAAGTCGGGTTCCTCATGATAGAAGAATGTGAGAAAAATTTCTTGGAATAGATGAGAAGGATAATTAGCACACATATTATTACGTTACCCTTCTGTGAATAAGGGTTTATAATCTATAGAGATGCATTAATGAATGGATTGGGATGTGTTTTTATGGAAAATTATATGGCTATATTATATGACTCGCATAAATTGATTATTTAAGAAAAACAATCACCCAACTGATTATTTGGAGTTAGGTGTAGTAATTTTTTCATTAAATATATAGTAGGATAATATTTATAGAGGGAAGTGTGATATATATTTTGATCGTAACTATTTCAAGTATATAATCATATATTATGAGATGAACATGTGCGGGAGAAGATCATTGAGATGATAAATTATTATGACTACTCAATACATTTCCACCTAGGGAAAGAGATCAGGAATGTTGATGCTTTGATTTTAAAGGGTCATTCTATCATATCTAGGATATAGATCATAAATGATATAATATTTCATGATTTAAAATGGACGGTCTGAGAAAACCAAAAGGAATTTGAAAAATCATACCTGTCATAATGGAATGTTAAACCCTATATCCATGTGAAGTTTAAATAAGGGTATAGGGAATATATAAAGATGTAAAAGAAGGTTAGATTTTTTCCGGAATGTAACATTGATTGGGATTTAATGATATAGTTAATGAATCATTTAGGTGTTACATCCATACCACATTTGAATACATATCTATTAGTGGAAGATCATAATTCTTAATTCTATATTCATTATATAATTATGTATATTTATATATATTTTAATGAATAATTATTATGGGATGACATGAATGGATATATAACATAGTTTTTATCACAGTGTATGGTATGATAGATGGTTATGGAAAAAAGGAAAAAGTATAAGGTGATTTTTCATCCATTACCCATATTAGAATCGAAATGGGAGAAAATAACTATGGACTTTGTCACAGGACTCCCAATAACCACTAAAAGGAAAAATTATATATTCCTGGTAGTAGATTGAAATACTATGTCGTAAAAATACATAAAAATTAGGTAATAATTCTATATGGATCATATTTCAAGGATATCAATTAATAATGTGATAATGTTTCATGGGTACCACATTTAAGTATATCTGATCAGGATCCAAGTACTAACTAAAAATTATTGAAAATTATTTAGAAATTATTTTATAATGAATTTGGTTTCATCACTTTTTATCACCCTTAGATGGATGTCCAGTCTGAAAGTACATTTTAAACCCAAGAGGATATGTTTAGATCATTTTATTTGTATTTCAGATGTGGTTATGATCAAAATATTTGTCTAGTTAAGTATTCATAAAATAATATATTTCACTTAGGCATTCATATGGATCCTTATGTATCCTTGTATGAGAATAAATATAGAGATCCAATGTTCTAGAATTAATCTGTGGAATGAATGATATTTAGAAATAATGTCACTAAAAAAATGATAGTGAATGATAGATCTGTTTAAAATCATTTCATGGTAGCATTGAGTTGGTAGAAAATTTATACTGATAATCATCTATGTGATGTATAGTTCGAATTTGGTGATACAGTGTTTCCATGAATCTATAATTGGTAGAATTCTATGATATTCAGAAATAAAGTGATGCTGAGCCCAATGTGTATTGGCCCTTTCTAGATCCATGATTGAGTAAGGATGGTTTCTTATCTCTTGGCACATCCAAAAAATATATCATTGGTCCATGATGTCTTCCTAGTATCTCTCTAAAAGAAGTACATACCTGACACTTCATATGTATTGATCATAGAGGTCATATCATTAGAGAATTATCTATATTATGAAGAAAAACTTCTGATGATTCTTGATCATATAGTATTTTTTGTGAAATAAAAACACTAACATGATCATTTTTTGGGTGAATCCCCCAATTTGAAGAAGATACTTTGGATGTGGAGGATATGAGGAGGCATAATTACCCCCATTTATATATATCAGAGTAATGAATTGATAAGGGGAAATTAATTTTAAGGGGTAGAATATAACAACAAGTGTTTTTATGAACCTTGTCACAAGAAAATTAATGTTTTTTATGTCCATTTTATATTCTACATCGTGTTATACTTATCTACACCCAATAATGTCTTATGTTGAATTAAAAACAACATTGAGTTTCAAAAACAAACATTATATTATTGTAATTATTTAGTAAATAAATTTATAACATAGACAATAAAAATAGTAATCTGAATAGAAATATCTACTTTATAAAAAAGATTTATAAATTTTTCTTATATAAATATATTTGATAAGGAAATATATAATTTCTAGAATAATATATATTTTTTGAAAATAATATTTTCTCAGAAGAACAGATTTTTATGTCCATATGTGAACAATAACAAAATTAAATTTTGGTACATGTGGAATTTTAATTTTAAAAAATATTTTTTTCGTATTAATAGTTTCAAAATTTTCTTATGGTGAATTGTTTGTATTTTATGAAATATTTTTATTTTGGATGAATAATGAAAAATACTAAATTTTAAATAAAATTTCATTTTTTGTTATTTATTTTTATAATGATACTATATTTGAAAATGGTTTAAATGTGTAATTAGTTAAATTTTAAATAATTACTTCAAATATATGTCATTGTAAATTTTTTCAATCTGATATTGGATATAAATACACTACAATATTTTGAATATTTTTACTTTAATTTTTTTGTCATATATTGTTTGTAGGATTAATTTAAATTAATTACTACTACTTAAATGATTAGAATTTAGAAAAAGGATTTCATATTTGGAATCATAATAATTTTAATATTTTAATAAGTTCAACAAAATGTTATAACAATGTGATTATTGACTGAAAAGAAAAATAATTACAACGCTGAATGTAAAAATGAGATTACATAGTGGTTAAACTTAAAACATAAAGTGTATAAATGACACAAAATAGTCAAGAACACATTTTATAGACATATATCAACCATATAATATCATTTATTGAAAAGTTTTTATTTTTAGGCACATTATGTAAGTGGGATATCACAATGTATAATACAATTTTGGTATTTTCATGTTTTCCACTCACCTACCTTATAAAGGGCCACCCCCACTCTTCACACATCCTTATCCAATTATCCCTTAAAACCCAAGTCCATGTAAAGTCAAAAACCCCATTAATTAATCATATAATGCAAAAAATTGTAATATATCCAAAAAAGGATGTCTATTAATGAAAATAAAAAGAAGATGCCTAAAGGAAAGGTAATGTTATGCAACAATTTTTTTTGTTTTATTTGTTCCTCAAACCTCATTATTTATTTTTGTACTACGATTATATAATGACATAATTGTTTTGGATATACAGAGATGTTATTATTTTAAATTTATAACAATCATCTTCACATAGTTCCATCAAATAGGATAGAGGATTATCATTTGTGTGTAAGGAAGACTATCACCTCACGAATTGATGACATTTGTTCTTCCATTATGACATAAGAAAAATTTGGAATGGTGATGGATTTATATTTTATATTTTATTATTATTAATATTATTCTTATTTTATTATAATTATTGAATCATTATATCACACCGAACAACATTGTTTCAACTTTTTAGGAATATAATAATGTCGTTCATGCGTATGGAGTACTGCCACCTCATTGAGTACTAAGATTAATTTACTATTTTCATGGAATGTAATAATGAAGGTATTAATAAAAATATGTCATATAAATTACATAAAAATTATTCAAGAATGAAAAAGTATAATATAATTTTATTTCTTTTAATATAATAGGAGAATGAATGTAGAGTTAATGCATACGTACGACCTACCGTATCCTTAAATGGTGTGTTTCATTTCATATTTCTATCTATTAAAAATTGTTATAAATATATAAATTTATATATATTTTATTAATATTTTTTTAATTATGTTGATAAATAAATAATTATTAAATTAATTGTATCAAGAATATATAAATCAATACATATATGAAAAAAGTGGTTATTACAAAAAATGAAACGTCAATATGGAATTGTAAAAAAATGGAAAATAAAAAGTCATAAGAAAATAATATATTGTATTATATAGGTGAATATATTTATTTTATGGATTTATAATAATGTTTTATTTAATATTAATTATTTTTGAATGAGTATGATGATATTCAGTATTTAAGGTATGTGTTTTATTGTGTGATTTTTTACTTGTGTGAGACACAAGCCACATTCAACAACTAATTTTTTGATGTGGTTTATATACTGACCATGAATATAATTTAATATTATAATATATAATTTTTTGGGAATTTTAATATACATTTGATTATATGTCTTTCAGGGGGTTATGGTTAAAATATTACCAATGTGGATATGGGAGCTTTGTCTCAATTTACCTTTTTTTAAATGTATGTTATGTTATAAACCAATATTATTTCACCATGTGTATAAGAATCCACTCAACAAGTAATATCATGATGTTCTCAAAACTCAAGATATTTTATAATTCATGTATTTTTACTCTCTCCTACAGATTGTTATTCAAAGATACAAAAGAGGTAAGAGTTCATTCCTACAATCTCATTATTTATCAGGATGTTTTCTGATTATGATTTTGTTGATGAAATATTATAATCCATATATCAATACCAAATTGGAAATTTCATTCCCTATATTTATTAATTATATATTCCTTTAAAATTTATATTTTCCCACTAATTGTTAGATATTATAAATAAGAAAACGTTTTTTACAAAATACTACTTTATTTATCACTTTTTTCAGAAAAATATTTTCCCCCAAAACCATGTTTTGTAAAAATGTTTTAATAAATTAATTACCGTGATTTTTTAAATGAAATGTATACTCATGTTTTTACTTTATTCAAATAATAATAATAATTAATCTTCTTTTCATATTCGTATTACGTATCTTTAGACTTCTACCAATAATATGAAATGAATCTTTATTTCATATTCAGTGAAATGTATGGAATTCTTCATATCTATGACCAATAATTTCATCGATGCTTCAATTATATATTTTTATGATATTTTATAAGAAATTTTTTTTCAAAATTTTTCCAATACATCTTTATACATTTTCCATTTTATTTAAAATGAATTTGTTTTTTCAAAATTTAATTTGTTTTAATAGAAAATTATCAATACATACAAGATATTTTCCTCAAAAAATGTTTATAAAACATCATTGCAAATTATTTTCTATCTAAGATGAAATAAATTGGATTTGTTTATTTATTTAATGGGATATTATACATGAATATTATTTATATTATTTCTTTTAATGGCTCATGTTTTGAATTTATGGTGTTTATTATAACTGCTTATCTTGCATGGGTCACATCACGATTAAATTCCAATGAAACATTATTATTTTCCTGGGTTATGTTGTGATGAAATTATTTTTAAACCTGAAACATTTCTATAGGTTATGATATGATGCCATTTTTCTAAAACGAATTTAATTACATGGGTTATGGTATGATGCTTTTTTTATGATATTTCAGTACACATATGTATGATTTAATTATGTGATGGGTGGTCCCAATTTCCCCCTCCAATTCATTTTGTAATGATTTATATCACAATAGATAGACATGGATATAATGGGGAGTGAACTATGTTTGGAAATGGATATTTTTAACTAAGGTGGATGTAAGAGTAAACATTGACAACTATGTTAGTATTGAGAGTGAACCCATTCCGCTAAGGTATCCGTGGTAGGGATCCCTGTATAATATGGAAATAATTTCATATGTTTATGAGTCATTAAAAATTATATATGTTATTCCTATGTTATAATTTCATGTCTTACGATCATGATTCCATCATGATTCTTGTCTTATAACTACTAATTATTATTTTATGACTATTGATTATGATCTTTGATTTACAAGACATGAACTTATTATGTTTGACCATATTATCATATCCTAGTAATCTTTATTATTCTTACATTTATCCCTTTTATACACTAACTAAGCATCTGTGATCAACCTTTTTTATTATTAATTTACCAATGTTATTAAAATAAATATTATTTCTGATGTTTCTAAGAAGGTTTCTGATCATGGAGAACCTTGTGGGAGATAGTATATCAATCATATGGACCAATGATTATGATTCCATGTTTCCAAAGGTACTAAAATAAAATAGATTTTAGTATTTTTTTCATAATGTAGTAAAATTTTCAAATAATGATGTGATGTATGTATATAAGAAGACCTTGTTTCAATAGATAAAATTTCAAATGTATAATAAAATTTTATATTTATTAAAAATAATGGTATCTGTTAACAAATTAAATAAGTAAATTTTGAAGGATAATGGAGAGAAATAAATTTCATCCTATGAATCAATTTAATGATTTCTATCTTGAATATAAATAACCTGTGAATTATCTAATTTAATTTCATATTATAAATGTTAACCCCTAGAAAAATTTATTTCCTATGTTGTTGTAGAATTTTTAATTAATTAATGTAATGGTATTAAAGGATTAATTTGTATAATTATTTTAATAAATTTTATTTTGGGTATATTAATAATGAAGCATTAAAGGATTATTTTAATTTTTGGAAGAATAAATGTATACATCTAAGACTAACTATTGAATCACGGATTTGATCATGAGGTTTTGAGTTTAATGTTTATCATATACTCAATGTATTAAATACACCATTTTTGTGGTTTTATTTTATTATAATTTATCAAGAATATTGATATTTTCTATGAATATTTTATCTATGTAACCTTTTTTTAGTTTATAAAAAAAATATTTAACTAAAAATACCTATACTTTTTTCCAAAATAAAATTAAAAATATTTCCAACCTTAATTTTTTATCTTATCTTAATTTTTTTCGTAGATATGGGTCATTATAATTTTTGAATGTCGTTGTATGTATATTAATAAACCTTTATAAAGATGAAAACCTTTTTGTCAGGTGATAACCCATCACATCCAGAAATGCCACAAGCTATGAACCCTCGACAGAAGGCAGAAAATTTTACAGTTGCCACGTGTGGATAATATGATTTTATTGTTAATTTCTAATATTTTATTACTTATCAAAAAAAGTATTATTGAACCCGTGGTGTTACTTTTGAGGAATATAGATTAATGTATTATATTAAAAATGTTATCAAAACCATATTGATTATGGAAGATATTTTATGAAATATGTAAGTACATGTCACTCATTTTTGGATAAAAATAAGCATAAATTGTTAATTTAACTTCTCTAGTAATAGTAATTTCATATTATTTATTCATTTCATGAAGTAATAGATGATTTAAAAAATTATTGATGCAATACTGAAAGATTAAATTGTTTTTATGAAGATAGAATGATATCACATTAGAATTTTTTAGTGTGATCTATTTTTATACTAAATTAATTAACTAACTGTTGGAAAATTATTTTAGAATATTAATTTTATCCTTTTATCATCATATCTGATGAAAAAATGGTCTTTTAACTCATCATATTATTTAGGGGTTTCTAGTATTCAACATTTTATTTATCATTCACTATCATTTGATCTGTGATCTCTATAAATAACATAAAAAATTAATCTTTTATTATGTGAATACATTTTCAACTCCCAAAAATTTTATACTATATAGAATCCTATATATGTTTTATTCTAGGATACCTTCAAATTACCATTTCCCACTTTTTAGTGGATATTTTATTAACAATTTTTATTATATGGGTTTTCAACAAAAGTATTTTCAAATACCAAACCCATAATTTCAAATAGAATGTTCAAATAGAGAGGTTAAATGTTATTAATGTGGGAGATAATGTTATAAATATATGTTTTATAAATAAGTACATTATTTTTTTATTACACATACGGCACATAATATTGATCATAAATGGTCACAAAATTAATTTTTTAAATATAACTGGTATAAACATGAAAATGGACTTATTTATATCAGTGGAATTAAAATTATTATGGATTAAATATATATAGTACCTATTAAATAAAAATTTATGTACAATTTATTTGTAAATAATTAATAAATTTTATTGTAACGTTATTTTATACTTTAGAGCCCATTTTTTTAAAATGGATTTATTTTATCTTTGAAATTGGGAATAAATTTTTCATAATTTATAAATTTTTATTTTATAAAAATAATAACATTTTATAATTAATATTAAAAAAATTATATAAGTATGAGAATATTTTATTTTTTCTAAAAATGAGGATTTCTCTCTTTATATTGATGATATAGAGTTTTCATTTACTATTATGTTTTACATTAAATTAAGTATTTTTAATGTCCCACTATGATTGGAATGTTATTTCTATGTCGCAAAAGTAATTTTTTAGTTTTTTAATAATTCATTACATTTGAATCATACCCATATCCAATTTTTATATAAGTTTAATTTATGTCTTAATTACCCAATTTTGTGAAAATTGTTTTCAAATGAATAAAATTACTAAATTGTTATTAATTAAAATAATATTTAATGGATAAGGATTTAAATTTAATAAAATTTATTATATATCTATATATATTAATTTTTATTGACATAATTATTATTAATAATCATATATATATTATAAGATCATCTCGAGACTGATAAATACTTTTATTTAAAACATGAATTTTCATCGTGTCTCTGGGTAATTTAATAAATTTTTTTATTAAAAATCCTTTAATATAATTTGTTGAAAAAGATTCAGTGTTTATAATTATAATATATTTTATTATAAAAATGTTTCCACTTAATTTTTAGTCCAAAAAAATTGAGACATATGGGAAATATATTATAATGATTAATGTAAAAATGGGTTTAACGAGTGGTTAATCTATAATGATAAGGGTAAAAAAATAAAAACTTTTAAAATTTAATTATTATTTACATATTAAGACCATATAATATCTAAGTATCTACAAATATCCTTTTTAAAGACTTATTACATGTGAAAAAATATTTATATTATTTATACTATCCCAAAATTCAATGAGTGTCATCTTCCTCAATTAAACAGGGGGACTTTTTACCGTCACTAATTCACACTGCTTATTACATTATTATCAATAAAAAACAAAAAATATATTTCCACAACCACATTATCAGCATTATGGAGGATAATTTATTCCCAAAAGGAAAACTATATGGTTCAAAATAAGAGATCCAAATATGGTGCTTCTTATAAAATATAATTGTCTTCACTATTATCTTTCTTTTTAGTTATTCATTATGAAACATAACTTATGTATTATTTATTAAAATATAATATAACCAATATCATAAGTATATTTTTATTTTATAATGTCTATTTCATAATATATATCAGTCTCTTCCTCCATCATTTGGAAATCAAGGTCCTCGCTTGTGTTTCTGGAGGACAACCACCTAATGACTTGATGTAATTTAATTTCATCTCAAACTAAGAATTGAGTTTATAATTATAGAAATAATTAATATCTAAGATAAATATTAAATGATATAAATTATGTAAATTTAATATACCATCCAGTTCTATAATGTTACTTTCATTAATGGAATGATATCTTTTCTCATACATATATATAACCTATAGCCTTCATAATTTGATGTGAGTTATTATAAAATCCCAAAAATAAATCAAAAAAAATTTCAAAATGAATACCATTAGTAAATATGATATTAATAACATTAATAAATTTCTATAAATCATGTAAATATATCAAATACATGATAACTTTGACATTCCTAAGAAACTCATGTGTGAGAAAACAAGGAAATTATCTCTTATAAAAATGATAAAAAATGTTATTAATGAATATTGAGTAAGATGTTGTAATAGAATAATATATTATGTTAAAAACATTAATATTTACTTTTAAAAAATTAATTTTATTTTAAAAAAATTATATAGAATGATAATGTTCATTCAACTGAAAGAAAGTGTGGAGAAAATGATATTTTTAATTTCCTTTTATTCCGACATATTATAATGTTATGGATATAATTTAATTTATATTTTCTTATATAAAAACCTTCCTCATGAAATAGAATAAATCCTTAAAACATAATGGAATTTAATGGTTTAGTTTTAGTTATTTCATAAATGTGGATTTGAAAAGAACATTTATATATTGTATCAACTAACATAACTGATTACATTCCATTGGGTTATATTACCTCTTCATTTAATTTAATATTATATTATTATGTTTGTAATAAAATTTGATTACATTTTATTCAATATGAAATTGTTTCATGGGGATTTAAATTTGATACACATATTCGATTCATTGACTAATTCTCAAAAAAATGTCTTGATCATTGTAATGGAAGCTTGTCTCATGTTGTCTTCATTCATGAATATGTTATTTTATACACATATATTTTTTTAGGTGGTATATCTACTGACACATTAATATTTAAAAAAATTAATTTATTTATATTACATTTATATAAGGTTTATTATTATGTTATTCTTTTCATGGATCTTAAGAATCAAAAGTGAAAATGGGGTTGTAGATTTACATTTCAGTCTCATTTTAATTGGGGATAGTTATACATGAGTTCACATTGAATAAAATTATTAGTTAAATGTCTAATATAACCATTTAATTTTATTCTCCTCCATTTTTTCACAAATTTATTTATTAATATTTTCATTTTCCTCATTTCGTACTTAATATGACTATTAATATTTTTTTAATAAAATATATCATCATTTTTCTAGTAGGTCAAAAATATTATTTCATAAAAATATATGTTTTTTTAAAACATTTCAAAAAAAGTTTTACTATGATTTTTTATTCACTTTTTCCATAAATGTATTTGTATAAAATAATTTCAAATGAATATTCCAACTTCATTTCGTAATAATGTACTTTTATGATTCTTATCAAAATGTGAATGATATCACTAATTCTAACATACTCAATTTGGATGTAATTTTTTTAATGATACTAATTTAATTTAATCTTCCAATATTTTTTTATAATTAAATTATCGAAATTTAGGTT
The DNA here is from genome assembly GCA_963277665.1 of Viscum album. NCBI lineage: Eukaryota > Viridiplantae > Streptophyta > Magnoliopsida > Santalales > Viscaceae > Viscum > Viscum album. The sequence continues at coordinate 1,836,385,500 of OY728136.1, forward strand.
TCCAAATGTTCTTTTTCAAACGAAAAACTTATTTCCCCCATAAAAATTTATCAATTATTTCATCTTATTCCTATTAATCATTAGAAACAATTTATTTTATATACAATCCACTAGGGATATGTTGTAATGTTAGAATAAATATCCATGCCCTAGATGGTTTATATTTAGTTCCACCTATGAAATTATTAATATTTTCTTGCATGGCTAATTTTTTTTAATTAATATTCACTTTAAATAATCCCTTTGTTAAAATCATTGAAAATTACATTTCACAAATATATTGATATTAATTTTTATGGATATTTTTATTACTTTATAAGAATATCATTTTAAAATATGGTGTTTTACATTTAATGATTATTATTACTATAGAAATGTTGTGAAACTGACCCCAATATCCCCGATCGAGTGTCTATATTATTAATTTGGTAGTAGATAGAACGAATCACATCATCATATATTGAATTGTATAATAGTATAGGTAAATGTGATAAATACATGAAATTAACATTAAACTGGAAACCAAAATTTAAAAAACTGTTAGATTTGTGAGATCCATTATTCCCTTTATCAAATCCCAAAATATAAATCATAGAATATTTCATGTTATCATGGGGAAAATAAATCATAAGAAATTGGTGATCTCATATACTCAGTATGGGTAAGCATATTGTGAAAGATATGAATAAATAAGGTATAATCAACATTAGATTGTTAATAACATAAAAACCTTTCCAGTTTATCAAAAACATGAGAAATATATAGAAGGAATAAGTGATGGTAAAATATTTTTATGTAAACCACCACATGATATTGATAACCAGACCATTTATATTATAACTAGTTGAAAAATCACATTGAATAAAAACTATTGATTTCAAATTAATTTAATGCATAATTTCATAATTCTAAAACATATCATCATGACCTTATCTAATACATCAAAATAAATGGTTACTTCCAAGACCGAAACACTGTCAAGTTTTTCTCATGAGATATACGGATTCATCAATGCGATATAGTGGTACCTTACAATAATTAACTAAACCAATTTAATTACACATGTCAATGGGGAAAATAATAATAAACATAAAAATTCATATTTAAATTCTTACATATAAAATGTTAATACATGCCCAAATCAATTAACATAATCATAATCCATCAAGAGTAAAACATCGAATTGTAATAAAATATTACATCCAAGAAATAGAAATGAAAAACCATTTAGAAAAATAATAAATATAAAATAAATTAAATATAACCTTGATGGATCATTATTATAATATATGTTTATTTCATTAATGAGTATAAATACCATGAAAATATCTTTTAAAACATTTTTGATAAAAATAATATATTCATTTTGAAAATAACTGTTTAATAACAAATTTCCTAAAACATTTATAAAATAATTTCTATTGAAAATAACATTTTAAATCTTCTATAATTATAATTAGACCATTTATTTGTCTTGTTAGTAGACAAATAAATTTATATCGAATACAATTAAAAAGTCATTCCTCTCATATTTTTTTAAAATCAAAACACACATTCTTTTGAAATGGACATGAATATTCATACCCTAAAAATAAAAAAGAAATAATGGAAAAAATTATTTAGTAAATAATTATTAAAATGAGAAAAAATCTATTGATTTTTTTAAATACATTTTTTTGGTGAAATTTTATTTCCTACCAAAAAGGTATATAATATCATATTTTCTTCATACATTTTCATAATCATTTAATGAACCAATTAGTGGAAAATGGTAATATTAAATGAATATGTTTATGAATGACCATATTTGATAAATATAAAATTATTATATGTTATAAATATAAAATTATTAATCCATGGGTGATGCAAACATAAATAACCATGAATAATGATGAGATTATGATGAAAACTCTTACAAATTTTGTAATTTCATAATCGTATGACCCATTATAAGAATTAGGTAAAATTAAAATTTAAATACCATGATTATAATAATATTAATGATATTGAATTATAAAATGACATAGTATGTACATCTGTTAATGGAATATGTGGTGAATATGGGGAATTTCTCATAGAGGTAAAAGTGTGATGAGAAACCCTTACCTGAATTCTAATTTCCGTTTTACATATATATAACTCTTGTATAATGGTTTTAGTAATGTTATTAATTTATATAAAAATAATTATAATGTTATTAATAGAATATTTTATCCAAATATTTCATTTTACCTGACATTTGTAAATAATATTTAATTGTTTCACTCTTTCAGGTGTTAATTTCCTTGTTTCTTCATGTGCATTTTTTCATAGAAGTTATCGTTCATGTGCATAAAAATATAAATTTTCACCATTAAAACAATAATGATATTAATATATTTTTTACATAGTATATACAATTTTACAACCATTTCTGAATTTTGGAAATTGAAATTGGACCACATTATTACATGAGGATAGTTTGTTGTATGTAGGCACGAGAGATGATATAAATCTCATAATTAGATAAAGGGTAATAATGTGAGTGATATATTAAATATATATAATAACTATAATCTCATATATAAAATATATATTAATTTATATTAACCTAATTACATTTCATGTTATGATTACGTAAAAACCAAATCAAATCATTACACAAGGAGATAGTCTTCTATACAATTGAGTAATGTTATCATTTTTTAAATGGAATGGATCGTAAAAGTAAAATCTAATATTAAAGTTTCATAATTAAAATTATATCATAAATATAATGAAAATTTCATAAACAAGTTATTATACCTATCCCTTAACGGTTGTGATGGAATAAAAACTACATCAGTTTACAGGGTGATAGTCCACTTTACACTAGATATATGATTTATTTTACTATTTGATGTAAGTGGAGATGGATAAATATATATCATTAAAAATAATAACATACCATTATATTTTAGGTAATGGTGAATTTATATTTCATATATTGCGACATAATTCACTTTGAGAAATGATGAAATATAATAAATGATATTTGTTAAGGTAGTTACCTTTTCAAAGAGAAACATCTTATGTATCTCCACTTAATGACCTTACGGATAGTCTGTTCTGATGAATATAAGATCTATAATATGTGTAAGGATGTTTGAAATATATTTTTTGGTGTTTTTTTAATTCAAATGTATTTATGGTTGTGAATAATTATGGGTATGTGGGACCTTTTATATACGGGGAAAGGAATCAATTAGTGAAATTAGTTTCACCTTTCACATATGAATCCAAAATGATAATTTCATTCAAATGATAAAAGCTATAAAATAAACATAGATTAGAATTATGGATAGTGTATTGGGGAAATCTTTATATCCAATAATAATTTTACAAATTTTAGGTAATTCTATCCCTTACCTTCTTAGTTGAACCACGTGGTAAACCAATATTACCAACACCATGAAAATCAATTTTTATAGTTTTTATATACATTTTTGTAAAATGGGGACACATTTTTCATTAAAAATATTTATTTTTTTTCCAAAACTAACTAAAATAATTGTTATAATTAAATTTTATATTATACTCAAAGTTGCGATGAAAATATTTCTTTTCAATAAAATAACATCCATATATATGGTTTTAACATAGAAAACAAAAAAATGAATAAAATTACCTGAGTTAATTAAATTTTTATACTAATATAATGAAATTTAAAATTTAAAAAATAGAAATATGATTTATATTTGTAAATATTTCAACCAAAAATAATGTTTCTAATAAAAAATAAATTTTTCAACATTCATCGGCAAAAGAAACATTTTAGAAAAATCAATAAATTTAAGAGAAATTTACTTTGATATTGTTATTTCAAATATTAAATTTTTTTCTTCAAATATATATTCAAAATTTGGTAAAAATTAATTAATAATTATTTTTGAAATGCATGACTAAATTTCGTTTTAGGAGAATAACATTTTTCAAGAAAAAATATTTTACATTCAGATGATTCTTTTTTTTATTTTAAATCTATAGATAACTTTTTATTTTATTTTATATTACTACAAAAAATAAAATTTTCATATATTAGTTACGAAAATTATTACCTACCCATTTATTGGCTATGTTATAGGTTTCATGTTTAGATAATAATATTTACTATAGTATCATGTTTTGTTTAATCATAGTGTTGTGTGCATCAAAATCAATCAAAAAGATTTAATTTATTTAAATATACATGAATAATAAGGTGTAAAGATGTTATATTTCCTTATAATCTTGGAGTTGTTTTTCATAAATACAATTGAACAAGGTGATTCTCTTTTATAAATCTATAGGATTTATATTCTACCCACCTGAATAAATTTTACCTGAAAGATTTAATCTTGTTCCTGATAATCATGGGTTTGACAATTTAAAATGACATATTTGAGCCCCCAAATTGTAATATTGGTTAGAAAAAAATCCTATTAATAAGGGATTATGGGATGTAAATAGGTCATATGAAATAACACATAACTTGGATTTTGTGTTAGAGAACCTTGGTAGAAAGTTATCATAAGGGTATGGTAGAGAAGAAAAAAATTTACAGACTGATAAAGGTCATTCATATAAATAAAGTTAATGATAAATATAACATTAATTCCATAAAACCCATAATTATGAGATGATTGAATAGGGAATTTATTAATTATAAATTATGGTATAATGATAACAATTTGTTTAAATATTATTTTCTTAGAGTAGAAGAAAAAAATTACCATATAGACTAAGAACTTATAAAATTAAACTTTTGTTATATCATTATATTCCAATAGAAAATTTTAATAATTTAGTTATGATTCGATAAATTAAAACTTATTTTTGTACTCGATGATATGAATATGCAAAATGAATTTTTATTTCTAATGAATATTTAACATTTCATTAAAATGAAATACCATATCTACTTTTCCTATATATTTTCCAAAAAAAACTATTAAGAACATGTTATCCAAGAAAATAAAAATTCTACAATATCTATTCCATATATTTATAACCTTAATACTCATCCAAAATATTTCTTTTAAAATTCAGAGTACAAAATTTTTAAATAATTTTCACTAAATAAACATTATAATTTCTAGAAAATTAAATTTATATATTAATGTCACATTATAAATATGTGAATACTATGATGATCATAAAACGTTAACAGAATCATCAATACATAGAAAAATAAAATTTTATGTGATAAAATATATTCCATAGATCCAAACATTTTCGAATCAAGGAATCATTAAATAATGCATAAAATCACTATACAATTTCATTGTCACCAATACTATATCATAAACAATTATTTATCATTATCATAACATCACAGATCACATATTATAGGTTATGTTCCCTTAATAATTTGTTTTCTAATATGATCAACTTACCAATGAATAACTTTTAATTTTTTAATTCAACACATGATTTAAAATCCATAATGAAATAGTACTATAGTATATTCCTTAAACATTTTATAATTATATTTTATAGAATAAAATTACATAAAATACTCATATACCATGATTGTTGAATCCAAACATAAGAGAATTAATCATTCCACTTCTTATATTGTAATAAGATAATCTAGAAATTAATACCTTATATTATTTTGAGTTATATTCCTTTGATTCTTGGTTCATTCATTTATACATTTCCCTGTATCTTTATAGTGAATGCATTGTACATTGGATTATTCATTCATACCCTTGAAATCTTAACCATAGTTTCCTGTTTATACCTATTTGAGGAAAAATAAATTTTTATTTCATAATTATTTATGGTGTCTCCTTCCAAAAGTACCACATATTTGAAATTATTTATACCCCTTCTACCTATTATCAATCATTTTCTCAATCCTCCAATTTCACTATTTCTTCCCTGAGATGTAATTAGACTTGTATAATTATTTCTATTACATGATATCACATTAATCTATATCCAAGATTGATGATAATTTTTATGATAGTAGTTCCCCTCAAAGGATTAGAGTAAGAACATAAATGAAATTGAAAATCTTTCCCGTTGAAATATTTAATTATTCTTCCACGTTCCCTACTAACTTTTTAAAGATGCATTCCTACATGGAGAAATTTTAATCATCCTTGTTTCTTAGAATCAAGAATTATTCTTCTATAACCTCTCATTTATAATTATAAAAATATTTTTCCTATAAGATTAAATTGAAATACATCAAATCCATGATTATTATTCCATTATTATCTATTTGTAATGGAATTATTTTCTACCATTGTTCCTTATCTCTTAGGATACAATATTCCTTCTTCAAAACATTTTCTCTTTCACAACATCCTATATGGAGAATCATATTCTCTATGTAAATTATCCACTTCTAACCTAAAAATGAATTTATATTCCCATTTAATGATGTGGGTTGACTCCCCATGATGCGGTCTAACATTTTTACACCATATAGTGGAATAATAATATTATTAATATAGGAATGTATAATACTCCTAACATGTGTCAGTTACACTAATATGGTTATGATAGATCAATTACCATTACAACTATAAGTATAGATTCATTATATCACCCTGGGGGAGAAATACCTACATGGGGTACAAGCATTGATATGGTTCATATTCATTATATTGAAAAACCATTATAAATAGTGTAATACACATGATTTGATAATAAATGTATAAATGAAAAATTTATAATCCATGAATATTGAAACAAATAACATAAATTAAAAAATTTACACAATAATAATCCCATATATCTAAATATGGTTTCATTAGGGATATATTAATTTTCAACTGATTCATAATAAATAGTTAATAAAAAGTAATTTACCTAAAGGATATCTCTCAAGAGTGACAAACCTGGTGTAGAGTATGGTACATTTTCAAGGACCACGTGATGACTGGTTCAATCACAATGAACACTTATCCATGTTATTAACCCTATTAAAATGTGTGCTAAAACAACATTGACTTTTAGTATACTTAAAAGAATGTATTTCTAGTAAAAACCACAAAATTTAATCTTAATGACACAATATGTTATTATTATATACATTTCCTTAAAGTCAATCATGATATTATTTTCAATAAAAAAATTATTTCCAAAATCTAGTTCTCATAGTTTCTAATAAAAACCCATCTATTAAAACTACTGGAAATGTTAACTTAGTTGACCAAATATAGTGTTTACTTTTCAAAATCATCACTACATACAAGTAATAACATCCCAAAAGACCAAATAATTTTTTAGCCTTGGTAAACTATACATGTACATGAAATTAAAATTACATTTTAAACATAAAACATAAAAATATGTTTCATTATGAACTTCATTATTTACCTTATCATATCTATACTTGTATATAGAAAAAATTTCTTGATATCTTGGTCAAAATAAGACATAACAATGGGTTGATATGAGAAGCCTGAAAATGGAAAATGTATACTGTAATATGTTAATAAATAGGTAATAATAAGTAGTGAATGAAAAATAACTACAACATGTGATATTTATCCAATAACATGAACCAAATATAGAAGGAATTAATGATGGTTGAATAATTTTATATAAATAATAACATGATCATGAAAACATAACCATTAAAATTTTAACTCATCAAATAATAAAATATAGTATAAATAAATGAATTAATAATTATAGAATGTATATGTTAGATATCTAAAAGATTCATTTGAGGACTTCTTCCAAGACATCTAAATAAATGGTCATGTAGTCAACTAACACATAATCTAGTTTGTCTCATCAAAACTACCGAACAATCAAGGGTCTATAATAGGATTGACACATTAAATAATAATTTTAATTCATTCCCCATTTAAAATTTGTGAATCCTAATCAACTAAATAATTCATATTTAAAAACAACCATATGTATTATGAAAACATACCCTAAACAATAACCATAATAATGAACCATCCAGTGTAAAATGAATGTATTAAAACTGTACATCCGTAGTCAAATTGATCAAATAAAATCCATTGAAATAATAATTATAGTACTAATACAACATATAACTACTGTAAGTTATGTAAAATAAAGTATTGATTTTATTTATGAATATAAATACCTTGAAAATATCCTATGTAACATTTCTATGAAAAAAAAAAATTTAATTATTAGGAATTAGAATTTGAAATAAAAAGATCACAAAAACTTTTTAAATTTTTTATTTCATATATATAATATTTTAAATTGGTTTAATTAGAATAAAAAATTATTTTTCATGATTTTGAAAAATTACGTATATTTCATTCACTTTAAAATAGTTTTTTTCACACTTGGATTTAAATACAAACATACATTATTTTGAAAATGAAAATAATATTCCATTTATAATAGTTTTTAAAAATAAAAATTGATACACATGATTTAAATAAAAAAACATAGATGGTTAATTTTTTTTAAATAAATAGAAAATATGGGAATTGATGAAAATTTAATATTTTTTTTTGAAGAGAGAATTTATGTCCGCTTTATTAAAAATACATTTTTAACCATTTTATTTACCATAGTGCGGGAAAATGGTACTATTACATTATTAATTTAATGAATAACCATAGGTAATGTAAATATGTTTTTTGATGAAAAAAATATAACATAATTCTTTTATATTAGACTAAATGGTAAATAAACATGAATAATAATGATATTGTGAAATAAACCCTTACCACTTTGGAAACATTTGAATCATAACATTTAAAAAAAGAAATTAAATACATTGAACGAATAAGTACCATGAATATATATATATTCATTGTATAATATATCAATGAGGTAATTATATACACCAAACAAAGGAATAAGTAGTGAATATGGCGTATGTGTCACCAAAGTAAAACTTAGACAAGAAACCCTTAACTCATGTATGATATTTTTCATGCATGTATCTACCTCATATATAAGTGTTTTTAGAGTGTTATTGATTTATTAAAGAACCATAATAATATTTATAACATCATATATGATCCTCTTATAACAATTTACCACTCCTTATTAAACATATTTCATTTTTTCCTTATTTCGGATGTTAATTTCGTTGTTTTCTCATGTATATTTTTCATGAATTTTGTAGTTATTCTGAAAAATACCCATAGAAAACTAATAATGTTATAAATACGATATTTTCAAATTATATTAATTTTTAGTACCACTAATGAATGTTGTGCATGAAATATTACATCGCTTTTGGGAGATGGTTGGTCTTATATACGCTTGAGTAATGATATCATTCCCTTATCCAAAGTGAGGACAATGATGTGCTTGATATATTAATTTTCAGGAATTAATATTATCTCATATATATCACATATATTGATTAATTTTACCCATATTACATTCCATGTTATATTAATATGAAAATAGAATATCGTGATTTTTTGAGGTGGAAGTCTATTGTACACATGAGTGATGTTATCATATTTGAAAGGGAATGGAATGTAAAAAGTATTACATGATATTAAAATTAATAAAATATAGTATTATTATATATATCAGATATATTTTAATAATAATTCATCTCTTCCATCATTAAATGTTGGTGGTGGAAATTTTACTACATCAGTTCACTAGGTGGTGGTCCACCATACACACGATCAATGATTTCGCTTCCCATTTGATGAAAGTCTATATGGATAAATATTATCACACAAAAAATAACATATAAGTATATGGGATAAAATGGATTGATTATTTATTATGATTTATGATATAATTTATTGTTAAATAAATTATAAAATAAAGTGAATGTTCATTGTATTGATAATTACATTCTATAAGAGAAATATCCTTTGGGTATCCTCTTAAGAACCATAAGTAAGTTTATTTCAGTGTAGTAGAAGATTTGTAATATGAATAATTATTTTGGGCCTATTTTGTTTCTTTTTTTTCATAAATAAGGGCTTAAGGGGTGTGAACATGTAAGGGGATGTAGTTCCTTTTATAAGTTGGAAAAGAGAACCCTCTTGGAAATTATTTGGACATTTTTAAAAAGAATCCAAAATGATAAAGTCATTCACATGAAAAAAGATTAACCATAAAAATATATTCTATTTTTATATTTTATAATGTGTATATATGTCCCAATAATAATTTTTTTACAAGTAAATATATCATTTTAACCATTCTCTTCAATGTTTGACCCCACAATAACACAATTTCTACATTAACTACAACAAATAATTTTTACAGTTTTATTTATTAATTATTGTAAATAATTTATTAGACATTATTAGTTAATATAAATTAATCTATGTCCAAATCTAGAATACATTTTTAAAATTTATTACATAGGAGTGTTATAATTATATATAAAATTATACCCATTGATGCGTTAAAGAAGAAGGTTCTCAAGGGTAAAAATATCATAAGTATAGAGTGTTTTAATATAAATACTAAATATATAATTGATTTCAACACCCTAAATTAGATAATATTTAAAATAACTGAACATGTTTTACATTTAAAAAATTTAAAATATATTTTATCACTATTCATATTATAAATAATTTTTTTTAATAAAAATCAATATTTTTCAACATTAATCAGAAAAAGGATACTGACATAAATATCCCAAAAAATAACCAACATATAATTTTTGCATGATTATTTAAAACGATGTTTTTTTCAAATAAATTTATGAAATTTGGTAAAAAAATAATTTATTTGTGAAAGGAATATCTAAACTTCCATTTATAAAAGTATAGTTTTCCAATAAAAACATTTCTCTTGCTTTCAAATAAATCTTATTTTATTTATAATAAATAGTAAATAATTGAAATTTTTTTCATGTGTATGAACTAAAATTTTCATATTTTAATTATTATTTTTCATACCTAAAAACATAATGCCTAGGTCGTATTGGTGATGTTTAAATAATAATATTTTAATTGAATATCAAATTTTTTAACTCGATGTCATAGGCATCACATGTTCTCAAAGAGATTGAATTAATTATAAAATAAATTTATTTTAATTTTTTGGATGTTATATTCTCTTTAAATCTTGGTGTTTTATGTCATAGAATCTATCGAACATTATGATTATATTCTTAAAATCATAAAGAATTAAAATATATATTCATATTTTTTTTTCAATATTCAATATAGACCATTATTGATAAGGAATATTTTTCATGAATTAAAATATGTAGTGATGGGTGGGGTGAATAATTATATAGCCCCAATATTCATTCATAATATCATGAGAGGAATCAAAAAGCTATAATTAAATGTCTGTTTAAACATAGTTTTAATCCATCTTATGAAATAAAATGATGGTAAAGATATAATGATGTCTCATTCCATGATGTCCATTTTTTATTATTTCCCTTATTAATAATTTTATTATTTTTATCCGCAAGATTATTAATCTTATATTTTCAAAGGATGCATATTTGTTCTCATGGTAATAAATAATTGGAACATTTATTGATTTAATTATAATTCTATAATTATTCTTCCTTATTTAATTTTGATAGCCAATTAATTATTTAAATGTTATGTGTGTTCGGTTATTTACCCTTCCATATTTATTTTTCCTTATTTATTATTATTTACTTTTTCAACATACCTTCTACTTTCTGTAACTCTTATTGAACATTTGATCATACCATTCTTTTGTTTTCTTTTCAATGGATATTAAAAAATTATTCAATGAATTTATTAAAGAATGCATAATTTCTATAATTTCTTATTTTATTTCACCTTATAAAACTTAATGCAAGACCCAAACATTTATCTAACTAAATAACACATGCAAACTGTTCATTCCCTTGGGTTGTGATGATATATATCTATAAAATATTTCATAAAGCAACCATTGATGTTATTCTAATAAGATATAGATCATTCGAACTAGTGACCTATTAATATGAAATCAATATATAAAAATTATCTTAGGGTGCAATTTTTATATTTTATGAAATAATTGTTTTTTCAATGAATAGTGATAAATAACAATATTTATAATACTATCTTGTGTATTTATTAAATTATGTAATATTAATGTCACAATATTCTATGAATAATATTTAAAATTAACAAAATCATTATTTAGATATATTTAAATTATTTAATTACATTTTAATTATCCTAATTCCATATTTTTATTAAAGGATAATTTTACGCTTAAAACATTATTTTCAGTATTTAATTAAATGCTTAATTTCCTTGATTTTCATTATTTAGAATCTCAACAGTTGTGACTTATTAGAATCAACATTATTGATTATATATAAATAAATATTATTAAAAAAACTTGTAATTTTTATTAAAAATACTGGAGTTAATATAAGTTCATTCCAGGATTGGAATATACATTTATTCAAAAACTGATTTTTCATCTTATCTTTGGATTTTATATTTAATTAACATCTTCCAAAAATGATAATTATATTTTTAAAAATTTAATAAATATTTAGAATTGTGAAAATCTATATTATCAAATATTTTCATCTTAATTAATGGTCATAATTTATAGTAAAAATAATAAATATATTTTTCCATAGTTTTGGTAAAATTTTGTTTACCTATGGTTAAAATATAATGTTAAGTGATAAAATGGTGTAAAAAATTTATTAATTCCAATTTTATAGACATATTTATACATTATAAAATTTTATGTTTGATAATTGACCTTTTTTATCAGCATGGGATGTGAAAATCCTGGTTATAATTTATTATTTAAGAATTTTCCAAGTGTACCCTCATACTCAATTATAAATGGGAACACTCTCTCCTCAGATATTATCACCTATATAGTAGTATAGATTGATAAAATATCTACCATAATACCTAAAAAATATCCTTATCCACATTATATTGGGGTTTTATCCCCATAATACTAACCCTAGTGTCCCTAATAAGTTATTCAATGGAGGTTCATCTAAGCAAAATTGGTTGTCTTCACTATTCACTATATTTTTAATTCATGTTTGTACATAACATTTTGGATTAAAAACTAAAACATAATAATACTATTATCTCCCATATAATTATTTTTTATTTTTATGGGGTAATATAAATCCATCTTCTCTGCCATAAAATGGTAAACAAATCCATCACTCGTTTTGTATATAAGATTACAACCTCATGAACCGATGTAAATTTGTACGTCAATGACTCACATGGACTGTAATAATGATGGAGATAATTAATAAATATAATAAATGTTACATATTTTTAATTATTTAAAATTAATATACAATTCACTTCCTAACTAATTCACTCATGAAAGAAATGATAACGTTTCTCGTGCAAACGTATGACCTAGTGTCTCTAAGAAGTGACGAGACTCGTTTTCTATGAATATCATTCCATAATTATTATAAAAATGAATATAATAAATAAATATTATATTTATAACATTTTTATCATTCCCTATATGATAGAAATATATCCTATACAAATTAACAAGAACATTCATGGTGAAACACACCTGAGTAAGCATAGAAATTATCAACTCAAAAATTAATAATAATAAAATGTTGAAAACTAAGAGGTGGTAAGATTATACTTGCGGAACATATGTGATACTAAAAATAATAATATGGGTTTTTATTAAATTAATGGAAACCTTAATACCATTTTAACGAAATTTATTGTACATTTATCTAAATAGAGTATGTGGTAATGAATTTTTTCTATATTTCATTTCATTGAGGCGTATTGTAATGTTACATACCTAATGTATTTTATATGTTTTATATACTTCCAATTTTACCAATAGTATAATGAATACGTTGTAATTCAATTAATTTTTTGTTTTCATTTGAATTATATCAACAAAGGTTATTTTATGTGAAAATTATCTAGTGGTAAATAATTTCGTAACTGAAATCGTTTTCATCATGTTATACAATTACATAATTTTAATTGATATTATAAAATAATATATGTACTAAATTTTTATTATCATTTATTGTATTAAAAATATTTTATTTTATTTACATTTTATAAATAATATATATTCATTTATTTATTTTAAATTCAATGTTTTAATCATTACAAGTGTACATGATCTCAAATTTTCCTCTTTTAGATATAGGTTATGTTATACACCTATATTTTATATAAGATGTATATAATATCTCATTTATAATATATATATTTAATATATTTTTATTTATGGTATTTAGTATTTCTATTGATGTTATTCCATTCAGGGGGCTTACAGTTCAAAAGATTCTAATGTGGTAAGACACATAACTTTTGACTTCAATTTAATGAGGGTTATTTATAATTAAATTTATATTTAAGAAAATTATTTGATAATTATATACTAAATTCATTTTATATAACTCTTATAAATATATTCATTATTTTTCTTAGTAATAGTACCATTTTAATCATTTTGGTCCTTAAATTTATTGACAATGTGTTTCTAGTAATCTTTTACTTCATTAGACTTTTTGGTTTAAAATATTTTTTCTTAAAAATCAATGTATTAATAAAATGTATTGAAATAATGTTATATTATAAAATTTTAAAGTCATTATAAACCAAAATTTGATTTTTAAAAAATATTTTAAAGGGATCATCATTTAAATTACAAATAGGTACTCTTTATATTCATTACAAAATATTAATGGAATACTTGTTTTAACATACAAAAAATGAACAGAATACTCCTACTTTTATGAAGAGTTGGTGATTTAATTATTCCATAATAGGTTTATAATGTTATTTAATGGTAATTATTTGCCATAATATTTTGAAAACATTATGTTTTATAAAATTCATTTTCTATGAGAAAATAGTATATTATTAAATAATATTTTTATGTTAAATTAATTGTATTTCTGTTTATAATTGACCAAACACATTGTTTTATATATACCCCATAGATAAATTTTGCAATGATACAATACTTATTATTTCTTTGGATAGTCTAATCTATGTTTTTTAGGTAATGTATTGCCATTTCATTTCTAGTTTAATTTTTTAATCATTAATTTTTTTTTTGAAATATATAATTTCTTGTGATAAATGAAAATAAATTTCTATTAAATATCCACAATATTTATCGATGATATTATTATTTCATAAATACTATATGATTTATATATATAATATTTGACATGGATAGTCATTTGATTGACTATGGAAATACTGATATTCCATTTTTATTATTCAAGGTTGATATTTATTGATAAGGCATATTGTTTCTGAATTAAATCGATCAATCGATATATGAGAAATTTTTCGGAAAAGTTGTGACTTGTGGGGATCTGAATTATATATCCAATAATTTCATTCATATTCTCATGATGGCAATAAATAATCTATAATTAAATGGGTTTTAGTGTTAGTTTTAAAATTTCATTGAAAGTTCGTAACAGTATAGATATAATTATGAGTGACATCATGATGCACAATATTAATCATTTCCATCATTAAGAAATATATTATTATTATCCATGAGATTAATGCAATGATATTTTATAGAGTTTCATTTATTTGTCATCTTATTTATTAAATATAAATTGGGTTTAGATATTTAACTTACCATATTTATTATTACATATCTAACCATGATAGTAATGTTATAATTTAAATAGAATGTGTGTTATGTTATTTAACTTACCATAACGATATTTCTTTATTTATTCATGATAGATTATTCTTTATGTAACTGTCACTAAGAATCTGAGATCACCCTAATTTGGCTTCCTACCACCTAGATACAATGAATGAATTGTGTTATGAGGTAATGAATATAGATTTTTTTTACTTTCACTATAATTGTTTCAAATATTTTCATGTTTTTTTAGGATAAATTATTTATCTAGTATTCCAATACAAATATACTATCGATTTATTTGTTATGTGAACACATATATCATGATAAAAATTAATAATGTAATAAAAATTTAGAAGCTAATATGTTATGGGTATTTAGAGTGGGAAACAAATATTGTTTTTGTAGAACCCTACAAAAATAGATTTAGTAAAATATATATTAAGAAACATATTCCATTGATATACACTAAGGATATGAAAAGAATAATATCGTAATGTTTTTTTAGGTATGGATTATTTAATTTTCTTAGAAGTACATCCCTATCTAGTTTTTACATGTGGACTTATTTTTAGATTATTTGTACATAGGGTTAATAAAATTGACGAGTAAAGATTTAAATTTGACTAAATCATCACTTAGTGCATAAAAAATAGGCCTTAATGCACACCTCGATTGATAATCCTTGGGGGATTATTGGGATTATAAACAATTTCTTTATAAACTAATTTGATGTATTTGAATATGTTAGGATAAGGAATTACCTAGCCTAATCCTAATGTTAAATTAACTAAAATTGTGTTTTAATGATTTATAAATAATATAAATTTTTATTTGGTTCACCCACAACAATTATTATTTCTCACATAGTGCATTTTGGTTTTACATAATGGAATAAAACCAAAGATTTTTTTTTAAAAATAAACATGATTGAAAAAGTGGTGATTATGAGAAACCAAATAAGATGATCACAACATTGAATTATATCAATATTATTCCTAATTATATTCCATTATTGGTGATAAAAAATTACTTTCATAACCAAATATCAGACTCACCAAACAGGGGAAGGATGGAGTCCAATGAGAGATCGAGTGGTGTAGACTATGTATGAAAATGGGATCAATTTCATACATGTGAGAAATGTAGAAAGATACACCCAATACAATATATAACACAAATAAGAAAATTTCTATGGAAAAGTGAGGAGTTTGGTGGAGTGAAATAAATTTCATTATTGAAATGAATTTAATGTTTTATTCATGAATGTGTGGAACTGAGGAATTATTAAAATCAATACCAATTTCAATAGTTAACCTCTAGATGAAGGAAGGAATAATTTTTATGTAAAGGGATGTCATATATATATATATATAATGGGATCCCAGAATTTTATTTTAGAGGTATTCTTATCAATGGTATTTTTTATGAATCATTAATCATATAAGGACTTTGTTTCTTTTTTGATATATTTTATGTATTTATCTATATATAACTCTAAAATTATAAATTACATCTTGGTTTTGTAATATTTATGTTGTTCATAGATTAAATTTATTAAACACCCATTTTATGTTTTATTTTATGGAATTTTAACATGATTTAAGATATTTCTAAAGACATATATGACCATAAAAATTATTTGATTAGTATATGAAAAAGATATTTGAGGAATAATAACATTAAATTTTGTTGAAAAAATATAAATTTCATTAGTAACATTATTGGTTTATATTATCAATGACATTGTTATAATTATGGGCCATCATTATTCTGGAATGTTATTAGAATTATATTAATATAAATTTTGAAAAGGAAAACTAGAATGTATTCAGAACCCATTTCATCTATGGGTGTTGTGGGGATTGTACCAACAACAAAAGGGAGATAAGGGTGTAACACATACAAATGGCCGATATGATTACCTCATTAGTATAAATTTTTTAACATGATTAGTTTTACATAACAAATTTAATTTTATTTTGGGAAGAATATTATAGGATCCAATATTTTTATTTTTGAAATTATTAATTATATTTTTGGAAATGATTTATTTGGTTTATAAATATATAATAATTCGTATTGATTTAAGTAATTATTTAAGAAGAATGATATTAATGTTTATGGGATATAACATAAAAGGATTTTAATAACCTTTGAAATGAAATAATTATTGATTTTTATAATATTGAGGATTATTGGATTGTATGGTTATTTTTCTATGGAATAATCCAAATTGATCATTCGGTGAAAATTTCCATGTAAAATTTATTATTTATCAAAATTAAGGATTATACTTATTTTCATCATATATTTGGATGAAAATTTTAGTTTTGCATAATATTTAATAGAAATAATAAAATATTATTATTCATTTATATATCTTTTTAACTACAAAAATTAAATTTTTGTAATTTGGAAATAAATTTTTTTTATTGACATTTATTTTCTAAAAGTGAGAAATGATGTGAAAAATAATAGAAAAACCAAAAAATGGTGAAATTTCTCTTCTGAAATAAACATATATTTATTAAGTATATTTTCTATCATTCTATATCATGATAGTAAAAGAACCCCTAAACTATTTGAAAATGATATTGAAAGAACAATGTTATACTATTTCAATTTATCTGATGATTCAATGTTCATTTATCGGATCCGATATTTACTTATTTGTGGTCATTAATGTTTACTATATCATAAACATTCTTGTGAACAATGATCTTAATCAATCCCCATATTTAATTACACTTTTCTTCCATGTCAGTAGTTAAACATAACATTAATTTTATCCAACATGGAAAACGTGTAATCTGTTGTTCAATATAACATTTCTATGAACTGGTACCTCTTTTAGAAGGAATTTTTTAAACATGTTTTATGATGTGGTGTTTCAACATAGGAATTTTCAAATAAAAATCCTCTGATTTTAGAGTGGATGTTGAAATTAAAAGTATGTTAAGTTTTGTTTATGGGGAGAATGTAACAACACAATATATTAAAGTATATCTCTTTTAATTATGTTCAATATCTTTTATATCTTGTGGTATATTAATACATTAGATTTTAAAAGAATAACATTGTGTTTGACAACATATAATACACACAACACTGGTCGTAAATGTCAAAAGAAATATATTTTTTTAATATAAACATTATAAAAAAATTATTTCATAAGTTGTTATAAATAGAGAATACTAAATTATGAAATAAATAGGTAGAGTTATTAATCAAATTTTTTTATAGAAATTCTTAGTAAACAATCTCTCCAATTTCTAGTAAATCAATTTAGTGCATCAAAATACCTTTTTATTATTTTTTTATATTTAGAATTATCATTAATATATATTTATTTTATAAATTTTATTTTATAATTAGAATATAATTTTTTATATTATATCATAAAAATCATGTTACTGTGAATTTTTGGGATTTTTCTGAAAAGGTTGATAATTCAGGGAATAGTACAAATAATGATAAACCAAATGCTATTTTGTATCTTCATTATTTTTTGTATTAGAAAAATAATATAATAAATTGATTTTTATATAATTTTAACATATTTATTATTAAGTTATATTAAAAATAACATATTACATTTTAAACATATTTATACATTATTTTTTTATAAGATTATTTTTAGGCTTGAAAATACAATTTTAGGAAAACCGTTTCCAAATGCATAATGATCCTCTATTTTAAATAATTAAAAAATATATATATGGATTATTTTTTGATAGGAATCATTGGGATTATATTTATGAAAATATATATTTATATTCATATAATATTTCTTTCTAATCATACAATTAATATACGATCATTATACGATTTAAAAAATATTTTAATTAAACAATTGTTTCTTCGTCATTATTGTTGCCAAAATCCATGCCTTTGAAAAAATAATTGAAGAACAGTAAAATTAATTATAATTGATTACACCAAAAAAAATCTTCTCAAAGCCCTTCAACACCGCATCCAGCAGAAAGTTTCCAAGGTCTTGTGACAACCATAGAGTGAGTGATCCATGTAGATCCTTCTTTGAAAATTTTCATGTAAATTTTTTATTTATCAAAATTAAGGATCATACTTTTTTATAATATTAAATTTGGATAACAATTTTAGTTTTGGATAACATTTAAATATAATATATTATATTATTATTCTTTTATATATCTTAGGAAATATTAATATTAATTATTTGTAATTTGGGAAAAAATTATATTGGAAATTGTTATCTAGGAGTAATAATTGATGTAAAAAATAATAAAAAACCCAAAAAATGGGGAAATTATTCTTAGGAAATAATCATATATTTAATAGGTATATTTTTTATCATTCTCAATCAAGATAGTAAAATAACCCCTAAACTATCTGAAAAGGATATTGAAAGAACAATGTTATACAATTACATTCTATCTGATGATTCAATGGTCATTTGTGTGATCACGTATTTATTTATTTTGGGTCATTAATGTTCACAGCATCATAAACATTATTCTGATCAATGATCTTTATCTCTCCCCATATTTAATTTCACTTTTATTCCTTGTCAATTTTTTTACTTCACACTAATTTTATCCTACATAGACAACTAGTAATGTGTTATTCCATATAACATTTCGATGAAATTGTACCCATTTTAGAATGAATTTCTTAAATCGGTTTTATGATGTGGGGTTTCAACATAGTAATTTTCAAAAAAAATCCTTCGATATCAGAGTGGATGTTGAAATTAAATGGATGTAAAGTATTGGTTATGGGGAGAATATAACACCTATAGATTTTAAAGTACATCTATTTTAAATATGTTAAATATCATTTATATATTTTGGTTTATTAATACAATAGAATTTAAAATAATAGCATTGGGATTGACAGTATATACAACACAAAACATCGATCTTAAATGACCAAAGAAATATATATATTTAATATAATCATTATAACATAACTTTTTAATTAGTGGTTATAAATAGGGGTAACTGAATTACAAAATATATATGTATAGTTATTTATTAATAAAATTTTATAGATAAATTCTTAGTAAAAAATCTATCTATTATATAGTAAATCAAATTTTATACATCAAAATACATTTTTTTCAAAAATGTTTTTTACATTTTGAATTATCATTAATATATAATTATTTAATAAATATTATTTTATAGATATAATATAATTTTTAAAATTATAACATAAAAATAATGTAGCAGTGAATTTTGTGGATTTTTATGAAAATGTTGATTATTTAGTGAATAGTGAAAATACTGATTTTCCAAATATTATATTGTATTTTCAATGATTTTGGTTTTATAGAAGAAATTTTATTTATTGAATTTTATATAATTGTAAAAAATTTATTAATAATTTATATTGAAAATAAATTATTACATTTAAAAAATATTTATACAATAATTTTTATAATATTATTTTTATGCTTGAAAACACAATTTTAGGAAAAAAGTTCCCAAATGCATAATTTTCATCCATTTTAAATAATTAAAATAATATATACGATTTATTTTTTGACATGAAATTTTGGGATTATATTTATGAAAATATTTATTTCTATTCATATAATCTTTATTTCTAATCATACAATTAATATATGATCATTATACGATTTTAAAAATAAGTTAATAAAAACCGGTATCTTCGACATTATTGACTCCAAAATCCATGTCTTTGAAAAAAATAATTGAAGAACACTAGAATAAATAAAAATGTTTTTCTCTAAAAAGAATCTTGTCAATGTCCTCCAACACCATAGTCAGCACAAAGCTTCCATGGTCTTTGCGACCACTGTAGAGGGAGCGATCCATGTTGATCATTAAATAAATTTTTCATGTAAAATTTATTATTAATATAAATTAACGATTATACTCATTTTTCATCTTGAAATGGGATAACTATTTTGGTTTTCGATAATATTTAAATAAAATAATAATATATGATTATTCATTTATATATCTTATGAACTATTATTATTAAATTTTAGTAATTTGGAAATAAAATAATATATATTGAAAATTGTTTGATAGGAGTAAGAAATGATGTGAAAAATAATTGAAAACCCAAAAAATTGAGATATTTTTCTTTTTAAATAAATATATATTAAAAAGGTATATTTTTTTTATCATTCTCTATCTTGACAGTAAAAGAACCACTCTACTATATGCAAAGGATTTTGAAAGAACAATGTCATAATTTTACATTTGAACTGATGAATCAATGGTCATTTATCTGATCACATATTTACTTGTTTATGGCCATTAAAATTCACTATATCACAAAAATTCTTCTGATCAATGATCTTATCTCTCCGCATGATTAATTACACTTTTTCCGCATCAATTTTTTAACGTGACACTAATTTTATCCTACATAGAAAACTAGTAATGTGTTGTTCCATATAACATTTCAGTAAACTTTTCCATCTTTTAGAAGGAATTTTTTAAACCAGTTATATTATTTGGGGTTTCAACATAGGAATTTTCAGATAACAATCATTTGATTTCAGAGTGGATGTTTAAATTAAAAGGATATTAATTATTGGTTATTTGGAGAACGTAACACTAATATATTTTAAAGTATATCTCTTTTAAATATGTTCAATATCTTTTATATCATGTGGTATATTAATAAAATAGATTTTAATTAATAACATTGTGTTTGACAACATATATGACACCCAACATTGATCTTAAATGACCAAGGAAATATATTTTTTGAATATAAACATTATAACATAAATGTTTCATTAGTAGTTATAAATTGGGATTACTGAATTATGAAATATATATGTATTTTTATTAATCAATAAAAATATATAGATAAATTCTTATTAAACATTCTCTCCATTTTTTAGTAAATTGATTTTATGCATCAAAATACATTTTCTTCAAAAATGTTTTTTTATTTTTTAAAATAGATTGAATATATATTTATTTTATAAATTATATTTTATAAATAGAATAAAATTTTTAAAATTATAACATAAAAATCATGTTACTGTGAATTTTTTGGATTTTTCTGAAAAGGATGATTATTCAGTGAATAGTGAAAATGCTGATTTTCCAAATACTATTTTGTATTTTCATTAATTTAGGTATTATAAAAGTAATATTATGAATTGAATATTACATAAATGCAATAAATTGATTATTAAGTTATACTGAAAATAACAAATTACATTTAAAATTTTTTTATACATTAATATTTTATAAGATTATTTTTATGCTTGAAAACACAATTTTTGGAAAACTATTTCCAAATGCATAATGATCCTCCAATTTAATGAATATAAATAATATATACGAATTAATTTTTCATTTGAAATTTTTGCACTATATTTATGAAAATATATATTTATATTCATATAATGTTTCTTTCAAATCATACATTTAATATACAATCATTATATGATTTTAAAATATATTAATAAAAAAATGTTTTTTCGTCATTGTTGACGCCAAAGTCCATGTCTTTGAAAAAATAAGCGAAGAACACTAAAATACATAGAAAGGGGTTGCTCCAAAATAATCTTCTCAATGCCTTATAGTACCTCTGCCAGCACAAAGATTCCAGGGTCTTTGCGACCACCGTAGATGGAGTTATCCATATGGATCCATCGGTGAAAATTATCATGAAAATTTTATTATTTATATAAATCAAGGATTGTACTTTTTTAGTCATCATACTTTGGGATAACCATTTTAGTTTAGCATAATATTTAAATAAAATAATAATATATTATTATTCATTTGTATATCTTATGAAAAATTTATATTAAATTTTAGTAATTTGGAAATTAAAAAAATTATATTGAAAATTGTTTTCTTGGAGTAAGAAATGATGTGAAAAATAACAGAAAACCCAAAAAATGTTGATATTGTTCTTCTGAAATAAACATATATTTCCTAGGTATATTTTCTATCATTCTCTATCATGATAGTAAAATAACCCCTCAACTATTTGAAAATATCTTGAAATAACAATGTTATACTATTACATTTTATCTGATGATTCAATGTTCATTTATTTGATAACATATTTACTTATTTATGGTCATTAGCGTTAAATATGTCACAAAAATTGTTGTGATCAATGATCTGTATCTCTCCCCATATTTAATTACAGTTGTCTTCAATGTCAATATTTTAACTTCACATTAATTATATCATACATAGAGAACTATAATGTGTTGTTCCATATAAAATTTCTATGAACGTGTATATATTTTAGAAGAAAATTTTAAAACCAGTTTTATGATGTGGGGTTTCAACATAAGAATTATCAAAAAACTATCCTTTGAATTCAAAGTGGATGTTGAAATTAAAATGATGTAAAGTATGAGTTTTTAGGGACAATGTAACACCACTATATTTTTAAATTTATCTCTTTTAAATATTTTCAATATGTTTTATATCTTGTGGTATATTAATACAATATAATTTAAAATAATAAAAATGTGTTTGACAACATATACGACATGCAACACGTATCTTAAATGACCAAAGAAATAAATTTTTTGAATAAAAACTTTATAACATAGATGTTTAATTATAGGTTATAAATATGGATAACTTAATTATGAAATATATATTTAGATATATTAATCAATAAATATTTATAGATAAATTCTTTGTATACAATCTCTCTAATATTTATTAAATCAATTTTATGCATAAAAATACTTTTTTTTCAAAACTGTTTTTTTATATTTATAATTATAAATAATATAAACATATTTTATAAAATTTATTTTATAAATATAAAATTATTTTTAAATTCATAACATAAAAATCATGTTCCTCTGAATTTTATGGATTTTTCTAAAAAGGTAGATTATTCAGTGAATAGTTCAAATACTGATTTTCCAAATACTATTTTGTATTTTTTTAATTTATGTATTACAAAATTAATATTATGAATTGTGTTTTATATTAATGTAAAAAATTTATTATTAAGTTATATTTAAAATAACTAATTATATTTTAAAATTATTTATACATTATTTTTTATAAGATTATTTTTAGGTTTGAAAACACAATTTTAGGAAAAGTGTTTCTGCGTTCCATATGATCCCCCATTTTAAATAATAAAAATAATAGATATGAATTATTTTTAGATATGGAATTTTGGGTTTATATTTATGAATATATATATATATATATATTCATATAATGTTTCTTTCTAATCATATAAATATTAAACGATCATTATAAGATTTAAAAATACATTAATTAAAAAAAATTGTTTCTTCATTATTATTGATGCCAAAATACATGACATTAAAAAATAAGGGAAGAACAATAAAATAAATAAAAAGGTGTTGATCCCAAATTAATATTCTCAAACCCCTCCAGCACCGCAGCAAGCACAAAGATTCCAATGTCTTTGGGACCACCGTAGAGGGAGTGCTCCATGTTGATCATTTGGTGAAAACTTTCATGTAAATTTTTTTTCCTAAATTATAGATTAGACATTTTTTGTAATCATAAAATGGGATAGAATTTTTAGTATTGTATAATATTTAAATAAAATAATAATATATTTTTATTTATATATATATCTTATGAAGTATTAATATAAAAAAAATTTAATTTGGAAATAAAAAAATTATACTGAAAATTGGTTTCTACGAGTAATAATTTATGTCAAAAATAATAGAAAACCCAAAAAATGGTGAAATTGTTCTTCTGAAATAAACCCATATTAAATAAGTGTATTTTGTATTTTTATCTATAATGATAGTAAAAGAACCCCTCAACTATTTGAAAATGATCTTGAATGAACAATGTTATACTATTACCTTTTATTTGATGATTCCATGGTCATGTATCTGTTCACGTATTAACTTATATTTTGTCACTAACATTATCTATTTCACTATTATTCTTGTGATTGATGATCTTTATTTCTCCCCATATTTAATTAAACATTTCTTCTATGTGAATATTTTATCTTCACACTAATTTTATCCTACATGGTATACTAATAATGTTTTGTTCCATATAACTTTTCAGTAAACTTTTACATCCTTTTGAAAGAGTTTTTAAACCCATTTTATGATGCGGAATTTCAACATAGGAATTTTTAAATACCAATCCTTTGATTTCAAAGTGGATGTTAAAATTATAATTATATAATTTATTGGTTATGGGGAGAATGTAACACCACTATATTTTAATGTATATCTCTTTTAAATATGTTCAATCTCTTTTATATATAGTTGTATATTAATACAATATATTTTAAAATAATAATATTGAGTTTGACAACATATAAGTTACGAAACACCGATCTTAAATGAACAATGAAATATATTTTTCGAATATAATGTTTATAACATAACTGTTTCATTAGAGGTTATAAATAGGTCTAACTGAATTATGAAATATATATGTAGAGTTATTAATCAATAAAAATTTATTGATTAATTCTTAGAAAGAAATTTCTCCAATTTTTAGTAAATCGATTTTATACATCAAAAATCATTTTCTTAAAAAATTAATTTTTTATATTTAGAAATATAATAAAAATAGACTTATTTAATAAATTTTTTTTATAAATATTATATAATTTTTTGAATTACAATATAAAAATTATATTACTGTGAATTTTTTGGATTTTTCTGAAAATGATGATTATTCCGTCAATAGTGTAAATAATGATTTTACAAAAATTATTTTGTATTTTCATTAAATTTCATATTATAAAAGTAATATTAGGTATTAAATTTCATATAAATGTAACAAATTCATTATTAAGTTATATTAAAAATAACTAATTACATTTTAATATTATTTATACATTGTTTTTTTATAAGATTAATTTTTGGCTTGAAAACAAAATTTTAGGAAAACTATTTCCAAATGCATAATGATCATTGATTTTAAATAATTAAAATATTATATAGGAATGATTTTTTTATATAAATTTTTGGGATTATATTTATGAGCATATACATTTATATTCATATAATGTTTCTTTCTAATCATACAATTAATATACGATAATTATAATATTTAAAAATACATTAATTAAAAAACATCTTTTTCATTATTATTAACACCAAAATCGGTGCCTTTGAAAAAATTAGTGAAGAACAATAAAATAAATAAAAAATCGTTTCTCCAAAAACAGTCTTCTCAAATCCCTCCAGCAGCTCTGCCATCCCAAAACTACCGAGGTATTTGCGACCCCCATAGAGGGAGTGATGGTTGCCTTTATGACTCCAAGGAAATTACGGGAAGCCTGAATCCTCTACGACCACCATGGAGAGAGTGACAGTCGATAGTATGATTCCAAGAAACATGATGGAGTTTGTCTCTATTTGCGAAGAGAGAATTTCTTTGTGGCACCCGCTTAGCCCATTGTACCCCCTAGTGCCTATAAATACCAAACTCCCCGTCTCCGAAGAAGGAGACCTTGGCCTTCTGCCTTTCTAATTCTCAAATTGGGAAGCATTATTTACTCTGCGAACCAACCAAGAAAATAATTAATCCATGGAACATGGGCATTACTAAAACCTTTTGTCTTTGATCAAAATTACCCCCTATTTGAAGAGATATTTCCATCGTGAAGTCTATGGGCCATCAAAAAGGAAAAAGATGTCATTTAGTACTCGGGACATCGTGAAGCACCCTCATAGAACATGTGAAATCCTTTATTTAGTTGTCTGACTATGATTCATGATGCCCTGTCCTTTATAAAGACCTATCCTCTAAGATCCATGTTCTCTGTGAGCCCGGGTGCTCTATGAATCCCTATGCTTTTTGAGCCCTTGAGCTCTACGAAGCCAGGTGATCTACGATCCCCTATCCTTTGTGATCTCGTAATCATTGAAAATCCCATATATATGATGACTTTTTCTTTGTGAAACCCTCTTCTGTGAACCCCTCTAAGCTGGTACAAAGTGATTTCAATGTCCCTCAGATAGTGCTTTGTGTTTTGTTTCCTTGCCTCATGATTCTTTTCATAGGCACTATAATGGATATTTATTCTTCAAATTGCCATGCTAATGGGGACCCTTTCATGGATCAATCCCCAACCCCATTAATCCATGGTATTTCTAGTGCCTTATTTTCACATAGGATTTAATGTGTGACAATTATGTAAATCTTAATGGTTAGGAGTGAACCCCCATTGACTGAATTTCATGACTTTAAACAGCTAGGCACCCACATCCTCAACACATGTTGTCAAAATTTAACCACCATATAAGGGAAAAGTTTTACATGACTAGTAAGGGGATGGTAACCATTGCTCTCTCACTCCTCCAGTCCCCTTGAGAATTTCTGCCATAAATACCTCTGGTACCATCTACATAAGCCCTATCCCAACATCAAAGGGAGGTCCTAGTATGACCGTCATATCCTCCTCATACATTTGGACATCCTCTCTGAGATTCCCTCCTAGAGTACGTCCCAATATTCTTCTCAAGGGTTGTAAACTAGGCATGATCACCTCTCCACTCCTCACGGACGCACCTTGTACGATGCAATCATCATGTTATTTATTGCCTCATTTTTCTCACACCGAGCATGACTCATGTGGGCATAGAAGAAGAATCAACCATGAAATCATCTATGGGTTTCCATAGTGTGTAAACACTATGCCCCCTACTTTCCTGAACAACATTGACATTGATCCTATTCCCTTTTCAAGAAAGGTATGTAGAAAACCACTTTGAGGTTCAATCCAAACACTTACTATCTACGACAACCTCACATAGTCTCACCATCATCCCATATAATGTTAAACACTATTCCCCCTTTTCCCGGCATGATTCTAAACTATATGATTTCAAACTATGTGGTTTTTATCCATGTCTCCTAGAAAATGTATATAGGATGCCTCTTGGAGGTTCAACCCTAAACACTGGTAAAATTATGTATCCCCTTTAAGGGACACACATCCTCTATTTTCCCCCTTTTTGGTCATTAGTGCAGTTTGTAGGTATCCTCACAATCAACCCATACTATTCCAACCATGAGTGTCCCTCCTATGATGAGGTTCTAACCATTGGTATTCCCCTAACATGTATTCAGGTCACTGTCCTTTTTGTACACCATGACTGTGTGCCCCATTCCTAAAATACATAGGCTTTGATGTCTTCTCCTTTTGAGAAAGGTATATAGGAAGCCTCAATAAGGTTCAAGACCATCTCCCATGTCTCGTCTTGGTCCCTCCCGCAAGCCTTAATGTCTATGTTTGATCATTCCTTAACCTGGGGGTTCTACTTATTTTGGGTCCTAACCATATATCCATTCCCATGAGCCGCCTCCTCGAGTGATTCAACGCCCCATTTCCAAAATTATGTTGACTTTGATTCCCTTCCACAATGGAATACAGGAATCCTCTTTAAGGTTCAATACTTGGATCATGACCTTCACACCAATTTGAAGTTCCATCCCCATTCATTTTATCATTCGAAACATCATCCATTCACATTCTAATTTTACCCAAGCCACCACATCCTGGTGAAGTCATGCCATCTATATGAAAAGATAACCGTGTGTAAGACCATTAATCTCATTTCACTTTGAATCACTTGGTATGCCAACCATGCATACATTCTAACACTCTCCTAGGTTGTTTTCCTTTGTGTACACCTAAATTCCATGCCCCACACATTCAAAATACATGGGTTTTGATCTCTTTCCTCTACATAGGGTATGTAGTAATCATTTTTGAGGTTCAATCCAAGATAATGGTAAACCTTGGTTTCCCCTTTGTGTGGATCCATCATCCTCCCGATCCTCATTTAATAGAATCCAAATTAGTTTTCATGGTGTGAACCCCCCCCCCCCCATTTGTGGAAAACACCATCATGGGTCTTCTCTCATTGGGAATTCTGACCCATCCATCAAGTAATCATTTCATGCATTACCTCCTATGGATATACATACGTGATCCACTCCCATTAGTGTTCCAATTAGACTGATATATCTCAACTATACATTACATTCATGAATTACACCATGTTAAATATAGGGAAGCTAAGGAAAACCTCTGAGACATGCATCAGACTTATAATTCCTAGCATTTGATATGGGAAGCCTCGAGCATTCATGCCCTCGAGAAACCCATTTATAAGTTAAAATCAATCTGTACCAGTGATCTAGCATCAAGACATTACAGTGATTCCCTACACAACTAATCCAAGAACCAATGGTTTCTTCTCATACATGACCCCATTAAATATCATGATTTAAGTACTATAAATAACTGGAATCCACAAATATTTGGCACTGAGAAGTGGTTCATGAACAACGTATTAATCCTTAATAGAGACCCAGTCTAAGGGATAAATACTGAGGAGGAATCCACAGAATGAGAGACTGACATCCAATCATCCCATTTCAATCAAGGTGGAAACATGACTGAAGAAGTGAAGAATGTCACCAGCCTTTGGAAAGAGGGAATACAAGCTAACAATAAGTGTATCATCACAGATGGGTCCTTAGGCCCCGACAAAGCCATCAAAAATAGAAATGGTGTACCTGACCTAAAATTAATATCCACAATATATGGATTAGAAGAATTCGATACATCAGCATATAATAATGTCACCAGATCCAGTTATCTGGTGCTAGGTCCATCCATGAAAATAGTGGGCCTGGCATGAAACTCACCATAATTTGGGGTAGTAAATCAATGGGCATCCAAGTCTAAAATTTTGTTAGCATGGATCTTTCTATCCATCCTTGGAATACTTAATGGCATTGGGGCACTGTGAATTACTTTCCTACTATCTGTGATGATGGATGAATCTTCATAAATTAAATTAACCATGAAACTGTTGCAGGAAACAGATCACCACCTATGAGTAGTTATAGGGATAGGGGAACTGCTAACCTAGTTATTACACATGGCTTCATATATTGTATGATAACTCAAGAAACAACATATGTTGAGTTCCACACCCCATCTCACCCTCTGATATTCTTCTAAATATGGTGATTGATATTATTTTTTTGTTTATCTGAACAAGAGGGGGTCATCCCGACCAGTGACATTGATAACCAATATTTAGAGGATTTTGTGCCTCATCATTGAAACTGGACCCAAGGGCCGCGATGGGAGTCGTTGCTCCCCGCTATGATCTACAATGTCATCGGTAGCCTCTCACCGGAGTGTTCTTATGACTCACTCCCTTACACCAAAAAATTAAGGGATGTTTGTGTCCCCCTGTCTACGACTTCATCCCGGGAACCACCGAGGAGGGATCACACCAGGACATGTCAAGTCCTCTAGCCGGTCTTACCAGTCAAAGAGTATATTGTTTACACCACAACAGAGTTGGATCTAGTTAATCTTACATGATTTCAGTTTCGAGTACAAACGTGGAAGGATTCAATCCAAGAGGCATCATCTTCCACAGCTCCAGCAGCCCAAACCACCATCAGTTCAAGCAATTGGCCTCTATTACTATATAGTAGGGACACGTCTCTGTTACAAAGCATGGGAACATACATTCTTCTTCAGATTGGAAGTAACATCCACCCTATGAGAAGGCTTCATGGATTCTCCTAGATAATGGGTCAAATTGTTATACTCGTAATGTAACCTGTGGTAATGATATTCAATACGGAGGTCCTCCTTGTACCATCATCATGTGGAATGGAGGTCCTACCCACTCTTGTATACATCATGGTGGTCCTTCCCATTCAACTATTAGTAGAATTAGTGGAGGCCCCCCATGCCTTGTTGTCCCTCGACATGATGGTCCTTCTCATTACCTTGGTCTCAAGTATTTAAATTTCCCATATCTACCAGGTTATCAATGTGAGGATCCCCCACAGCCTATCACCAGCTAGAGTGTAAGTCCTACCAGTTTCCTCAACCACTCAAGTGGAGGCACAGCACTCTTATTTGATGGTCATCATGATGGTATTTCTCATATATAGTATGGTCAATAAGAAATCCTTCCTCATACCACATCTATCGAAGTCAAGTGACGTTAAGGTCCTCCCCACTCCAACAATTTCAATCACAGAGGTCATCCCCATGTTTTATTAAATAACTCGGTTAACCCCAGATACCAGCTTTTCCAATAGGTGGTATTTCCTATGTCAATAATTATCCCTTACCTGAAGAACCTTCTCGGGGAAGGAGGGTGGGTTTGCACCACCAGAGGAAGAATCTTGGAAAACATAGGATCACAAACAAGCTTGTCCGATTTTCAAACACACTAGTGGAGTGTGACTCGGTTATGGAACATTCACCCTAATATTCTATATCAGTGTATCTGGTAGAAACTATGTGTGTAATTATTTTCTTTCTGGATATTGAAATGCACTAGATCCCTAAATCCCTCTGTAGATACATACAGGTGGTGGAATACATGGAAAATTTCTATAGTATTACATTGCAACCCTCCCTATCATCACATGAATCATTCTCTACCTCGAATTTAGGTCAGGAAGAATTGTTCTATGGACCAGTAATCAACGAGAACCTTCCTGACCCTATCCCAATGAACACTCCTCCTGTGCAAAAAGCTGTGGTAAGCACCCCATCCTACAAGGATGTGGTGATACAGCTAGTGCATTATCGGAAAGATAGCCCATGATGCAATGGTTTGTTAGCTCGCTCACCATACTCCCCACGGAGAAGTCTACCACTGCAATGGTCTATGTTAGTACCACTACCATTCACTCAACTGAACCTAGTTGATGAATGGGGAAACCATGGATTGTATCCTTAGTTTATGCTGAGATGTTTGTGGTACATTCTTGTAGCTGACCATTTTCTAGACATGTTCTAGCTGATTATAACTGTGAGATTAAATATTCCAGAGTCCCTCAGCTAGGACAAGGCTATTTGCTTCCATCAAATCATAAGGATGACAAATTTTCGTTACTGTCATCCACCTATAGCTTATTCAAAAAATTGTGAACAATTTGATGACATTGTCCAGTAGTGTCTCCTAGTTGAGTTGGCAGCACTCTCTACTGATCAGCAACCTGAATCACCTAGTTATCATTGGACTCTCCTGTAAAGATGTGTTTAGAGAATTATAGTGCTTCATAGAGTTATTAAGGAGGCTTCTACACATGTCCATATCTTTGGCTGGGGGCAGCAATATGCCTTGCATTTCAGTCCTATCCTACACTAACCTGGTATGACCGGTGATATCGAGGATATGCCTTTAAGTGTCATCATAATAAATATGGTTGTTCCTGAGATATAACTTGAAGTGGTCATTGGCACAAGGAATTGAAAATAGGAACATCCTTATGGGGCTGCACAACAGCCAGCAGACACTGCATGTGTCCATACAGGACAAAATAGAACTTTTCTTGGCCTTCTTATGCCTTCTAAGTCATTGCCTCTTTTTTGAGACCCTCATAAGAGTAAACAGAACATCAGTAGTATCAAAACCCTTGAACATTATTATGTGGTTCATAAGAAAGAGAATGATCTTGAAAAGGCAACACATCATCAATAGCATGCCAAATAGAGAAGAATGGTATGTAACCTTCTCACTGAATGCAATGTGTAATGTTTTCTGGATTAAAATAATCATATACCAGGGTATAAGGGGCACGAACATCTTCCCCTAGAGAATTTGCACAATGTGATTTCGATAACCCATCCCATCTAGATAGGGTAGAATCTGATGATTATGGAAAGTAGAAATTACACACATCACCAAATCCAACTGAGAGGCGTGAATACCTGACCCTTGACCTGAATCAGGTTCCACTGGATGCTCTGCAGGCTCTATTGGATGCTCCTCATTTTCATCAACTAGCCCCACATGTTATTCTCCTTGCTCCTTAGGTAATTCTGCCAGTCGCCCCATGAGCCACGGGCCCCGCTTACCATGATGATTTACCAACCAACACATAGGTGGTTAGTGACCCTGATCAAGAGTGGAAACCTACCTAGTATGGACTAATGGCTACTCTTATTTCTCCCCTATAGTATTGGTAAACTTGATAGATGGAAATCCTACCAGATGGAAAACAATATTCGGCATAGGTGGATAGTATTCCAGTACCCCCACTGGGTTTCATAAATACTACCTTATCCCCTTTAAATGGGATGATTGATACATTGCATCACATGGACAACATTTTTTTAAGGTGTGATCCTATGTTGAGAAATCAAGAACAACAAGAAGATACTATGCTATGGTGTTTCATAAAAACGTTGGACGGAACCACATTTGTTTGGTACTTATAGTTACCCATTTGGTTAATAAATTGTTTGGAGGATCTTCTTAGGCGGTTCTCATCCATTACAGTTCCACTACCCAAAATACAATTATTTACAACCTCTTCATGTGGA
The DNA here is from genome assembly GCA_963277665.1 of Viscum album. Taxonomy (NCBI): domain Eukaryota; kingdom Viridiplantae; phylum Streptophyta; class Magnoliopsida; order Santalales; family Viscaceae; genus Viscum; species Viscum album. The sequence continues at coordinate 1,836,419,337 of OY728136.1, forward strand.
AGAAGTGGCTAAATGAGAGAGTCAAAGACTTTTTCAGTATGTGTAATGGGATCACATATTCTCTTGATATGGCACTGACTCGTGAGAAGTTACCTTTGATGTGTGTGGGTAATGAGAGAACTTAATTGGTCCCCTCCCTCATCACATAGAACTACCCATGTAGATTCAAAGTCTTCTTTGACATGTCATAATAAATAGATAATGCCTTGAAGCATGCCAATAAGGAACTCTGGTTGTATCATGTAGCTCCTATAAGAAGAACCTCCAATGTTTAGGTAGCATGTGTTGCATTGGTAGAGGCCCCAAGACAGCTAGAATTTTTACCGGTAGAGCAACCTATATAGCCTCACTAAGGCGACCACCTAAGGATCCAACATAGTCTTAGAATCAAACACCTCAGAATTGGAAGAATCCACCACGTAATGCCACACCACAACCTTGGCGAGACAACAAGGTCCTTTATCCTCGTCAGGTTCCACCTCCCCAACAGGGTCGAGCTCCCAATATCCCCTTCTTGGATAGAAGGAACTATACATACTCATTCAATGATTACTAGGTCCCTGAATACTTATGAAGTGCCTTAGACTAATGAGTCATGTGGCTTCCATAATACAGGTTACCCAAAGAGGAAAATTTCATTGATCAACGTAACTATTTATGCTATCCCAGTTTCATAGAATCACCCCCAAGTATTGTTATGTATTCAAGGACTAGATTCAAGGCCATCTTGAAAATAACAGTCTGATTGGGCCCAGCCCCAACACAAGTGGAATGTGTGATTGTAAGGCTTTATAGTGATAAATAGGGTGAATGGAAACACATTATTGGGAGTGGATTTCATAAATACGATGTCTGGATGGATCAAAAGGCAATTTCCCACACCCATGGTAACATCTTATCCCTTTGGTATAATCCTTAGCCTCGAGTTATTGTTGCACTACCTCCATCCAAACCCATTTCATTAACATGTCAACCATCGCCTTCTTAGAAGGAACACATCGATGATGAAAGGGAATGAAAATCCCTCTACCGGTACTAAAGTCAGGTTGTGATATCAACAATTTCATAACCTTCAAGATGGGTATTGCCCCATGATTTTACCTATAATGGAGGACTCTTAATGTGATGATTAGAAGTATACATCGGTGAGTGCTGTCGAACTAGTGGACCATTACATGGTTATTGGTGACATGGAGAACCCAACATACCTTCCTAATATCTTTAGTCGATGCCAACATCATCAAAATTGTGGATATTGTAATTGTTAAAATGAATTAGCCATATCTTCCTACTAATCTATGAACACTACTGAAATTAGGTAGTAGGATCATTGTAGTGATAAACATGTTCAATCCTCTCATCCTATATCATCAGAATCACCTCCTCTATAGTTTTTTCTACTTGACATGGATGATCCATGGGACTATGTACATCTAAGGCCAAACCATAGTTATCAAGATGACCACTGGTTGTCAATTTTCATGGTTCAACTAGTGAGAAGTGGAATGTCCCAAGAACCTGTCAAAATCTGATAGATTGATCTGTAACATCATTTATTCTTCCTGGTGTAGGGATATATCTTGTCAGCAAAAATTTGTGTTTAGGAAAGAAATATGATGTTATAAATCACCTTGATAGCATTTATACAATACAATAATTCCTCTAGTCTATCCATATTTTCAAAGATATGAGTGATTCCATTGAAGAGTCTTTAATATGCTGCCTCTAGTTTGACATAAAAGTAGAGGCTCAATAATCATTCCATGTAATGGTAGTCGAACTCACAGAATGTTAGGATGTAATATCATTTTTAAGAGAAGATGAGGGTTATCTCATATAGGAGAAAATCCTACCACTTTATATCACTAGTATGTTCAATGATGTAGATTTCCACCATTTTCTCATTGACATAGGTTCGATGTTCAATATCATCCAGACTCAGATGCTCCAAAAACTAGGGTTATTAGAAGATGATTTGAGTCCCTCTGATCTCAAGATTCTAGGCTATTAAAGAACATAGCAGAATTAATGGTTTCTTACTCTTGGATGATTGTCACCTTATAGGACACTGCTTACAACACATTGATTGGTAGACCCTGGCACCATCTACATGTCTTAGTCCCCTCCATGTGTCACCAATGACTTATGTACACCCTTAATGGTCTAGTGGGAAAACTCCATATTGATGTACCTCCCTTTTCATTCTATGATGCCAAATACCTAGATGTAAACACCTACCGGATCATGTATAAGCAGGTTTAGAAAAGTGATTTGGAACACACTACCACTAGGGTAGAGACAAGGAAAAACATGGATGATACCTACATCATACCAATTCATCAATTTGAATCAACAACCATATACATAGAGAAAATCATTGTTATCTCTATTATGTGGGGGAAGGAAATTCCCATGTACAAGGAACTCCGTAAGATCATAAATTATTTTTAAATAAATCAGGCTCGTGGGATCCTAGACCCCTACCACTATATGGTATTGTGATGTCCACACCATGGAAACATAACTACATCATACTTTCTTTTTTTTCCGAGCTGGGTTGGCCCGAATCAATCCAACGTGCCACAACAATTTTTAAATTGTAAAATGTTGAACCTTGGGTCAAATTCTAGCTATAATCAGATTGAAAACATTCATCGTCATGGTTTCAGTAGTAATGGTGTGCCATAATGAGGTTTCCACTATCGCTAAAGCTGGCACCAACATTCTTTTAGGATAAAACAACATGGAATAATTTCTTCATATTGATGATCCTCTCACTGCAGATGAGGACTAGGATTCAGAAGATTCCCCACCCACATTTGAGGACGTTGTATCTACCACCATTGATGAGCTAGTTCAGATAATACTCAGCACCATGATGGATTATAAGATAACACTGATAAAGTGTACCTTGGTATGTGAAAGAGAAGTAATAGTATGTTGTTTTCATAGAGCATCATCATGATGTGTTTGCCTGGAGCAATGACAAGATGCCAGGAATAGATCCTCAGGTCATTTTCCATCGCCTTAGTATCTTGATAAACCATTGCAGGTTTAAAGAGACTACAATAAAGATGAAACCTTCTTATGGTTCCACGGTCGATGAAAATGTTGATAAGATCATTAAATCTAGATTCAGCATGGATGCCTAGTACCCCCAATGGTTACCCAACATTGTCCCTAACAGAAAGTAGAATGGACAAATCAGAGTCTGTACTAATATCATAGACCTCAAATGTCACTATCCAAAGGATGAATTTTCCCTTCCTTATATAGATTTAATGATCTATGATACAACTAGATTCCAATCTCTCTCCTCCATGGATTTGTTTTTAGGGTACAATCTAATCATAATGGACCCCAAAAATGAAGAATCTACTACATTTAGAGAACCACTATGTACCTTTTGTTATAAGGTAATGCCTTTCGGTCTGAAGGATTTATGAGCCACCAAACACTGTTCCATGAACTTCATATTCAATCCATTCCTCGGGACCCTGGTGGAATTATACATAAAAGTTCTGGTGGTCAAATCCCTCCAATGTCATAACCATCTCAGTGATGCTGAGAAAGTGTTTGGATTCTTCCTCTCCTGCAATATGAAGATTAACCCCTTGAAATATTCCTTTACGGTTTCCTCTGTAATGTTTCCTGGATTCATCAATAGATAATGAGGCATCGAGATCCACTCTGAGATTATCATGGCCATCAGTCAAATTGCTCAACTGAGTAACCTTCAATAGCTTTGAGGTTTCCATGGCCACTTGGCCTGTATACATTGATTCATTGATACTCTGTCTATCAAGTGTAATCCATTTTCTTGTCTGAAGAAGAATTTTTTCAACAACTAGTTGGATGAAGTGTGTCAGATAGTCTTTGAGGAGATCATGCAGTGCCTACTATAGCCTCTGATATTGTTTCAACCCATCATCGGAATGATGCTAGTCCTTTACATGACCACCCCGAAACTGTCTCTCGTTGTCCTTATTTCCCAAAATAACAACGAATGAATGGAAAATTATTTATAGTATCTTAATCACATTATCATTAATATAGATACTAGATATTCCTTTATTGAGAAGAGCTACATCATGCTAGTTTTCATAGTGCAGAATCTGTGACATTACGTACAACATGATGAGATACAACTGTTGTTAGAAATAGACATAATAAAGTCCATTCTAAACAACCCAAACATGATAGGACATCTAGATCACTAGGTGGTGACTCTTCAATAGTCCAAAATTAGGTACATCCCCCATAAATCTATCAAGGGATAGGCACTGGTAGATTTTATGGTCATCGATCATGGCACTTTATATCAGCCCCTCAATCATGACTTTTGAATGAGGATATCCTATTAGTGTATCATGAAATACCATGTTGTAAGATGCACTTAAATGGTGCCTCACGAAGACCAATCGACAGAATGCACAATGATCCCAAAATCAATAGAGTAGGCCCCGATGTCATGTTCATCTTACCTAAATAGGTCATCCTTCCCTATTTGTTCCTATTTTCAGAAGGTTATTATATCAATGATGCAGATTATCAGACCCTCATCACTAGTGTTATGTTGTCTGTATAGATTTATGTTCCCCATTTACACGTAAAGGTGGTATCCGAGATGGTCATCAAAAAAACAATAGTGCCTACATCATCATAAATCCATATCACTTTTCCCTATTAAAGAACCCTCATCAACTGATATCCCAGTTCCCTTCTCCACTATAGGTTACTCACATTCAGTGGTCATAGATCAATCATGGTGATTCCTTGTCAATCCTTGCCGCATATCTTGCAGAGCCTGATTAAGATGATCTCAATATCCATGTGGGACACCAAAGAGACATCGCTCACATCACTCCAGATGATAATGATGATAGCTAGTAGGTAATCCATATTACCAATGTAATATCCACATCAGGACCTCCTGGTCCCAATGATTCAGTAGAAGAGACCCCTGATTAGACAACACATGTTGTTCAGTATCCCCAACACAGAAATCTCTAGAATAACATAGCCATGTGTGATAAAATTTGTCGATGCATAGTACATTTCACTCTACAAAGTGGTCTATTCCTTGAATGGATCCTTTATAGGTGTGGGTATTACAGGGTTATATTATATTTCATTCAAGTAGACACAATTCCCCAAGTTATATAGGATGTTCATACCGATTCATATACAGATCACCAGGTCGGGCTGAAACACTCTCATCATATCTAAAGGTTTGGTTAGTTTTTTCCACCATGATATATGGATGAATTAGATTCTCCAAGAGGTTTCATTAATGAACGATCCATACTAACCATTTGCATTGACCACCATATTCACTCTATACATTCAAGTACCCTATGACCTTTTTAGTAAACGAAATGGATGTCATGGGACCATATCCACAAGAAACAACCCACCAATGTAGGCTCATCATAACCTACATATCTTTATATTCCATATGGGAAGAGGCCATTCCACTCAAGGATATGTAGACCCACTATATCGTTTATTTCATGACCTCCAATATCATCCACCGATTCGAGGTTCCTCATGCTATCCTCACTGATAACTACACTAACATCAGAACAACTATAATGATGAAATTTTATTCCATGTATAGTATCTGGTCCATAAACAATTCTTGGTATCATGAACAAGGACATGGGATAATCAAATCATTCATCAAGGACCTATTGAACTTCTTGAAAATGTTGGTTGATCAGAAAAAGAAACGTAGGCCAGAATACCTCCACAACACTCTCTAGGCCTACCAGATGATGACTCGTAATTCCACCCAGGAGACCCCATATTCCTGAGTCGATGCAACATAGGTAGTATTTACAATCATGATTTAGTTTATATCACTCCACACAATTGTCTATGATCAGCAGAGATCAATATGAGTAGCCAAAGATTGTATAGATGAACCTGAAGATCTAAACGAGAAAAGGCTCCGAGTCTTGCACAACTTGGAGTGTCAATAGAATAATATTACTAGAGATTTCAACAAGAATGATCATATCCACTCTATCATTCAAGTTTAGATGGTATTGATCCTCATAATGACAATGATACATGGTAGGAATCCTCTAAAGATGGATCCCAAATGGGAGGGTCCTTATATCATTCATAAGGTTTACCCCAATAGACTATACTCCAAGGTCTCCATGGATGCTGAACGTATCACTCCTCCCACGAATCCCAAATTCATCAATAAGTACTTTACATGAGTGAAATCTATACATCCTTACCATTTGATGTTAAAATTCTTGGAATTTTTATGCTTCATGATGTTAAACTACCTATTATCATCCTATATGATATTAAACTTCCAATTTTTATCCTCCGTGATGTTAAACTGTCCATAATTGAACTGCATGATGATAAACTACCCATTATTGTCCTTTATGACGTGAAACGACCCATTATTTTTCTGCCTGACATTAAAATTCCCAGTATCATCTAGCATGATGATAAAATGCATATGGTAAACATCCCATTATGGTCCGTGTAAAACCCAGAGATTTTATGAGATATATTATTTTTAATTCTTTTGATTGTACACTACACCAAAATTAGCTTATACTATATGAACAATATATTAGCTTGCAGTATACGCAACACTATTCTTGGATCTTGTTACACACAATATCAAGTTCGCAACATTGAGTGTATATATATATATATATATATTCAATGTATAAATAAAATATGGTTGGATTATGTTATACAAAACAAAAAAGTAGTCTTGCACTACACGCAACCCTGACTTGGCTTGCATTACACGCAATCGCGACGTTCATCGATAGCGTGTGTTGTACGCAATACCAGGTTTCTCTAAACAATGATATATTGCTATTATATTATTATGGAAAAGACGTTGTGAATAGTATTAAATATATTTTTTATTTTATATCATTATTATTCATCTTACACATTTTCTTGAACATGGTATAAGAACAAAATAAATTTTTCGGGTAAAATAATTATTTTTCATAAAATGCAGTTTTGCCGCCTTTTGATAGCGCACCCACTTCAAATATATTTTTTGACATGATTATAAGTTCAATTTTGCAAAAAAAAATTATTTTTTGGAATCAGGATATAAAATTATACCTTGGAAAAAAATTTCATATTATTCTGATAATTTTTATATTTTAATGAATAGTAAAAACATGCTATATTTTAATTAAAAACAACTTTTTTCATCGTAATAACTTATGTGGTTAAATTATAATATTGACTGGTTTTAAAGTATAAATAGAATATACATTTAACATTTAATATAATTTATGTCATTATCATTGATTTTACATTGAATTCTTAGGTTAAATCAATTTAATCATTTGCAATGTTTTAAACAAAAACTTGTTTTCATACAACAACATGATTAATTTTCATTTAATTTCGGAAACTTCTGTGTTTTGAATTTGAAAAAATGGATTCCATATTTGGAATCAGTGGGTCCAAATTATGTTAATAAGCTACTTTTTATTTTTGGAAATTATGAATAGTAACTACGGTAAATTTTATTTACCATAGTTAAAGGTAAATCGGGTAATTAAGGGTAAATATAATATTATAAAATTACCCCAACACATGCCAAAATTCTATTGGATGGCTAAAAGTAGACCCATATTACCTAAGGGTCAGATTAGATTCATTTTATGGACTTTTGACCATGAAAATCACTTAATTATTATTAAAACCCAAGAAAGTGACAACATGTAAATCTCTTAAATCTTATAAGTATAAAAATTTTAATTTATGGATAAACATCATAAAACATCGAAAATGAATAGTCTCCGGAAAGATAATAAAATTATATACATCATGATAATTTATTTAGAATTTTAGGCATTAAATAATTGTCATTAATGGTGATACATTAATGATGCAGAAATTATTTATTAAGTGAAAAATCATTAATGTAGTTTTTATTGAAATAATAATACCGATTAAAAGTCCCACAAACCTGAAAAAACGTATTATTAGTGTATATATAAACACTAATAATCCTCTGGCCTAATTATTGACCATTTGGATTTTTATTAAGGCGATTATGACACTTATATTATTTTATTTTAAATGATGCCAAAGTTGTCACCTTCACAATTTATTAAATATAACAATTTAAATATTGTGATTTTTAGATGATAAATTCGAGTAAAAGTAATTTTGGGAAATTTAATAGATTTATCTTCATCATTGGATTTTAGTTTTTATTTTTATGAAAAAAATATGTATATTAAATAATTATACAAACATGTTGTAGTAATTATTTTATTAGTAGATAAACCAAATAAATGTTTTTAAAATAATAAAATAAATATTATATGAACTATTTAATGTTCTACAATAATTTTATGGACACATATGACCTTTTATGAATCTATTAAAGATTTTCGTTCGAACATATCTTCTGTATATATTTAATTTAAATTCAAATAAATTAATAGTGTCAAAATTAAAACTATTGTTATTTTATAAAAATAACATATTACAAAATTGTTTAAAAATCACAGAAATATTTAAAAATTATAAATTTAAATTTAAATGGTCTAAAATTTTATAAAGAATCCAATTATGGGAAATTCACAACAAATAAGTAATTATTTGTTATAATTTAAAATTTATAATGTTATTAGCCCAAATAAAATTAAATTGATTAAATAAGGATAAATCAAGTTGATAATGTTTAAAATAAATTCCTAACATGTCTAAATTTTATTGGTTTATGGGATTAAATCCCTATAAAATCTACTCTTTGTATATGAGTCTATTTTAATGTTTTTACGGGGGGATGGGATTTAATATAAACTAATATTTCTTATATTTCCAAAGGTGCCCCTCTCCTCCCTTATAAAAGGGCACCTCCTCCCTCTCTTCCTCACACCTCTTTGAGCATTCAAACTCGGCCAAACCCTACCAAATTCTCTTCTCCACTTCCCTAGAAACATCCTATTGGTCCTGGTCTTCTTCAAAGACCAATTTTAGTACCCTAATGGGAGGTCTCAGAAGGGCGCTTCAAAGAAGAGGTAATGTCTGTTACCGGGTTTTTCAACTTTATTTCTTCTTCCACTTATTCTTTTTTAGTTGTTTCATTATGAGGTAATAACATCAGTATCACTCATATACTGATATATTATTATAAGTATGAAACAACCATATTTTACCATTTATGCATCCTACAGAAAACGAAATCCCAGTGCGTGCATACGTACGGAATACCGTCTCCACGCCGTGGTGTAATCTATTTTCCACCACCACCTTACATGGATGGGTATAATGGTGAAATAAATGAATATATATGATTATTGTAAATTTATATTGATTATTTAATATTATACATACACTTTAATACAATTGCACGATCATGGGAATGATATCATCGCTCGTGCGTACGTACAGAATACCGTCTCCACGACGCGATGAGATTCACTCTCCATGATACCCATTCAAGAATGACTATAAAGTATATATAATAAGTAATAATTAAATATATTACATAATAATGCTACTGTATTTATGTATATATATATTTATGTCATCTACTTCATTCCATTCAATTCAATAAGGAAACGAAAACAGCCTTCATGCGTACGTACGACCTACCGTCTCCATGAACGATGTTTTTCTTTCCATTTATCGATCCATTATATATATATTAGGAATAGATATTATATATAAATCATGTTTTACATTCTGGATGTAAGTAATCATGATCTATGTAATCATATAAATAATTACAAATTAAAACACGAACGACAAATGAAACGATTTTACCCAAAACACTACTTTAACATGAATTTACAAAAGAACGAGTAATATAAAGTCATAAGTGAACAATATATGATATAATAACAATGAATATGATTCTGTAATAAGTCAATTACATTACTTAAATCATTATACATGAGTTTTGGATACATACGAAGCATATCGGACCTAAGGTAAGAGATAATTTTTCAAATCTCATTTTTATCCGAGATTGCATACACGTAAGTAATTACTAGGGTTATTGTTATCATCCATGTCCATGTTTTATAAAAGTTTTTTTATGTATGTTTGATGTCCTTTTTACCCATTTCTACTTTTACTTCATGGTTTGTAAGGAAACTTTATTTTGTTTAAGATACGTGGTACTTTTTGACTTTTCTGACAAAAGTACGAGGAGAATATTAATTTTAACTTATAAGGCGTGAACGGATTTCTACGGTTTCATAAGGCCTATTTTTAATGAAGAATACTCTACAAGATTTTATGAATATTTTCAACAAAATAATTTTATTTTAAATGTGCATGGCATTTTGTGGAAAGAAATTGATTTTGAAGAAGACAGGATATTTTCCTCAAGAATTCATTTCAAATGTTTTATCAAAACCATTTTCCATCTAATATAACATTATTTCATATGTGTATGTTTCAAGGTTAATGTATCTATTATTTAAATGGTTTCACTTTTCTTATGATGAAATTTCCATTTGTTTTATATGGATTATGAGAGGATGGGATGACGTTTATGAAACCCATTTTATTCTTTGGGTTATGATGAATGTTTTAAGTTTATTTTGTGGCACAAGTAAGAATGATTTCATTATGAGATGGGTGGGACCAATATCTCCCTTAAATTAATTGGTTAATATTTTAATCTCATGAGATAGACATGGATGGAGCGGAATGTTAAACCGGTTCAGTAATACAGGACTGGAACGAGGAGTGAACTCAATTCAGAAAGGGACTTTGTCCACTAAGATAGTCTTGGCAGACATGCCTTGGCTAATATGGAAATCATTACATGTTATTAATGGATTCCACAATTACATCTTTTATTCCCATGATATTTTATCATTGTTAATGTTTTTTTATGATCTATGCCTTACATACTTCCATGTTTTATGTCATTTCTCAAGCTTTTGATGTTTAAACATTATGTTCATGTTTTTAAGTTAAAATTTATACGTTATGTTTTATTTTATCCATGCTTACCCTTACTGAGCATTTGAGCTCACCCTTTTTATGTTTTATTTTCCCCCAGGATTAAAAGAATGGTTTTAGGTAAGGAATCAAAAAGTGGAAGATCTTTATGGGGGATGTTGAAGATCTTTCACCACGATTAGAATATTACGTTCCATGTTTCCAAAGACACTAAACTATTACGGTCCTTGTGTGTCTGTTTTTGTTATGTTATATGTTTTACGCAAAAGTAATGTAATATCTATGTATGTCAAGCTTCGGGTCTCTACAATTGGTATCAGAGGAAATGTTTAGTTAACCTTTGGAAACTAGAATGCAAAAACGTTAGTGAGATCCCAAGAGATATTTCTAAGGTATGTCTAGGGATGTCCCTAAGGATAAATATATGTATAGGATATAGACCTAGAACCAGGGTAACAATCTTAGAATTTAACATAAGATTTTAGATATTGACGGTACTCCCCCTTTACTATGTTGTTTTCCCTAGCATGATTTTTTCCTCTCACAGATTTGTTTTTGTTTTAGTCAAATAAAGGGAACCAAAAGGAATTCGGTTAACATTGAATCCAATTGACAAAATGGAGACTTTGAGCAACAAAATTGTGTAATGCCTATAGAGAAAGATATTGTTATTATGCCGAATCAGTCATCACAATATATGATTAAAAAGGTGAAATTTAGTGCTATGCCTAATTCATCAAATAAGAGGAAGGTAGACTTTTATGCATGTTTGCATGTTTAGGAGCAGAAAGAAAGGATGATTGAGATTTCTAAAGAAGGGAAGAAGAAACTTGAGGAATACCTCAAATGGAGGGGAAGATGTTATCTGTGTGGAGAAAAGGGTTATAGAGTGACAGACTGCTATAGAGTTCAATGTCTTATTTGTGGAGAACACGGGCATTACCCAACTCGATGCCCTGACATAAAAAGTTACTTCTAAATCAAGGAAGGTCTTATTGGAGGAAAATCATTGAAGATGATGGACTGATGTGTTTATGTATTGGTATTCAAGAATAATGTTGTTGAGGTACATTAATGGTGTATTAGAATATTTTTGTATTAGTCTATTGTGGTTTTCAATAATTTCCTGGTACCAGTAAACATGAAAAGTTATTAAAATATTTTGGAAAGAAGATGTTCTGCGCATAATGAAGGGATAAGATGAGAATGATATGTTTGATTGTATTCATGAGCTCATGATAGATATAAGGACTAAGTGATATCATGGTTTGAGTATATTGAATTTTGTGTATTTTGGTATGTGGAAAGTGTTAACTTTTCACAGAATTCATGTTTTCAATAAGGTTCAATGGGTATTAATTTTTCAAGAGAACACATGATTAAGGTATTCACATGATTGGAATGTTACCAACAAGATATGTGAGGGATAAATGATAGTATTCACATGCTTGTTATATGAACATTTTAGTAATCATTCTCTTTATACTACGAGTTTGGAAAGAAGTATTTTGGATAAGCCTAATGATTGGAATGGATTATGTTGGATAGAAGTTAGTATTGTTTATGTATAGACCTTTTTTCGATATTATTGATGGGATGTTAAAGAAATAAAAAAAGAACAACCTGCAGGATGGGCGGCAACCCATCGCGTCAGACAAGGCTGTGGGAATCGAACCCACAACTGAAGTGCGACTGGCCTTTATTGCCTACCACTATCCTACAGGAAGTCCCTGGTTAGTATAAACTAGTTTTATTTTATTATTTTGTATGATAGATTAATTATAAGTCCATTTTTAGAACGATATACAATAGATGGAGTTATGTATATAACTATTTCTAACCTTTTGATTAAGACAGATGGAATGACCCATCATTCTATCACATGATCTGCTAACACATCACGAATGACAAAATCAACTTCATTTCTTTAAGAGATTAAGTGCAAATTGTTCAAGGCACGAACAACGGTTATATTATATCAAAATAAAGTAAGTATATCTTCTCATTCCAATTTCCTCAACTTTAGGGAAATCATATTGAAAACCAAAAATGTTTTCCTAGTGATCTTATATCTGATGAATTTAATGGTACCTTAGATCATCACAAATTTATGGATTTGTTATTGATAGATTTTTCATAGAAATATTCTCAACCACTCTCCATGAGAACTTGATCATTAGATTTTTCTTACATATCCATATTTTCAACTATACTCTCCTACGTGGAAACCCAATGCTCAGTTACCTTCGGTGACCGTTACGTTTCTAAAATTCTTTTATAATGTTGAGTTTTAGTATTCCTTTTTACGATGTGGGTTTCTATGAATAGTAAAATATTTATAACACCAATGAATTTCGAGGAAGAAATTCATTTTAAGGGGGGTAGAATGTAACACCATAAGATTTTATGAGTTATATTCTTTTTAACTCCTTTGATTGTACACTACACCAAGATAATCTTGTACTATACGCAACACCGTATTAGCTTGCAGTATACTGAACACTATTCTTGGATCTTGTTATACATAATTTCATGTTCGAAACATTGAGTGTATATATATATATATGTATATATATATATATATTCAATGTATAAATAAAATATGGTTGGATTTTGTTATACAAAACAACAACGGAGTCTTTTACTACACGCAACCCTGACTTGGCTTGCATTACACGCAATCGCGACCTTCCTCGATAACATGTGTTGTACGCAATAGCAGGTTTCACTAAACAATGATATATTGTTATTATATTATTATGGACTATCCGTTATGAATATTATTAACTATATTTTTAATCTTATAACATTATTATTCATCTTACACATTTTCTATAACATGGTATAACAACAAAATAAATTTTTCGGGTAAAATAAGTATTTTTCATAAAATACAGTTTTGCCGCCTTTTGATGGCGCACCCACATTAAATCTCTTTTTTGACATGTTTATAAGTTAAATTTTACAAAATAAAATTATTTTTTGGAATCAGGATATAAAAATTTACCGTGGATAAATTTTCATATTATTCTGATAACTTTCATATTTTAATGAATAGTAAAAACACGCTAAATATTAATTAAAAACAACATTTTTCATCGTAATAACTTATGTGATTAAATTATAATATTTAATGGTTTAAAATTATAAATAGAATATATTATTACCATTTAATATAATTTATGTCATTAGAATTGATTTTACATTGAATTCGTAGGTTAAATCAATTTAATCTTTTGTAATGTTTTAAACAAACACCCGTTTTCATTCAACAACGTGATTAATTTTAATTTAATTTCTGCAACTTCGGTGTTTTGAATTTGGAAAAATGGATTCCATATTTGCAATCAGTGGGTCCATATTATATTAATAGGCTACTTTTTATTTTTGGGAATTAGGAATAATAACTACGGTAAATTTTATTTACCATAGTTAAAGGTAAATCAGGTAATTAAGGGTAAATATAATATTATAAAATTACCCCAAAACATGCCAAAATTATATTTTATGGATTAAAGTAGACCAATATCACCTAAGGGTCGGATTAGATTCATTTTATGGAATTTTGACCATGAAAATAATTTAATTATTTTTAAAACCAAAGAAAGTGACAACATGTCACTCTCTTAAATATTATAAGTATTTTAATTTTAATTTATGATAAACATCATTAAAACTTAGAACATTAATAGTCTACAGAAATATAATAAAATTATCTACATCATGATAATTTATTTATAATTTTTTGGAATTAAATAATTGTCCTTAATGGTGATACATTAGTGATGCAGAAAATATTTATTAATTGAAAAATCAGTAATATAGTTTTTATTGAAATACTAATACCCATTTAAAGGCCCAAAAACCAGAAAAAAACTTATTATTAGTGTATATAAAGACCCTAATCATCCAATGGCCCATTTTTTGTCCTTATTAAGGAGATTATGACACTTATATTATTTTATTTTAAATGATGCCAAAGTTGTCACCTTCATAATTTATTAAATATAACAATTTACATATTGTGATTTTAAGATGATAAATTCGAGTAAAAGTATTATATGGAAATATAATAGATTTATCATCCTCATAGGATTTTATTTTTAATTTTTATGCAATAAATAAGTATATTAAATAATTATACAAAAATGATGTAGTAATCATTTTATTAAGAGAAAACCCAAATATATGGCTTTAAAAATAATAAAATAGATATTATAAGAACTATTTAATGTTATACACTAATTTTCTAGACACATATGACATTTTATGAATCTATTAATGCTTTTATTTTGAACATATATTCTGCATATATTTAATTTAAATTCAAATAAATGAATAGTGTCAAAATTGACACTATTGTAATTTTATAAAAATAACATATTATAAAATTGTTTAAAAATCACAAAAATATTTAAAAATTATAAATCTAAATTTATATGGTTCAAAATTTTATAATGTATCCAATTATGGAAAATTCACAACAAATAAGTAATTATTTGTTATAATTTAAAATTTAAAATTTTACTACCAAAAATAAAATAAAATTGATTAAATAAGGATAATTCAAGTTGATAATTTTTAAAATAAATTCCTAACATGTATAAATTTTATTGGTTGATGATATTAAAACCATATATCATCTAATAATCTTATATGAGTAATTTTGGAAGTTTTTATGTGGGGTTTAGATTTATAATAAACTAGTATTTCTTATATTTCCAAAGGTGCCCCTCTCTTCCCTTATAAAAAGGCACCTCCTCCCTCTCTTCCTCACACCACGTGGAGCATTGAAGATCTTCCAACCCCTGCCAAATTATCTTCTACACTTCCATAGAAACATCCTAGAGGTCTTGGTCTTCTTTAAAGACCAATTTTAGTACCCTAAGAGGTGGTCTCAAGGAGGCGCTTCAAAGAAGAGGTAATGTCTGTTACCGATTCTTTCAACTTTATTTCTTCTTACACTTATTCTTTTTTAGTTTTTTAATTATGAGGTAATAACATCAGTATAAATCATATAATGATATGTTATTATATGTACGAAACAACCATATTTCACCATCTATCCATCCTACGGAAAAAGAAATCACCGCGCGTGCGTACGTATGGAATACCGTCTCTACGCCATGGTGTAATCTAATTTCCACCACCACCATACATGGATGGGTATAATGGTGAATGTAATAAATATATATGATTATTGTAAAGTGATATTGATTATTTAATATTATACATACTCTTTAATACAATTCCACAATCATGGGAATGATATCATCGCTCGTGCGTACGTACGGAATACCGTCTCCACAACATGATGAGATTCACTCTCCATGATAACCATTCAAGAATGATTATAAAGTATATATAATAAGTAATCATGAAATATATTACATAATAATGCTACTGGATTTATGTATATATATATTTATGTCATCAACTTAATTCCATTCAATTCAATAAGGAAACGAAAACAACGTTCATGCGTACGTACGGCCTATCGTCTCCATGAACGCTGTATTTCATTCCATTTATCGATCCATTATATATATATATTATGAATATATATTATATATAAATCATGTTTTACATTCTGGATATAGGTAATCATGATCTAAGTAATCATATGAATAATTACAAGTTAAAACAAGAATGACAAATGAAACGATTTTACCCAAAACGCTACTTTAACATGAATTTATAAACGAACAGGTAATATAAAGTCATAAGTGAACCATATATGATATAATAACAATGAATATGATTCTCTAATAAGTCAATGAAATTATTTAAATCAATATATAAGATGTTTGGATACGTACGAAGAATATCAGACCTAAGGTAAGGGATAATTTTGCAAATCTCATTTTTATCCGAGATTGCATACACGTAAGTAATTACTAGGGTTATTGTAATCATCCATGTCCATGTTTTCTAAAAGTTTTTTTATGTATGTTTTATGTCCATTTTACCCATTTTTTCTTTTACTACATGGTTTTTAAGGAATCATTCTTTTGTTTATGTTAGGAGGTACTTTTTGACATTTCCGACAAAAGTACGAGGAGAATGTTATTTTTTTCTTATACGGCGGGAAAGGATTTCAACGGTTTCATAACGCCTCATTTTCATGAAGCATACTCTACAAGATTTTATGAATATTTTCAACAAAATACATTTATTTTAAAAGTGTAGGGTATTTTGTGAAAATAAAATGATTTTGAAGAAGAAATGAGATTTTCCTCAAGAATTCATTTCAAATGTTTTATGAAAACCATTTTCCATCTATGATGACATTATTTCCTATGTGTATGTTTCATGTTTAATGTCTCTATGATTTAAATGCTTTCAGTTTTCTTATAATGAAATTTCCATTTGTTTTATAAGGATTATGAGATGATTGGATGATGTTTATGAAACCCATTTTATTCTTTGGGTTATGATAAATGTTTTAAGTTTATTTTGTAGCACAAGTAAGAATGATTTCATTATGAGATGGGTTGGAACTATATCTCCCTCCAATTAATTGGGTAAAGATTTATATCTCATGAGATAGACATTGCTGGAATGGAAAGTAAAACCGGTTCAATAATATAGGACTGGAACGAGGAGTGAAATCGATTCAGAGAGGGACATTGTCCAGTAAGATGGTCTTGGCAGCAATGCCTTGGCTACTATGGAAATCATTACATGTGCTTAATGGATTCCACAATTACATGTTTTATTCCCATGATATTTTATCATTATTAATGTTTCTTTATGATCTATGTCTTACGTACTTCCATGTTTTATTGAATTTCTCAAGCTTTTGATGATTAAACATTATGTTCATGTTTTTACGTTCAAATGTATATGGTATGTTTTATTTTATCCATGATTACGCTTACGGAGCATTTGAGCTCACCCTTTTTATGTTTTATTTTCCCCCAGTATTAAAAGAACGGTTTTAGATAAGGAAACAAAAAGTGTAAGATCATTATGGGAGATGTTGAATATCTTTCATCATGATTAGAAGATTACGTTCCAAGTTTCCAAAGACACTAATCTATTATGGTCCTTGTGTGTCTTTTTTTGTTATGTATTATGTATTCCACAAAATAAATGTAATATCTATGTACGTCAAGCTTCGGGTCTCTACAGTCTGTTCTCTATGAACCTAATCTAATATATATTTTATCCTTACCACAAGATGTTAAACTGCACTACATTCCTGAACTACGTGTGGATTGATTTTTTCCCTTTCAGGATACATAAGAATGCCTAGACATTGGATCTTCATGTCCAAACTAGGTTTCATGACCATCTCATTCTCTCATCTTCCAATCCCTAATCCTTTATAGATCACATAGTGTGGTTTACACTTCTTTTCCATCATTCACGTTGGGTTTGAAAGAGCTACACCATGAACCTCCCTCAGAGATCCCCTTTTCATCCCACGTCCTTACATCATGTCTTTAAACTACATGGAATTCCAATAAGTATGTGTGGATTGATTCCCATACATAGGGGATATATAGTGACACACTGATCGTCGCTCTTGGGCCATGATACAACACTCTTTCCCTTTTTATGTCGTCATCCTCACCGCATGACGTTAAACTGCACAGAACATCCAGAATTGCATGTGGTTTGATTCCTCCCCTAATAGGATATGTAGGAATGATCAAAAATATCATCTTCGGGTCCATACCTACCAAATATTTCATTATTTTGGTTTCCTCATTTGGTTTTTTTATCTTGAAATACCACACATGGTGTGGCGTGGACTTATTTTGTCCCCAATCATGTCAGGTTTAAAAAGGTCATGCCATGTGCCCCTTTTGAGAATGTCACATTCCAAAAAAAATCTTTATTGCATTATGTTAAACTGAATGAAATTTTATGAACTATGTATGGATGGATTCCTACCCTTGTAGGATACAGAGTGATTTCTAGAAAGTTTGTCTTTGGGTCTATACCCTTGTATCTTCAATTTTGGTCTCTCTATTGGACTTGTGAATTTCATGGGAGTGCATGGTGTGGTGTTGAATTCACTTTTTGACATTCAAACTGGGTTTGTCTTACCAAATCGTGCACATCCCCCTCAGGAAATTACATTCCCCACACTATCTTGGCCACCTGACAATAAACTATATCACAACCCTACGTCCTTTCTGCATTACATTAAACTGCATGAAATTCCAAGAACTATATATGGATTGATTCATGTCTTTGTGGGATACATATGAATGATAGGGAATTTTTCCTTAGGTCATGCCTCAGGTCCTCCGTACTTTTTGTTTCTTTTTCCGTATCATATTTTCCAATTTCACTGACCTTAAACTAAAATCACATCCATCAAATATGATGTTAAACTACTTGAGATTTTAACAATTACACTCTCCGTTGGATCCTAGCCTATATTATTTTACTAGGAATGTGTTTTGTAGTGTGGAATGTTTTGGTCATCCTTCATTTTCTGTTTATGGTTGCCACACCATGTAATTCCCTTCAAGGATCTCCCCTCTAACCCGTCCATTCTTACTGCTTGACACTAAACTTCATGCTATTTTGAGAACTATGTATGGACTGATTCCTTCCCTTCTAGGATACGTAGAAATGCCCAGACATTTTTTCATTGGTTCTAACCCAAGGTTCATCAATCCAATTTTCCCATTTTACACCACTCACCACCTCAGGTCATCTACTCATAATTAGACCCATTGATCATTTTATTCCCCAAAAACGTTCTTAGATGCAATATGGTTTAGGACATAGAGTGTTGGATTCTTCATGGACATGATTTCATCCATTTTCATGTTTCACATCACACCTTATCTGGGTTTCCATCATCTTTCATATCTGAATGGACCCTCAAATGATATGGATGCTCGAACTTATGGATCACCTAGTGATTTGGGCCAATTTCTCATAAAACTTCAAATGAGATTATGTGATAGGTCCCATGTAACGAATTTGGTCACAAGTCGACCCTCATTTGTTGTTCACATTTTATGTAACATGATATGGATGTTTTGTTTTGAATATAGTCAAAAGTTATCCTCCATCATTATTCTGTCCCATTATTTCTTAAATAGTATTTTTGTGATTGACATCCCTTTCCAATACATCTTGTTTAAGTGGAATTTTTACATCATTGGTATTATTCCTCTATTAAACTTTTCGCATTAAGAGGACGAATCAATGATTTAGGGTTATCTTTGACTCCACACCATTTCCCCTACTGAGTAATCCACGTGTTTTAATGATATTCCACATCCTAGTTTCTCACACTAATCATAGCACATGTGGGAATAAGGATATGGGTAAGGTTTTGGCTTTCAAGGAAGACCCACATTTCTCTTGGTCTAAGACCTATGACCATAAACTATGATCTCTTACGTCTTTATCATATGTAGTTAAACTACATGTTCTTCATCCTAGTAGTGGGTTGAGAACTACCAGTTCATATGATGTATTCATTCAAAAAGATATTTTCCCTCTAGAATTGTCCCTTTTTAATGCCATTTTTATGAAAAACGTGTCGATTGATTATAACGATATTGGGATACATAGAAAAACCCTAAAACCTGGCCTTTAGGTCTAGACATAGATTTATGAACCTTGATTGTCCCCTTTTTTGGGTCTGGGACTTTCCTTCCCCAAATGATGTGATTTCAAATAACCACACCACTTACTTCCCATAAGATCTCTTCATCCTTCATCTATACTGGTTGATGATAAACTACATAGGAATATCCCAAAAACATGAAATTAAAATGGTCACTTTATAGTCAAATATCTACAAATGTGTCCTATTATTCTTCCTTATATGTTCCCATGAAATTAAACTACATAACAATTATGATATTGCTCTCAGAAATAGGTTATCTCTCCATTATGGTATAGGCCACCTACCATACCCATTCTAGAAACTATGTGCAGCTTCATACCCAACCTTATAGGATAATTAGTGACTCCCAGACTCTCTATTTGTGGTCTCATGGAAACCACTTTTGCCTCCGCATCCCCTACTATCTTGGGTTATCCCAAAAGTATGTGGTATGTTGAAGACTTCTTCTGTCCCCATTCCTATCGTTTTTATAATAACTATGCCTTATACTTCCTACAAGAATACCACTCCTTGTGCTCATATTGGAATATGTTTAAACTACATGGGTAATGTTCACACTTCTCACAATCCTTCATTTGGATTTTAATTATCTTTCACATCCAAAGGGACCACCTAATGACATAAATGATAGGTTACAGTTCTCTATTACCATCATAGTCCAACAACTCGAAGGATTGCGACCAAAAATTTGATAAATTTCCAACATCACAAATATGGTCTACAGTTTACCCTCATTTGTTCTTAACCATTCTAGGATAATTTGAAACATATGATTTTTTTTAACATAGTCAATAGTTAACATTCAGTGTCACACTGCTCCCATTGTGTCCCTAATATTAGATGTTACGAATCACATTCTGTTTATGGATCCTCAACACCCATGGTGTTGTAACTCCACACATTCATGCATGTTTAGTAGGAATTTTGGTTCATTTGGTATTTTCCCCACCTAACATTTTCTTTCCACCATTGCATTCTTCAGTTAGATTTGGAAGGCCTGAAAATTCTATTTGTTTCTTATACCGAGCATGGATCATGTTGGAATAAGGGTTTTGGTGGGGGAATATCTATATATTGGACTACGTGACCTATTGGTCCTTCCATAAAACCTTAAACAATGACACTATATTCCTCACCCCATGATGTAAAAAAAAATTAAATATAACGAACTATATAAGGCTTCATTCATGACCATGTACTATATGTGGAGACATCTATGCATCTGATCCTCAGGTCCATCCACTGAATGATAAACTCTCAATCATGGAATTCTAGTCCATGACATTTCTTTTATGAACATGTGGTGTGGTGAGGACCTCTTTGGTCCTCATTGACATTGGGAATTGAACCACACTACATATTTTAAATTTGGGGTACCCATGTCCTCGACAGATGACATTAAACTGTAGTCATACCTAAACAAATTTTAGGATTCCCCATGTTAATTATGGTATGCGCCAACATCCTCACCATAGAGTATTGTCCAAACCAGTGTAGATTTCTGACCGTTCTATGATCAAGAACTACAATTTTCTTGATTCTCATCCTTATAGGATAAGTAGCATTTCCAAGAAATTTCGCCTCTGGAACATCCCTAGGACAATAATCATTCCTCGTTATTTTATCTAATCATAGTCTGAACTCTATGATCGTAATCTAGGGGTTCTTAGTACATTAATCATGACATTAAACTGTTGGAATGGTCTAGGCAGTACAACCCTAAACTCTATGCAATGTCATGATCAAACAATGCTAAACTATTCCATGTGCTTTACTCTCTGTATGATGCACCAAATTATTCTTATCAACCCCATTTTTATAGAATAAAATTTTAAACCATCCTTGATCCTCTCTAGAGTGGTCCCTCCCAGAATTATGATTGATCCCGGTTCAGGCTGATACCTCACCCGATGCATTTTTGTCATGGTGGAGTAATTATAAGAGTGAGTGACTCCATTTAAATAGCCTATCATTCCACACCATGCATTTAATGACTGTTACTCTGATCCTCACCCTCTTTCACATCTTAAGGGACACCCAAATGGCATGTATTCTTGGCCTTTCATCTCAATACCATTTAGGGACAACATTCTAGAAGGTATTGTAAGGCATTAGAGTTAGGACCCATGTTTTCAAAAATGGCCATCAGATATCCCTCGTTTTTTTGTCCCCATTTCAGGGCAACATAATATGGATAATGTGTTTCAAATATAGTCAATATTTATCTTCCATCGTTATTTCACCTCTCATTCTATTCGGAAGTTTTAGTAACGTGATTCAAACTTCTCATTCCCCTTTATTTTTATTGAACCTAATGCTCTTAGTGATATCCTAATGATGTACTAGAGGGAGATGGGAATGGTAATTTGGATAATTCAAGATCTTTATTATCTAGTTTTAACCCCTCTTGGGGTCCCAAATAAATCAGATGGTCTTCTGAGCTCTGAGTTCCTAGATCATTATTAGAAATTTCATAATAAAATTTAATAATTATGTAGTCTTCCCATGATTCTCATATCATTCATGGACCACATGAGATTAGGGATTCATACATCGTTATTTCACAAGTTATGATTTATATGTCCTAATTAAAACCTATAATAAATATGATTTCCAAGCATGCATTTAAATTAAAAAAAATATTAATGTACGCTTGGGAGTTCATACTAATTGCATCACCCATAGATTGTCCCCATCAATGGATGGATTGAAATATTCAATTGAGTGTTCCTGCTCCACCACTATTTGGTGCATGGCCTACTGATTTTATATTTTCTACCAAGATCCCTTTATTCAACATTGGTTATAAGAATAAGTTCATTAACCTAAGTCAGTGCATGATCCCTCTTAACTGAGTTGTTGGAAATTTCACAGGATTCATTCCCTAAAATCTCCTCAACTTCTGCTAGTTGAGTCTGAAATTATGATATAAACCCTGTTTAGGTATTAATGAAATAAGAGCACTCATCTTAATATACTTTGAAGTGATGGATATTTTATTAAACCTCCAAAATACTCTATATGTTGACTTCAATCCACTACTACTAGCTGACACTAAGGTTACATGAGTTCTCTCTGAACCTCTCAGCATGGTAATATTAGATGAAAATGTGTGGGCACAAGACATCGACTAATCCAGAACCTAATTCACATAACATAGGTAGAAGTATTCCCACCTATATTACCCACTCAAATAATGGGTGTTCGTTGATGAAGTTCATGATCAATTTCCACAGCCAGCGTTAGAGTACCTTGTTGTCCTTTTCATCAGAAGCAACCTCGTCCTGCTCCTCTAGATCGGTAGGATTGTATGCTAGGAAGCTTCGAGAAATATGTAATCATGATCTACATATAGTGTCCTATCAGAAAGGCTATGTTCCACATCATGTGGTCGGCCTTCTTCACTGGATTCCACCTCGGTGATTTTCGGTTCAGTCTCGGTGGTAACCACAACATGGTCCCAGCTACCATATTTTGTTCCATGAAAATGTTTTTCCCCTTGGGAAATGAGCTCTGGAACCCAATCCCACATCTATAGTTTGGCCCAACCTAGTTGAAGAAATGTTCATAATGAACTATACAATATTAGTGGGTCAGTCTCAATTGACAATAGTTATGAATTCTATGATGGAGATTACTTACATAGGTCATAAAAATGGGTCACTCTCTTGTGCAGTAGCTTTCAGAATCCCAGTACGTGGCCCCCCATATATGGTCGGGAACTCCGATGACTCAAATAGAACCACCCTATCTTTGGCAGACCTGCAAGATTATATAATCACCATCGTCCAAAGCAAAAGTCCTAAGGCTGTGCTAGTGGTCATATGGGAATGGGTATCAAGTATGGGTCTCTCCATCACAGAATAAATATCAGTTGAGAAAACATGAAAACTTGAGTAGGTGATATAGTGTAATGTTAAATAATTTACCTCATTAGATTCGACAATCTCTTCTAGATTTGAGGCTGGAACCTCATAATCCTCCTAAAAAATCTCCCTATTAGCCTCTTCACCTCATGAGGACCCCTTAAATTCCTCAGGTTAAGGGGAGAGATTCTACATCTCTGCAGTTGGTGGTTGTGTTGGGACTATTTGATAGAGCATTACCTTCACCCGGATGGTCATTAGATGTGTATAACCCCTATAATGCACGATGTCCCTGAGCTCAGTGATGTATTGTACCCCTTTCCACTGAGAAACTAGAAATTTGGCCTTAGCAAGACCAATAAAATGTAGATCCATCCCATGACAGTTGATGTGACCCCACATCTGAGAAGGACTATGAAATTATCTTTTGACTTCCTAGTTTTTTTAATCAATCAGAAAGACAACATCCAAAGGCATATCTAGGTGGTGAAGACTCTTCCTAGGTGACTCAGTGGGTATCCAAAATAACCCTCTAGCTGGCCTTCTTCGTTCGTGGCCCTACTCATATGTGGCCACTGGTTCCATCACTGCTTCATTCCCTCCACTGGGTGAATACATTGAGATGAGTAGCCATAACATATCCTCCCCACTAAGATGTGCATCAGTATGGCCACCATGATGCGTTCCTTCCATTTTTGGACATCAGCCTATATTTCTAAGATGCACCCCATCTATAACATGGATAGATTATCTATTCAACATCTCTCATGGGTAGGTTGACTCCCGTCTCATGGTGTATTCTTTAAATAACCAAAAATAGCAGTAGGCCGAGGAATCACTTTCCACATATTCCCATACTCCTATGTAATCATGAGTCACATCTACCTCATCATGCATGGGTCATCCTCATTGCATACCCCTAGGTAAACATATGGGGACAACCTATACATATAATGAAATTTCCTTGAGAACAGGCGTAGGTTATATGAATCATAGATAGACTCATAGTTTACCCGTTCCACTAGAAATCTTCCCCCAAAGGCTAGAAGGTAGGAGAAATACTCCTCAGTCCCCTGACCAACAATAGTAAACACCCCTGTCAGCAGCAGTAATGGGTGGAAGTTGAACTCATCCACCATCAAAATGTTTTTAGCATAATCAGTGGGGTCATCTTGGTTACAAGGATCCCAACTACATTCTAGATGGTTGGGCAGTTGTCTGACCTACGAGGACAAAGGGAGATCATATATTCATAGACCCTCATGTGCACCTCTATCCATCCATACAAAAAATAGTGTTGTCTGCATACCCACTATGTCTTATTCATTCACTGATGTTCCACAACACCTTGCGTAGCTTGGCCCGAACCAGGATCCCTTGGTTGAAATGCTCCTCCCTTTCAAACATGGATTCCATCGTTAATGTACTTGGACGCATGACCAAGTCTGTATACATGACCAGGAACATCCATCCATAGATAAGTATAGAGATAGACCTACCCAACCTAACCACATGTTGTTGCTTGGTGCGAACACTATATCTCTATAGCTTCCATTAGTTATCCTCTATAATTCTCATGTATGAATTTTCTCTACTACGCATAGCTTCATTTGGATATGTGGGATGCCTTATTTGTATCGTCTTTGGTGCCTCCTCCCCTTAACAAACAAACATTGTTAGAGTGACTCTGAATCTCCAAAACCATAGTTTTAAGTGGAAGTCCCACACTGAATTTTTTCAATTCCCAACACTAGTTCCTTTTGTGACTATTCCAACCTTGGTATCTCCTCCATATTATCCCATGATTTTTTGTGGGGAGGAATTCATCATACATATTCCCCACAATTGGAATCCATAAAATCGGTTGGTGGTCCTATAGGATAATGTTGAACTCCCCGTGGTGGAGATGGAAAGTGGTAGTCCTCGATTACTACCTACTCAAAAACACTGGTAACATATTCTTTGGATGAAATATGTGGAATTGGGAATCCCACATGGGCTCATATAATCCTACCTACTTCAGCTATTCCCCCAGCTCGTAACAAGATGAATAAACCTAGTAATTTCATTCCCATAAATTAGTGATGTCGCCGCCTTGGTGTAGGTCCCACTCATCGGTCCACCCCTTTTCTAGGTTCCCCAAATTTGCCTTCAGAATGGTATGGAATTGTGGAGGATATTCCTAGGGCTGCAACACTTTCCCATCAATATAATTAACATGGCTATAGAAGAAGACATTTTCAATAGGCATGTGATCCTTCCATATATGGCTGGTTGTAGTACTGAACCACTAGTGTGTGCACAGTGTGCTCCTGAACTAGTAAGTTGGCTCATCCCTACATTTCACAGGGATGAAAATTTCATCCCTTAGACCAAAGTCATACAATTTCATTTTTTTGCAGATTGGGTCGTTCCTTTTCCCTTATAATCGGTGATCTGTTAGCGATACTTGATCCAACTTGATACAAACATAATACATGACTCCCAGAATATTATCCATCACTTCCCTTCATGCATCGTCTATAAGGACCTCAAGAGTGACATCTTTGTTGTCCATTCCATTCAAAATATTTTTTGGTATTTTCATTACTATTCACAGAGCTCATCCACAGATCTTGTTCACATAGAGTAGTCATATAATCCTCACATAGAGATCATTTTAAAACACATATCGTGAAGCATATGGTCATATATTCTAAGGAATCTATTTGGGGTGATAAATAGCCAAGGATCATGGTGTAGCAATTCAATGAGTAGAATATGTGGAGTACTAATATGTGAAAACTGGTTCATAAAGTGCTTTCATAGATCATGCAATGGTTCTCAAATTCTAGACCTGAAGCACAGAAGTGTAGAGACAGACAAGGACAAATGAATATTTTTCCTCCTATATTTATAGGTGACGACCCCCATGCTTCATAGAATTCCTAGATATGACAAGCATCACAGTGTTCTCAACCTGTGTACCCCCTACTAGTATCATGATATGGCTTTTCCATCCTGCATCATGAATTGAAATTTTTTTGGTGATCTACCATCCAAAAAAAATCCTCATTTTATGCTCGGCACCCATTCATGGTGTGGGAATTTAATGGCGCCAAAATCCATTTCATGGAAAAAATAAGCGAATAACACTAAAATAAATCAAAGGGGGCTACTTCATGAAGCAACATTAAAAATCCCACTAGTACCACTGCCGGTACAAAGATACAAGTTTTTCTTCAACTACCACTGTGGGAATGATGGTCCACTCTATGAATTTGAGGTAATTGAGGGAAGCTGTAACTCTCTGTAACCATTGAGGAGTGAGTGACGTTCAACTCTATGATTTTGAGAAACATGATGGCGTTTCACTGAAGTTACAGAGTGTGAATTTCTCCACGGTATTATTTCACCCCATCATTCCCCCTGGTGCCTATAAATTCGAGGCTCCCTCGACTCCAAAGGAGGAAATCCCAACAATTATCCTTCCAAATTCCCAAACTGAGAAGAATTAATTTTTCTATGAACCAACTTAAAAATGAATTATCTCATGTACATGGGAATTGAGAAACCATTTTATAATTGATAAAAATTTCCTCCTCATTGAAGAGTGGTGCCCATTTTGATTCCTATTGGACATCATTAAGGGAAGAGTTCTCTTCAGGTGCTTGAGACAATGCGAAGCAGCCGGTCATTGTGAAGTACCCTCTAAAAACATGTGAACTCCATGTTTAGGATGGTTAACTATTCTTTGTCAATACCTATCTTTTGTGAAGACCTATCCTCTGTGAGACCTATGCTCTGTGAACCCTTGTCCTCTATGAAGCCATATGCTATATGAGACATTGATCTCTATGAATACCTATGATCAATGAGCCCCTATCATTTGTGAGATCCTGCGCTTTTCAAATCCCCTCTCTATGATGCCTCTTTCTTCACAAACCCCTCTTCTATGTCTAGTCTTGTACAATGTGATTTCAATGTCCCTTAGATAGTGATTTTTGTTTCTTTTCCCTTCCTCGTGATTCTTTTCATTTACATGCTAATGGTTATTGCTTCTTCACATTGCCACAAAAACGTGGAACCTTATATGGATCACTCCAAAACCCCATTAATCCACTTCATTACTAGTGCCTTCTCTTCACCAAGGGTTTAATGGATAATGATTATGTAGGTCCTCGGTGCGAGGAGTGAACCCCCTTCATCCAAACTGTTGGATTAAAAACTTAAAATCACCCATGTCCTCCCCACATGATGTAAATATATGACCACCACTTGAGGAATAGGATTAAGAGGACCAAGAATGGGATGGGAACTAGTTCCATATCACTCCTCATTTCCCTTTGAGAATTCTCACAATGAACACCTTGGAAGCCTCTTTATAAGTCCCTACCCAACATGATTGGGTTCTCCTTGTGCGATAGAAATATCCACCTAGAACATCTAGACATACTCCTCTATATCCCCTCTTGGAGTATGTTCCAATATTCTTCTCAGGGGATGATAACTGGGCATAATCCTCACTCAACTCCCCTTGGATTCTCCTTAAATAACGTAATCACCAGGCCTTTTTTGCCTATTGTTTCTCACACCGAGCATTACTCACATGGGAATAAAGTAATCATATAAAACAAAATCCTCTGTGGGATATCATAGTGTGTAATCCCCATGACCCCTCCATTCCTAAACTACATGGACTTTGATCATATCCCTTTTTCATGAAAATGGACATAGGATGCCTATTTGAGTTTCAAGCATGACACCAACCATCCCTGAACACTTCATGTTGGCTCACCCTCATCCCTCATGACATTAAAATATATTCCCCTTTCATTATGCACAATGTTAAACTGTATGATTTTGAGCTATGCGTGTTTTGATCCCTATATCCTAGACAAGGCACATATGACGACTCTTATATTTCAACACTAATCCCTAGTAAACATTGGTATCCCCTTGGGGGGACCCACATACTAGATCCACCACATTTCTTGGTTCCATAATAGTTTCCTGGTTTCTACCCATGTGTTAGACACAAAATAAACCCATAATCTTCCAACCAAGAGTGTCCCTCTTATGATGGGATACTAACCATGCGTATGCCCCCAACACGTCTTCTGGTCGTTGTTCTTTGAATACACCTCGAGTAAGTGCCCCATTCCTGAACTATGTGAACTTTGATATTTTCCCCTTTTGATCAAGGTTTATAGGAATCCTCCTAGATGTCCATGCCCATCTCACATATCCCATCATGGTCCCTCCCTCACACCTTTGTGTCTCGGTAATATCATGCCTTACCCTCGGGGTTATACTTCCTTCAGGTCCCATCCATACACCAATTCATGTGATCTATATTCTTTGGTGAGTCATCACCCCATTTCTAGAACTATGTGGACTTTAATTCTCTACAATGAGGATATGTAAGAAACCCATTTGAGGTTCAGAAAATTACCATAATCTTCACAATAGTTTTCAATTCCATCCCCATTCATTCTATCCTTCGTCACTTCATCCATGTCTATCCTGATTTTACATGGGCCACCCCATCATTGTGAAATCCTTTCATACATTTGGGAAACTAACCATGTTTACTCCCCATAAATATCTTTTACCTTTTCATTACCTGGGATGATAACCATGCATAAGCCCCAAAACACTCCTCATTTTTTGTCCTTTTTTACACCCTAATTCCTTTCCCCACCCATTCGAATTACATGGTTTTTGATATCTATCATCTACGCAAGGTACATAGGGAGCCTCTTAGAGGTTTAATCTTAGCCAATGGTAAACCTTGGTGTCCCATTTGTGTGGACCCATCCTAATCTTTGATATTCCTTTTGTGGGATCCAAATTAGTTTTCACATTGTAAAACATTCCCCTTTGTGGGACACATCATCCTTGGTCTCCTCTAATTAGGCATTCTGACCCATCCATCCTGTAAACATTCTATGTGCTCCCTCCTAGACGTACCCATCTGATCAACTCCCATTAGTGTTTCGCTTAGTCTGATCCATCACCAATAGAAGTTAAACTCTCAAAATATCCACTGTTATACAATGGGAAGCTGGGGAAAGCCTCAAATAAATGCCTCCAATATATAATTTACCACATTCAACGTGGGATTCCTTTGGATTTTTTTCCAAGGAGTAGCCCTCTAATAAAGAAAAAATCTAGGTGTACCAATGTTCCATTGTACAGACATGCCAGTGATTCCCACCATGACTAATCCACTAACCGCAGGTTTCTGCCCTGAACTGGCCCCTTTTAATGTCCTGATAGAAGCAGTGTATTTAACAGGCACCTAAAAAGATATGGAATTGGGATGTGTTTCAAAAATAATGCCCTAATATTTAAGGGAGACCCATGCAAGGCAAAAAATTCTAAGGAATAATAAATAGAATCAGGGACTGTCAACCCATCATCATGTTTTGATAAAGAATAAAATATTTTTGATGATGTGATAATTGTATCCCACCATTGGATAATGTAAATTCATGGAAACAATCAGCATTCCTCTTAGATTGATGCATGGGCCCTGATGAAATCATTTGAAAGAGTCATGTCTTTGGGTATGGTTTTTAATTAAATTCCCAAAATTATAATAATTTAATTTTTTTTAAATTCATTACATATTTTTTATCAGAACAATTTATATTTATTAATATTGTTAATTTTTCTTCTAATGAATACATAAAATTGAACGAAAAATCATATTTAAGATGAAAATGGGTTTATTAAGCTGTTAAACTATAATGATTAGGGTTCAAATAAAATAAAAACATATAAATTCTATTTAATTTAATTGTATAGACTGATTCACAAATAAGTGCTGTGAATTTTATATTTTAAAGAACTTTGGAATGTGAAAAAGGTGGGACATATTTATTCTTTGGAAATATTCCAATTGTTTCATCCACTTCAATATTAAAAGATTTCTTCCTCCACTCACTTATTCAGACCTATAAAGACCATTAGATTGACCAATACCTACCGAAATATCTCCATAGAAACCTATTAAACATTATAGAGGTGATTTTTTCATATCATGCCCTCCCCTATGGCCCATAATAAGAGATCCATAGGAGGTTCTTCTAATAGAAGATAACTGTACTCGCTATTATCATTCTATTAATTTATATTTATAAGCATTCAATTTTTTCTTAAAAAGGCCAATATAATATACCTAGTATGACACATATACTAATATGTTGATATTTTTATTTAATATTCTCTATCCCTCTCCTCGTTCAAAAAATGGGAAACAAATCCAACACTCTTGTTTATGAGAGACTAGCATGTTATGAATGTTGTAATTTTTCATTCCATCACCAAATCATGTGGGAAATAATTAGAATAGAAATAATGCATATATATAATATTTATTACATTATATTTTTATATACATTTAATATACCAAAAAAATACTTAAACATTCACCCATTATGTTAATGATATCATTGCTTGTGTGTACATATGTCCTACCATATCCATGAAGGGGCTCGACTCATTTTCAATGTCCAAATTTTCAGAACATGTATAAAATGCATAAAATAATTAAATATGTTATTCATAACATGAATTTAATTCTGGACATTTTGTAACTATTTCTTATATATAAGAATCATAACATTAATGGGAAAAAACTCATGAGAAAACAGTAAAAGTATCACTATAAATAATATTAACAGTAATAAAAGTATATTCACAAAATGGGTAGTACGATGTTTTAGGATGATAAAATATGATATTATAAACCTGAATAGGGTTTTTTAATATATTAATGTCATTATTAGAACCATTATATTGTATTTAAAAGTCTGTTGAACCAAATGGTATTGTTAGGCAATGGATTTTATCTCAATTGCCTTTTATTGTGGAATATTGTACTTTTATTCAACTAATTTGATTAATATATTGTAAATAATCCCCCATTAAAATGATATACACTGTGTTCTATATAAATAAGGTTATTTTAAATTGTAATTATATTTTTTTCATCCAAGGGTAACTAACATGATATTAATCATGTGGTAATGAATTTTAGTACTCAATTACATTTCATTGGTTATCCTTACTTCTTCATTGTCTTTGATATTCTATGATTATGTGTGTAATTCCATTTTTCATCATATATTGGGTTTCTAGTTTTTTTATATGGACCTATATTTGATACACATTACCGATTCAGTGATTAGGTCTCATTTCAATGTTATGAAAATTGAAATGTTTTCTATTAACAAAATATATTCTTTGGGACACACGTTATTTTATAAAACTATCTTATTTTAGAAGGTGTATTTAATTCCACTTTGATAAGTTATATCATGAATATATTAATATTTATACTATTTAATTTTAATTTAATGTTATTCCTCTAATAGGTCTTATTATTGAAAGGATACCAAACTGATATGGGATTTATGTTTCCATCTAATTTTAAATGGGATTTTTTATAATAAAATTTAAAATGATGTAAATTATTTGATCATTGTATCATACTCCCATTTAATTTTTTTATAGATATATTTTTATAAAGTTTTCCTGTAATAGAACCAAAATCGTATTTTTGGTGCATACAATTGTTGAGAAAATGTTTTTAATATAATCAGACATTATTTCAATCTTTGGCCAAAAACCCATATACTTCCAAATCCATTTTTTCAAAAACTAATTCAAAAATTGTTCTACTCTAACTTTTTAATGTCGATTTTCCCCATAATCTACAAATTATTATTTTCTAAATAACATTGTTTTAATTTTCCAAAAATGTTATATTTTAATTTGTATACCATTATTCTATGGTATTTCTATTTAATCATATTCATCATTAAAAACATTCATTCCATTATAAACACTCATTTTATTGAAGAATACATTATTATATTAACACGTTCTTTTCAATTAAAGTGTTTTTTATAATATTTTCTACATTTTTTGTTTTTAAAATGTCACAATAATATATTTTAAAATATATTAATTTTATATGATTTTAATTTAATTGAAAAATTTATATACACATAACATTGGGATTTTAAAAGACTAATTTAGTATTATATAGTATATATGACATAATCCATGATTCCTAAAATACCCAATAAATATATAACTTTAATATGAATGTTCTAAACTAACCATTGAATTATTAGTAATGAATAATATTAATTGAATTAAAAAATATACAATATAAACTATATATTCAATTTCAATTTACTGATAAACTATATTAAATAATAGTGACTATTTGTTTTATTCATTTAATGGAAAAAATATATTCTTAAAAATGAATTTTATTTTTCATTTTATTTCTAAAAATTATGAATAATTTCGACAAATACATGTTAATAATGTAAATGATATATTATATCATATTAATGATAAGTATTTAGGTAATATATTATATAAACACAATTCAAATATATATAATTCAGTCTCGATAGAAAGCGATGGAAGATGAATTACATTGGGTGGTAAGGTTGTAGTCTCTCATACATACGAACGATAAATTTGTTTCACATTTGATGGAAGTGGAGATGGATAATGTACGTTACACATGAATAATAACATATAATTATATTTCATATAGTGTATTTATTTCTTATCATGGTTAAAAAAATTTTAAGGGATGATGGAGAATAAAAAAACTATAAATTCCCAGTTAAAAAGGAAACCACTTCTTCGAACAATCTCGATTTACTAACACATATAAAAAAACTAAGGATTATTTTATTCCTTAAAATATATTTAATTAATGTTGGAATTATAAGATGGTATTATTTCATGTATTTGATGACAAAATGAGGTTTTTAGTTTGAAGGATTGGGAAGAAGTATTCTTCATCTTTACAAGAGGATACAATCACTCTTGAAAATTCTCAAAATATAAATATAATATATTTTAATATTAATTTAAAATATGAACAAAGGGTGTTCATTATAATAAAATATTATTACGATTATAAATAATCTCATACAATAAAAATTATATAATTTTTTACTATAATGATACATTTATATTATTTTATTATGTATTATTCAACCCATTTAAATCTTACCATAAAAACATGGTTTTCTATTAATTGAGGGTCAATATAGTATCTATAAAATGAAAAGAATCACATAGTTAGAAATTTTTTAAATTATAAACATTGACATAATATTTTTCCCAACATTATGATTTTTATGAATTCTATCATTTCATAAAATTACATTTATTATAATATATCTATAATGTAAATTATTACCGATATTCATTACATAGAGTTTAATAAATTCTATATAACAGTTATAATTAAAAAAAACTATTTAAATAAATCCGTACCATATAAAATTTGTCAATAAAATTGACATATTAGATTTTTTATATCAAATAATATTTATTTTAGTATTTCTAATATTTTTTTTTTCAATAATTTAATAATTATTATATCAGCATTTTGAAATCTGGTAATGTAACTATTTTTCTCTAAAAATTAAATTAAAAATTACCATGAGAAATATAGTTATATTATATGTATAAATAACTTTTTATAGTATAAAATACCCTCTTAAGATAACTATATTGAAAAATATTACTCTTATGAAAACCAAGAGTGTGACTCGATTGACATATATTTAAATAAAATACAATATGGTTCAAAATACCATAAAAGTGGCACAAAATGTCATATATTTTACCCTTATATGATTATGATCAATATATAGTCAGAAACATTGTTATATGTACGTTATTTTGTCATTTATTATGTCATTTTATGATTCTTATCATTTTATTTTTAACACAGGCTATACGATTTTCCCTTTACTGTGGTGGAAACAATGTTTTGTTTATAATTCAAATTGAGAAATTAAATTAGAGAAGAATATTTACTATATTTGGAACCAATGATTCCAAATGTGGATTAATTTTTTCATTATTTTAATAAATTAATGTGTATACATTAATTTAAAAATAAAAATGAAAAACACAAGGAAAATTGTATTTGAAAAATTTTCATTTTAAATATTAAATGTTTTCTTCCTAAATTCAACTATTAAATACTTTTAAAAACATAATTTTTTTTATTTTGAAAACAAATACCATATTATATATTTAAAAAGTACATATAATATATCGACCTGTAAACAAATTAAAATAAAATAATGATTAAAAAATTTGTTTATTTTCTATTCCTTGAAAAAAACAATATTTTGAAAAACTAATTCAAAAATAAATCATAATATAATTTTTAAATAATGAAATTAAATTTAAAATAATCTTTTATAATTAAATTATCTAAGTTTTATGAAAACGATATACAATAATCACCAATAAAAATTAATCAAAATCAAATTTTAAGAAATTTGTTTTTGAAGGATAAAATGTATTTTAAAAAATTCTAGTTCTTATTGGTAATAAATAATTAAATAATTAGAAATTATTAATATTATTATATATTATTTAATGTTATTAATACTATTTATTCCTCCAATTTAATGGTTATCCTATAGAAGTTACATTTAAATAATAGTATTTTCTTATTCATTTCAACTCAGTGTTGTGTATCTTTTACGCCATCGATCATATTTTTCACATTTATAAAACCTAAGGATGTTACATTCTTACCACCTCGTTAGAATTTACATCCACACAATTTAATCCCAGGCTTAAAAACAAAGTTATTTTGTCTTCAAAATATCTTTTTTTAAGTCCCAAAATAAAAAGCATCAATAAATGTTCATCTTAAATGGGGGAAAATATAAGTACACATGTTATGTAGAGTAAAACAAACTATATTTCGTACTAAGAGAAAACAAATTGTATGTTAAAATAAATATATAGAAGATAAAACTGACTATGTAGTACTGAGAGAGAGTGACATGGAACATAGTCATGAGAATGTTGACCATCACAAAATCAAAAATATGTAATGGGTTAAAAGTAATTTATTTCTTATAATGAAAATTAAAGAGATAACGTTTTTATTTCAAGATCATTATCCTTGATTTTAAGAATTTCATTTCCATATATAAAATTTAAATAGGAAAATATTATTACTTGAATGTATAATTCCCTCCATCAAACTATTTCCACAAATTTATCATATTTTTTCAAAAATAATGATATTTGAAGCTGAGTTCTTGATGCTTAAAACCATCTTAATTATCTTATACTAGGAAAAAATCAATAAAATAATAACTATCTATTCCATTTATCAATATGTAATCAGAATAACCAAAATGGTTAGTAAAATATAAGATAATTATCTAAAAGAAATAAACCATTATATAAAAACAGAACATTAATATCCAATATTCAATCGTAATACCAAATTATATGAATAGATCATTAAAAAAATATTTGTAAATTTCCTAAAAAACATTTCAAACTAAGACCAAAACCAATAAATTAAATGGAAATTATCACATATTTTTCAAATATAAAATTATCAATTATCACTAAATAATTTTAATGATTCTTAATGTCTCTTGAAAAAAATGTAATTTAAAAAATCACATAATTTTCATGATATTATAATCCTTTACGTAAATCACATATATCAAAAAAATTCCATATTATGATTGAATAGGATTATAACAGATAATTCAAACTTTATTTCTCAAATTAAATCCCATAGTACCATATATAGTTTCAAATATTATAGTGATCTTCTTCCAAAATGACCTGAAACAACTAATCAGAAAGTCATTTTTACATAAAACATAAATTACCAAATTCTAGGAAAGCACAATTAACTGTAAATAAGCAATTATATAATTCATATAGAATATTAATACCTTTCTACATACGTCCACCAAATAAAAATAAATTATTCCTCAAATATAATTAATGTGAAAAATAAAATTTTAAATCTAAAGGTTTAGTTAATATAATGACTCTTGTAACACTCTTAATCCTCTTTGTAATCCACAATTTAAAACCTCAAAATATATTTCTATGTAATTAATCTTATGATCATATATAAAATTATAATCTTTTGATGATATCCATAACACTTAATTATGCCTCATAATAAATCTTGCTAATCTCAATTTTTTTATTATACCCACCTCTAATACCAATTGTAATGACCCGATCATAATAATTAAATATTTTTGTGACTTTGAATTAAAATTCAAATGCTTAAAATAATATGGAAATTTTTTATTTCAGTTTTATATAATTTGTAAAAACTCTTAAATATTAATCCCATACATTATAAGCAATAAATTATATTCATTATCCATTTCTCCGATTAAAAATATTCTACAATAGTAAATTTGATTTGTTTCATGAAAAGTTCTCATAATATTCAATATAACATCTTCATTTATCTTAATCACCCTTAACCCACTTTTTTTTTAAACAAGGGGTCAGTCGAAAAATCTCATTAAGGTACAAAAAATAAATTAAACCATTATTCTGGAGAAAATTTATATAACCCATGTATTTAATACCTTTATATTCAATGTCCATTGAGAATAATAAAACATTTCAACATGTACATTCCACTAACTTTTTAGTCAAATAAAAAAATTCAAAACATATAGAAATATCAATTATATAATATAGGTAACTTGGGGTATCACATTATTATTATACATACACATGGACTAAACATCCTGGATACAACTAGAGTAACCCTAATGGTTACATATTGATTAACTCTCACAATTATAATTTAAATAAACCTAACAGTCATATTTATAGTATCCATCATAGATAATGTTGGAATACCTATCGTGATCATCTTCAAACATACCAAAAAAATAAAGATCTATAATTTGTATCACCCATTATATTTGATTTATCAAGCTCACATAGTAGCTATAATTTGGAATAACCCATCATATATTATGTATCGAGCTCACTTGATTGTCATATATAATGCTAAAGCATAATGAGTAGATAAAATTATAAAATAACTTGAAAAATACATTTATACCTATAGAAAAAAACTTTTAAATATCCAAAATATACTTATCATTAAAAAAATTTAAAAATGTGATACCCAGAAACAAGTGGATGATTTTAATTTCATTGAATAATTTATTATTTATAATATTATTTAGTAAAATAACTATTCCATTTTGAAATAACTTATTTTGGAAAACGATACACATATAGAGGAAACCAATTTAATTGAGAGTAAACATATAAACATGTAATATGATCTTAAAAATATTAT
The DNA here is from genome assembly GCA_963277665.1 of Viscum album. Classification (NCBI taxonomy): domain Eukaryota; kingdom Viridiplantae; phylum Streptophyta; class Magnoliopsida; order Santalales; family Viscaceae; genus Viscum; species Viscum album. The sequence goes on from OY728136.1 coordinate 1,836,457,894, forward strand.
GTCATCATAATGGTTGGAAATTATATTCCTCTTGTATATTTAAAAAATAACTTCATCTTAACCTTTGTAAAAAAAATTGAAAGAGGAAATCTAAATGAAAATTCTTAATATAATGTCCATTAACATGAGTCTGATTCATCACATACATTCTATATCATCCAATATGATAAAATTATAATAAAAGTTTTCTTTTATAAGAATGATTTCTAGTTTATTATTACTACTATATGACTTATTGACATGTTATATACATCTACATAATCATTTATGTTCATGTAGTACTTTTTGATGCATTTGATTCAAAAATAAAAAATATCATAGGTATGTAGAATATTGTAAAAGAGGCCGTTATTAAACCATGTATACATAAATAAAAATTGAGTAATTATCTTCTTTAAAAATTAATTATATTATTAAATACATCCCTTAAATATAGGTTTGAAAAATGAACTACATTACAATCATTGAGTTAGTCGGGAAAACATGTAGATGAGAAATGTTTCCATTATTTAATAATCAGTTTGAAAATAAGCATAATATAATTTTATACTTCTAGAATGAAAATAATATCATAGTTATAATGTTAATTTTTATAATATAATTTTACATACGATCTATGTGATGTGATGTGAACACAACATCACATTATGTCGTGGAGGTTGTAGTCCACATATTGGAACAAACGACGTTATCACTATTCAGTGAATAGAAAGTTAATAATATATATTAAAAACTATCCATTTAAATTAGTAAATATTTCATTAATATCATTTTAAAAAAATTATTTAAATCATTATAATACAAGAATAGGGTGATGGAGAACAAATTATATCGGTTCACAAGGTGGTAGTCTTCCATACACACAGACGATGAATTATTTATCTCATTTGAGGGATGTTGAGATGGATAGAAGTCATTAATCGAACCTAATAATATATAATTATTTTCAATATAATTTAGGTAATATTTTATCTTAGTTAATTATGGTTTGGTGCATGTGTGAAAATAAAAAAAGTAATTCAAATCGATTAAAAAAATGACACATCTTCAAGAAATCAACTTTTTAAAAACACATTATGACAATTTTGGATAATGTTATGCCCAAAAAAAGGCCTATATAATGAGGGGAGGGATTATTGGAAGGGGTTTTGTATGTATTTCAGATAAAAATGGGTTTTGATTTGTGAATTATTGGGAATAATTTGTTCCCATTTTTAACAAAGTGGATCAGCCTTGTAATTTTCCCAAATATTACATTAATATATATTAATGTTCATAAAAATGGGTGAAATATTATTTATTTAATAGTTATTAATTATTCATCTAAAATAACTCATCCAATACAAATTATATTTGTTTGGATAATATTTCTAATCTGGTCATTTGGTTTTAGCCTCTATGAAATCCCTTTACCTCTTACCATGAAAACATGAATATTTACTATTTTAGGATTAATATATTAACTATAAATGAAAAAAGTACCAAAAATTTTAACGTTTGTTATATTTTTAACCTTATAATAATCTCACGTCTAAATTTAATATTTTATGTAATTTTATAAAATGATATAAATTAATATTTACATTAAACTATAAATAATATCACTTTTTAAAACTATTCATTACATTAATTTTGATAATATTAGGATAATAGATAAAATTTCAACCAATTACATCAACACATCCCTATGATTAAATTTAATATATAAAATTAATGTGTAACAAAAATTATCTCAGATTATATTTATCTTAAAATTTTCAATATTATTAATTTGAATTTTCAAATTATTGAATTACCACTAAATCATTATCATGTAAGAAGTTAGGTAATTATATATTTCTTTTAAATTAAAAATTATTAAAATAATTAAAATAATTATATTTTATTTTAAAATTCTATTAATATTTAAATAGATCCTCTAAATAATTGTATATTTATATTGTTATAGTTATTAAAAACAAGAGTGTAATGTGACTTCATTTTCATTAAATAAAACACTATAATGTCCATAATCTCAACCAAGAGACAAAAATAGTTTATAAATTATACACTTTTATGATTATGGCCTCATTATAATCATAAAATTAGATAAATGTCCTTTTTTTAATGATTTTTCTTTATAAATTTTTAACCAAAATTATAGTATTTACCATTTACCATGGTAAAAAATTTGTATTTGTACTATTCATAATGAAAAAATACAATGGATCTATTTACTAAATGTTAACAAACTTATTCAAAATATGGGGTCCATTTTTCAAAATTCAAATAATATAAGTTTTATAGTTTAAATTAAAATTAAACTAGATAAACATAATCGAAAAATATTTTTCATAAAAATGGTATTTTTAAATATAAAAAGATGTTATATTAAATTAATGTAGAAAATTCATAAAAAATGGTAAATTACTTATTTAATGAAAAATTAAAATAAATAAAATTTAAAACTAATTCAAAATCAAAATTTCCATGCCAAAAATTTATTTTAAAATAAGTTTTTTAATATAAATCCATATAATTATATATTCCTTAAAAAAATTCCTTTGATTTTCTAAAAAATTCATCCTACTATAAATTTCAAACGTGGAATTTAATAATTTAATTCTTATTAAATAAATTATAAAAATTTATCGAAATAGGTTTTAGTAATCAGCCTTAAAAATAAATGAAAATCGATTTTCAAGAAAACACATTGTGTGAAGAATAAAATTACTTTATGAATATGTAGTATTTATTATCAAATAACTAATTCATACATTAAAAATTTGAACTATAGTAATACATTCATTATTTAGTTTAATACAATTCATTCCATCCAATTGAATTTATAAATTATAAGAGTCACATTTAAATATTAATATTTCTGTTTTCGTTTAATCAAATTTTTGTGTATGTTGTATGCTAGAGAAAATATATGTTTATTTTAACACTATATATTACTCAGAAATTTATTGATAAGGATTCATCAACATGAATTAAACTAATCTTTCAATATATCTATAATGTTTTGGACATGAATGGATGAGTGACGTTTAGAATTATATAGCCCCTCGAATCATAAATAGCTTCATGAATTGAATTAGTAAGATAAAATTACATATCTTGTTACCCATTGGTCTAAACCTTCTAGTGAATGGTATTAATTATATAAATATTATGATGATTGATTTAATTTCATATAACATTAATAATTTCATTGATTAAATGTTTACTTAATATCATCAATAATATTGTTTCATTGAAATTACCAATGGATTTATTTTTGAATCAAAATATTGATTAAATAAAATGGGTTCCCTAACACACTCTCCACAAAGTGTACCCCTATTGGGATGGAAATGGGGGAAAAATATAGTGACACCTGAGTCTTGCCTCCCGTAGGACCTAGGTTGGCAACTAACACTTACGGTATAGTAAACAACGAAATGGGAGTCATTTCCCTCTAAGTTAACACTTGTGAAAGGGGGATATATGATAGACATCATCCAAACAAAATCCACACTATAGTTTAAAAGAAATACAATGTAAACATATATAATGACATAAAATAACTAGTAAAACATAAAGGGAGAAATGCAAGCACCAACGATAGTATAATTGAAGCGACCACTTAGCCCGAACAGCTCCTCTAACTCCAAGATAGTAGTAACCACCCTGATCTCCACCCTTCTCCATGTGACTTGTAAAATATTATATATATATATATATATATATACGTAGGGTGAGTATAAAACTATTCTCAGTTTGATACTCCCCATTGCCTCTCCTTAAAAAGATAAGAATTCATGCTAAATAACATTGAACAATAAGTGAAACTAACTCATCACCTATACTAATATACTATTTTCCTACCCTCATCATCTATACTCTCACCAAGTATTGCATAAAATAGAACATAATATAATAAGAATATCAATGGTACCATGCTACCACATCCCCACTGGTTTTCTACTTTTCCCTAACATCACACGTCCTAAGAATACCTCACCAAAAGGTCTTGACCGTAGATACCTGGACATAGAAACACAACATGAACCTCATGCAACACAACCACTACACCCACACTACCAATGTAATCAGGTTGTTTCCGAGAGCCACCATTGTAACAGCCCAAGATTTTATAAAAAAATATTCTTTTTAATTTTATTAAAGTCTTGTGTTGTACGCTACACCAAAAGGAGCTTGCACAACACGCATCCTTGACTTGCCTTGTATTACACGCAATCGCGTCCTTCCTCGATAGCGTGTGTAGTACACAATACCGAGTTTTACTAAACAACGACATGCTATTAAAATATTATTAAAACTAGCCGTTATGAATAGTAATAACCACTTTTTAAAATTTTTAAATTCTACTTTTCAAAATGGACTTCATTTTTTGATTCGGAGTATCGAATTTAGCCTAAGGTGAAATTTTGGTACTTTTCGGATAACTTTCATATTCTGATTAATAGTGAAAATTACTAAATTATAATTAAAAACAACTTTTTTTAATCGAAATAATTAATAGTGATAAATTATTAATTTGAGTTGTTTTAAAGTATATTTAGAATATATTTTTACAATTTAATACAATGTTGGTCATTGGATGTAATTTCACATTTAAACCAGACATAATCAAGTGTCAATCTTTTGATAGATATTGTTTCTTAAAAACACGCTATTTGTTTTAACAGCGGGATTTAATTATAAAATTAATTAATGCAAATTCTATGATATGAATTTGGTAAAATAGACTTAATTTTTGAATTCGGAATATGAAATATAGCTTAGGATGAAATTTTGGCATTGTTCTGAAAAACATCAATTTTTGATGAATAGTGAAACTACTAAGTGGTAGTTAAAAAAATTAATTTTTTTCATAAATCTTAATTTTACCGCTTCTGTGAATGGAATTTCAAAAATCCGAGAGACACGGTTGATGTCAGTAAGTAAAATGTGGTTCAATGAGATGAAAATAATTTTTGGTGAATAGTAACTTTTTACTTTTTTTACCACGGTTAATAGTAAATAGGGTAACTAAGGGTAAATATGATATTACTATTACCCTAACACATGTCCTAATTCTATTGGATAAGTGTAATTAGACAAAAAACAACCTTATGAATATAATATGACCATTTAGGTCCACTTGGATTAGATTATGACATTTAATATTATATTATTTAATGAATAGTTAAAATAGTTAAAATCAAAGTTTAATAACTAAAACATTTTTAATATGGGGTTATACATAAGATAAATTCGACTATAAATATTCATTAGAAAGCTAAAAAGATTTCCTACATAATGATATTTTATTTAAAATTTTTAGACTTTAAATAAATTAATTTATTTATGACACAACGATGATGCAGTAATTACACTTTTAAGGAAATATTAACATAATTGATGTTATAAATGCTCAAATGAATGTAATTTGAGACTTTTTATGAATCCCACTAATCTTCTAGGTTAGTATGATATATTAGTGTTGATTTAATCAACTTGGTTCGAACATATAATTCTGTTATGACTTTCACAAAAATCATATATCAAATAGTGTCAAAATTGACACAAAATAGTTTTTAAATCAAATATTATATTATTAATTGTTATTTTATTCCTAAAAATCTAAGGTTCGGTCAAATGTCTTAGATAAGGATATATATATTAATAATAAACAATTTGGGGTTCGTTTGGCATGTTATAGTAAGTGTATTAACCATATAGTGAAAGAAAACATAAAGACACGGTAAAAGTTAAATTATTTAACTTAGAGTTAAATCTAATTGATAAGGTTAAAATAAGAACCTATACTTGTCTAAATCCTGTTGGTTGATAGTATTTCGACCCATCCCCACATTAGCTTCGAAATAAGACCCTTTGGAACCATTATAAACCGATTTTGACTTTAATATAAAATAATATTTTGAGATATTCCTAAGGTTCCCCTCTCCTCCCTTATAAAAGGACACCTCCTCCCCCTCCTCCTCACACCAAATTGAGCACTCAAGCTCGGCCAACCCCTGCCATTTTCTCCTCTCCACTTCCCTATAATAATCCTAGAGGTCCTGGTCTTCTTCAAAGACCAATATTAGTTCCCTAAGTGGAGGATTCAAAGAAGCGTTCCAAAGAAGAGGTAATATCCATTACCGATCTTTTCAATTTCTTTCTTCTTCAACATCTTCTTCTTTAGTTGTTTCGTGATAAAGTAATAACATCAGTATTACTTACATACTGATATGTTATTATAAATATGAAACAACCCTAATTCACCTTCTATCCATCCTACAGAAAAATGAAATCACCGCGCGTGCGTACGTACGGAATACCGTCTCCACGCCGTGGTGTAATCTATTTTCCACCACCACCTTACATGGATGGGTATAATGGTGTAAAGAATAACTATACATAGTTATTACAACATAATATTGATTCTGATATATTGTATAATCCACTCCAATTCAGTTCAATATTTATGGAAATGATATCATCGCTCGTGCGTACGTACGGAATACCGTCTCCACGACGCGATGAGATTCATTCTCCATGTTAACCATTTAAGAATGATTATAAAGTATATATAAGAAATAATAATGAAATATATGACATTATAAAGCTACTGTATTTATGTATATATATATGTATGTCATCTACTTACTTCCATTCAAGACAATAAGTAAAGGAAAACAGCGTTCATGCGTACGTACGGACTACCGTCTCCATGAACGGTGTTTTTCATTTCATTTATCTATCTATTATATATATATATATACTGAATATATATGAAATATAAATCATATTTCATATTCTGGAAGTAAGTAAATCATGATATAAGTAATAATAATGTCAAGAACAACAATTCAAAACACCTACGATAAATGAAACGATTTTACCCAAAACGCTTCTTTAACATGGAATTTACAAAAGAACGGGTAATATAATGTCATAAGTGAACAATATATGATATAATAACAATGAATATGATTCTGGAATAAGTCAATAACATGATTTAAATCATTATACAGGAGGTTCGGACACTTACAAAGCAAGTCAGACATAAGGTAAGGGAAATATCACAATCTCATTTTTATCCGAGATTGTTTATTCATAAGTATTTACTGGGGTGTATTTTATCATCCACATCCATGTTTCATCAATATGTAATATTATTTCCATCCACATACAATTGTTTAAATCCATTTTTACCCTTCGGTGAGTTTTTAGTAATATGTATGAAAGGAATCTTTTGTCGTACGAGGTACTTTTTGACTTTTCCGAAAAAAGTACGAAGAATGTTTTTTTTAACTTATACGGCATGAATGGATTTTTAAAACATTGTTTCCAAGAAGCTTCTTTTACAAGTTTTCAAGTTTATTTTTAATCAACTTCTTTTATTTTAAAGTTGTATGACATTTTATGAAAGGAAAAATGTTTTTGAAGAAGAAAGGATATTTTCCTCAAGAATGGAGTTCAAGTGTTTTATCAAAATTATTTTCCATCTAAGATAATAAAGGGTTCTGTTTTTATCCCTATTATTAAATTGATTTGTTCATGTTGTGATGGAATTATTTTTATGAATTCCTTTAACTTATATGAATTGATTTATGATGTCATGATGTTTCAAGAATCCCATTTTTGTTACATGTGTTATGCGATGAAGTATGTTTTATGATTATGTGGCACACATAAGAAAGGATTCATTATAAGATGGGTGGGACCTATATCTCCCTCCAATGCATTGGGTAAAGATTTTATATCTCATGAGATAGACAGGGCTGGAACGGTAGGTTATACCGGTTCAGTGAAACAGGACTGAAGCGAGGGTTACTCGATTCAGTAAGGGACTTTGTCCACTAAGATAGTCTTGGCAATGAGTCTTGACTAACAAGAAATGATTCTATATGATTATGTCTGAATGCCACAAAGTTTCATGTTTTAAGTTATGATTATTGTGATTACATTTCACTGCCATGATTTATCCCATGTTATGAAATTATTCTCTCTTTTGCAGGATAAGAATTCCAAAAGTTATGTTCTTATGAATATGATGTGATTGATTTTTCTTTTTTATACCCTTACTGAGCATTTGAGCTCACCCTTTTTATGTTTTCTTTTCCCCAGGATAGAAAGAAATGTTTTAGGTAAAAAAAAGGAAGATCTTTATGGGAGATATTGAAGATCATTCACCATGATTAGAAGATTACGTTCCGAGTTTCCAAAGACACTAAACTATTACGATCCTTGTGTGTGTGTTTTTGTTATGTACTAAGTATTCCGAAAATGTAGTGTAATGTCAATGTACGTCAAGTTTCGGGTCTCTACAGTTGGTATGAGTGGAAAGGTTTAGTCAACCTTTGGAAACTAGGATGTGAAAACATTAGTGAGATCCCTAGAGATATTTCTAAGGTATGTCTAGGGATGCCCCTAAGGATAAGTATACGTATAGGATATAGTCCTAGAACTATGGTAACGATATTAGATTAAACCAAAGATGATAGATATTTAAGTTACTCCCCCTTTATTATGATTTTTGCATCTAACACTTTTCTGTTTGGGTTTTAGAAAATGGCTGGAAACAAGATGATTCACAATAATGGATGATTTGATGGACAATGGAATGATATTCTTCATGAGAAACCAAATGAAATGGGATTTGGATGTCCAAACATCATTATTATGCCGAATCAGCAATCTCACAATATGATCAATAAAGTAAAATTTGGTAAGTTTCCTGACTCAACTAATAAGAGAAAGATGGAGTTCCATGATGATCATAGAGGAAAGAAATTTCAATTTCCCCTATGTAAATCATGTGGGAAGAGGCATCAAGGAGAATGTTTCAAGGGAACTGGAAGATGCTTTGGGTGTGGAAAAGAAGGACCTAAAGCATGTAAGTGCAAAGGAAAAGGGTCGGTTAACACCATGGATGAGGATAATGGTATTGCTACGACATCAAAAATGGTTAAGTGTTTTAAATGTGGAATGTATGGGCATTATGCAAACAAATGCCCTAAGGGAAAGACTCATGAAGAGAATCAGTATGGTCATATGGGTAGTATTTATGTGGATGATGATGAAGAGACTACAAATGATATGTGAGATGAAAGAATTTTTGAAGCTCGGTCAATGGTTTGAGAATTTAGTGGAATGATTACATGTTTATCATTTGTAATTTTGGAATAAAGAGACATCTATGGATTGTTACACTGTTGTCTTTCCTTGTGTTTTGAAAGTGTATGATTAATGTTACCAGTATCCATGAAAGGTTATTCAGATATTTTTGGAATGTATATGATATCCGCATAATGAAGGGATAAGGAGAGAATTAAATGTTTGATAGTATTCATGAGCTCATGATTGATATAAGGACTAAGTGATATCATGGTTTGAGTATATCGAATTTTGAGGATTTCGGTATGTGAAAAGTGTTAACTTTTATCTGTATTCAAGTTTTCACTAAGGTTCAATGGGTATTCCAGAGAGTACAAGATTAAGGCCTTTGAATGTTTGGAATGTGACCAACAAGATATATCTTATGATATATGGGGATCAACGATGGTATTAAATCTTTGGTAATCGTTTTCACTATGTTATGAGAATGGACTGCAGTATTATGGATAATCCTAATGATTGGAATGGATTATGTTGGACATAAGTTAGTATTGTTTAAGGATAGAAGTTTTTTCGATATTACTGATGGGATGTTATAGTAATATAGTTTTATAAAAAGGACAACCTGCAGGACGAGCGACAGCCCATCGCTTTGGACAAGGCTGTGGGAATCGAACCCACAACCGAAGTGCGACTGGCCTTTATCGCCTACCACTAGCCTACAGGAAGTCCCTGTTTAGTAGAAACTAGTTTTATTATATTAAGAAGTATGATATATGAAGTATAAGTCCATTTTAGGAACCATATATGATTAATCTCACTATAGATCGACTTATGTATATAATTTTTGCTAACCTTTTGTTTGAGACAGATGGAATGACCCGTCATTCTATCACATTATCTGCTAACACTTCACGAATAACAAGTTCAACTTCATTTATTTAAGAGATTAAGTGGATATTGTTCAAGGCACAAACAACAGTGAGATTGTACCAAAATAAAGTAAGTATTTATTCTAATTCAAATTTTCAACTTTAGGGAAATGATCTTAAAAACCAAAAATGTTGTCCTAGTGATCTTATACCTGAGGAATCAGATGGTACCTTATATCATCACAAATCTATGGATTTGTGATTACTGGCTTTTCCATAGCCATGTTCTCTACCACTCTCCATCAGAACATGATGGTTAGATTTCTCTTCCATATCCATATTTTCACCTATGTGGAAACCCAATGATTAGTTTATTTGGGTAACCGTTACGTTTCATACTTTTGTTTTTAAAGATTGGTTTTGATATTCCATTTTACGATGTGGGTTTCTATTAAAGAAACTTTCGAATAGTAAACCATTTATAACCCCGACAAATTTCGAGGGCGAAATTCATTTTAAGGGGGGTAGAATGTAACAGCCCAAGATTTTATAAAAAAATATTCTTTTTAATTTTATTAAAGTCTTGTGTTGTACGCTACACCAAAAGGAGCTTGCACAACACGCATCCTTGACTTGACTTGTATTTCACGCAATCGCGACCTTCCTCGATAGCGTGTGTAGTACGCAATACCGAGTTTTACTAAACAACGACATGCTATTAAAATATTATTAAAACTAGCCGTTATGAATAGTAATAACCACTTTTTGAAATTTTTAAATTCTATTTTTCAAAATGGACTTCATTTTTGGATTCGGAGTATCGAATTTAGCCTAAGGTGAAATTTTGGCACTTTTCGGATAACTTTCATATTCTGATGAATAGTGAAAATTACTAAATTATAATTAAAAACAACTTTTTTTTAATCGAAATAATTAATAGTGATAAATTATTAATTTTAGTGGTTTTAAAGTATATTTAGAATATATTTTTACAATTTAATACAATGTTGGTCATTGGATGTAATTTCACATTTAAACCAGACATAATCAAGTGTCAATCTTTTGATAGATATTGTTTCTTAAAAACACGCTATTTGTTTTAACAGTGGGATTTAATTATAAAATTAATTAATGCAAATTCTATGATATGAATTTGGTAAAATAGACTTCATTTTTGAATTCGGAATATGAAATATAGCTTAGGATGAAATTTTGGCATTGTTCTGAAAAACATCAATTTTTTATGAATAGTGAAACTACTAAGTGGTAGTTAAAAAAATTAATTTCTTCATAAATCTTAATTTTACCGCTTCTGTGAATGGAATTTCAAAAATCTGAGAGACACGGTTGATGTCAGTAAGTAAAATGTTGTTCAATGAGATGAAAATAATTTTTGGTGAATAGTAACTTTTTACTTTTTTTACCACGGTTAATAGTAAATAGGGTAACTAAGGGTAAATATGATATTACTATTACCCTAACACATGTCCTAATTCTATTGGATAAGTGTAATTAGACCAAAAACAACCTTATGAATATAATATGACCATTTAGGTCCACTTGGATTAGATTATGACATTTAATATTATATTATTTAATGAATAGTTAAAATAGTTAAAATCAAAGTTTAATAACTAAAACATTTTTAATATGGGGTTATACATAAGATATATTCGACTATAAATATTCATTAGAAAGCTAAAAAGATTTTCTAAATAATGATATTTTATTTATAATTTTTAGACTTTAAATAAATTAATTTATTTATGACACAACGATCATGCAGTAATTACCCTTTTAAGGAAATATTAAAATAATTGATGTTATAAATGATCAAATGAATGTAATTTGAGACTTTTTATGAATCCCACTAATTTTCTAGGTTACTATGATATATTAGTGTTGATTTAATCAACTTGGATCGAACATATAATTCTGTTATGACTTTCATAAAAATCATATATCAAATAGTGTCAAAATTGACACAAAATAGTTTTTAAATCAAATATTATATTATTAATTGTTATTTTATTCCTAAAAATCTAAGGTTCGGCCAAATGACTTAGATAAGGATATATATATTAATAATAAACAATTTGGGGTTCGTTTGGCATGTTATAGTAAGTGTATTAACCATATAGTGAAAGAAAACAAAAAGACACGGTAAAAGTTAAATTATTTAACTTAGAGTTAAATATAATTGATAAGGTTAAAATAAGAACCTAAACTTGTCTAAATCCTATTGGTTGATAGGCTTTCGACCCATCCCCACTTTATCTTCGAAATAAGACCCTTTGGGACCATTATAAACCGATTTTGACTTTAATATAAAATAATATTTTGAGATATTCCTAAGGTACCCCTCTCCTCCCTTATAAAAGGACACCTCCTCCCCCTCATCCTCACACCAAATTGAGCACTCAAGCTCGGCCAACCCCTGCCATTTTCTCCTCTCCACTTCCCTATAATAATCCTAGAGGTCCTGGTCTTCTTCAAAGACCAATATTAGTTCCCTAAGTGGAGGATTCAAAGAAGCGTTCCAAAGAAGAGGTAATATCCATTACCGATCTTTTCAATTTCTTTCTTCTTCAACTTCTTCTTCTTTAGTTGTTTCATGATAAAGTAATAACATCAGTATTACATAAATACTGATATGTTATTATAAATATGAAACAACCCTAATTCACCTTCTATCCATCCTACGGAAAAATGAAATCACCGCGCGTGCGTACGTACGGAATACCGTCTCCACGCCGTGGTGTAATCTATTTTCCACCACCACCTTACATGGATGTGTATAATGGTGTAAAGAATAACTATACATAGTTATTGCAACATCATATTGATTCTGATATATTGTATAATCCACTCCAATTCAGTTCAATATTTATGGAAATGATATCATCGCTCGTGCGTACGTACGGAATACCGTCTCCACGACGCGATGAGATTCATTCTCCATGTTAACCATTTAAGAATGATTATAAAGTATATATAAGAAATAATAATGAAATATATGACATTATAAAGCTACTGGATTTATGTATATATATATGTATGTCATCTACTTACTTCCATTCAAGACAATAAGGAAAGGAAAACAGAGTTCATGCGTACGTACGGACTACCGTCTCCATGAACGGTGTTTTTCATTTCATTTATCTATCTATTATATATATATATATACTGAATATATATGATATATAAATCATATTTTATATTCTGGAAGTAAGTAAATCATGATATAAGTAATAATAATGTCAAGAACAACAAGTCAAAACACCTACGATAAATGAAACGATTTTACCCAAAACGCTTCTTTAACATGGAATTTACAAAAGAACGGGTAATATAATGTCATAAGTGAACAATATATGATATAATAACAATGAATATGATTCTGGAATAAGTCATTAACATGATTTAAATCATTATACAGGAGGTTCGGACACTTACAAAGCAAGTCGGACATAAGGTAAGGGAAATATCACAATCTCATTTTTATCCGAGATTGTTTATTCATAAGTATTTACTGGGGTGTATTTTATCATCCACATCCATGTTTCATCAATATTTAATATTATTTCCATCCACCTACAATTGTTTAAATCCATTTTTACCCTTCGGTGAGTTTTTAGTAATATGTATGAAAGGAATCTTTTGTCGTACGAGGTACTTTTTGACTTTTCCGACAAAAGTACGAAGAATGTTTTTTTTAACTTATACGGCATGAATGGATTTTTAAAACATTGTTTCCAATAAGATTCCTTTACATGTTTTCAAGTTTATTTTTAATCAACTTCTTTTATTTTAAAGTTGTATGACATTTTATGAAAGGAAAAATGTTTTTGAAGAAGAAAGGATATTTTCCTCAAGAATGGAGTTCAAGTGTTTTATCAAAATTAATTTCCATCTAAGATAATACAGGGTTCTGTTTTTATCCCTATTATTAAATTGATTTGTTCATGTTGTGATGGAATTATTTTTATTAATTCCTTTATCTTATATGAATTGATTTATGATGTCATGATGTTTCAAGAATCCGATTTTTGTTACATGTGTTATGCGATGATGTATGTTTTATGATTATGTGGCACACATAAGAAAGGATTCATTATAAGATGGGTGGGACCTATATCTCCCTCCAATGCATTGGGTAAAAATTTTATATCTCATGAGATAGAAAGGGCTGGAACGGTAGGTTATACCGGTTCAGTGAAACAGGACTGAAACGAGGGTTACTCGATTCAGAAAGGGACTTTGTCCACTAAGATAGTCTTGGAAATGAGTCTTGACTAACAAGAAATGATTCTCTATGATTATGTCTGAATGCCACAGAGTTTCTTGTTTTATGTTATGATTGTTGTGATTACATTTCACTGCCATGATTTATCCCATGTTATGAAATTATGCTCTCTTTTGCAGGATAAGAATTCCAAAAGTTATGTTCTTATGAATATGATGTGATTGATTTTTCTTTTGTATACCCTTACTGAGCATTTGAGCTCACCCTTTTTATGTTTTCTTTTCCCCAGGATATAAAGAAAGGTTTTAGGTAAAAAAAAGGAAGATCTTTATGGGAGATATTGAAGAGCTTTCACCACGATTAGAAGATTACGTTCCGAGTTTCAAAAGACACTAAACTATTACGATCCTTGTGTGTGTTTTTTTGTTATGTACTAAGTATTCCGCAAATGTAATGTAATGTCAATGTACGTCAAGTTTCGGGTCTCTACAACCATATCTCCCATAATGTGTTTCATATGTTTGGTGTTATACCTTATGTCATTATATGGCATACACAATGTAATGATCATCAGGCTATGACAAACTATACATGTTACACCTATAGTAGTTCATAGAAAAAATTATGTGGCATATATGTGTGTGAATATCCTCAAGCCATTACATCCATAAACACACATATATGGGGAAAACTAACTGATGTGCCTACCAGCACAATAACTACCCTAAGAAGTGATTTGGCCAAAGGGGTAGTCATCCATCCATCCTCCATCAAGAATATTGGGGAAAACGCCCATATGGACCAGGATATCTAGGGGTCATTATCCCTAAATGATACAGAAAAGTATCTTATAGAAACACAAAAGTACAGAATATACTGTATATCACAACCACAATGTGGGCATAACCTAGTCTTAGACTCAACTGCAGCTAATGTCTCTCGCACTCTTGGCTGTCACTACTAAGACTATGTATCATATATGTTATCAACCATTTAAATAGAAATATTATATAACTTCAAACATTTTTATCAGTTTAACTTTATGGAAATTAATTCTTAAACCATTAATTAACCATTTTCATTCCACATAAAATTTCATTAGAATTCCTTACATGATCCATAGTTCCTTTAATTTGTAACCTCATCGTCGTATTCTACTAAGCTTTAAATACACGGGTAAACTTCATTTCTTCAAAAATTTAAATAATATCATTTTCACTTTTCCATAATTCTAGGTATTCTATGAAAACATTCTATGCTTCCAAACACAAGGGGATCAATAGGGTGAGTAGATGAACTACCCGTAGAGTCTTCACCCACTATAATAGGAGCATATAACCATTTTTCACTGATAATATAAACACAGGAATCACATGGAAAACCTCGCACTTCCTCAACTATTTTGAAAGGAGGGGGAGAATGACCATCTACATCACGAAGTGTGGAAGGTAAGTAGATAAATAAACAACAAGATTCAACAAGAATGAAATATTGACATCGAACTCATTTAATCATCTTCGGTGTCCTCCCCGAAAGCCACATGCATTAATTGACACTTCTCACCGTTCTACGAATCAACTACATACACCACAACCACTTGGCCTTCCTTCCCCCTCATGCCACAATTTCCCTCTAGAACCATCCATCATTGGCTCACACCACAACCCAAGAAGTAAGAAACAACCAATAATATCTAGGTTGTTGGCACTAAACAAGGCATTTAACCGTTACCCACAATAATCCCTCACTTCTCTAATGATTAAGAAACATGGACATTGAAACCAGAAGGGTACCTCAGAACGCTACCAATAATTATCATTTATCCCAAAAATAGTTTATTAATCTATATTCAATTAATAGATTCATTATTTATTGGTTAGAACTTTGGGAAACCTATATAACATGGTATAATAAATTAATTAAACAATTAATTTGACATTCAATTAATTAAAAACATCAAATTGATTCATGTTTAAAAATAAATTCCATTAAACATTCACATCATCATCAATTTTATTAACATAAAATTTACAAAAACAACCAGATTAATTTACATTCCTCTTTATCTTTGACCAATTAATATCCAATTATTCCCATTTTATATTCATTACCAATTTACATTATGACTGACGGGATAAAGAACAAGGAATAAATTTCACAATACTTAAATAAACAAGCGGCAATAACCTAGGATAAATATGAATTATTTAAAATGGTTACTATATTTATTATGTCAATTCCATTGTGATCCAGTGGGATAAAACATGCTAAATCTACTACTGCACATAATTAGAATATTGAATCCATGAATCCCCTACTTCAAAAGGTATCCCATGTTATTTTACGAAAACATGCCAGCATGAAAGATCTGTATCCCTTCCCCTGGAAGACTGCATCCACCCTAGGATCTAGATACACAACCACAAAAACTAACAACATAAGAAGCTACAATAAGAACATAATGAACACATTAAATATTAATGAAAAAGAAAAATAGGGAGAAACCAATCCTGGAGCCCACACGAATAGTGGTTGACAGATCAAAAATTATAGATTTCCCTAAAACATAGGGTGAAAATTTAGTTATAAGATACTCTAGGGAAGTATCTATCCAAGGGTACATCACAATGCATGAATCCTATATGAAGGAAGGACATTTTTGAGCATCTCACACCAAGGAACAAGAAGGAATAATATAGGAGAGTGATATATCATCCCATTAGAATATTAAATAGTGCATATATTTAAGATAAATTAGATTTTCCATTAATATCAGATATGTCTAAGATAACGTGTTTTGACCGTGTAAAGGCTTATTAACCGTGATGATACATTAGATAAGAGTTATGAGATTTCAATGGGCCTTAAATTCCTCAATAAAAGGGTTTGAATTCATTTTATGTCAATGGAAATGTCAAATGGTAGATACTATAGGAATCATGGTAAATCATGAAATTTGGAAAATGAAAATTGACTCACCATTCTTGAAACACTAGTCGTGAAACCATTAGATGTCTCACCAATTCTGACTCATTGGTTCTAACTCACCATTTCTGACCCACTATTTCTAACCCATCAGTTCTGACTCACTATTTCTGGCATACCATTTCTGACTCACTATTTCTGACTCACCATTTTTGACTCACAATTATTGGATTACTATTTCTAACTCACAGTTCTTGACTCACCATTTCAAACTCACCATTTTGACTCACCAGTCCTAGAACCACTGTTCAATGAGTTGAAAATTTGGAAAATTGTTGGTGATGAGTCGCCTTGATCTCTCAAAACAACTCAAATGCAAGATTTCAGCAAGGGAATACACCAAATAGGTCAAGGCCATTATATCAGATACCTCTCAAAAGATTCGTGTCCATATGAATCCAAAATCAACCTAGACAGGATACATAATAAGGCGTCTATACAACTACACTTGAGATGTCTCTCAGGGATTTCACCACCAAATTAGATCAATTACTTAAAAAAGGAACCCAAAACCCCACATGACATCGACATTCAGATTCTAAACAATCTCTCTATAGAGAAACCTCCCAAAAGGGAGAAATCCCAAATAAGAAACAAAAATTAAAGCCAAATGAGAAAAAAGAAATGGATAAATCCACGAAGAAAATTGTTACAAGAAAATCGTGAAACATCAAATAGCTTGAGGTAATAAAAACATATTTTTTACACATCTTCCATGACGCTGTCATCCCTGCCAATATTCCACCATAAGACTCAAGCCAAAGGGAATATCATGCCCATGCAGCACCTTCTCCTTGCAGTCCTCGAACTTTATAGTTTGCTCGCCAAAGGTCCCAACATCATCAAAATCGATCTCTCCCCCGTCAATGATATGAGAGTCATCATGAAGATAAAGGCGGAGTTGTGACACATGAAAAAAATTATGTATTTGGATTTTCTTCCAGGGAAGTGCCGCTTGATACGCTACACCTCCAACATGAGACATCACCTTGAAATCCTCAATAAACTAGGGAGAAATATTACACCCATGACCAAACCGTTGATTCCCATGATGAGTAGTCACATTCATAAATATGTGATCCTCAACATAAAACCCTGTAGGTATCCTTGGATGGTCAACATAGAACTTCTGATGATCATGTGCTGCCTTTATCCTCTCATGAATCACCAAAACTGTATCTGTCATATTTTATTCCAATTCTAGCCTGAGAATTGGGGAGTATTTGAACCCAATCCAGCACAGAAAAAATGGAATAGTCATCCATACAATGAGTCAAATTGCTCCATACTGATATTGGAGTGAAAACTAATTTTGTAAGTGAACTCTACTAAGGGAAGGTGCCACATCCATGAACCTCTAGAATCCAATACATAATATTGCAACATGTATTCAAGAGTTTGGATGGTCCACTTTTTCTTAACATTTATCTATGGATGAAAAGTTATGCTAAGGAATAACCAAGAAACAAAATTATGTTGGAGCTCTCCCCACACCCTCGAGGTAAAATTTGGGTCTCCATCAAAAATGATCCTCTTCAGGTCTCCATTAAGTGTAATCAGCTCATGCGAATACTGCCTTGAGAAAAACTCCACTATGCATGACTCCTTGATCATTATGAAGTGGTTTTATTTCAGAAAATGATATACTAACAGAAATATAGTGTCGTAGACTATTTTAGATGGAGTATATCCATTTACAAAGCCCATCGATATTTCCTCCCACTTTAATTGAGGAACGTATTATTGATGGAGAAAACCACTGGGAAAATGGTGCTCATATTTCACCTTCTAAAAGGTCAAACATTGAGACACAAACTCTACAACTGCATTCTTCAACATAGGCAACCAAAAGTGAATCTGTAATGCCTAGTACATCTTCTTCATACTAGGATGTACCACTAAAGGAGAAATATGTATCTCCCTAAGAAACATCTCCAACATCTTCGATGTATCAAAAAGACTCCCCTAAAACAATAGTCAGTGTTGTTCATCCTTAGACCATCGTTCTGGGGCTTCTCCACAAAAAAACATGGTCTCTCCAATCCTACACCTCATTCTCTCCCAACTGGGAATCTTCCACCAGCTACGACAAAGATGATTGCAATATCATATAGAAAATACAACCTCCTCCCTCAAATTCTCCCATATCTACATATAATGAAGAGTGTTCTTCCACTACCCTATAGAAATCAATTGATTCACATACTACATCACTATGTGACCTCCTGCTTAGCACAAAGACTACAAAATTCGCCATTACAGATGTATAAAAATTATAAATGTTGTAATCATATAAATAATACATCCATCGATGCGGCTACAAGTTCATGTCAAACTAGGATAAATCATTCCTCGGGGTCATATGATCTATGAAAAATCACAAAGCACTCGCTGATGAGGTAATGTATCCAAAACTTCATAGAAAAGTACTGCTCCTCTAACTAAAGGCCATTCATGGAATAATTGCATTCAAGGAGACAAAACTAATGATACCAATAAGAATTTACTGATCTATACAACATTAGAACAGATCCCAACCCCAAATGTGAAGTGTTGATGAAAACATCAATCTAAAATCCCTATACTAGCAGAAAAATAACTAGACTGATGACCAAATTATCATTTAAATAATTGAAATCCACTTGACACTGATCAGTACACATGAACATCTGACCCTTCGGGGTCAATGCTGTTAGAGGAGTCCAAACCCAATAGAATTTAGCAAGAAACCTATTATAATAGCCTATCAGACAATGGAAACTCCTCAACTCTTCCATTGTCATGGTGGATTCCCATGAAACAACTACTTCTAACATTGATGGATCCAGAAATACTCCTTATTGGGATACCTAATTTCCCATGAAGTGGACTTCTCTAATCAAAAAGATTCGCTTTGATAAAATCCAAAATAGTTATTTTCCCCGAACGAATCCCAAAATAGTATGAATATGCTCCGTGTGCTACTCCTCATGAGCCGAAAAGACAAGGTTGTATTCGATGAAAGACACTATAAACATATCTTGAAACTCATAGAACATAGTGCTCATAATCCTCATGAACATAATTGGAGAATTCATCACACCGAATGGAATCATCAACAACTCATAATTCCCATGATGAGAATTGAAAGTAGTCTTTTGGATATCCTCATCCTTTACACACATCTACTGATTCCTAGAACAAAATAGATATTCAAGAAAAAAAATTGCACCATTCAGTTGATCAAAGAAATAATCTTTTAATGGAAGGGGAAATCCGTTCTTCACTATCGCTTTGTTCAAGCTAAGATAATCGACACAAATCCAAAAAATGACATGACCCTTCATCACCAAAAATACAGGTGCACCCCAAAATGACACACATAGCTGAAAAAAACCACACTGCAATTGACCATAGAGCTACATATGTATCTCTTTAAAATCATATTTCACTGTACATTACGGAGACATTGAGATATGACACACCCCTAGTTGTAGCTCAATCTGGAACTCCATATCTTATAAAAGGGGTAACATGAGAACCGATTATTGGAAGACATAAGGGTATTCTATCAAGACCCTAGTAAATGCTAACTCATGATCCTTCAAAAAAATATACATCATCTCAGCCAACATGGAGGACACACAAGGAACACCCCTCTCTCCCATCAGAGTGTCTCGCTCGCAAACAAACACTGCTTGCTCTCCATCAGAGTCAAAGAACACCACCTATGTCTAGAAGAAATCCAAGATATCCTGCATCGAATACAACCAATTAATTCTAAGGATGAAATTTTATTATTTTATTTGAAAACATTAGAAATATCCCCAAGAGTTGTGCTACCCCAGAACAAGATCGTGGTCTCTACATACTTCAAAAAAATCTACTCGAAATCTAACTAGTGTAGTCAACACCAAGGGCACGAAGCCTCTCTATATAAAGTACCAATGCATGGAAAATGGTAGTTGATAAGAAGAAGTATGTATCTCCTAATTTAAATAATTAATTCTCCCAATTAGAAAGCAATAAAAGGGTACCTTGAATGACATCTACCTAGCCTGGCATTGAAATTGCTAAAACAGGAAGCTGAACACGACCTGCTGCATGGCCTCTATGACACAAATGAAGGCCACCACCTTGGATGCACTCTTATATTAGAGGATGGGGAGCCTCCCAGAGATGTCCTATTTTTCCCCATCTTCCCTCTATTGATCCAAATATGGTGAAACCTACTACTTTCTTGGCTTGAACATCCTTAATGGAGGAACCTGGAGAGAAACACATGGTGAACGCTGATTTCTCTAAAAGGTCAATCACTCTCACATTTTATTACAACAGACTCAACAAGAAAAACAATCAAAAGTTCATTTGGCATATGTATGGGAGCCTTTTACCCTAGATTAACAATATTCTAAGGACTGGACCTACCCTCGAACGAACAGATACTTCTCTACCCTGAAAACAAGGAACCCCAGACCAAAGCTCTTCTTCGTGAGGAATACTGATGACTCCCCTCTCATGATGATCCGATTCTAGATAACTTATTCTCAATGAACACTTCCTTCTCTTCCACCTTAAGATATGTCATCAACATAATTGGTTATCCAAGAACATTATATCTGGATGAAAAGCATCCTCGAATTGGCTCTATATAACTTCCTCTTCTATAAATTGGTCCAAATCATATCGGAATAGTTTCCAAAAAAGGTTTCTAAACTCTCGCATGCTGGAGATCCCATATCGAAGGGTAAGAATCTCCTAGAGACTGGATGCCTTCGCAGTCGAAGAAAGAATCTCAGTTGTAAACTACTCTAGAAACATCTCCCACAATATAACTAACTCCTCATGAACCCCAAGGAACAAGAACCACAACTACCTCACAACCCCACACAGCATCGCCAAAACCAGAAATACCCAGTGCTCCTTCCGCACAGAGATTGAACTGAAGGCTATCTCAACCTCCTCCAACCTGTCTTTTGGGAATTCATCTAAAAGATATACCTTGTACTTATATAGAATCTTGGATTGAAACTCATATATTTTCCTCCTCTAATATTTATCATCATAACCATTACCCTTCCACAATCTGTTGGACATCTTCGGTACAAACCTGATTAGGATGTCGACCTGAAGCCAAATCTGAAAAATAAAAAATTGTTAGAGATCATAAACATGAAATATGGATGACTGAACATAAATTAATAAATTGTTTTCTTTTATAATTTTCAGGTTAACCTATCTAAAGGACTAACCATTAAAATACATTCCAAAAAAGGATGATTCAGGATCCTTTTCTAGGACTCTACTCTACAACAAGAATCACCTCCATTAGTAGACACTGTAAACATAATGGTCTATGAATTTGATCAAAGGGGGTCCCAAAATACAAGTGTATCATCTAGTATTAGTGGTTTCTACACTTTCTAAACTTGACTGAAAATATTTCCCAACCCACCCATTCAATCTCACATGTGCCTCACTCAAATATCCATTCTATCCCCCAACTAGACCTCTAATACCACTCTACCACCACCCACTCCCCCCAAAGTGTATCTCTCCTAGGACAGAAAGGTAAGAAGGGATATAGTGACACCAATTTTATGCCTCCAGTATGCCTCTTGATGGAGAATACCACCAAGGGTATAGTAAGCACACTAATTTGGGGAATTACCCTCTAATAGAACACATGAGAAAGTGAGAGATAATATAGACATCAACCAACTCCATCTTAGACTGCAATATAAAATTAATCCCATGTGCACATATGTAATTTGTTGAAATAACTACTACAAATAAAAGGGAAAACTTCAAGTACCAAACGAAAGTAAAACGATAGCAACCACTAAGCCAAAACAGCTCCTCCAACTCCAAGCTAGTTGTAACTAGCTTGATCTCTAACATGATCTATGTGACCTGAGGAACAGTATATATATATATATATGTATGTATGTAGGGTGAGTATAATATTATACTTCGTAGGATCCTCCCTAGATCCTCTGTGTCAAAATTAAAGAAAGCATGCAAAATCATAGTGAAAAGCAACTGAAAGTAACTCATCACCTAAAAAGATATACTTTTTTCAAATCCTTACCATGGATACTCTCACCATGTATCATGTACAATAGTATATAATATAATAAAAATATCAAGGGTACCCCGCTGGCACTTATCCATTGGTTCTCAGTTTTTCCCCAACATCGTATGTCCTAATAATATCTTTTTAAAAAGGATTTCCTGTAGTCACCTGGGTATAGAACCACAACATGAACCTCACACAACACAACCACGGAACCCACGTAACCAAAGAAAATATATTGTTTTTGGGAGCCACAAAATCTCGCATAACTTGTATCATACATTGGGTATTATACCTTAATCCATTATATCACATACGTTGAGTAAGGATCCTCAAGCCATCAAAGCCTATAAACGATACACTTATAGTAGTCCATAATAAAATATATCCAAAATATATTTGTGTGAATAAAATAAATCAATTACATCACTCTAAAAACATATTTGGTGAAAAATAACTTAAATTCCTACCTGAAAAATAACTAATAAGGGAAGAGGATGGGCCAAAGGGGGTAGTCAGCTATCCATCCTCCCACCAGAATGTTGTGAAAAAAACCCTACCCCAAGGAACATATTCCTCAGGGTGTTTTTTCCCTAACTGCTAGGTTTGAGTAGCATATCGAGACACAAAAGTACATAATATACTATATCTCACAACCACACTATGGGAAATAACCTAATATTTGGCTTAACAACAACTGACATATCTCGGACTCCCGGCTATCATAGATAAGATTTGGTATCGTAAAATCGCACAACCATTTAAAGATATATTTAATATTACTCTATCCATTATAATCAGTTTCAACTTATGTTAATTATTAAGTTAACCATTAATTGAACATCATCATTCCACATTACATTTCATTAGAATTCCATCCATGATCCACAGTTCCATTAAATTTTAACATCGTCATTTTATTCCCGCAAGATCAAACCCCACGTGTTAAAATAATTTATTAAATAATTGTTTTCATAGAATTAACACTTTTCCATATTTATAGGTGTTATAAGAAAACATTATAAACCACCAAACACAATGGATAAATACGGTTTGTTGGTGAACTACCCAAAAAGACTTCACCACCTATATTAGGATTGTATATCCATCCATCCCCAAGATGCTAATCACAGAAAGCACATGGCATACCCCACATGTCTTCACCTTTTTCGGATGAAGGTTGAAGAAGAACATTTTCTTCTTGTAGTAGGGAAGGTAAAGTAGATTAAAAAATAACATGATTCAAAAATCAACTAACATTCAAATCCAACATGTTTCATCATCTTTGTTATCCTCCATGACACAGACATGCATAAATCGATGCAGATCATCACTCTAGGCATCAAATGGTGCCACTAAACCCACTGGGCCTCCCTTCCCCCACATACCACAATAGACCTCCAAGCTTAGACATCCATATATCACACCACAACAGAAGATGAAGGAAAAAAACAACAACAGTTGGGATTATGGACCTAAATATAGAATTTACCCTTCACAGACAACAATCACTCTCTACTCCAAAGAATAAGCCTCCAGGCCTTTAGAAGCAGAATGGTAACTCAGAACCCTACCAAGAATTATCGTTTATCACACAACCATTTCCATAATCCATCCTCTATTTACCGATTCATTATTTTTAGGTCCCAACTAATGGAAACCTAATATATAAGCTATAAAAAATTAATTAAACAATTAATTTGACATTACATTAATCAACAAGAATCAACATGTTTCATGTTTATCAATCAATTCAGTTAAACATGTATATCTGCTTCAATTTGATAGTAATAAAAAATACAACAACCACCAGATTCATTTTAATTCCTCTTTATATTTGTCCAATTAATTTAATACTAATCACAATTTACATTCATTGCAAATTTATGTTGGAAATAACCTGATAAACATAAACGAATAGATAACACACTATCAATAAAAACATTTGGTAACGACATATGATGGATATCATTTCTTTAATCTGGTTTATATATTTATTATGTAAATTCAAGTGTGATCTAGTGGGATAAAACATAGTAACTCTGTTATTGAACATAATTAGAATATTGAATCCATGAATCCCCAACATCAAAAGGATTCAAATGTTATTTTTACAGGAACATGATAACACAAAGGATCATGATCACCACTTCTGGAAGACTGTATCCACCCGATGATGAAGAGAAACCACCATAACAACAAAAACATATGAAGATATATTAAAAACATAGATAACAAATTATATAACACGAAAAAGGAGAAATGGGAAGAAACCCATGCAGGAAAATAGAAGACATGTGGTAAAACATAATTTATATTAAAGATATATTGACAATTCCTGATTGCACCGAAACAGGGGGTACACAAAAAGCTAGAAAAAGCTATAGGGAAGACATTATACGAGGATAAAAAACTACACATGACTTCATTTGGGAGTAAGGAACGGATCAAGAATCTAACACCAGGGAAGAAATAATGAAGATCATGGGAGAATGTTATCTCATTCATTTAGAAGATTTAATGGAGCCTCGATTTATGGTACCCAATATTTACCATTATGATTGGATCTTTCAAGGATCAGGTGTTTTTATTAAGTAAAGGCTTCCCAACTATTAAAAAATATATATAAGAATTATGATCTTTTAGTTGGCAATAAACCCCTTTAAATAATGTTTTGAATTCATTTTATTCCAAAGGAAACATCAAACACAAAAAGCTGTAAGAATCTGGGAAAAACTAGAAATTTGGTAATGTGAATAATGAATCACCATTTGGGAAACAATATTCATGACACCGTTAGATGTATCACCATATCTAACTCATCAGTTTTGACTCACCATTTCTATGTCACCAATTTGGACTCACGGATTTTGGCTCATAGTTTCTGACTCACAGTTTTTTTGACTCACTGGTCTTGGGAACACTGTTAATAGAACCGGAAATTTGGAAAAATATTGGGAATGATTCACATTGACATCCTATAACTCCTCAAACACCATATTTCAGAAAGTGATTGGAAAAAATAGTTTTGGGATATTATTATGGGTGATAAGATATTTAACATGAAATATTTATTATTCGTAATCTGATCGTAATAGACATGTTACTAATTAAATGGAATGTGTATTTAGATATTTACCAATCCATATTGAGTATGTCATTCTAGATATTCTTTATTTATTTATGATATCTTCCACTTTAGATAACCATTTATAAGCATCTGATCCAATAGATATTTTATTTTATTTATTTAGGATATTAATAATAGATCTTCCAATGAGTTTAAGGAGAATTATTTTTATCACTTACTATATTTTATTTCATTTTAAAAAAAAGTATTGAAAGAAATATTTCTGTATACTTTTATACTAAAAGTTGTAAAATATTTTTCCCTTTGGTATGAGATCACATATATCTAGAACTATTGTAATATTATATCCATCGACTGTAGGAAATTGGGATCAGGGCCATTATAGATGGAATCATAAAATTGTTACTAGAATCCTTGAGATCATGTTTCAAGAAAAATTATATTATGGATAATAACCATATTATAGGCATTTAAAATAATAATGGAAGAACAACATAATGATTCGGTGATGAATATATTATTTTTCACTTATATGCATTCCAGTCTATATACTAAAAGTGGATATGATTGTAGAATAGTTGTACATAGGGTTAATAATACCCAAAATGGATCATTTTGTTTTGACTTGATCCACACCGTGTGCACAACATTGGGCCTTGATGTACAGATTCATTTACACTTTGGTGGAATATTATTCATATAATTCACATATTCATTACATACTTACATGAATTTTTTAATAGATGATAGAAGTTAATGATCTTGGTTAGGCATAAGGTTCTTTATATTTAAAAGATGTAGTTAGGATTTATATATCATATAAATGACTATATGTTTTCACATAATGATTAATATCAATCAATGTAAACATTTTGGTTTTATTAAATTGCTAAAACCTAAAGTAATAATTTTAACATTATATTAGATGGAAAATGTAGTGATTATGAGAAACAAAATGTGATTATTATCATAGTGAATGTTATTTTTAGTATTCATAATCATTTACCCTGATATAATGTTAAAATATATAATATTTCCAACTCTCATACTCACCAATGATGTTATGGATGGATTATTTTATGTTCTTGAGTGGTGGATAACAAACAAGAGAATGTTCTTGACATCCTTCAAGTTAGAAATATTGAAGGCTAAACCCAGGATAATGTCTCAAAGGATTAGGAAAATAAATTATGTGTGGAAAAAATGGCATAGAGTGATGAATTTCCTAGGATAAGAGTGGAGTTCGATAGAGTGAAATAAATTTCTTTATTATAATGAAATTATAGTTTGGTGTTTTGAATTTGGGTAACCTATTAATTATCCATGTCATTTATTTATTTTAATTTTAATATCCTAGAATTAATAAGGAACTATGTTGAACTAAAATGGTTGAATTATTTTTTTTAGTGGGATTCAATAATTATTTAGTTTAAGTACTTTTATCACTGTTATTTTGGTTATAAGAATCAAAAAACATTTAATGAATGTGGTTATTTAATTTATATATGTCTTCATAAGATATTAAATATAAAATTATCAACACAATAATAGTTTATTTATTTTAATATTGATCATATGTCCACATTCTTAAAAATCAATTTTTAGGTTATATGTTATTGGAGTTTATCAATATTAAGGATGATTTTTTGACCTATATGGTAATAAACCCCATTGGAATACTCTATTAAAAATATATTTATGTTATAATGAATTAATAATTTTTTTATATAAGATTAAAGGTATTAATAAATTTTAATGTCTATCTTATATTTTATTTTTTTGGTAATTATGGTTCTTCACAATTTGAGAATGTTATATTAAATTTATTAACATTGTGTTGGAAAAATGTAAAACTATAAACCAACATACAACTCATCCCATCCGAAAAGGATGAATGGATTGAACCCAAAACCATTGGGAAATATTGGTGTAATACCTCCCATGGGCCAAGACGATATCCACGATAGTATGACATGATTTTTAAATATAAATTTGAATAAATAAATATTATGTTTATTTTTGAAATCATATTGTAGGTTCAATTATTTTTTATTTTGGGGTGATTAATAATATTTCAGGATATGTTTTATTGTGTTGAGATATATATATATATATATAATATTAAAATTTAACATAATGTCTTATTTTTGAATAATGAGTTTAAAATTTGGGATATTTATTTTAAAATTTTAAAATCACCTTTTAGGTGAAAATATTATTTAAAATTTTGAATATAATGGATAATTGGAATTTGTTGCTATCTATTTATATAATAATTTATGTCAAACCATTGATGGAATTTATGATTTCAAATTCATTATTTCCCCATATAATGGTTTATCCATTTTTATTATTATATTATCATGTGATAACCATTTTAGTTTTAGTTAATATTTAATGATATTTTAAATAAATTATTATTCTTCTAGGGATCTCATGATCCATTAAATGTTAATTTTAGTTATTGGGCCAATAAAAATTAAAATTTCAAATTCATTTCTAGTAGTTAAAAATGAAAAGGATATTTATCAATGAATAAAAAGGGATTAAATCTTTCTAATGAAATAAATATATATAAACAATTATGTTTTCTTGTTTTCTATATTTCGATTTTAAGATAATATATCAACTCTAGAAAAATGATCATGAAAAAAATTAACCTATTACATTTTAATTCAATGAATCATTTGAGTTTTAACTAATCATATATTAATGGTTTTTTGGTCACTAGGTTTTTCATGACCATTCACCTCATTACAATTTATTATCTCTATAACTCCACATAATTCATTATGATTTTCCATCATATATATATTTTAACATTCTAAAAATTTTCTACTCTTTATAATTGTAGTTTCAAGTTATTCCTGATATCCATATTATTTCCATTTACATCGTTTAACTTCATTTTGAAGCATTTTTATGATTTGGTTTTTCAATAATGGAATTTAAAAATATCAAACCCTTGGTTTTCAAGTTCATGTTCAAATTAAAAGGGAACAATTTAATGAAGGCGGAGAGAATGTGAATACCTAATATTTAATATTATATTTATTCTAATTATATTTAGTACATTCAATATATTTTAGTACATGAATCCCCTTAATTAAAAGATAATACATTTACTTTCATAGAGTATATTCCATTTAACACTAATCATATAAAACCTATAAAATATATTATATAAATATGGGTAATATAATATAACCATTTAATTGGAAGTTATTAATTAGATTAACCAATTTTTAATACATATATATATATATATATAATTCTTAATAAATACAAATTTGGTGATAAATTTTTATCATATAATAAATCTATTTTTTTGGTAAATTTAAGGAATTCTTCAAAATACATTTTATTCAAAAATGTTATTATTTTGAATTTTATATTTTGAAATGATTATTAATTTTTACCACATTTAGAATTTTTATTTAATAAACATAATTTCATTTCATTAAATTATCATATCTTAAATGACCTAGGATTTTCACACATAAATATCACATCTTTGTAGATGAATATTACATATTTTTCAAAAACATGCACAAGATAACTGTTATAAATTAATATCTTTAGAAATTACAAAAAATACCATTATTTATTGAATTATCTTCATAACCTTCAATAATTATCTCTTTTACAAAGTACTCTTCATTGGCATACCATACCTAAACCATTTTTCATCACCAGAGGAAAGAAACATCTGAAAGGGTGAGCTCAAATTCTCAGTAAGGGTAAACATATGAGATATGCATCTATGATAATATGGTAACATAATATAAAAATAATGGTATGTGATCATATTAATAACTCATGATGTTCATACATAACATTTCATCGAAAATAAAAATGAGTCATGGCCTACAAAAAATTCATTTCATGAAACATAGCCAAAAAGATGAAGACAACATTTTAAATCAGTCGTGAACCATAAGATCATGTTATAAAATAGTGTCATAATCATAAATAAATAAACCCAGTTAATATTTAAATATTAAATACCAAGAATTAAACACCCCAACCCTACCGCAATGGCTTGAGGAGGCGATGGTGGTTACATGGCCTTAAGCGACGTTCCCAAGGTGCAAAAGGCTAGCAATAAATATGGAGGGCTTCGAGAACAAATTGGGGAATGATTTTACCTTAAGAATAAAACCCAAAAAAACAATCAACTAATATCCACTATATGATACATGTAAATAAAACATTCCAGCATGTATTCCCAAAATACAACCAAGTTGATCCACAATACAACCCAAAACCAATACATTCCAACACGATATCAGAGTAATATGTGGAACACTAAACAAAAGTCCGAAAATAAACCAATACACACTCCATGACTCCACCCCAACCTACACGCTCCAAGCACCACCACATCTCCCAATATTCACCAAAAACCACTAGAAATGAGATGCCTTACCTTTACCTGTGTCTCAGAATACGACATAAGCAAAAGCCCCAAAGTGCTTATGCAGGGGGTGAGTTCTAATACTCAGTAGGTTTTCCCCAAATGAATTACACACACAAGCCACTAGGATAAAACTATTATCACTTTTATATAAAGAAGTTTATATAAAATAATCACAAGTGGAACCATTACTATAAGCCAAACATACTCTTACCAAGCCAAGACAACCAATGGAAATCCAAACAGACATGCCGCAAGACATTTCATCTTTTCACATCAGCACAATAATTTCAATTTTGCAAAGAAATAAACCACACAAAGATCGACAACCCAATACCAGTATAACAATCATGACGACACTTCCATCCAACCCATTTCGTCCTTCCCAAATTTACTGGAACTTGTCTTCCACATACCATTTATGCTGTCCCTTTAGTCCAATATCCATCCCATTTTTATAGTGGCACTTCTCATCCACTTACCATTTATGGTGGCACTTCCGTCCACTATCCATCCACTTTTTATCGAGGCACTTCTCATCTACTCCACCACATCCCAACATCTTCCAACCAATGATATCACCCATTTCCACACAAGCCACAATAATAATCATGCATTATTGTCAATACCAAAAAAATACCATTTCCAACTCAAACGCATTTCAATATCACCCATTTATTGAAATCAATACTCATACTCATAATCATTACCATTTTAAAATCACCAATTTATAATTAACCAATTGATCCCATTTTAACTAAACCCCAATTTCATGCCAAACCCCCCAAATCATCACCGATTTGATTTTCCACCAAAATTCACACAACAAGCTTACAATTAAATTAAATCAACCAATTTAATTGTAAATGAACTTAACATTTCATCCTTGTGGACTTGAGAGAGAATCCACCTACCTCATAGGGTTTGGAAAAATTGACCCTTCGCCCAAAAGCACTCCAAACCGGGTGAATGACTCCTCAAAACCACCTCAAAAACCATTCCCTAACATCAACTAGCTCTATCGAAACAAACTCAACCACTCTTATTTTTATACCAGCCCATCAGAACTAAGCTTTCAACACATTATACATTTTCTGAATTCCAGGATGAACAACTCATCTGGAATGATGATACGCCCTGAGAAGAACCCCCTGACAAGAAACTAGAACAACCATCAAATTCCGAAAACACAAAACTGAATCTTCATTCAGTTTTCAACCATCAATGGTATCCCCACCATTGAGTTTAGACCACATTTTCACACCGACACAATCATATATATGTGCCTATTTAACCCAGCCAACCATGTTAGTAATCAAAAAAACCAGAAAGGAGACTGCTCTATCACCCTGGTCCTCAAATTACAATGGCATGTCAGCCATAACTGACATCAACATCTATAGGTCTGATGCATGTTTCACCACATGAGAATATTATTTTA
The DNA here is from genome assembly GCA_963277665.1 of Viscum album. Taxonomy (NCBI): domain Eukaryota; kingdom Viridiplantae; phylum Streptophyta; class Magnoliopsida; order Santalales; family Viscaceae; genus Viscum; species Viscum album. Next base: position 1,836,490,097 of record OY728136.1, read on the forward strand.
TACTTAATGCATATGCCACCGAATTTTCCCTACCCGGTGTGTACATCAAGTCAAAATAAAAAATCTGGAGATATTTCATCCATCTCTTTTGCCTCAAGTTCAAATCAATTTGTGAGAAAATTTTCTTCATGCTATTATGATCTTTATATACCATGAATTTCTCACCGAAGAGATAATGATTCCACACTTTTAAATCATGGACCGCTGCTTCCAATTACAAATCATGTTTTGGGTAGTTCTTCTCATGAACCCTCTACTGTAGTGAGACCTACACATCAATATGATTCCCTTTCAAGGGAACACACCACGACCCAGATCCTGATGCATCGCAATACACCACATACCCTTTTCCTTGTTCCAGAAAAACCAATACTGGAGCCGATGTAAGGCGACTATTTATCTTTCTGAAACACTGGTGACACTATTTATTCAACTATAATGAAACATTATTTCGGGTTAAAGCTATCATCGGTGAATCCAAACATGAAAAATCACGAAAAAATTTCCGATAATACCCAGATAGATAGAGGAAACTCCATACCACAAACACATTTTTTTGGTGGTTTCCACAAGATAAAAACCTCTATCATTTCTGGATCCACTGAAATACCCCTTTCATAAATTACATGGCCAAAAAAATTGACATAATGTATCCAAAAAAGCACACTTTGAAAATTTTTAATACATCCGATGATCCCTCAAAATCCCCAGAAGTATCCCCAAATACTACTCAGGCTCCACCCTTTCCTTTGAATACACCAGAATATCATATACAAACACCACCCCAAATGAATCCATATATCTATGAAATTTACAATTCATCAATTCCATGAACACCGATGGCACTTTCAGTAGACCAAAAGGCATAACAACATATTCATAATGGCCATAATTACTTCTGAAAGTTATTTAAGGATTATCGTCCTTCCTAACCTGAAATTGTTGATATCTTGACATCAGGTCGATCTTAGAGAACCACTGTGCTCCCCTCAACTGGTCGAACAACTCATCAATTCGTGGAAGTGGATGTCTATTATTAATCATAACTTGGATAATTCTATGACAATCAACACATATCCTCAATGTTCCATCAACCATTTTCACAAATAACATCAATGTTTCCCATAGGAAAATGCTAGGACAAATAAACCCTTTGTTTTCTAACTCTTCAGACTGGACATTAAATTCACAAAATTCAGTTGGTTCTTTTCAGTAAGATGGATGTGAGATAAGACTAGTCCCCAGAAAGAGATCAATCATAATCTCTACTTCTCTTATGAAAGGTAACCCAAAGAATTATTTGGAAAAAATATCCATGAACTAATCAACCACTTTCGGAAGAACACGCTACTCAACACCCTCTACTGATTCCAACGAAATCACCACCAACTGATAAGATAATGTGCCCACTGCTAGTGCCAACAAACCTGTTGAACCCTGCCTTTCATGCTTCTCTCCACTAAAGAGATGTCTAACTCCATCATTTGTCGTAAACGCCACTGTTCATGCATTATAGTCGATGTGGGCCTTAAAAGCCACATGACAATCCATTCCTAGGATTACATAATACCCATCCATATCAAGCACTAAGAAATTCCACATTAGCTCAACCTCGCCCACAACTATACAACATGATCTACAAAAGAAGTCTCAACACTCTCTTCGAACCAGATGAGTTTGATGTTTCAAACCCAAAGGCATCATTTCTACCCTTAAACCTAGCAACTCAACCACACATACATCAATAAATGATTGTGAAACATCCATATCAAAAAAAAATTGAATTATGGTATAATTTATTAGAATAGTACCTCGCACCGTGGATGGTACCTACTGATCATCCACCACAACCTGCTCGACTCTAAACAATGCATGGGTTGCCACACTCAACTCTTTATTGCCATGCTGAGGAGTTGTGGTGTTCCAAGAATCACCATGACTGACTTTTCTCTGCCGATGAGGGGTATGCTACTGACCCCATCCCATCGAAGAATACGACGACTACGATCCCTGAGGAGTTTCATGCTCACCAGACCTTGGAGCATTCCTACAATATCACTGTAGATTCCCCATCTTCATGAAGTTGTGACATGCTCAAGTCTGTGTCGTACAGTACCACTTGATGTGTCCCATATAGACACACTAAAAAAATCTGGGTTTGATCTAGGGATTTATAGAAAGATTTACCGATCCAGCGATCAGATTATGTACCATACTCCCACCCTGAGAATAAGTGTCCCTCTTATGCTTGAACCTAGTGTTAGAGTTCCCACTATTACCCATGGGTACCACCATGCTTTATACACTCGGAGATCCCAACAGATCCCACTCATCCACTGATGCTCAATTCACCATCTCTATGTAATCACTGATACACAACACCGCTATTTTTGAACTGATCTTTTTCCTTAACCCCACTTCGAAGATCCTTACATTCAATGACGTGCTACTCACCACCTCGGGTGAAAACTGCACTAAGTTCTTAAACATAGTTTCATACTCCATCACAGACATGTGCTCTTACTTTAGATCAAATAAATCAGTTGTGCGCTGAATTATGAACGTATGTGGGTAGAATTATTTATTAAAAAATTCCTCAAATCCATCCCACATCATACCGTAGTCTATTTTCACTTGGAGTACCTACTCCCACAACGGAAGAGAAAGAGATTCTAGCTTATTTGTTGCTAGCATTAAACTTAGCTCTACCGGCATCCCCATGAATTCGAAAATTCTATTCATTCTGGACAACCACAGCTCTGCCCTTTCTGGGTCAGAATCACCCCTAATGATGGGTGGATCCTACTTTTGATACTGAGATTCAAAGTACACAAGCTTTGTATTTTCTACTCTATTCACTCTTCCCACATCATGGAATGATTGCACTATGCTCTGGACTAACTGCTGGTTCACATGGGGCTTAGGTACAACCACATTCTCATCGGCCACTTCTGGTTGGTATCTACGATTCCTAACCACTGCCATTTCTATAAACAGAAATGAGACAACCCTAAGTCTCACTTCCATAGACATCATGAATTCCCATTTCATATCGCATTACACAACATAATCACAATGAGGTTTTCCACTTTTCTGAATTTTCCATGTTTCACCATTTCTGAAAACCAAACCATTTTCAAAATACCGAATTTATTCACATTACAATTTTAGAAATTTGAAAAACCATTTCTCAATTCATCTGATAAATCATTATTCCCAGTGAAATATTAATCCAAGAGGGATGTCATTTCTACCATATATGCCATGAACATCTCATTGGCTACACCCACAACAATGAGATTTCCAATGCCTATAAATGTCTCCAAAACGCTTATGTACTCAACTCCCTAGTAACTTGAAATTCAGAATAAAAGGGTTAGTTATGTCATTTTATGCTATACTTTCTAAAATCCTACATTCCTACACCTTTCTACCATCCTGACTAAAGGAATATACCACCCTGAATTTAAACTCTAAAAATGGTGAAACATGGAAAATGTGAGGGTTACTTGGGAATAAGCGACGTTCCCAAGGTGACAAAGGCTAAAAATAGGGGCTGACAGTATCATGAACAAATTAGGTAATAATTTTCCCTTACGAACAAAATCCACCAAACCATCCTCTAATAGCCACTATATGTTTATTTTCAATAAAACATTCAAGCGTGTATTCCCCAAAGACAACCATGTTGTTCCACAATTCAACCCAAAAACAATAAAATACAACATGGTATTAGAGTACTATGTGGAATCCTAAAAAAGAGACCTAAAATAAACCAAGACACACCCCACGACTCCACCCCAAGCTCCATGCACCATGAACCACCATATCTCCCAAGCATCACCACAAACATCAAGCATTGAGATGCCTTACCTTTACCTGGGTCTCGGAACACGACATTTGTAAAAGAACCAAAGTGCCAATGCATGTGGTGTGTACTAAAACGTAGTATTTTTTCCCCAAATGACATCCCTACACACGCCACAATGATAAAACCATTAGTACATTTATATAAAGCAGTGTATATAAAATAATCAGAAGTGAAAGGATTAATATAAGCCAAACATACCCTTACCGAGACAACAAAACCAAATGAAATCTAAACAAACATGCCACAAGACATTTCATCATTTCACATTAGCACAAAATATTTCCATTTAGCAATGAAAAGCACCACACACGGTTCAACAAACCGATAACTGTATAACAATTGTGGTGGCACTTCCTCCCACCCTTTTCTTCAATCCCAAATTTAGTGGAACATCCCATCCACTTACCATTGATGGTGACCTTCCATCCACTATCCATCCCCTTTTTATAGTGGCACTTATCATCAACTCCACCACATCCCAACATCATCCACCCAATGACATTACCCATTTCCACACAAGCCACAATAATAATCATGCATTATTATTAATACCAACAAATACCATTTCCATGCCAACCAAATTTCAATATCACCTATTTATTGAAATCAATACTCATTCTCAAAATCATTACCATTTTAAAATCACCAATTTAAAATTATCCAATTGAGCCCATTTCAACAAAAACCCCAATTTCTGGGTAAAACACCCAAATGATCACCCATTTGATTTTCCAACAAAATTCACATCACATGATTTAAATTAAATTAATGAAACCAACATAATTGTAAATGAAATTCCCATTTCAACCTAGTGGAGTTGAGAGAGAAGCCACATACCTCTTAGGGTTTGGATAAACCAACCCTTCGCCCAAATGCGCACCATACTGGGTGAACGCCACCTCGAAACCTCATAAAAAATTCTACCCTAACATTAACAAGATAGAACATTAACACAAAAAGGAAACAAAACCCAATATCTACATGCATCCCCTATAGATAAAAAAACTATAAGTGGGATAGGGATAACCCTTACCAGAACCTCAATGAACCAAAAGAGGGAGCTACCCGAGGAGAACCCCCTTCGATATGGCAAGAAAACCTTTCGATTTGCCTCCAAAAGAAGCTAAAATGCTCCCCCAACCTCTGAAAACTAGAACTACCAAGTGATAAACGAGTGGGAGAACAAATGAGTGAAAAACTAGGAAATCCTGAGTGGACCCTGACTTAAAAACCATAACATTTAGTGGTTGCACGATTACTCTGCATAGTTTGGAAAACTGTTCGCCAACCGTACGGTTGCCACTCTCTCACCCTAGGACTTCACACGACTTGCCTACATGGTCTGAGAAATCATGTGCCGCTCATGCGGAGCCCACAACTAAGGGTGCATAGTTTATTGGGTTGGCTGTGTGGTTTGTTCAGACTGTGCGCCAACCATGCGACCCTACACAACCTAAACAACATTAAAATTTTTCCCCATAATTGTCCAAAATTCAACCAACCACTTAAAAAAGAACAAACGAACTGAAACAAGGGTCACATACCTCAAACCATGTTACTTAAAAGAACATAAACATAGTGGAATTAGACCTGTCTATTATTTCATATTGTGGATAAAGAGGCACCAATTTTACATACTGAGTAAAGACCCACATATTTCCAATAATGGATCAGGATAAACTTTTTTCCCCAAAGGAATCAGGACCATCATCTTCTTTTGATTATAGTATCCTGATATTTAAATCATTACCAAATTCAGTAGAGGTAGATATAGGTCCCACCCAACACATAATGAAAATTAAACTTATACGTTCCAGAATATAATTATTAAATTTTCATATCATCACATCATAAGTAATTTAATGAAAATGGGTATCATAAACATTTCCTCATTTCACCATAGCATAACCCATGAAAAATAAAATGGTTTCATAAAAATTTCATTAACATAACATTAAACTTCTGTAGAAAAAATAAATATATTGTCACTCAATATTATCATTGGTAAATCAGAATTACAATAGAAGGATGTCACTATAGAGAGAAATATTTTTAAAAGATCATATGGGATATTTCATAAAAAATGCAGCCTTTAAAATTTTAAAAATGTTTTTTAAAATTGAAACACTTTTAAAATTATATTTCAATTAATATAACTATGAAATTTAATACTCGATGAATTAAAAATAATTTTAAAAAATTATGTGTGGAAAATATCTTATACATTTTGAATATAATTTTTCAAAATTAAAAAAATATAAAACATTATATAAATCCTTTCCATTTAAAATATAATTATATTCTTAAAAATGAAAAATTAATAAAATGGTATTGTAAATTGAAAAAACATTCATTTGGTACATGTTAAAATTATGTTTCCTCGCACATTTTTTAGAAAATAACTATATATTTATTTCATAAACCATATGAATATTTATTTCCAAAAAAATTAAAATTAAAACATTGTTAAAATATCAATAATAAATGATTTTATGATTTTTAAAACATTTTAAAGACATTTTTTTAATACATTTTCATATGAAAAATGGTTTTCAATTAACGATAGGAATGCAGATTATTTTAATAACAAATAGTTTCAAATATTGATTATATAAAAAGGGAAAAATGACGGGAAACCATGTTTTCTAATAAAATACCATATGAAAAATAAAATTCAGTAGTTTTTAGATTTAATTATCAAACTATTTCATTATTGAAATCATAATAATGAACAATACTGATAAATGATGAGATTGTTAGATATAACAATTACCTCTTTGGTAACATTGAATTGCAATCCCCATAAAATAATTACATTAAATAAATCATATAATATTATTAAAATAATAACATTCCAAACATATAATATCTTGGGGGTAGTATATACTAATCATAAAACAATATCACTACAAAATATAACATTTGTCTCAAAGAAATAAAATTGAGACAAAAATTCTTTACCGCGTAAGTAATATTATAACCATAAATCCAATGAAAGTGAGATACTATAATTGATATGTAAATACAAAAAATTATACATATATGAATCATAAAATACATTAATTGAAAATATATACACCACAATGATGAAAAACATGGTGAATAAGGCATGTTTCTCACTAAAAATAAGTGAGAAAAAAAGAACGCACTGTAAGTCTCGACTTCAAACATTGAAATTAGAACTTCCAAGATAATAAATAAAAGTTTGTAATATATATTATAGAAACAAACATATTTATATAATAAAATATTTGATTTAATTATGAACATTTATTACCCATTTATTTATAATTCAATGTTAAAGTCACATTTCAGGTAATAAATACTCTGCATTTTGTGTATGTTATTATTATTTATAGTCATATTACATTAATCATTATTCCACCATCTAGAGAATAATAGAAATGATATATACATCATATATATTCAATATAAATTATTAAATAATGATACATAAATGTTAGAAAAAGAAAATTAAATACACCATTCATGTAGACTACAAGGAATTGTCCATAATCATTGAATATTATAGTGTATTTAAAGAAAATTATAATTCATAGAATTAAAAAGTTATTCTTAGGATTATATATATAGATAATTATGTCATACCTCGTATATAAAATGTCTTGGATATAAATGTGGACACTTCTCATTAGAATATATTTTTTCCGTAATAGAATACTTTTAAAAAATGCATGTTTTGTTTTCATATCACATCTCCAAAATATTCATAATGACCCCCTTATTATCCATATAAAATCCAAAAAAAGTTTTGAAAAAAATTATGAAACAAATATTGAGCATAAAAATCTCATTAAGGGATATTAAAAGATGAAATAATCCAATTAGTTCATTAAAAATTCCTTTTATAGAAAAACATGTTAAGGGATCAAATTTGAAATATTATAATAAAATATAATTTCTTTCTCTACAAAAATAACTTCATGAAAAAACTAATAACATCACAAAAGGAAAAATAAAAAACTTAAATTTTTCTTATAATACATGATCAACTCATGAAAAATTTATCATGAAGTAATACATTTTTTCTTGTTAAATAGTAAAAACATTTTCTTTAAAAATAATGCCATTGCTCAGACTTTTTTCATTCCCAATGTTACTATAAACCCTATAGAAATAATAGATAAATCATACATTTATTTGGGAACTTATTATAATTTCCATCCTTATAAATGGAATAACCATGAAGTCATCTTTCATAAATTCCGAACATGCAAATGGAATGACCATACAGTCCAATTCCATACCCACTTCATTCAAGGATATCATGGACACACCCCTTGTTGTATTATCCTGACAAAATAATCATTGATATACAACATAACCAAAAATTATAATGTCCAATAAATATAAATTAATCATTATAAATAAGAAATTATAATTTTCCTCATGTAACTTTTAAAATTTCCCTTCCACTCATAAGAATATATTTAATATAATTTAGATTATCATTCCATTTTCAAAAATGTATTTTCAATAAACAAATACATAAAAAGGGAAAGAGGGGTTTATTTTTATTTTAAAAACATGGAGTCCTGTATATGAGTTAAAATATAAGATAATGATAATGGTGTAGGATAATTCATTATTTCTATATACATTAATGACACATTCTTTTATTGTTGGTAATGAAAGTCATGACTTTTGAACAATAAATGTAAAAAAGTTTCCTTTAAAATAACCATTGAATGAAATTAAAATTAGACATACAATTTCCTTTAAAATCGTTTTTTATCAATAAACATTAGAAATTATATAAATAATATTTCCATGGATTAAATAATCATGATATTAATTCATTTAAAAATTTATGATGATATTTTTAAACCGATGTGTCTCATACAACATTTGAACATTAGAATCATAATTCCAATGAAAGAATTAAATTTAATGAAAAATTAAATAACCTGTTAATAAATATTTCAATGGGTATTTATAAAAATATCATAAAATAAGGTGGGTTTATAACAATAAAGCATTGCTAAATGAAAGGAGATTGAGAGGAAGTCCTATACCATGAGTGTGAATTAACAAATGTGTCTTTACCATCCTGAATAATAATTGTATATTAATTTTTATTATTATTGAGAACATATTTATTGTTTATTAATAATTATATTTAAATTATTTAATCTTTTTATACAATTACATGATCTACTATGTTTTCATCGAATTCATTGACCATATTTGACTTTTGAGAAAATAAGACGTTGGTTGGTTAACTATGGTCAAATAGGTCTTTATTTGAAAATATACTAAATACTAGTCATTAAATAATTATATTATTTACTATTTAATTATACTTATATATATATCAATTTTTTTGTTTTGAATAAATTATGAATACATTTCTTGGTGGAGGTGGTTGTACCCGCTTCGACAACGCACATTCAATATTTTTTCAATGTATGAAAATGTCATAAATAAAGTGATATATTATATTTATAAAATGATAATAATATAATGAATATCATATTGATTTTATTAATAAAATATAATTTTATTTAACCTATTTTTAATACAATCCATTTAATTCATCAACAAATCATAACACTTTGAGGAGGGGGTTGGCCACACATTGACCAATGATGTTAAAATATTCCCAAAAAATAGAAAATATAAAGGTATGTGTCATATAATTATTCCATCTGAAAACATTTCATCATAATTATCATAAATATCATATTAAAATAGTATTTCCATCATTATTACAATTAATGAGAGCTGGTAATGGAAGAATATATGATAGTTTTTTAGGAGGTTGTGGCTCGCCATACACAAGAATAATGATTTTGTATACCATTTGATGGATTTATGTGAAGTTTTACATTGTACCATTAACATAAAAATATTATTCTAATTTAATATGAGGATATTATTATATTATAATGATATTAAATATAATTAATTTTTTGACAATGAAAGAATAAAAAAGTTATTATCGATGAACATTACCACTTCACTTGTTATCTTCTTTTTGTTTGCACTAAAGGACATCCATGGATTTATTTCTACCCAATGTAAGGATTCATGTTTTAGGTGAGGGAAGTAATGATGATAGTAGGATAGTTATTTGATTATATAAGGGATTTTATAGGATTAATGTCATAATGATAGGTCGTTGTCTTTTATAAGTGTGTGAAAGGACTCAGTGGGTAATTTTGAAATGTAGTTTGTTGAAAAAAAAAATTTCACTAACAAGAGGATTCCATAAAACACAAAATTATAACCAATATTATTAATTTTAAAAATATTCCTATAAAATGGGTTTATGAATGTTTTGGGTCATTTATAAACATTATATTCTATTCTTAACCACTATGTAAACTCATTATTATCATAACTACTGTAATTATTTTTAATTTCATTCACTAAAAACAATTTTATAAATTTTAAAATAAGGTAGCATACCCTTCCTAGTATATGTCGCTATTTCCAAACATTGATGATAGACATTATTATCTCTCATAATTATTTATGAATAATTTTTCTATGTTGAAACTTGAAACATAAAAAAGGTTGTCCTTACATCCACAACTTCTTGTAAAAAATTCATAAAATAATTAACAAATGGTTTAAATTCAAAAAATAACATGGATAATTTAGAAATATTATTTCAAATTAATACATCAACCACATTTTTTGTTCTATGAGAGTAATGAATCTTGTAATCATTATGCTTTACGAGTTTGAACCATATCCTATTACTCCAGTTTAGATCATTCTTAGAGAATATATAATCTAAACTTCTATGATCAGTAGTTATTTCACATATCAAATTATACGAAATATGCATCAAAATATTTGACGAAAAAAAACAATAGCTACAAATTACAAATCATGTGTAATATAATTTACATCCTGAGTTTTCAACTTTTGAGAACCATATAAGATTGCCTTGTCATTCTATGTTAGGACACAACCATGTTATTTAAATGGAGAATCTCTATAGGTGAAAATTTTAATATTTCTATAAGGCATGGCCCATACTAGACCACAGTCAAATATCATTTTCAATTTCTTAAAAAATATAATTTCTAGATGGACCCAACTTATTATCATGTTATATTAGTTATTGGGCTTGATAACTGAGCAATGTTTTCAAACAAATTTGTTATAAACTATTAATCCATTAAATCTATAATTCTACATGACATTAATAGGACATGATCACTATTTGAAATATTTTTAGTGGATTCAATAGTAGTAAAAAATTTAGAAACAATATTCAAATGGAATGAAATTTATTTTGACAAAAAAAACTCTTACTAAAATATCCCTATTATTTATTTTCTTTTAATGTTTTCAAAACTATAATTATGTGTGTTTCTTACTCCTTGAAGAATTTAGAATACCCAAAGATAACATATATAAACACAACCACAAACTGATACAAAAAATTATGGAAGTTTCTATTCATAATATTTTTTAATACTACATGTCAATTTGATAACCCAAATGGTACAATTATAAACTCGTTATGACCATATCTCATATGAAACACTATATTTAGAATTTCTTCCACGTTCAACATAAACCAATGGTACTAGGAATCTAGACTATTCTTTGAAAAATATGGATCAACATAGAGTTCTCTCCAATTCAGTTGATACCCAATATCAACCATAGTAGTGGAAAATATTTTTTTGCACACTTCTCTTATCTATATTGCTGATTTGCACCATGGGTAATCATCTTGAGACACACAATTCCATAATTCCCTATAACATATCAGCTAAAATATATTATCCTAGTATTTTTAATACTTTCCAGATCATCTACCATCAAGGAATGATCTATATGACAAATATTATCACATATGAACTCTTCTTTTTATGGTTTTTAATGGTACCATGATTATCCAAAAACTCAGTTTCTACCCTATGAACATATAAAACAAGTTAATCATTTAATTTGAACTTAGGTGAATCCAATATCCTTTAATATATAAACATCAATCCTAT